>OY970824.1:32757526-33957526 GCA_963853835.1 Calendula officinalis
ACCATGGTCTAATTCCTTTTCTTTTATCGACCAAACAAGTCAGGTAATGAAAATTGAAATTCTATTAATTCCATTATGTGAACGAAAAGGATATAGAACGGCATTCATATTCCATTCCGATTCTCCGAGCCAAACAGGTTAACTAAGAATCATTAACGGCTTTAATCAAGATATCCAACGTTGTGAACTAAACGCTGCCTAAGAGTTTGTAAAAAAACATCAACTATTATTAAGAGACCAAAACATTAAAACCTAACTACTTTAGAATGAGGGTGTGTTTGGCAAAATAAGCTGAACTTTTATTTGAAGCTAGAAATTGAAATTTTAACTTGTATAAGAATGTTTTAAAATGTTGGGCAAGATAGAGCTTTTTAAAAAAAAGCTACTTGAGGTTTATAGGTTTTTCTTAAGACAACTTTTATTTTAATAATAGTAGGTTATTTTCCAAAACAAAAAATTAGTAAGAAGAGAAATTAAAGAAGAATCTAATGACAAAAAGATACTGTTATGCCCTCCAAAAGGCCTTATGACGCACGCATCATCTCCACATAGGCATGGCATTGTGGTAATTACAACGAAAGAGCTTCATTTTGCATTTGACACTCACTAACCAAACCAAACCCAATCATTTGAAACCCCAAAATATCTAAATACCACTTAACTGTAGAGCAAAACAAGAAGCAACTAATAATATTTTTGTACAAGTATTATTATTATTAAGCATCAAATTATGCGTAGAAAGCCACGAACATCAATAAGGAATCTGTTCAAATTCATTCTGAATTTTCTCATGTTGGCTCGATCCGCACATGGAGACAGATTACCCGAGGTTGTTAGTGAGTGCAGTGCACTTGCCATCCTCGTTTTCAATACTGAATTTGCTTGCCTTTCCACCAATTCGCTACCTAATCTCTGTACAAATTACAATTTCTTTTTTTTTTTAATTTCTTTTTTTTTATATACTTTGTATGTTTAAAATGGTAGAGAAATTATATACCTGGTAGAGTTCATGGTCACACAGGATTAATGGGAAAAGAGCATCAGCTGCACCTCCTACAAGATCCGTGCTGCAACCACACCAGATCGATATTTTATCACAACAAAAATCATAAAAAGGGATTTGTTTAAACAAAAGTCAAATAAAAATAAAGCCATGAGACTGCTAGCTACAAGTAGAAAAATGAGCGGACCGGATAACAGGTCAAAAGATCAAACCGGCATTTAAATAGAGTAAATTTCACAAATGAACCTTTAAGTTTTGTACCATATTGGTCCTTTAGTTTCATAAATTACACTGCTAGTCCTTATTTCTAAAACTATTGACACGTTTCATCCTTTAACTAAACAAACGGGTTTTTATGGGTTTCAACTTGGTGAAGGGAAATGGAGAAGGACAGATTTACTTTACCCCTCGTGCATCACACGTGACCATACTTGACGGGAAAAATAAACGTCTGTTTAAGTAAAGGACCAAACGTGTCAACAATTTCAGAAATAAGGACTATTAGTTTAATTTATGAAACTAAAGGACCAAATATGTAACATGGTACAAACCTAAAGGACCATTTGTGTAATTTACTCATTCAAAAATTTGAGATTCAAATATAGTTAGTGTGTAGTATATGATTGTTACCTGTAATCCTCAAAAAGGATTAATTGCAGAAGTGATCTTAAAAATCTGCTAAGAATGCCATCTTGAAAATGGCCATCAGCATCCTTATAACTTGTAGCATGTGGGCCCAACCCATCTTTACCACTGCCTCTTTCCTTGTAATGGTACATTGCAACAGCACTCAGAGATTTCAGGCACATGCCAACTATATCTTCATCCTATCATCACCACAAAACGGGCGGGTCGGTAATGGGCCAAAACTCAAAACGGGTCCTTTTTTTGTGCAAAATCTTTAACTTATACCCCTGTGGTTTTCCAAATTTTCAGTTAGCATTATTCGTCCCCTGTGGTCAGTTTTTCTTTTTGTTGCAGGTCTTGTCCCTGAGCCGTTCATTTTAACACTTTTAGCCCCTGAAGTTTGTAATTATTTTGCAAATGGTCCCTGGACCATGTAAAAAGACCAAATATCCTTATCTACATTTCTTTTTAGATATTTAACAGCTGTGATCTGTTTTAATTAAAGTGACCATAGGGACGAAAATTGCTAACATAATTTGGGAGGGGCGAAAACTGTAATTTACTCTTCATCTATAAAATGTTAGTCTGTCAAATAAGTTTACCTGTTTGACCCGTTAGAGATAAAAACATAACTCAAGTTGACCCATGCATAAGTAAATGGGTCAAAATTTCCACCTTTACACAAATAAGTCTAAGTCTAACTATGAGAATCTTCTCTTTGTTCATTAGCAGCATAAAAATGAGGAATGTTGGACAGTTTTCATTATTTCAAGATTAAATTACACAAATGGTCTTTTAGGTTTGTACCATATTACATATTTGGTCCTTTAGTTTCATAAATTACAATGGTAGTCCTTATTTCTAAAACTAAAACGTTTGTTTAGGTAAAGGACCAAATGTGTCAAGAGTTTCAGAAACAAGGACTATCAGTGTAATTTATGGAACTAAAGGACCACATATGTAATATGATACAAACCTAATTGATCATATGTGTAATTTATTCTTATTTCAAATTGGATGATTATTTACCTGATGATGGAGACCAAAATCAAGAGTTCCAGAAATATGACTGAAGGCTTCATGATTTAGTTTTGGGATCATTTCGGGATAAACTTCCAGCATATGTGACAGCAGAAAAAAATACTACTCCCAGAAATAACAATAAAATATCATAAAAAGTATTAGTTAGAGATTAAAATAATAATATAGCTATTTACTAGGACTACAAAACTTACATCATAACAAAGCTTAGGATAATTGAGCATTTCTATTGTAATCAGAGGGCTGACAATGTGAACACCAACATATATAACCTGCACACAAGACCAAAAATTAGTGCTCTAATTGTAAGGGTATTTTGGTAATTCAAGGTTATTAAGAAACCTAATGTGTTCAGAGTTCATACGTACAAATAATATACCTGAGAAATGCTTGTCTGCTGATCCTCACTGGCAGCTGATGAAAAATCAACCTGAAAATTTAACATTTTTTTTAATGAAAATTTATAATCTTATCCATTAGAAGTCGAATAATTTACCATATCTTTTGTGCATAGTTTTTGAAGCAGCTGGAGTAGAGCACGTAAATCCCTGTATTTTTCAGCACTTGCTTCACTTTGTAAACTGCTTGACACACTTACAGAGACCTGAAAAATAATAAAAAATATTTAGACTTTTTATTTAATAATTATTTTCACACATGCAATCATAATCCATGGGTCGATTCAGGTTAAGTTGCATCACTTGACGGATAAAACAAGAAAAATTATAAAAGTTAGCTTAAATAAAAGGGTCAAATGGATTGAACAAGCCAGAAATCATATTAAAAAAAATAATAATGATGTTATTTATACCTTTCCAATGTTTTGAGAAGAGTAAAGCTGAAGCAGATGCATACAGAATTCAATAACCAATGCAGTCTCATGAGGCTCTAAATAGATGATTTGACCCTCCACCCAGTCAACAACCACCTTAAGTAACAGATACACAACTGCAGACTAAAACATATCCTAGATTACAGTTATGAAATATAAGATCAAAGATAAATAATCATAAGTAACACATTATTTGTCAATAACCGAAATTAATATCTGAAATATCGCTACTAGTGGACAAGTACTCTAAGTTGCACGGAAACGGATACGGAACGGGGAAACAGATACGTAACGGATACGGGAAACGGCAAAACTTAATAATTCAAGATACGGATACGGCGGAGATACGGCATATAAAATATAAAAAAATATATATATTTTAAAGAAATTCCAAATAGATATTATTGATGTGAAGTGTATAAACTCTAAAAATACTAAATCTTTCAAATGTAATTAATTATCAATAATCAAATCATTTTTTTAAATCCGGTTCATCTAGTCAGCAACCTCTAAAACCCTACATCTTCCATTAAATCAAAAGCATCTCCACCTACATCCCACATCTTTACATCTTCCATGAATCAAAAACCCATGACAATGTTTAAAAAAACACAGATACGTTTCTTGAAACACCGAAGAAACTTCACAGATACGTTTCCGGCACCTGAGAAACGTTTCGGGCAGGTATCCTAGGAGTATCGGTTTCCCAAAGGTTTCCGATACGGGAGTGGCACTCTAGATGGAGTTTCCGTGCAACTTAGCAAGTACTACTGATCAAGTAAGAAAGAGTAAATTACATAAATCGTCCATGTGATTTATATGAAAATAATGGATTTGGTTCCTCAACTTTTCTATTAAATGGATAGTCCCTAATCTTGAAACTTGTAATATCAACGGTCCCTAATTTCAAAACTTGTAAGTTGTAACATCTAAGGTCCCTAAAGACTTAATAGCCATTCTTGCTTTAGGCCGTTGGTGTTACAAGTTTCAAGATTATTGACTATCCTTCTAAAAGTTCAAAATTCCGTATATATCCTTCTAAATGTCATTTGTTTTTGCAAAACAGTAAAAACTCATATTTACACAATGTAAATTGAAAAGATATCAGATATAACACTTCTTAATTGATATTTATAAAAGATTTCAAAATCCTTGATTATAATTAGATTTTTCATTTAGGTATTGATAGATAAGATAATATTGTATTTACATTGGACAAACATGAGTATTTTTGTGTTTTGGAAGGAAATTACGAAATATTTAGTTATTAAAGGGACACATATAAAGAATATATAAAAGTAATACCTCATCCTTATAAACCTCAAGAAATTTAAGAATTGGCTGCATAACTGAAAATCCCATCTCATATACTGCCTTCTGAGTACGTGGTTCTGAAGCACTAGAAGCTCCTCGAAGTCGCTCCAATAAGCAAGTGACCTGTAAAAATATCCATTATTTTTTAAAACTTTATGAATGGTTAAAAAAACTATATTTGTTGAATTATTTTTATTGGCTTACTAGTAGAATAACATCCGGCTGCTGACAAATACTCTTGATATCTTTCTTGGCAGATATGTCATTCAGATAAGCAGTCATATGACTTGTGAGATTCCTTATGTATCTTTCAGAAATTAAAATTATAATTAAACGAAAGAAAACATGGGTTAATTCAAAGAACATAATGTCAGAAAAGTAAAAAATCTTACTGATTTGCTTCCAGTGAGTCTTTTATTCCAGAAGCTGAAAGAACAAGAGTTTGAGCAAGGGAACGCTGCAATTATTTAGGTCAAAAGGCGCATGAAATGAGTGTCTTTAAACGGTTCAATTCAACCCATTAACTAATGAATGGGTCACACTGGTAATATGGCAAAATAGCTTAGAAAGGAAACGGGTCGAATGAGTCAACCGGGTTAAAAGTCTGGCAAAGTGTATACCTGATGAGTAGCATTAAGTGAGAACAACACTCTGTTGTTGGCAAAACCCTGTGCTAGCTCCCTCCATGATTCCTGCATAATATTTAGTGTAAATTACAGAAATGGTCCTTTAGGTTTGTATTATATTACATATTTGGTCCTTTAGTTTCATAAATTACGCTGGTAGTCCTTATTTCTAAAATTGTTGACACGCTTCAGGTTTTTATGGGTTTCAAATTGGTGAAGGGAAAAGGACAATTTACCCCCTCGTGCATCACACATGACCATACTTGACGGGAAAAGTTAACGTCTGTTTAGGTAAAGGACATAAATAAGGACTACCAGTCTAATTTATGAAACTAAAGGACCAAATATGTAATATGTTACAAACCTAAAGGACCATTTGTGTAATTTACTCCTAACAAAATAATGAAAGATAGAATAAAGATGCTAACCAAGGTGACAAGGTGTACACTAATATTTTTCCGTCTAACAACTCCACCAAGCAACTGATAACATGTGAGAGCCTGCCACACACACATGAAACGAATATCATTACAACTAAAAATTTCTGTCAGTAAACCTACATATACAAGTATGTATATATACATATGTAGATGTATAGATGCACACAAGACTATGTATATACATATAGATATAGATATGTACATGTATCTGTTGATGTGTAAAATGCATGAAAGATTAAATGGAGAAAACCTGCAAATCCTTTTCTCCAGGATATGAAACGAGTGTTGTCAGAGATATTCTGACAATAATATCAAGCAAGGTTTTTCCCTGAGTATATTCTGTAGAGAAACTAAGCAATGCTTTTCTGGAGTGCTGCATTTGAAGCAAGGCAACCTCATCTATAGAATTTTTATAACTTTGCATTTCTCCAGTTGTCATTAAATATGTACCAGACCATCGCGCCAAAAACCATATAATTGCCTATATTATCAATTTATTTAAATTAATAATTTAACAGAATAGGTGATCTTGTTAAACTCTTCAAGAGATAAGTTAATATGAATAAAAAAAAAAATTAAGTCGTACCTCCATAAGTCGAGGGCTGAAGAAAGCTGCTCTCATATTTGGATCTAAACTCTGTTCAGCAAACTTTATGATAGACCTTCACAAAAAAAAGTAAAAACACTTCAATATCTTAAGCTGAATTTTATTCTTTTTTATTTTTGAGTCTGCAGTGCAAGTTGAAAAGGGGTAAAGTGGTCAATTTGGAATTTTAACAGCCATTTAACAGAGGGACAAAAATTGATATGATATAGTAAACAGCAAAAACGGAGACAAACCAAAACCGTTATTTTGAGCAAACCACAAGGACCAATTATGTAACTTACTCAAAAGTCAAAACACAAATTAACATAAATACGACAAGAATATATTTTCAAATTCCCTTCTTGATCAAGAACATACAACAACGTCTAGAAATGCATTATTTGAATAGGAAATTTGAGCACACAGAAAAAAGAAAAAAACTAAATATATTAAAATGATATAAATAAAGAAAAGTGGGAAGTTTACCCAGAAAGTATAACTACTGGATGCTTGTCTGTTTCCACATATTCTGGAAAACGTGTTTCTATAGCTGTTGGTATCTGAAAGCAGTAATTTTAAATAATTATAATAAATTCATCAAAAAATATATAAGTTTCTGTTAAGAGATGTATTTACCAAGGGTGTTTCACCCTCTCCTTCATCTGCTAATACATGACCAGCTATCAACAAAAGTGAATAAAGCTCCTCCATTGTGGTAGTTGGATCAGTTATCCCATTTCCCTGTAAAAGAGCAAACATCATAACAGAAAAAGAGTCTTTAAACATAAAACAGAAAATAGCTGCCCGAAAAAATATATTCTTTGGTAATAAGTATTATGTCATATTATTTATTGATATACATGATTAAATAACATGACATTCAGCTAATAGATGTATAAATCATTTGCCATTAGTTATGCCTTAATTTAGAGTAAATTACACAAATGGCCCTTTAGGTTTGTACCATATTATTTGGTCCTTTAGTTTCATAATTCATAAATAACACTGGTAGTTCTTATTTCTGAAATTATTGAGACGTTTGGTCCTTTACCTAAACAAGCATTTATTTTTCCCGTCAAGTATGGTTACGTGTGATGCATGAGGGGGTAAATCTGTCCTTTTCTCTTTCCCTTCACCAATTTGAACCCCATAAAAACCCGTTTGTTGGATGGGAAAACTTGCGGTTTGTTTAGGTAGAGGACCAAATGTGTCAATAGTTTCAGAAATAAGGACTATCAGTGTAATTTATGAAACTAAAGGACCAAATATGTAATATGGTACAAACCTAAAGGATCATTTGTGTAATTTACTCCTTAATATATTATAATTACCTGATGAAGCCTAGCAAAACGCTCAGAAAAAAGTCTAGTGAGAAAAGGTATAGTAACATCAATAGCAACTCGTGCAATAAGGGCGTAAGAACTCAATCTCTCATCCATAGCTACAAACATAACACAAGAGTTAAATATAAATAAGCCAATATAAAGATTTTACGCATATAAATATATTTCAGATCAATTTCAACCCATTTGACCCGGTTCCTTTTCAATTAAATTCTCAAATCATTTACTTTAACCCGTTAGAGATAAAACTTAACCCAAAATTGACCCATTTATATATAAACAGGTACAAAAAGTTGCCACCTTTAATCAACATATTTGATAAGTAAAGGTAGGTTACCAGCTACAGAGGCTTGAAAGTATTCTTCTTTCTCTTCAGATGATGCGGCTGTATCATTAGCAGTATTTCAAATTAGACGATTTTTGGAAGAAAAAAAATTTTAATTTTAAAAAGTAAAAACTGCAGAATTATATCATACATTTTAGTTCTGATTCTACAATTAGGGCAAAAAGATTGGCAGCTGCATTTATTCCTTCTGGTGGAAGCAGTGATTTCACACCAGAATTGTTCGTCTCCTGTAAACCATTAGCAAAAGGTTAAAGCAAAACAAGCCTTACATTAAATTAATGCGATCATTTAATATTAAAGGTTAATTACGTTTTGATACTCAAACTTTAACAAATTATGGTGTAAATCATATTAAAGGTCTAAATCAAGAGAAAATTGGTGAAAGTTTGAGGACTAAAACAAATTAACCCTTATATTATTTAATACTTTATAAATTGAGCTAATTAATTACGGTTAGAAGGGTGGTCCAAGTATCTAGTAAAATATCACGTGCAACCCAACTCCATGGTTCTTCTTCCAAATCTTTGGTCATAAGGTCTTTAACAACTTCACACATTAAGGCAGACAACAGACTGAGTGTGCCAAAAGGCCTGAACAAAAAACAGGTCAAAAATAAAATAAAATAAATGATTTATTTAAGTGATAAAAGTGTAGCTAATATTAAATAACATATTTAACTAACCTTATGTGTTTCAATAGGTCATCAAAAGCAATAGGATTGGTAACAGCAGATATGGATAATAGTCCTCGACAACCATCAAGCAGCTCACTGACCAAAAACAATTATGTTACAAAACATATATAAAAAAAGAAAATACCAATGATGGAATATTCCACCTGTAAAATATAGAGTAAATTACATAAATGGTCATTTAGGTTTGTACCATATTACATATTTGGTCCTTTAGTTTCATAAATTACACTGGTAGTCCTTATTTCTGAAACTATTGACACGTTTGGTCCTTTACCTAAACAAACGTTCATTTTTCCCGTCAAGTATGGTCAGTGTGATGCACGAGGGGGTAAAACTATCCTTTTCCCTTTCCCTTCATCAATATGAAACCCCTTTCAAAAATAAGAACTAGTGTAATTTATGAAACTAAAGGACCAAATATGTAATATGGTACAAACCTAAAGCACCATTTGTGTAATTTACTCAAATATATATAATAAAAGGTGGCAATTTTTAACCCATTTCTTTAGTTCAGGTTCTGTTTTAACTCTGACAGGCAAAAATTAAAATTATATATATTGCTAAAAACAAAACAGTTAAATGGGTCAAAAATCGCCCTTAGTATGACGAGAATTATCTTTGATGCTTTATTGCCCGATAATTTTTTAGCATTAGAGGATAGGCAAAGTATCTGAAATATTTTTAACTTTTGCAATTGTATTTGACAGACCAACTATATATAAAAAATTAAAAATTTGGACAAAATGTAGTTGGGGCCAACCAAATTCGACCCGCTTGTTTTGACCCGTACCAAAAAGATTACCCGTTTTGACCCTTTTATCAAGCCACCCGACCAGCCCATTTTGCCACCTGTAGATATACTACCTCTCACTTCTTCCATTTTCAATTGCATTTGCAATAACATCAGGAGGATGAATCCATTGAACAATTCCAGATATGAGTTGCAGAAGATGCTTCCCTTGCGAAACACCATTATCTATTATAATTAAAGTAAGCAGTAGTTTAAATTTTGAGAAAATATTATCTCCAATAAATAATAAAAGCTCGAGTAAATTATACAAATGGTCCTTTAGGTTTGTACCATATTACATATTTGGTCCTTTAGTTTCATAAATTACACTGGTAGTCCTTAATTCTGAAACTAATGACATGTTTGGTCCTTTACCTAAACAAACGTTAACTTTTCCCGTCAAACAAACGAGTTTTTATGGGTTTCAAATTGGTGAAGGGAAAGTGAAAAGGAGAGATTTACCCCCTCATGCATCACACGTGACAATACATGACGGGAAAAATAAACGTCTGTTTAGGTAAAGGACCAAACGTGTCAATAGTTTCAGAAATGAGGACTACAGTGTAATTTATGAAACTAAAGGACCAAAAATGTAATATAGTACAAAACCTAAAGGACTATTTGTGTAATTTACTCTAAAAGCTTTAAAAAGAAATGGTTACCAGATGGAAATATTGGTCCTGTGAGAGAACAAAGTTGTACTATAAGTTTTCTAGCAGAAACCGCAAGAGGACAATCAATCCAATAGCTTTTACATGAAAATTTCTCTCTTAATACACCATATATCCCTAAAACCCAATTTACGTGACCACTTGTGATCAAAACATCACGCCATAAAGGGCCAGGCTTCAAGAAACATTAAAAGTTAGTTACTTATATTCATGTCCTGAAGTTCAACACTCTATAGTTGACTAGTCAACATTTTGAAAGAAAAAGATTAATTAGATCCTTAATTGATCACTGAGTTAACTGAATAAAAAGCAAGGTTGTACTTTTGTTTAGTTTCTATTTTAGTCACTGAACTTTCAACATAAACATAAAAAGTGTTGGAATTATAAAAGTTTAAGGTTTTCGTCCACATGTGACCAGCAAAACCTACAGATTTTTAGAGGATGTTTGGGATTGCGTTTTGAGGTAGATTATCTGCTTATTGCATTTTGAAAACGCATAAGATCTAAAATGAGTGTTTGGCAAAAAGTCTGAAATAATCAATTATTTGCGTTTTGGGGCCTACAAAAGCGAGTTTTGGCTGAAAAGCATGTGGTGAGGTGCTTATTGCGTTTTGAAAACTGATTATGTGTATTTTACCTATTAACTAAACAAATAATTAGCTTTGCCAAACACTAAAAAACTAGTTATCTGATTATTGTGATTTCAAACCGCATAATCAAATCCAAACACTATTTTTCAAAATCACGTTTTGTAAGTGTTGATTATCCATTTCCAAAACAGATAATCTATTTTCAATAAGCAATCCCAAACACCCCCTTAAAATGTACAACAAATGTTTCGGGTCGACCCGCCCATCTAACCATTTCTAGTTGGAAGCAATACCTGGAGCAGAGTATAAGTTGAGTTAGTGTCTTGTTTAGCAACAAATGAGAAAACATCTAAGCTGTTTTTCACATTGTTGCTAAAATCCCAGTTAAGAACTTGAAGCATGAAACGAAGTGCCGTAGCACAAACCCTAGCTTCTGACTCAGCAGCATCAGAATTTGTAATTACAGCTGTCACACTTTGTGCAGCCTCTACTGCCCAACAGTAGAAATTCTGTCAAATTAAATAAAAAAATCAGTTTCTTTTGTTTTACAAAAAGTCAAAAATAATTCAACGGGTTGAAACGGGCTGGGACGGGTCAGGATTTACCTGTAGATAGTCATGCTCCAGAGATTTTCGACATTGCTCATGGAACTCCCTAGGAAGGCCCAAAGCAGTAGAAGTAGATGGAGAAAATTCAGACACCTGGAAAATTATTTTGTTTTATTGCTATAATAACATTAAAAGAGTAAATTACCCAAAGGGTCCTTTAGCTTTGTACCTATTACATATTTGGTCCTTTAGTTTCAGAAATTACACGGGTAGTCCTTATTTCTGAAACTATTGACACGTTCGGTCCTTTACCTAAACAGATGTTAACTTTTCCCGTCAAACAGACAGGTTTTTTTTTATGGGTTTCAAATTGGTGAAGGGAAAGGTAAAATGACAGATTTACCCCCTCGCGCACCACACGTAACCATACTTGACGGGAAAAATCAACGTCTATTTAGGTAAAGGACCAAGCGTGTCAATAGTTTCAGAAATAAGGACTAGCTGTGTAATTTATGAAACTAAAGGACTAAATATGTAATATAATACAAACCTAAAGGATCCTTTGTGTAATTTACTCAAATTAAAATATAGAAATAGTAGTTGATACCATAATGAATTACATACCAATGACTCAAGGAAATTAATTCCAATAAACTGCACATCTAGTCCATGGTTACCGATAATAGCTAGTTTAATCTGAAGAAAAATGCAATAATTAAACACATAATTAATTGATTAATTATCGACGTATGAATAAGAACGAATGTAACTACCTCAGAGAAAAATCCATCTCTTTCTGCAGCAACAAATTCTAGCCTACACTTGGGCCAGACAAGCTGAAGCAGTTAGCAACAGTTTATTTTCTCTTGAACAGCTTTAAAAGGTAAAGTTGCAGGCTTGCAGCAATTATTCATAATACAAATTATGCACACAAAAAGAAAAAAGAAACAGGATTGTTTAAAGGACTTACCAACCCCTTTTCATCAATTGAGCTGCAACAGATGAAATTTTTGATAGAACATAGCCCTCAGGTGAACTTGCATGTTTCATTACATAGGACAAACAAAAACTACAAAAGTAATATACTAATTAGTTACAGAGTTCATTAGTCATTACAACTTACTAAGGTTCGTCATGATAATAACTGCCAATTTGTTAAAATACCTAATCAAGCTTTTTTTCTCATCAGATGACAGAAATGACCATTCTCGTATGGCTGCATCTCGAATTGCTGTTGCTGCCTGAAATCTTGCATTTGCCATTTGAGAATTTTCTGGACACAGTAAAGAAACTATTTATATGACAAAATACTTTTTCTTCCTTATTAATTTAACCGAAAACTGATTGCAACCGAAAACTGTTAGTTAAAAAAATACAACATTACAAACTTTACTTACCAATAATAAATTGGCATGCCTGATATGGTCGAGGAGATTGGCATAGGGATAATATAGTTGCCTCAGCAGCCTTTGGATTTACATTAATCTGTTTATATTAAATTAAATAAAAGGCATGAATATTATGAGTAAAAGCATTCGTAAATTCCATATTAAATGGAACTTCAAACGCAAAAAATCTTACATAAATTTCATTTTTTAAACAAATATAGGAAAAAAATTATAAGGCGTATACAATCTTATGTATGTTTTATTAAACAAAAGTTGAATCGAATTTTATCTTGAAAATCAAAACACAATTCATGAAAACCTACACGTATCATTTATTAGAAGAATTTTATCTAAATATGTCTCCTAGAAATGTGTAAATAACGAAATTGATGTAAGCCCACATCTACCAATGCTACCACCTAAGTTACATAATTTTCTCTTTTCAGGAGATATATTGTAATTATCAGGAGAATTGAATTACATCTTAAGTTTTTTTCTACTTAATTGTGATTTTGATGAACAGTGCAAGAGAGAAACCTGAATAGAACTGCAAGCAATTTCGATTGCTTGCATAGTGGCTTGAAGCTGACCTAAATCGCTGTTTCCATGCCCCCCATTCATCTCTGTAGCACCATTAAACATAAACGCACATAATCAAAACACACAAAAATTACATCTGTAAACACTCACATGAAATTTTATTTGCACGATTGTCCGACTGAAAAGAAGAAGTTTAGGGGAAATGTAGTTCACTAATTTAGTAGAAAAAATTCGTAAACTAAGTAAGCAGAAACAGATCGTACAACAGAACATACCGATTGCGATGATGATCTGATTGAATAACAGAAGTTCGATGTTTATGAACCAAGAAGATATTGGAATCAGGCCAGAATTTCTATGAAGGGATTAAGACAGCATGAGGTTTTGCAATTCACAGAGAAGAGGGGAAAAAGCAATTTCAGTTTTGGCAATTTGACAGAGGAAGTTATAAGAGCATAATGTGCAGAAACACCCCTTATACTTTAAAGTATTAGTAATAGGTCCTTCTTTCTCTTCTACTATGATTAACCAGCAATGATAGGCCTCTAATAACTCGGCAAACGCAAAAGAAAAAGAAAGAAAATAAAAGATATGTATATATTTTATCTTTAGAGCAAATCTCAAAATAGACTTAGGGGCGTTTGGCTCGACGTAATCCTCCGTAATGTAATTGAAATCGATTGTAACTGGATTCGGTTGGATTTGAATTCGGTTGTAATTGAATACGTTTACGTGTTTAGTTACCAAAATTTTAAGTTGTAATTCAAATCAATACTTATTCATTTTTTCAAAAAAAAATTAAAATTCCTTTTAAAATTATTTATTTATTATTTATTTTTTAATTATTATTATTTTATTTTTTAAATTTTTTTTATTTTTCAAAATTTTTTTTTTTTACTTTTAAAAAAATATTATTTTTTTTTTAAAATATTTTTTTTTTTAAATTTTTAAATTTTTTTTAATATTTTATATGATTTTAAAATCTGAAGCATATAAATATATTTAAATTTGTTAGTTTACTAAAGGACCGTAATTGAATTCATAGGATGTTGGGACATAATTCAATTACAACGAATATCGTAATTCGAAATTACGTCGTAATTGAATTACGAAAAAAAAAAGTTCATCCAAACGTCCTCCGTAATGTAATTGAATTACAATTACGGAGGATTACGTCAAAACAAACGGGGCAGTTGTTTGTTATTGAATCATCTAGCATTTAGTATGTTTGTTTGCGACTCTGAATGAAGCCTATGTTGAATGGAGCAATAAAAAATTATTGAATAAATTTACCTTAGAACATATGTTGAATTATTAAGAATAATACTTATCATAAAGTTTCTCACATTTTATAACAAGTTTTATACATAACCTCTTAATTATTCAGACAGTTGAATCATTCAGCGCTTAATCATTTTATTCCTATCAAACGCCCATTTAGTCACCATTAAAATTCTTAAAAACCTCACTTTCAAATCTTCCCAAATGAAAAATAGACACGTGCCCATTTATTGTTTGTCATAAAAGTTTTGTACGACTAAAGATATCTTTAAGCGACTGATATGAAATTTTATCTTATATGAATTCTTAGTGATCCTCACTATCTCATTAAATGATTGATGGTTGTTTTTTCATGAGACTAAAAAATGACGGTTGTACCTTTGGGAGACCTAAAGCGGGAAAAGGCAATGTACCTTCGTTCAACCTAGATTTTTTTGTGCGACCCATCAATTATTCGGGAGACGAAAAGTAGGGAAATTTTATTACACATTTATCAATGTTAAATTTTGAACTATGGTTAACTTCTTCAACCGAACTAAGTCTCTCATCTTCTTTAACTTTTTGTAGAGCCAAACTAAATTCACTTCTTCAACTTTTTGTGCAACCCGAACTAAAGTACATTTAGCGTTATTGGTATTTTGTTCTCATATTTTTCTTAATAATAATCACTTTTGTTAATGTGTTACATAAAGACTTTTTGTAAGATCAATGGGGTCGTTGATCAATATGGACCTTCGTAATAAATTAGTATCTAGGAACTAATGATATCAACGGAAGCCTACTCGTAATTTTCCAGCGAGCACCCCGGGTTCGAGCTCCATTACAGGGCAAATCCAGCCCCCATAGGGATTTCTAGGGAAAAATCCCCAATATTTAGCACCACAAGAGGTGTTTACAGGATTCGAACTTCAGACCTCACGCCTCATATAGGAGTAAAACTCATGCACCAATCCAGCGGAGCTAGACATCTTTCGCAGGTTAAATTGACATTAAAAATAAAAAATATATCATTTATATATTGAATGTTAGATTTGTAAAACCTTCATAATAATGCTGATGCCAGTAATAATAAATTAATAATGCATGTGTACGTGTCACCTGTGAAAATTGATATATAAATAAATGGTTACACGAATCTGCATTTTGTGAAGTCGGTTGTCGACACTGAATCAATTCAGACGGCCGGTGACCGGAGAAATTGAATTGGAAAAATGGCGATCAGCAGTACGAACGCCGATTACGATCAAAACCTGCACTCTACTTTCGCTTCCAGATATCTCCGTGCATCTCTTCCAAGGTACTTTTCTAACTGATTTCCATCAATTATATTTAAAATTAAATAGACGGAAATCATGCAGCAAAGAAAATACAGAATAATTGTATTTAAAATTAAATAGACGGAAATCATGCAGCAAAGAAAATACCGAATAATTGTGTATATATTGAAGTTAGAGCAGTCAAATATGATGTAAAGATTGGTCTTTGCTATATATGCCTGCAGTTAAGCACCGTCCTATGAATTAAAAAGTTAAAGTTGACATTCCATTTCTAACCAGTAAAATGGATACAATATATGGGAGGCAATTTGTTCGGATGAGCACGGCCTATAAACCGAACCGAAGTGAACAAAGACCCCGAACCCGAAAATGAATTTTCAAAACCGAAACGAGATTACATGTTTTCAATTTTGGTTCGGTCCGGTTTCAGTTTGGTTTTTTTATCTGAGGACTGGACCGGACCGAAACCGATAAAACCGAAACCGAAAATGATGAATTTTCAAAACCGAAACCAAACCTATTACATGTTTTCAGTTTTGATTCGGTTCGGTTTCGGTTCGGTTTTTTCATCCAAATGATCACCCCTAATTTTTTCATCATAACTTTTATTTAATCTACTATAACCATCGTTGGCATGGTTGCACCTATTTTAAAACATACACAGTATGATTATCAAGTAAACTTTTAATCTACAAATCACTCACCAAAATTTATAATAGTTATCACTTATCAGTAATCCATAGCATGAAATGTTTTAATTTGTTAAAATATGTTGAGAATTGGGTAAACAATAACATAATGTGTTAATTCACTTCTATACTTCTATACGTATGTGACTATTGGTGTATGTTAAATTAAAAACCACACAAATATTAAAAATGCAAAAATTACATTTCGATTCACATGTAATTTGACATCTTTTATAAACATCTCCCTTCACCATTTACATGTGAATTAAAATCTAAAATTTTTGTTTCAACTTCTATATGATTATCACTTGGACCTCCATAATATTCACATGCGAATGATCATGTAATTTGTAGGTTTAAGATGCCCGACCAACCTATACCGAACGATGCTGCATATCAAATAATCAATGATGAGTTAATGCTCGATGGTAATCCAAGATTAAATTTGGCATCATTTGTTACCACGTGGATGGAGCCCGAATGTGATAAGCTTATCATGTCATCAATCAACAAGAACTATGTTGACATGGATGAGTATCCTGTCACCACTGAACTTCAGGTCTCATCAATGTGTGTAGTTTTGCTAACGTGTCTATATAAAGCTACGAGAAAATAAAAGAATCTTTTATCATTTCATTTTTTGTCTTCGGAACTCATAAAACCGTAACAATTTTAACTAACTCACGCAATTTCGGTTATTTATCTTTTAAGGGTCAAATATTTGACATTAAAAAATGTAGCCATGAAAATAAAATGAGTAGAACGGTTTCAAAGCGTCCTAAATGTATTTTAAGTGTTTATGTATCTATTGTAAGTGTTAAATCATTAGTCTAATAAAAGTTTATGTAGTCATGTATAATAATGAACAAAAAGGAATAAAAAGTTCAAGAAATGAGACAAGATACATGTGGGACGACATATGAAGTAAAAAAATCAACGAAAAACTTTTAGGAAAAACTTTTAGGTAAATTAGTGACAGGGCTAGCAATTTTGACATATTTAGTTATAGATAGGTTGATTTAGTTATGTTTTATCACTAGCAGGTTAAAGTTAGCCCAAAACAATATGGGTCAATTGGGCTGAACGGGTTGAAAGTCGCACAAAGTGCAATTTTAATATTAGCGTATACAACCTTCATCATTTTACTAAAAAAATCATAAAATTAGTGTAACAGTAATAATATTACACAAAAAAATACAGAAAAAGTGTTTGCGAGTCAATCTAACCCGACCACTTTCAACTCGTATGTAAAAGTTGACTTGTTGACTCTAGACAATCACATAACGGATTCCTGATGTGGCGATTTACTGATTTGTAGTTTTCTCGCTTTCTTTAATATTTCAGAATCGTTGTGTAAACATGATTGCACATTTGTTCCATGCTCCCATTGGAGAAGATGATACGGCTGTTGGTGTGGGCACGGTGGGATCATCTGAAGCAATAATGCTTGCAGGTCTGGCTTTCAAAAGAAAGTGGCAAGCCAAAAGAAAATCACAAGGAAAAACGTGTGATAATCCTAACATCGTTACTGGATCTAACGTGCAGGTTTGTTATAATCTATTTTTTCAATTATCAGTTGTTTGACTCAAAACATGAATCCGTTTCTCATGAGCACAGCTACAATAGATATACAACTTGCACAAGTTGTTTTCCTTTGTAAATGAATGAAACTTATAAATATTGTTGGCAAAATGAGCGGGTCAAAACGAGTTCAATTAAAACAGGCATCTTTTTTTATATAGATCAGGTCGCGTTGACATAATCATTTTGGTTCCAATTTTTTACACTTTCATGAATATCTAATAACAAAAATTACATTAATAATAATAATCTAAATCTTCGTATAAGATGATTTAGGACCTAGGTTTTATGCATTAGAGTTAATTTACGCATTCAACAATTTCCTTTTAGCTGAACTTTTTTATCATTGGACCATTTCAAGATAAAATGTATCCAAGTCAGCCCATTCATAAATGAGATGTGTTGAAATTGCCACTACTAAGAAGCGTACAGAAAAAAATATAAATTCATAGGAAATTTCACACTTGTAACTTTAAATAAATGTGAATTATTCTCTTCTTGAAATGTAGATTATGTAGTCATGTAGATATCTATTTGTTACAACCAATTTCTCCACGCAAAAGGAATCGTTGGCTTCACAGCTCTTCACTTTTAATTTTAAGAAGTATCGACGAAAGTGTGTATATATATTTAGCTAATTTGTTATAATATTGGTTTCACAGGTTTGTTGGGAAAAGTTTGCTAGGTACTTTGAGGTCGAATTAAAAGAGGTAAAACTAAAAGAGGGCTACTATGTAATGGACCCCACAAAAGCCGTAGAAATGGTGGACGAAAACACCATTTGTGTTGCTGCAATTCTCGGTTCCACCATGACAGGAGAGTTTGAAGACGTTAAACTTCTTAACGATCTTTTAACAGAAAAAAACAAAAAAACGGGATGGGACACCCCGATTCACGTTGATGCTGCAAGTGGAGGATTTGTTGCCCCGTTTCTTTACCCGGATCTTTTGTGGGATTTCCGTTTGCCACTTGTGAAGAGCATTAATGTGAGTGGTCACAAGTACGGGCTCGTGTATGCGGGTGTTGGTTGGGTTGTGTGGAGGGCGAAAGAGGATTTGCCCGATGAGCTTGTGTTTCATATAAACTATTTGGGATCTGACCAGCCTACCTTTACTCTCAACTTCTCCAAAGGTAAGCAATTAACACATTTTGTGGTAAATGTTTATATGAAATGTGAAAATTGAAAGGCGAACCCACGAAAAGAACATATGAAGCTAAAGTTATTTTACACAAATGGTCCGTTTTCGACTTGCATAAGATTCGGGAATTAACTTGTTTGTATTGTAGGGTCGAGCCAAATAATTGCGCAATACTATCAGTTCATACGCCTTGGCTTTGAGGTAACTTCTCCATATTACTAGAGGTGGCAACATGGGCGGGCGGTTGGATAATGGGTCAAAACAGATTATGTTATGACATGGGTCGGCGGTCCTACACTTTTATCAAAATTTCATGTCTTTTAATAACAATAATGTGTCAAATATGATTACAAGTGCATGCCATCTTATTTCAAAAAATCAACTTGGGAGTTGTAAATGCACTTCATCGAAACATTTATCTCGCGTTTGACCTTTTAGAGGAAAGATCTAACTCGAATTGACACATTCATAGTTTTCTTGTAGTGTAACATAGTGTAAGCCAGAGTTTTGGCGCTATATTTACCTTTTAGAGGAAAATTTTAACTCGAATTGACACATTCATAGTTTTCTTGTAGTGTAACATAGTGTAAGCCAGAGTTTTGGCGCTATATCTATATATAAATTAAAGAAAGTTTAACATGTTTCATAAGTGGTAGTAGGAACGAGTAGCTTGAAGCAACCCTAAAAGTTAATATATTGTGATAAAATGTTCACGAGTTTGAATCATAAAGCAACATTTCTCAAGATGCACCTATTAAACCACTAACGCCTTCTTATTCATATGTTTTGATTCATTAGGGTTACAAGAACGTCATGGAGTGTTGTAACGAGAACGCAAGGGTGCTTAAAGAAGGGTTAGTAAAAACGGGTTGTTTCCATATCATCTCCAAAGACATCGGGGTCCCTTTACTCGCATTTTCTCTCAAAGACAATTCAAAATACACCATTTTTGACATATCGGAATCTCTAAGACGATTTGGATGGATCATTCCCGCATACACCATGCCACCCGATGCACAACATGTCTCGGTTCTAAGAGTGGTGATTCGTGAAGATTTCAGCCATAGCCTTGCGGATAGACTTGTTGACAATATTGTCAAAGTTGTAAACGAGTTGGAAGCCGCACAATCCACTCATAAGACGATTAGTGAAGATGATGGTAAGGCTAGTGAGCATAATGTGAGGGAGATGCAAAGGGGGATAACCAAGTATTGGAGGAGGTATGTTCATGGTAAGAAAACTAGTAGTGTGTGCTAGCTTGCTTTTGTTGGTCGTATGGTTGTGGTCAATGGTTGAAATGCACCATGTAAGAAATATAAGTATTTCCCTTTTTGTGTGATCATTGTAGTCGCATTTGGTCCTTGTTTTGTCATCTACTCGTGAACAATGTACTTGATGATGTGTGTTGATCTTTATATAATAATCGGACCATAACCCCAAGAATTAATATCCTTCTAGACGTGGTTTTAATTTATCCCCTATTTTCTTCAATATTTTTCCATCCTAACATGTTTTTGTAAACTTTTATTATAACATAAAATTAATACTATATACCTCAAGTATGTGGTACATTGCTGATTTTATGTTTTTTGATACAAACATTTATAATAAGTATTATATTAGATTAAATTGGATGGTTAGTGGAGATACGATTCGCTCATCTTTTGACATTATATTAGATTAAATTAAATAGTTAGTGGAGATTTTATCTATTTAAGACTAAAATGAGTAAATTTAAGGTTAAAGTGGTCATTTAATATATTAAAGGAGATTATTACATTTTAGCAAAAAAAATATAAAATTTTAAAGTATACTCCGTATCATTTATTTTGAATCTGAAAATGTAAAGTGTAGTATTTATTTTGAATCGGATGAAGTGTATAGGATGTTAACTCCATGTGAAATTGTGTGTTGTGCGCTAGGGTTATTTGACTGGGAGCTAATAAATATAGTAATAAACAGAGTAACAGAAACAAGAATCAAGCACAAAGAGCACAAGTGACAAGAGTTATATAGGAAAGAATGAATAAACAACCAATAACGGGTTCTTCTTAATTTTGATTATTTTGAATTCATATATAATCCGAATTAGTATTCATGAAAGACGTATAATCCAAATCGAGCACAATTACATATCCACTTTGCAAACATGTTACTAAATATCAAGTGATATAATGATTTTACTTTTTGCAATGATACTAATATAGTACTCCCTCCATCCTAATTTTATTGTCTACATTTCATTTTTATTTGTCTCAAAATTATTATCAAATTGAAAATTCTACCGATCAAAAAATAATTAAGTGGTAAAGATAGAATTTTATAGGTTACATAGTGTTATAAATGTATTTTTTTAAAACTGTGTGATTTTTATCTATCGATAAAATTTTGGAACGGAGGGAGTATATATGGAGTAATAATTTTAAACCTTTTCAATCAAAGTTAGTTATTAAAGGTTAAAATGTATTTTAGTATTGTTGACCAGGTGTTTTATTACAAAAAGAATTTTTAAAAGTACAATATGGTACACTGAAACTAAAAAAATAATCAATTTAGTATCTTGAGTCACTAATTTAATATATTGAATTTTTACGTTATTTAATTCTAGTTATAATTCTTCCCCCGTTTTAAAATAATTGGTACACTTGAGGTTGCACGTTTTTTGAGGCAAAATTTGATAATGAAGGTTAATTAAATTAAATTGGATAGTTAGTGAAATATGAGTCCCGCATATTTGGAATAAAGTGACTTTAATGATGTTTAAAAGTAAAAGTAAAGGTAGATGAGTCATTTCACTTTATTAAATGAGAAAGCTTGTGAATGTGAGTCATACTATATTTTACTAAATAAGGCAAAATTTCAAAGTGTATCACTTATTTTGAAACACCGAAAAAAGGAAAGTGTATCACTTAGGCTGCTCGGAATGGGCATTGCCCTGTGTTCATGGGGCTGAGGTGGCCAAGGGCCACGACGTTGTCAAAGACGGGAACACCGCCCCCTACACGGCGTGGGGGTGCGGCGTGGGCGGAAGTTGCCACGGCCACGAGTTGCAACGAGCGAGGGAGGTGATTTTTGAGAGTTTTGACCGTAGGGACTTGGGAGAAGGCATAGAAAATGATGGTGTTGTTTGTTTTTTTGACAAAAGATTTTCCTGAGGTCTTTTGTTTGCGCGGCGCAGAACACGGGCAGAAAGGCCCTTCAGAAGATGTTTGTTTTTTAGAAGTCCGCAGACATTAAATTGTCTGCCCCACATCTTTTCCATACAGACTTGGCATAATGCTTCTCGGGTCTTCAAACCTAAAAATAAACTCCCTTCTCCTAAGAGAAAACGTCGTCTGCTCCCAAATGCCCTAACACCTTCCATCTTCAAAATCCGTCGTCTCCGAGCTCCGCCTGACCGTCGCTGGCAACACTCCTCCAGACCATCGCCATCTCACCGCTGCCGCCTCCGTCTACCCTCACCCGTCGCCGTCTTCATCCCTCTCAACCTTCGCCGTCTCTGTCGAAGATCTCCCCTAGCGTCGATTTCTGCCCAAATCAGGTATCTCTTCTCGTCTCTTTCACCAGTCACCGTTATTTTTCACATGGAATTGATTTATATGGTATGTGATAAATAGATTTCATCTTATGTTATGTTATGAATATCTAAGAAGTCACTGTCGATTTTTATGGATTTTATATGGAATTGGTTTATGCATAAATTTGATATATATACATATGCTATGATTCTGATTTATATGCACCAACTTGTCATTTTTATAGTGAAGATTCGATCTAGACAAGCTGTAGACACTAGCTGTTATGAGTAGAAATGGGAGAAAAAGTTAATTCAATCTACACAGTAGCTGTAGACAATTTGTTAATTTTGATTTGTATATGCTTATTTGGTTTTTAGAAATGAGAGAGAAAGTTGTTTGGTCTAGTGAGCAACATAAATGCTTATTGGAAACTTGCATTGAAGAAGTAAAGAATGTGGGTAGATAAGGTTTGAGTTTGCAAAAAGAGTCATGGATCAAGATATGAAGAGTTCTTAATTAAGGAAAACTTTGGCATGGATTTGACACAAAAACAAATTTAACTGCTATGGACAATCTTAAAGCTAAATACACGGGATGGGTATTCTTGAAAAACAAAACCAGAAATAATTATAATCCTCAAACGAACAC
Source organism: Calendula officinalis (assembly GCA_963853835.1). NCBI lineage: Eukaryota > Viridiplantae > Streptophyta > Magnoliopsida > Asterales > Asteraceae > Calendula > Calendula officinalis. The sequence continues at coordinate 32,781,039 of OY970824.1, forward strand.
TTTTAACTTAACACCCGAGGAGTGAGATGACTTTAAAAAGGTATTTTTATTTTAATATTTATGTATAAGGTTGGCATATATACTTATATTAGTTTTTGTTATATTGAGTTTAGGGACATCCGAAGTCCGGTTCATTGAAAACTGTCCCATTGCCTTTTCCTGAACTTTGTTCAATTCTCTTTTATGGAAATAGTGCCACTAGTAACTTAAGGTAGGCCTTATCCCAAACTACATCGAGGGTTGGATCATCTACTTGTCATGTCCCACCACTTCAGCTTAGGGGCACCCCTTCTATTGCCATAGACGATGATGATGGCATTTCTCGTCCTAGCAGCGAGCCTTTTCCCGAGCCACCTCATGTGGATAGGCCCAACAAAATGGCTAAACCTACCACTGCCACACATGAACCACCTTCTAGTTCTTCTATCACTAGTGATGAGTTAGCACTAGAAATTAAAAAATGCTCTACAACATTTGACTAAAGAGCCAACACATGAAGAATGTGTTAAAAAGTTAGAGATGGTTGCATTAGACCCACTTGATCCTTTGTCCTTAGTTGCTTATAACATCTTTGTTGTGTCCACGGGCATGAAAGAGTCATGGATCTTATTGCCAGATAATATTGAAGTGTTAAAAGGATGGCTAAAGATGACGGCTACAAGTTTAGGACTTATCATGTAGGGAACATTGTTTAGGTTTTTTGGGTTCTATTGAATGTTTTTGGTTTATCAGTTGGAGACTTTTTTCTGAACTTTTTGATTATTTTGCTTGTGTTGAATGTTTTTAATTATATGAACTTTTGTATGAAACTTTTGAGTCAATTGTTTTGCTTATGTTGATTATTTTGGTGTTGAACTTTTGTGTGAATTGTTGTTATCACAGGTTACTAATGGATCACAATCAAAAGATACTTATTGTCGTTCTAATGTACTTGTATGTCCGTTTTTTTAAGAGAGGTGTTAAACGATTACGGGATTGTGCTTCACAGCTAACGGGACATGAATACACGTTAGAGTTATTGGAACGTAATCCAAATCAATGCACTAAATTACTACGCATGTCTCGTGATTCCTTTGTTCGATTATGTTGTCATTTTAGAGTAAATTACTCGTGAAATGATAGCAAACATGTATCAGTCGAGGAAAAGATGGCTATGTTTTTTATGATGATCGGTCATAATCAACGTTACGGGATTATCAAGCGAAGATTTCAACACTCGTGAAATGATAGCAAACATGTATCAGTCGAGGAAAAGAGGGCTAGCACATGATTCTAGAATATTATCAGAAGCACTAACAAATCCACGTGCAACATTCCCGGTTCCACCACCCGATAAATATTATCTTTGTGATGCCGCGTTTTGTAACACCTCAATTTTCAAAACAATATTTAAATAACATTTCATCCCAAAATGTTTAATAATGTATCGGTGTCGAATCCCGAATTTACAAAAAACTAAAAAGGTTTCCTGTTTGAGATTATCAGAGTTTACAAAAACGGTGTTACAAATTATATCATAGCCATAGGACAAGAGCTCTAATCATCAACACCAAGCTAATCTCAACAAGGTCTCTCCTAAACGGGCCTCCTAGATCTTCGATCCCGAACCTGAGTACATAGCAAAACACAAACATAGTACGTGAGACAAAATTGTCTCGTGAGATACATGGGTTTTAGACCCGTTAAACAACTAGTCACATAATGTCATTTATATCATAATAATATTATTATTTTCATTCGGGTCACTTCATTTCTTTCATCATTGGCCAGTGTCAAGATAATCGGAATGCCTCCAATCTACCACTAACCTTAAGGAACCATAATAACCGGAATGCCTCCAATCTATTATGGTCCTAGGGACATCATAATCATCATCATTTACCACTTATCATCGTGAGCTTATAGCTCCATCATGCCTTAATCAATTAATCAATTCATCATCACATAAGCAATTCATTAGTAATCATATAATCAACTAAATTACTTACAGACTCGATAAAACATGTAAATATAAAAGCATTTTCTAGCTATGTACTCAATTTTGAAAGTTCACATGTACTCACCTCAGTCAAGCTTATCCAAAAGATGTGTTTCTTGAACACCAATGTCTTTCCCCAAGACTTGAACCTCAAGTCCTTCCACCAAATGACCTAATACCAAAACCAATACAATGGTTTACATAAAACATCTATACTAATCATGTATTCCATGAATAATTAACTATTTGCATCATACTTCCCCAATTTACCAAACCCTAATTCCAAAAACCTTCATATTTTCATAGATCCTTTTCATAAACACATTTTCCTTGTTAAAATACCATAGATATAAGTTATACAACTTCCATTTAACCATTTATGAACAAACTCAAAACTAGGGTTTGAGATTCAAGCTTTCCCTACTTGAATCTATGGCTAAAAACCCAAGAGAGATGAAGATTTACCTTTGTTCTTCAACTAGGAGCAAGAATCACCAAGATTTAGTGAAGATTAAGCTCCAATCGCCACTTTATGCTCAAAATCGTACACACTAGCTGGGAGGGTTTTTCCTAGGGTTTTAAATTCACGTTTTTATACCCCAGACGCAAAGTTCGCGCCGTGAACAGGGAGTTCGCGCCGCGAACTCATTCGGATCTGCCTTCTTTGCGATCGGGAGCTGGATCGGGAACTCCTCACGGCCAGACCCCCAACTCTCTGCCTCATCCTCGCGATCGCGAACCCACGTTCGCGCCGCGAACTCTCCCTGCAGCCCAGGCTGCAGTTTTCCACCAATGTCTTTACCCGATTTCGCCCATAACTTTCTCGTACGGTGTCCAAACGACACGAAACCAATTCCTACTTGTTTTAAATGAATTATCCATATTTATCATATTTTTGTACAATTTATTTATTTACAAATTTCGGGTCGTTACAACTATCCACCCCTTAAGGAGATTCCGTCTTCGGAATCTCATCATAGTTTATGAAGTTCGGGTACCTTTTCCGAATCTCATCCTTGACTTCCCAAGTCAAGTTCGGTCCAAGGGAATGCTTCCACTTGACCAACACCAACTCAATCTCTTTATTCCTAAGTTTCTTGGTCTTTGACTCTAATATGGCTTCGGGTTCTTCTATTAGCCGATTCGGGGCATCAACCCCAACTCTTGTAATGGGATAATATTTTCGATCTCACCCACGAAATTCTTCAAGTAACTTACATGGAATGTGTCGTGAACACCTTGAAGTTCGGGTGGGAGTTCCAACTTAAATGCTTGTAACCCGACCCGTTTCAAAATCTTAAACGGGCCAACATACCTCAGGCTCAATTTGCCCTTCTTTCCAAACCGCATCACGCCTTTCTAAGGTGATACTTTTAACATCACCATGTCACCAACATTCAAATCATAAGGTCTCTTTTTCAAATCCGAATAGCTTCTTTGTCTATCTTGTGCGGCTTTCATATTGGCTTGAATTATTCCAATCTTTTCGTTTGTCACTTTCACAATTTCGGGACCCGTAAGTTTTGTCTCTCCCGCTTCAAGCCAACACGAGGGAGTCCTACATTTCCTTCCATACAACGCCTCATAAGGCGGCATTTTAATACTTGAGTGATAACTATTATTGTAGGAAAACTCGACTAACGGTAGATGTTCATCCCATTTACCCCCAAAATCCAACACACAAGACCTTAACATATCTTCAACCGTTTGGATAGTTCTTTCACTTTGACCATCGGTTTGCGGGTGGTAAGCCGTACTCAACCGCAATTTCGTTCCCAACGCCTCTTGCAACGATCTCCAAAATCTCGAGGTAAACCTCGCACTCTATCGAACACAATCGATAACGGGACCCCATGAAGTCTCACCACTTCATCCACATACAACTTTGCCAACTTTTCGAGTGGCATGGTTTCCCGAATCGCTAAGAACAATGCACTTTTGGTCAACCGGTCAACTATGACCCAAATGGCGTCGTGGTTCTTGCTCGTTCTTGGCAACCCAACAATGAAATCCATTGTTATATCTTCCCATTTTCCGGCCGGTACTTGTAACGATTGAGCTACCCCATAAGGTACTTGATGCTCGGCTTTAACTTGTGCACACGTGGCACACTTAGAAATATACTTGGCCACTCTTGCTTTCATCCCGGGCCACCAATACATCTTATTCATATCTTGATATGTCTTTGTACTCCCCGGGTGAATCGAATACTTAGACTTATGGCCATCATTTAACAATTCCTTTCGGGCTCCACCGAATTTGGGGACCCAAATTCGACCACCAACGGTTTTCAACCCTTGATTATTTTCTTCAAAATGTTGGTTTTTACCCAAACGTTCTTGCCTTAACTCTTCTTTATCCATCACCTCCCGTTGGGCATTTTTAATTCGTTCCACAATACTCGAGATTAATTCAATCCGAGTCAACTTCCCTTTAATCGGTTTCTCATGAACTTTTCGGCTCAAGGCGTCGGCTACCACATTAGCCTTCCCCGCATGGTACACTATTTCACAATCATAATCGTTTATCAATTCGATCCATCTCCTTTGTCTCATATTTAAATCTTTTTGAGTGAAAACATATTGAAGACTTTTGTGATCCGTGTACAACGTACACCTTGTACCATACAAATAATGTCGCCATAACTTCAAAGCAAACACTATCGCCGCCAATTCTAAATCATGTGTAGTGTACCTTGTTTCTGCATCCTTCAATTGTCTCGAGGCATAAGCTATCACTTTTCCTCGTTGCATCAAAACACAACCCAAACCTTTATTCGAGGCATCACTATAAACAACAAAGTCCTCCATGCCTTCGGGTAACGTGAGAATCGGGGCGTTACATAATCTCTCCTTCAACAAGGCGAATGCCTTATCTTGTTTTTCTCCCCACACGAATTGGCTACTCTTTCGGGTCAACAATGTGAGTGGGGTTGCCACTCGGGAAAAATCTTGAATAAATCGGCGGTAATAACCGGCAAGCCCGAGAAAACTTCTCACTTCGGTTGGAGTTCGAGGAGGTTCCCACTTCATAACCGCTTCAATCTTCGACGGGTCAACTTTGATTCCTTCTCGGGTCACAACATGACCAAGGAATTGGACTTCCCGAATCCAAAATTCGCACTTGGAAAACTTTGCATATAATTTCTCCCGTTGTAGTACTTCCAAAGTTTGCCTTAAATGACTTTCATGCTCTTCTTCGGTCTTCGAATAGATGAGTATGTCGTCGATAAATACAATAAGAAACTTGTCGAGAAACGGTTTACAAACCCGATTCATAAGATCCATAAAAATAGCCGGTGCATTAGTCAACCCAAACGGCATTACCAAAAACTCGTAATGCCCATAACGTGTACGAAACGCCGTCTTCTCAGTGTCTCCTTCCTTCACTCGAACTTGATGGTAACCCGATCTCAAATCGATCTTTGAGAAATAATCGGCCCCTTGGAGTTGATCAAATAAGTCGTCGATTCTAGGCAACGGGCAACGGTTCTTAATAGTCATCTTATTTAACTCTCGGTAATCGATGCACATCCTCATCGAACCGTCTTTCTTCTTGACGAATAATACGGGCGCACCCCATGGAGACGAACTAGGACAAATAAATCCCTTGTCGAGTAATTCTTGCAATTGTGACATCAATTCCCGCATTTCGGTGGGAGCCAAACGATATGGAGCACGAGCTATCGGCGTTGCTCCCGGAGCTAAATCGATATGGAATTCTACTTGCCTCTCCGGTGGCAATCCCGGTAAATCGTCGGGAAATACCTCGGGAAAATCCCGAATCACCTTCACATTTTCCACCATCTTCTTTTCCTTCCTTCCATCTAACACATACGCCAAAAAGGACGAACACCCTTTGGCTAAACATTTTCTTGCTTTAACCGCGGTCATAAGGCAGGGTAAATGGTGTCGTTTCTCGCCATACACATACACTTTTTCATTATTGGGAGTCTTGATCGAGACTATCTTTTTCCCACATAAAATCTGTGCCTGATGCTCACCCAACCAATCCATACCAATAACTATATCAAATCCCTCAATTTCCATAGGTAATAAATTTACCTTAAACTTTCTCCCGTCTATTTCTAACTCACAATTTCGACACATATGTTGAACCATGGAAGTTTTACCATCCGCAATTTCAATATCATAAATCTCATCAAGAAGTTCTAAAGGCACATTCAATTTCACAACAAAATCATGGGACACAAACGAATAAGTAGCACCCGAGTCAAATAAGATCCGGGCGGGAATAGAATTTACGAGGAGGGTACCTGAAACGACATCGTGGGCTTCCTTGGCTTCATCTCGGGTAAGTTGGAAGGCTCGTCCTTTGACTTTTGTCGGCTCCGCTTTCTTTTGTGCGGTCGACACCATTGTCTCACTTCCTTTCTTCGGGCAAGAATTACTATAGTGCCCTTTTTCGTGGCACGAGTAACATTCAATTTCATCCAACGGCTTAGCCCGACAATCCCTTGCCAAATGCCCCGGTCTCCCACACTTAAAACAAGCTTTTGAGTCCGCCAAACACTCACCCTTGTGGTCCTTGTCACACTTCTTACACGTGCCCACACTCAATTGCTTGGAGCCTTGGAGTAGGTCGGGGTGAAATTTCCCTTCTTCACCGAACCCGAGCTCCCCTCAAACTTCCTCTTCTCAAACTTCTCAAACTTTGGCCTCTCATTGATTCTCCTTTGGCCCACTTCCTCCACATTCCTCGCCGCACTAATAGCCTCATCAAGTGTGGCGGCCCTCTTCACTTCCAACTCATACTCCCACGGGAGTCCATTAGCATAACGAACAATCCAGGATCTCTCATCTGGATACAACTTGATCACAAACGGGATTAATCCCGTGAACTTCTTAGTGTACTCATCGACACTCATACCACCTTTCTTCAAATGAACAAACTCTTCTTGAAGTTTTTCCAAGTTTCTCTCGGGGCAAAACTTTGCCTTCAACCGCCTCACAAACTCCTCCCAAGTCATCTTGTACACCGCCCTTTTTCCCAAGGATTCATACATGGTGTCCCACCATACGAGGGCTTCATCTTTCAACAATCGAGAGGCATAGATCACCATATCCCCTTCCTTGCACTTACTAGCTTCAAGGACTTGTTCGGTTTCACGGATCCAACGGATCGTGACTTTCGGTTCGGAGCTCCCATAGTAGCTATCGGGCTTGAAAGCCATAAAGTTCTTGTAAGTACAACCTTTCCTTTCCCTCGGCTCGGGGTCACTTTCTTCCTCAGTTGAAGACTTTTCAGTTTGAGCAACACTACTTGACCTGCTCTTGGTGCGGGGTGGGGATCCCTCCCGCCTCTCACGATCCTTATGTTCATTGAGGATTCGATGCACATCATTATTCACGACATCCCTCATTTGGTTGAACATAGCTTGAAGATGCTCCACAGTTATCGGGGTGTGGTTCCTATCAGCACCCGAATTTTCCTCATCGTTCCGATTCTCCGGGCCAAACACCGGATTGCTAACGCGATTTGAATCTTGTTCTTGGTCAAGTGGACCTCTTCCACTTCTAGTTTGCACCATCTTACTATAATAAGACATCAATCATTTAGGAGTCAACTTATCAAAATAACGGTAATATAGACAGTTCCCCATTCAAACATGACCTATTCCTTCAAAGTCAACCCTATTGAACTTACACCTAAGGTCTCAAGAGTCAATTCATAATCATCCTATGGAACTTATGGTCCTACTAGCTCAGTTTAAGTCTAGGATGGTTAACTCAACCTAGTTCACTTAAACTATAGCTCTGATACCAAGTTGTAACACCTCAATTTTCAAAACAATATTTAAATAACATTTCATCCCAAAACGTTTAATAATGTATCGGTGTCGAATCCCGAATTTACAAAAAACTAAAAAGGTTTCCTGTTTGAGATTATCAGAGTTTACAAAAACGGTGTTACAAATTATATCATAGCCATAGGACAAGAGCTCTAATCATCAACACCAAGCTAATCTCAACAAGGTCTCTCCTAAACGGGCCTCCTAGATCTTCGACCCCGAACCTGAGTACATAGCAAAACACAAACATAGTACGTGAGACAAAATTGCCTCGTGAGATACATGGGTTTTAGACCCGTTAAACAACTAGTCACATAATGTCATTTATATCATAATAATATTATTATTTTCATTCGGGTCACTTCATTTCTTTCATCATTGACCAGTGTCAAGATAATCGGAATGCCTCCAATCTATCAAGACCGTCATATCCACGGTAACCGGAATGCCTCCAATCTACCGGGACTCATAGGTATTGGGTAATCGGAATGCCTCCAATCTACCACTAACCTTAAGGAACCATAATAACCGGAATGCCTCCAATCTATTATGGTCCTAGGGACATCATAATCATCATCATCATTTACCACTTATCATCGTGAGCTTATAGCTCCATCATGCCTTAATCAATTAATCAATTCATCATCACATAAGCAATTCATTAGTAATCATATAATCAACTAAATTACTTACAGACTCGATAAAACATGTAAATATAAAAGCATTTTCTAGCTATGTACTCAATTTTGAAAGTTCTCATGTACTCACCTAAGTCAAGCTTATCCAAAAGATGTGTTTCTTGAACAACAATGTCTTTCCCCAAGACTTGAACCTCAAGTCCTTCCACCAAATGACCTAATACCAAAACCAATACAATGGTTTACATAAAACATCTATACTAATCATGTATTCCATGAATAATTAACTATTTGCATCTATGGCTAAAAACCCAAGAGAGATGAAGATTTACCTTTGTTCTTCAACTAGGAGCAAGAATCACAAAGATTTAGTGAAGATTAAGCTCCAATCGCCACTTTATGCTCAAAATCGTACACACTAGCTGGGAGGGTTTTTCCTAGGGTTTTAAATGAGCATTAAAGGCTGCATTCACGTTTTTATACCCCAGCCGCAAAGTTCGCGCCGTGAACAACTCATTCGGATCTGCCTTCTTCGCAATCCGGAACTCCTCACGGCCAGACCCCCAACTCTCTGCCTCATCCTCGCGATCGCGAACCCACGTTCGCGCCGCGAACTCTCCCTGCAGCCCAGGCTGCAGTTTTCCACCAATGTCTTTACCCAGTTTCGCCCATAACTTTCTCGTACGGTGTCCAAACGACACGAAACCAATTCCTACTTGTTTTAAATGAATTATCCATATTTATCATATTTTTGTACAATTTATTTATTTACAAATTTCGGGTCGTTACACGTATGCACACATTCGTGGATTTAAGGCCCGTATCGTAATGTGAGGTATTGGTTTGGAGATTTGTGGCAAAGACGCGCGTTAACCAATAAATAAAAATTTAACCATGCACATGCAAAACTTCAAAAAGTGATTGAGCGTTCTTTTGGTGTCTTGAAAGCACGATTCCCTATATTGAAGAGGATGCCACCATTTCCGTTGGTTACACAAAGAAACATTGTCATTTCATGTGTTGCGCTTCATAATATTATACGGAAAGAGGGACTGAGCGATGAGTACTTTGCACGATATGATGACCCAATGTCTCGATTCGAAATAACACTGTGCCAGTTAATGATAATGAAGACGAGTTCCCAGCACACGGTACCGCAGCGGACCGTGAGTATATGACACAATTACAAGATGCAATTGTCAAGCAGTTGATGCAAAATATTGAATGAACTTTTTAAAATGAAAATGTTGTATTAATTATTTCAATGTCCTGAGATGATAATAAAATTATTGTTGTATCAATTATTTCAATGTTGTATGAATTAATTTTGGTTTATTTCAGCAGTCTGCATATGTTAAAAAACATACAATAGTTTTTTTTGCACACTGCAGACCTTTGTTCCACCTCAGAAGCTGCAGCTGTTGACAGATGTGGTCCGCACACAGCAGATCTTTTTACTCTGAAAAAACAAACAGCACCGAAATGTACAAAAAAAACTTGCGTTTCTTTTTCTTCTTTGACTGGAAGTGAAGACTGAAGACAGCTGGAAGTGAGTTAGAGGTTGAAGATGACTTGTAGGGTTTTGTAATGTGTTTTTTTGGGCCTTTAAAAATATGTTAGCCTTTTAGATTTTTGTTTTGGTCTTTTTATCACATTAATACCAACACAAAAGCCTTGCAGTGTATGAATTGATATTTTTTTCATAAAAAATCTTATTTGAATTAATTTAATTTAATAAATTGTTATTTTAGGTTATTAATAATAAATAGATTTTTGTTGGGTTAGGTTGCTAATGGGGTAAAGTTTATGTTGGATTGAGTTGTGTGGGTATAAGAGAGAGAAATTATTTTTTTAATGAAAAAGATAGGTTGGGTTAGGTTGCTAAGACTACCCCATCGGTTGGATGGGGTTGGGTCTCTTTATTATTTTATTGTAAAGTAAGGATGAGGGCCACCAAATGGAGCAAACTTGGTCCGCTCAAGAGGACCATGTCGGTAACATAGAGGCACTCAATTTCTTTTTTTTTAAATATAAAAGATGTAATTTTTTGATTGGCTGTTCAAATTTTAATAAGATAAAATTTCTTATCTTAAAAAATCTAACATTATCTAAACAAAAAAAAAAAATAATAAAAAATATTAAAATTCATAATTCTTTTTTTGGGTCTATTTATAGAGTTTAAACTTGACATATTTTGTATACAATTTCAACTCATCATTTCTAAACCCTTTTGATTTCTTTGCTATCATGGATCCTTCATATCCAAATTTCGCTTTAATGTCGGCATATTGTATCGCTAGTGTAAATTCAATTATTGGAAAGAACAAGAAAACATTATCATTGTGCTCACACGTAAAAGAATTGTATGACGCAAATCAGGCTGAAAACCCATAAAAGCTCGGTGATACACAAATTGGTCAAATGGAAGGTCAGTGGAAACAACTTAACGAAAATGCCCGAAAATGGATTAGTGCTTACCGAGGAGCATATCGACTAAAAAGGAGTGGAATGAGCATGAAAGATGTTGAAAGTCAAGCTCATAAAATTTATGAGGCAGGTGGGAGCAAGTTCAATGACAGTGTAGTTTTCAATGAAGTTATGTGTAACCATCCAAAATGGAAGCTAGAGCTAGAACCTAACACAACACGTTCTCGTCCTGAAGAAGGAGAAAATGGTGGTAGCACGAAAAGATCGAGGACTACTGAAGAATTAGAACCCTTCTAATCCAGAAACACCAAGTAGTGGTGGTTCAGTAACCAACCGTCCAATAGGTAGAGATGCACCTACAAGAAAAGGAAAAGGTAAGGTGTCTAATGAAATTGTTTAAGAACTTCGTGCATTGAGGCTTACTAGAGACAACGAAGTTGAAGTCATGAAAAAAAGACTCGAGTTGGATCAACAAAGAGAGCAAAATCTGGAAGAAAGGGAACTAATGAAGATGCAACTTATGCATTTGAACACACTGCTACAAAAGGAATCCTACAAAAGAAAATATGAAAAGCTTTTTAATGATATAGGTGCCATGTATGTGTAAGATATTGAACATGGAGTTGTCAATATGTGTAAGATATAGTATTTCATGTATGTGTAAGAATTTATCTTCATTTCCATGTGTCAGTTTCTTATTGGATGTCTATATTTGATCTAGATAAGGTAGTTTAACATTATCTTATTTTTGTGTGTATAAGTAGAGTACACCAATCACGTACTTCACTATCCCATCATAACTCTTCATTTTAATCTCTTCAGACATGAAACTCATAAGGAGGTTCCGATTCATCAAATCCAAACAAATATGATGAATGGGAAGCACGAGTTGTTCAACAAAATCAACAAGTTGATAACATTATCAATGAATTACTCATAAGCTTGCCAAATATGCTCATGAGAGATAGTCTTAGGTCAAGAAGGAGGTATTGTGATTGGGAACGTGAGCAGGGTGAGGAACGTTTGATGGAAGATTACTTTGTTGACAATCCAACATATGATCAAACAACCTTCCGACGTAGATTTCGAATGCAAAAATCACTATTCCTGTGTATAGTAGAAGCTACTACAGCGAATGACATATGTTTTCACAAAGATGTGATGCCACAGGGAGAAAAGGTCTTTCACCATTGCAGAAATGTATAGGAGCTATACGCGTGTTGGCTTATGTAACACCTCAATTTTTAAAACATCTTTTAAAACATATTTTTAAATAAAAATATTACAAAGTCCAATATCCCAAAATACGGTTTAACAAAAACCATTGAAAGTTTGTCAGAGTAATAAAACCGGTGTTACAAAACAATATCTATCGCGACCTTCTAATCCTTCGATCCTGAACCTGAGTACATAGCCAAAAACAAAGTAGTACGTGAGACAAAATAGTCTCGTGAGATACATAGGTTTTCGACCCATTCTCAAAAAAGATTTATAAAATAATATTTATATCAATATAAATACTTATCCTCATCATTTCTATTAATTCATAACTCATATCCTATTCATCTACTCGCATAAACTAATAAGCTTACCATAAGCTTATCCATCATCTAATCACAAGTTTGTAAGCTATCTCCAAGCTTACACTTTCTTTATCACATACGCAACGGACCTCTCCGAAGCCAACTCTCCCGATATGGGACGTCATAGGTAAAGTATCAAGGTAATTGGGAGCCCCCATCTTACCGAGATTCATAAGCTCTCCCCGTTCCCGGGTAGTCATGCTCACCCAATACTGGGTGTCGTAAACTGTGACATTCTACTCTTTGCGCAGGGAGGTACCACCCCAAGTAGACGTCTCATGCTCCCCATTTCTGGGCGGTCTTATTCCGGATATCTCATTTATCACTTATTATAATACATCTATTCTAATTTAACATAACATTCTCTTTACTCATTCAGTTTCAATGTTGACTTTACCAAGTCCTTTACTAATTAAGACATACTTATCATTTATCAATATCACGTTATTTTGACTCCTCTTTGACTAGAATACATGTTTATTACTAGTCACTTTATATTTATTCTCTTAGTAATGCGATAACAACTTTTATTAGTATAATATACTAATCGATACTCATTACTTAAAAATCATTGTCTCAAGCTTTATTAATACATATTATTAATAAACCGATTATCAAACTCTTTTAAATCATTATCTTTATTCATACATCTTATTTATAAAGACTCAATAATTACTTTTCATTATCCTAATCTCTTTCAAAATCATTAATCATTTAGACATACTTAAATGGTCTATTACTCGCATTTTCTTATCTTATTAATAAATATTTTGATAAAGGTAGTGATTGAAAAGATAATAAAACAGATATAATGTATTATTAGAATCTTTATACATATTAAAAGAAGGTTTTTTTGAAATCTATAAAGCCATGTCATAATGGCACATCATACCTTATGTCATGTATGAGGCCACTTTGCACTTAAATGTCAAGTCATTATTGCCACATAATAGTCCACATATGCACTTTTAAGCCACCTCACTTTTAAATTAAATTGAATAAATTGACTTGATGCAATTAAAGTATTTATTATCCATTTAATTTACTTAAATATGAATAGTTTTGAATAACAATAAGGTTTTAAATAATTTAATTTATAGTTGTAACACGAATTCTGTTTCATGAAAAAGATTTCAATTTAACAAAAGTGCAAGAGCAATGGTAGTTGGAATTATTATTTTCTGTAACATTGTGCAACTATTGTTATGTATATATTTTCGATCATTTACCAAAGAAATAGGGAAAGCTTATGCCAAGATCACTTTTTTATACGTGTTATTGTGCGCAAAATAAGGAATAAATGAACAACGGAAACAGGTAAACCGATTTCCTTAAAAGTGTGTTGCCTTCTCGAATGAGTAGGGATGGTTTGCTAAACATAACCCTCATCAATCGGTATATTCTGGTTGTATATAATCAAAATGGGTCAAATAAAAAAGCTTGTCTATAGTAAATACGGGCCAAACAAGTTGAAAGTCACCCAATGTCTCTTTTAAATGTCTATAACCTACTTAATTGTTTTATTGAAAGATTTCAATATGATTTAAAAATAGCAAAAATGTGTAGGCAGGTTAAGCTAACCGGGTCGAACCCGTTTTGCCTCGTGTTACAAAAGTCCCTTTTGAGATATTTGTTTTCAATTTTTTTATATTTTTACTATTATACATAAGATTATACTATAAATGTGGGAAAATTCAGTTTTACCAAAAATTAGTCAAACAAACGGTAATGCCTTCAGTTTACAGTGTAAAATTTTTATATGCACGATAACAAATCAAAAGTAGACTACAAGAAAATTGCGACATTACATATGACTAACTTCTATATAGTGCCTCATGTTATGTTGCTTAAGTAATTAATATTTTAACAGGTTGGTCAGAGCTACTAATTAACCTACAATAGTATAATTTAAAGAATTGACTCTTAAATGCAATTTTTAATATATATAAAAGTTTTTTTCAAACATATGTAGGTTTGACACGTTTGTTGTTTTGTTATTCCTTTTTTTATATGTTTGTTATTTTGTTGACCATATGTGTAATCTGATCATATGAGCAAAAGAACACGACATATGGTGGTGATGAGGTCAAATTTAGTTTATCCATTTTATTTAAAGTTTCCAAGTTCCATATTTTTCTCGAAAATTCAGGACATTTTAAATAGCTGAATCTGCATGTTTCATTCTTGGTCCATTCGGGTCATCAATGTTGTAAAAATCGCTCGGCGGTACCTCGACGGTCGACCACCTTCAAGCGATTAATCGGTCTCGGCGGCGATTAATCGGTTTCTAGGCGGGTACTATTAAATACAAAGAAAATTAACTTTTTTAGAAAAATATATATAATATATTAACAAAATAATTAAATTAGTCAATAACAATATATAAAATACGAACAATAAGTTTGAATACTGGATTTTGGAAACTTAAGTTGGATCAGGGTGTTTTGAAATATAACAAAAAGAAGCCCAATAATGAACCCAACCAATCTATCATTCTAAAACAAGCCCATTTTTTTGACCGCCAAGGGCCGCCAAGGACCGCCAAGGACCGCCAAGGGCCGCCTAGGACCGATTAGGACCGAGTTTGACCAAAACCTTCAAACTCCAACGATTAGGCAATTTCTCACTCGGCAGCCGACCGCCAAGCGCCTAGGCGCCGCCTAGGCGGCCGCCAAGACCGATTTTTACAACACTGCGGGTCATAGTCAAGCTTTTAATCCACCCGATTTATCCATGTGTTTGAAATTAAATCGTTCTTTAGACAATGTGTGAGACAGGACCTCTTCAATATTAAAGTTATTATTGTCAACACATGTTTCTTATATATTTTCTACTTATTTTTGTGAACAATTTTATGAGCCGCCCGTGATTTATCACGGGTTATAGGCTAGTATGTCTAATATAATAGATAATTTGGAAAGCAAGTATGATGAAATAAAGTAATGGTGGAATATTTGTAAATAAATCATATTAATAAAGGTAATGACTAGAAGAATATTATCTGAGTCTTTATTAGTTAAAATGTATTAATAGAGCTAATGATAAGCATTTTAAAGTAATTAGTAATTATTAGTAGTATACTAATAAAAGTAGTGAACGAATTATTAGAGAAATAAGTATGGTGTGACTAGTTGTACATAAATATTCTAGTCATTATAAAGATAAAATGTTTATGATCAAGATAAATAAGAAATGAATCTTATTAGTAAATTAATTGATAAAGTTTGTGATGTAACGAGAAAAGATAAAAGAATCGTGTAACGATAAATAATAAATGAGTAGTACTTAGTATGTGATTGATGTCTAGACCGACATGATGAGAATGAGATAAAGCTACAGTAATGAGAATAAATATATTCCAACTGTTGGATGAATGGAGCTATGGCTCGTACATGTGTATTAAACCGTCGTGTCCCTTGATGATTGACCGGTTAAGACTGTCCCAAGGGTCGTGATAGATTAGAGGCATTCCAGTTATCACAGTACTTTAAGGGTCGTGGTAGATTGGAGGCATTTCAGTTACCCGACGCCTATGAGTCTTGGTAGATTGGAGGCATTCCAGTTACCTTGATTATGAGTGTCTTGATAGATTGGAGGCATTCCATTTATCTTGACGTTTGCCCCGCTTGATAGATCGAAGGCTGTTCGATTATCTTGCAAGACTATGAATTATGAATTGGAGGCATTCCAATTACCTTGACGTTTCCTATGATAACTCACTTTGGGGGTGTTGCTCCAGAATGACCCGTAGCGTATGTGATTATAAGATGAGTAAGTTTATGACTAGTCCATTAGCTTATATAAATAAATGTTTAGAGTATGAGATAAGATTTCATGTAATGAATAAATATATGAATTTATATTATTTTATAAATATTATTGAGAATGGGTCGAAAAACTCATGTATCTTACGAGACTATTTTGTCTCACGTACTACTTTGTTTTATGGCTATGTACGCAGGTTCTGGATCGAAGGATTAGAAGGTCGCGATAGAAGTGACCTAGTGTTGATTAGCTCGGGAGCTCGTAGGTAGATCCCGTTATCCCATGATTATGATATTGTTTCGTAACACCGTGTTTTGTAACTCTGATAAATGTTTTTAAGGTTTTTTTTAAACCGTATGGATAACATGGAAATTGTATTTTAATGATTTAAAAGGTGTTTTAAAAATTGAGATGTTACACATATAAATTTAACTAATCAAATTAAAAAAAATTAAAATAATGAATCGCATCAACTAAGATTGGATGACAGTCAACACTGTGTTGGGAGCATAAAAGTTGTAATTATTGCAAACTTACTAAGGTAAGGGTTTGTTTAATAATCTTTTAAATATTGTAATTATTACAATAATTACAATAAAATAATCTAAGGTTATAATAATTACAATAACTGCAATTATTACAATAATTGCAATAAAATAATCTTTTAAATATATATATTTAATATTTATATTTATATTTAAAAGATTATTTTATATTGTAAGGATTATTCTATATTTAAAAATATTATTTTAATTATAAAGACTTACATTTATATTTGTTTATTTATAAATAATTATTATTGAAAACTGATGTAATAGTAGAGATCACTTTTAAAAATATGTTGTAGTTGTAATGATGTAGAAATTAATTGCAAAGTTGATGTGGCATAATTGAAAGTTTCATTGAACGAGACAGCATGGCCCGTGCGATGCACGGGCTTCGTTTACAATAATGAGTTACTTTGAATGCATATCGTGTACAATTTACTGGTATCACTTGGAAAATGTACGAAAAACGTGATCGGTTACATGTTTACTTTGATTGCGGGTATTCTACTAACCGAGCGAAGCTATTCCTTATGTATATTGTTGTTTAGGGTTTGTTGTTCTTTATTGAGTCATATGGATTATGTATGTTAATTGCAGTTATTTCTTTAGCTTGAAATAGATTTCGTATGCGTAAGTAGACATGTGCAAACTGGACCAAGAACCGATCGGGATCGCAGAACCGGATCCGACCGAACCGAGCTCCATCGGTTCGGTTCTCGGTTCTAATTTTTAAGAAAAATCAGTTCTCGGTTCCGAGCGGTCCGATTCGGTCGAAAACCGAGAAAAAACTGAAAAGAGTCGAAGAAATTGCCTCGGTTCCCGGTTTAGTTCGGTTCCGACTAATTCTTGGTCCGGTTCGGTTCTGAGCATCATTTGTTCGGTCCGTCCAAAACCATTTTTTCGTTCAGTTCTGGTTTATTTTTTAATAAATATCCGTCATCGTGCATTTTTTAATATTGGTTGATTTTAATAAATCTATAAAGTTTGTTGCTATGTAATTAATATTTAACCATAATCTAGATATTCAACTATTTTTATGATTCAGAAACGCATGGACATTATTTTGTTGTGTTTATTAAATATTATTTATGGTAAAACTTTTGATCTTATAATTGATTAATTTATTATTTTTATAAGTGAATTTATATAATATTGTTATTATTATTAAATGCATGGTATTAATTACAACTTCAAAGTTGGAACTCAATTTTTATAAAAATGGATGTTCGGGTAAAAGATAATATCATTTGAAAACTCAACATTATTTGCATCATGATAGTGTGCTTATAATATGTAACTTCTAGTTATATGAATAAACTATTATTTAATTAAATTTACTAATATTATTTTTCTGTTAAATTCTTTATCTTATTTAATTAATATGTAACTTCTAGTTAAATGAAAAGGCTATTATTGAATTGAATTTACTATTATTATTTATGTTAAACACTTTGTATAATCTATTACATTTATTCATGAGCATCATTTATAATAAAAACTTAATATTTTAACATATAATTCAATACAACATAACCATGAAACTCAATTTTTTCAGAATCTATATATAGAGATATAGATATAGATGTTAAGATATCAATAAGTTATACAAATCAATTAAATAAATTAATAGCGAGGAGAAAGAACAAAATCGCTAAATGACATTGTTGTTTACTCCACTTGTTAGATGTTTTTTTTTTTGATGCACATTTAGAGTGTTGAAATTTTTGCAATATGAGAATGACTATTTATAGATGCTAATGTCTGAGATTCATAAAAACTTGAAAAGTCTCTTATTTATTGAACTTTTTATTATTATAATTATTTATATTTATTACAAAACTATTGGTCTTACAATTTAATGATTTTATTTTTAAAATTGAGTTTATATAATATTATTATTAATACTAAATGCATGATATTAATTACAACTTCAAAATTGAAACTCAATTTTTATAGATATATAGAACATAGATATAGATGATTTATTTGATATTATAATAAATATAACATCAAAATGGAACTCAGTTTTTATATTTTAATACATATACAAAAGAAGTAAGCATAAAATTTAACAACCATCAAATGAACAACAATTTGTGACTATTAACATGATAAGATATCAATCTTAAATAATTGTGATAATATCATACACAATCTCATATACTATAATGATAACTATTAGATCACTATATAATATATTTGTATATACATAATGTACATAAACAACCAATATAACATCAAAATAGAACTCAATTTTTATATTTTATAGATATACAAAAGAAGTAAGCATAAATCTAACAACCATCAAATGAACAACAATTTGTGACCATTAACATGATAAGATATCAATATTAAATAATTGTGATAATATCATACACAATCTCATATACTATAATGATAATTATTAGATCATTATATAATAAAATTTTTATACAAAATGTACATAAACAAAGAATAATAATTTTGTACCTATATACAAAAGAGTTTGTGTAATTTTAAACGAAAACAGCTAACATACTCTCTATAAGACAAAACCATAAAGAGTTCATCTCTATGATTTTTTTCTTCAAAAAATACAAATAATAAACATTATGTTTGATTACCATTTAATAGCGACGTTAAATAAAAAAAGCCCTATACATCTTTGTTGTTGACCCCACTTGTTAGATATTTCTTTTGGATGTATCTTAAGAGTGTTAAAATTTTTGCAATATGAGAATGACTATTTATAGATGCTAATGTGTAAGATTCATATAATTTAAAAAGTCTCTTATTTATTGAACTTTTTAATATTATAATTATTTATATTTATTTTAAAATTCTTGATATTACAATTTAATAATTTTATTTTTAAATATTAAGTTTATATATTAATTATTATTAATATTAAATGTATGATATTAATTATATAGATATAGATTTCACCCTTTATTTATTTTTCATTAGTCTAGGGCGTCACCTAGCCTTAAAGTGAAAATGAATGGGATGTATGGTTTATTTAAAAGGAATGGCGGTAGATATATGATTGACGGCAGTTTTCCCGCCATTTTAAGCATTCCCAAATCCACTGCTTTCTTCTGCTACACCATCATCGAGATCAATTGAAGCAATGGAAGAACAGATGACGAAAGATTCGAGAGAAATGAATAGAACGATTAGAGACAAAGTACGCAAGAAGTGCAAGATTAGGGGTTATAATCTCAAAGTCGAAGCCCTGAACGAGATCCTTTCTTTTTTGAATAACTTTGAAGCTGATGCAGATGTATACCTAGATCTCCTACTCAATGAGCTCCACAATCAATCACGTACTCTCTCTAATTCGATTCTACATGTATTTTATTCGTAAATTAATAGTATTTTGGTACGTATTTTCGTCAGATTTAGGGTTTCTACGTTTTATGATTTTTGTGAAATTGACACTTGTGCTGGCGCCGGGTTTGCCATGTTTGAATTCGTCTTAAGTTGGGATGCCTAACTGGTGCTTTTCAATTCCAAAACTGTTGATTTTGAACCTTTTTAAGAACAAAGTTAGCTGCAACAACATTGATAGTGTTAGTACCATTTCACAACGATTTTATAATCAATATTGCATTAAAAATGTTTACTTGACATTACATATAAAAAACGGATGTAGGTTTTTTTCTATTATAGGTTATGTGGCAGTAATGATTTATTGTAGGATTTATCTGCCTTATACTATATTAATATTCACATTATTTTTTTCTTTTTTGATGAAATGAGGCAGTGAAGTCTTCAATTTTGGATAAGGAAGCTGTTCAGCTTGTTGTAAGCAGGCTTCAGTTAGCTAGTTCTGTAGATGATGATTTTAGTACAAATATGTCTACTTCATTCAGTTTGATTGACGCCTTCCTCATTCCAAAATTCCGTTATGATCCTATCAGAAAGATGTTTTGCGAGTAAGTCTTTTTAATCATTATTGTCAATCAGATTATATATATTATATAATATCATGTACCAATGTTTGTAAAGTGATGTCTTATTTAAAAAAATAATTTTTTTTTCCCATTAAGGTCTGGAATTATTGTTTTTTTTCCTTCATTTTAAGCTTAAAGTTATATATTGAAAGAAAATGTTATGATTTATGCATCATTCATTTCATGCAGACACACTGGGAGTCTTCCGATTCATGGTGAATCTACTTCAAAAGCTTGGTTATACAGGGATAGGTTTTTTTTGTTGTCTCAAAGGCTATCTCGTATCCCACAATTTTCTACGCCTTCATTTAATTCTGAATTATCTGATTTTGGGAATTGCGAGGTCCTCTCTCTCTCTCTTTCTCTCTCTCTCTCTCTCTCTCTCTATATATATATATATATATATATATATATATATATATATATATATATATATATATATATATATGTATGTGTGTGTGTGTGTGTGTGTTCTCTTGCCTCTGGAGGTGGCAATTTCAAACATTGACTTATAAGTGGGTCAATTTGGGATTATGTTGTATCTCCAACATGTCAAAAAACATTAGCTTAAAAAGAAACATGTCACAAGTGTCTTCAATTCATAAAACCTCCTAATTTTTTCTTATCTGAAAGAACAATTATATTTTTATTAAAATAATACAAGTTTTGCAATTATATATGACATACTAGACATCAATTAAAAATTTAAAATTGGGACAAAAGGTGTTTCTGGCCAACCCAACCTGTTAAGACCCGACCGAAATGGTACATGTTTTGACGAGTTACCCAATCTGCCCATTTTGTCACCTCTACTTCCCTGTATTGTAACACATGATTTTTTTTTTAATTTTTAGTTTTGTTATGATTTAAAGTATTAATTATTAATTAAAAGTGTTGTTGGTTGATGATTGTGTAGATATCTAAAATTCAATCTCTGGTTGGACGCACGGGAACAAGATGGGTAATGGGTCTCATATCTCAATTTGAAGATGGTCATTTTTACCTGGAAGACCTGACTGCAGCTGTTGAAATCAATTTAGCAAATGCAATATCCTCTAATCACTTTATTTCTCTTGCTATATGTTATAATGCAAAAACTAAAATTAAAATTAAAATTGTAACTAAAGATTGGTATTTGGTAATTATAATTTATAAACCATAAACATCTATACAAGAAATGAATCTACTAGTTTTCTTACATTATTTAAAAAGTAACAACACTTTATTTTTCTTGACATTACTTACAAAATAACAACAGGTTTTTTTTCTGAAAATACTATAGTTTTAGCTCAAGGGGAGATGCTGCTAGATGGTATTTTTCAGGTCAGTCTTTTATGCCTTTTTTATTAAAATTATACGTGTTTGACCCATATCTCTTTAAGCCTTTTTTTTTGTTGAAATTATACGTTTTGAACCATTAGAGATAAATCTATAACCTTAATTAACATGTCATCTTCAGATTAGACATGTAATTGCGGATTTTTGAACATAAATTAATAAATAGTAATAGTCATATTAAAGAAAGGTAACTATTAATGCTGGTATAATTGCATTTTTATAGTACTTGATTTTTAATATATTATACAGGTTCAAACATTTGGTTTCCCACCATTAGAAGACAGAGAGAAATCAACCTCATTTTTTACAGGGCTTGATTATTTTGGTGGTGGTATACTTGCAAAAGAAGAAACTGTATCCTCATTAATTATAGTGATGTCACACATATTGTATAATTTTTTCAATAATCATTTTAACAAATTGTTTTAGAAATTTCCTTGATTGTTTATACAGCTTAAACTTGCAGAGATGGAATCAATGGCAGTTAATGAAATGTTTGTCATACTATCTGACATATGGTTGGACAATGCGGAGGTATTGAGTTTGTAATAGCATTAGGGGTTGCAAAACAGGCGGGTCGGGTCGGGTAATGAGTCAAAACGGGTTGGGCAAAATGTTCCTCACATTTCTTTTGTTCACTTTTTAAAATATTATAATTAACAATGTGTTAAATATGATTGGAAAACCATGTTATTACAGTAAATTACATAAATCATCCCACGTGGTTTGTATGAAATTATGGATTTCGTCCCTTGACTTGTTTTATTACACGAATAGTCCCTAATATTATAACTTTTAACATCAACGGTCCCTATTCCCTAATTTTGAAACTTGTGACATCACCTTAAAAACCTTGTGCTTTAGTAACCATTAGTGTTAGAACTAGAAGTGTCAAAATTAGGGACTTTTTGTGTAATAAAAGAATTCGAGGGACTAAATCAGCAATCTCATACAAACCAGAGGGACGTTCTATGTGATTTAGTCATGTTAGTAGAACAATGCTCTAAACTTTTTTTTAATAAAACCAAGAGTAAATTACACGGATGATCCCCGTGGTTTGCCAAAAGTTTTGGATTTGGTCCCTAAGTCTCAGAAATTACACGGATCACGTTTGGTCCCTAGTACTAATTGCTGTTAAAAATCTCCGTTAAAACATGTCATGTGCAATGCACATGAGGGTAACTGTGTCATTATCACCCGAAGTGACCCTTTTAACAGGAGTTAGTGCTAGGGACGAAAGCATGACAAGGTATCATATTTAGGGACATCCGTGTAAATTTGAGACTTAAGGACCAAATCCAAAACTTTTGGCAAACCACAGGGACCATCCGTGTAATTTATTCTATAAACAATTTACAAGATTTTATGCATTGAATACATTTTGGATTACTTTAAGCCCATTTGACCCATACATAACCTGAAATGAATTGACCCATTTGTATATAAACGGGTCAAACTTGCCAAATGCATAGCCTAATATCTTGACTATGATTTTGACTTTGAGAAGACCATGGAAAATCTAGAGAAGGTTCTAGATGGTTTTGAAGATGTTGATGTCCCTCCTTCACTCTTTGTGCTGATGGGAAATTTCTGTTCCCAACCATTAAACTTTTCAAATAATAATATCTCAAGTATCAGGTGAGATATCTGATTTAAATATATTTGTTACTTACATATAATTTTAATTAATTTTTATATAGTTAATAAAAAGGTGACACTTTACAGATCAAATTTTGCAAAATTTGGACAAATGATTGCAAACCATCAGAGGTTAAAAGAAAACAGCAGATTCCTTTTCATTCCTGGGCCTGATGATGCAGGTGAAGAAAATGTTTTATCTACTTTATTTTCACTTTTTATTTATTTATTTTATTTTATTTTACCATTTTAGGTCCTTCAAATGTTCTACCTAGGTCTGCTTTACCCAAATATATAACTGAAGAGCTCCAAAAGCACATCCCAAATGCCATATTTGCAAGCAATCCATGCAGGTATATATGAAATTTTCTCTTATAATCTTATCAATCATTAATTGTTAATGAATAAGATTTGTGGGCTAACATTTTTTTTTTAATTTCAGAATAAAGTTTTGTACACAAGAAATAGTTTTTTTTCGCCATGATCTGCTTTACAGAATGAAAAGGTCTTGTTTGATTCCTCATTCAACAGAAGAAACCAGTGAGGATTTTGAGCATGTGAGTTACATTTTTTTACCGTGTGAATGGGTCGATTCGGTTGTGTTTATCTCAAAAGGGGGTGTTTGGGATTGCGATTTGGAGCAGATTATAGCATTTTAAAAACGTAAATAATCTAAAATGAGTATTTATCAAAAAGTCTGAAAAATCAGTTATTTGCGTTTTGGAAAAGCAGGTTAGAAGGTGCTCATTACGTTTTGAAAACTGATTATTTGCATTTTACCTATAAACTAAACAAATTATCTGGTTTGCCAAACACTAAAAAAATTGATTATCTGATTATTGCGATTTTAAACAACATAATCAAATCCGAACACTATTTTTCATAATCACGTTTTGTAACCCTTGATTATCCATTTTCAAAATGCATAATCTATTTTCAATAAGCAATCCCAAACACCTCCTTAAATCATCTTATCGAAAAAGTTAGACTATTATTCGTTACTGAAATAATATAACTATTGTAATAAATGATTTAAATTACGACAATTGTTTTTATAAAGAAATTTAAATTGTTTTGGGCAAAAAAGTGTTTTAGGTCAGTGTTTTAGGTCAACCCAACCTGAACTTTTTTCGACCCGCTACCCAACCCGAAGTGCCCATTTTTCCACCTTTAGTTCAAATATATGTTATTAATCATGATGCTAATAAAATAATATATATTTAATGAAAGTATTATATTGAATGCAGCTTGTTGCTACTATAATACATCAAAGTCATCTCTGCCCTTTACCTTTGAGTGAACAGCCCATTATTTGGAATTACGACCATTGCCTTCACCTTTATCCAACTCCACATACGGTATTTCTTTTTCTTTTTCTTTTTTTGCTCTTACTTTTTAATATTTAATATTATTTGGACATGAATAATAAATACCTTTTTACAACAACGACCATTTTACCGTTAATAAAAGCAAGAGTAAATTACACAAATGGTCCTTTAGGTTTGTACCATATTACATATTTGATCCTTTAGTTTCATAAATTACATTGGTAGTCCTTATTTTTGAGACCATTGACACGCTTGGTCCTTTACCTAAACAAACGTTAACTTTTTCTATCAGACAAAACGGGTTTTTTGGGGTTTCAAATTGGTGAAGGGAAAAGGAAAATGACAGATTTACCACCTCTTGCATCACACATGACTATACTTGATGGGAAAAAGTTAATGTTTATTTATGTATAGGACCAAACATGTAAATATTTTTAGAAATAAGGACTACTAGTGTAATTTATGAAACTAAAGGACAAAAAATGTAATATGATACAAACCTAAAGGACCATTTGTGCAATTTACTCTAAAAGCAATAGATTTTTTTTTTTTTTTTTAATTGTACTTGTTGTGTTTATACAGATTGTATTAGGTGACAGAAGCGAACAAAAGGTGTTCAACTACACGGGTACAACTTGCTTGAATCCTGGTTCTTTCTCAAACGACTACACTTTTGTGGTGTATAGACCTTGCAATCGACAAGTTGAACTCTCAAGTTTACTTTGATCACACAAAACAAGTATTTATCTTCTTTTCAAATATCTTACTTTTGATAACACAAAACTAGAGTAAGTAGCTTTTGTTTTACTAGTGTTTCGCTTCTTTCGTTTTCTCAAATATAATTTTCTTGTTTTATTAGTGTAAGTGCGAGTTTAAATGTAACTTAGAGAAATGATGTATTTGCTCTTGTTAACTTATGTCAATTCATCTGTCATCACTCATCAAGATTTAGCAATGTTGTAGAACTCGCTACTTGTTTGTTCGGTTACCTTGTTGCAAGTTTTCAATTACTCGATGAGTTTGGATTGAGATTTATATATCTGTACCCCTTTATAAAACATTTAGGGGATAAGGGCATTTATGTCAACACATTAATTTAAGAACTCGGCGGTTCCTTAGTCCCACCCCTACATACCGGTTTCTTCTTACTTCAATTTTAGGGTTCCATTACCTCCTCCCTCCTTTCAACTGTCGCCCTACCTGTTCAAATCACACCACCCTTTTAACTAATCGACACACCCTTTCCATCTTCTATGAAACGTCGCTTAATCTTGTTAAAATGTGTACTCTAACTGTGAATCATGAGTTTGTTAAGTTGTTTTGTGCAGGTTCAAAGTCTGGGACTTAAACTGTAAGGAGTCTTCAAGTGCAGGTAAACAAAAGGTAAGTTTTAATATATTTTATATTGTTTTGTATTGTTTGTATTCTGCAGGGTTATAAGTGAAAGTATTTGAGTAGGTGGGTTGTGTGAGTATAAAAGAGATATTTTCTCTTATTTTGTTATTATTCGAGTTCATATCTGTGTGTGAGATTTTAGGGTTTTGTATTTTCTCTCTCTTGTTCGTCGTTTCAGTTCTATTATCGATCTGTAAATTGAGAATGATTCAAGTATGTTTGAATCATTAGGTCTAGGATTGAGTGGAGAGTTTTATTGTAGTGAGGATTTTAGTTTTGTTTTTGATCTTTGGTCGGTTATGGTTTAATGGAAAGGAATTTTGTTTGATTTGTTTGTGTTCTTTGTATTTCTGGTTTGATCTATCAATTTCTACATGGTATCAGAGCTAGAGCTCCTCATCTCTGGCTTCGTCTTCGTTGTTTAAGTTGTTCTTCCGCAAAAGTTAGTTAAAATTAGGGTTTTGATCATTCCAGATCTGAATCGGTATTCCGTTATTGTTCGATTGTACGTCTTGGTTATAAGATCCTCGGCTCTCATAAGATCCTAGGGTTTTGAAAGTGAATGCTATCGTCGACGGTGTCTACTGTTT
The DNA here is from genome assembly GCA_963853835.1 of Calendula officinalis. Taxonomy (NCBI): domain Eukaryota; kingdom Viridiplantae; phylum Streptophyta; class Magnoliopsida; order Asterales; family Asteraceae; genus Calendula; species Calendula officinalis. The sequence goes on from OY970824.1 coordinate 32,808,014, forward strand.
GAGTTATCGGTTCAACTCAAATCGTTGCAGATATATTCAAGGAGTTGCTGGCGTAGGAGTACTCTGTAAGTCCTCATTCCTTCTTGATTCTGTAGCAAGTCTCTGGATCCAGGAGTCTCTGTTGCTTAACGGAGATCAACTGCCCCTGGATTTTCATGCTTGGCCTATAGACAAGTGTAACATCCCAGAACCCCGTAGCACGATATTGTCCGCTTTGCCCACCAGCGCACGGTTTTGTTCTTGGTATGGACCACTTCCACCCAAAAGGCCTCATGCTAAGAGAGGTATCCACACCCTTATAAGGAGTGTTTCGTTCCCCTCTCCAACCAATGTGGGACGAATCTTACAATTCTCCCACCCCTTGGGACACAACGCCCACGTTGTGCACATCGGCCCGGCGACTGGCTCTGATACCACTTGTAACATCTCAGAACCCCGTAGCACGATATTGTCCGCTTTGCCCACCAGCACACGGTTTTGTTCTTGGTATGGACCACTTCCACCCAAAAGGCCTCATGCTAAGAGAGGTATCCACACCCTTATAAGGAGTGTTTCGTTCCCCTCTCCAACCAATGTGGGACGAATCTTACAACAAGGCTCTTGATATTTCTGTTATTACTAATCTGTTGTGTAGAAGAGAAAGTCCCGAGTTATTTCATGTCCAGTCTCCATCAGAGAGTTCTGGATTCTTGTCACTGACTCGGTTACTTTTTAGGTTTTCTAGTTAATGTTTTTCTGCTTATTGTTTGATATCTGTCTTGTGTTTGTTGTGTGGTTAAATCTGTGAGTATCTGTGGTGTATGTTTAATTTGTTTGGTGGTGATATGGCTGATCAGAATGATATTACGTTAATTAACAAATTAGATTTTGGTGATCCTCTATATCTTCATGCTAGTGACATTACAAGTACACCTATAATTACAATAAAATTAAAAGGAACTGAAAATTATAGTCTATGGAGTAGATCTATGTTACTTGCTTTAGGTACCAAAAATAAAGTAGGATTTATAGATGGCTCATGCGTTAAAAGCTTAACTAATGAAGTTCTTAGTAGACAATGGGATAGGTGTAACTCTGTGGTTTTGTCTTGGATCTTGGGATCTATCTCTGATGAATTGTATGCTGGTCAAATATTCAATGATAATGCTAGTGTAGTTTGGAATGAGTTAAAAGAAACATATAGCAAAGTTGATGGTTTTATGGTTTTTAATCTCCATCATGAAATAAATTCTATAAAACAAAATGGAACTCTAATTTCTGAATATTATCATAAATTGAACTCGTTCTGGAAACAGTATGACTCTCTAGTTGAATTACCTACTTGTGTGTGTGCTGGTGCTGAAGTTATATCAAGTCATAATAAACTTTTAAAACTAATGCAATTTTTAATGGGTCTTGATGATTACTATATGCCAATAAGAAGTATTATTTTAACTAGAGATCCTTTACCAGATGTTAAATCTGCTTATGCTATAGTTTCTAGAGAAGAGTCTCATAAAAAAGGTTCTGTTGTTGATAATGCTTCAAAAGGTCAAAATTCAGTGTTTTCATCTCAAGTTAATAACAATAATAACAGTAAGAAGTTTTTTAATAATAATAATGGTAGTAAAACTTTTCAAAGAGGTCCTAATCCAAATCTGAAATGTACCCACTGTAGAGAGGTGTTTTGATCTTATTGGTTATCCTGATGGTTATAAGAAAAGAGTTAATACTAATCAAAGTAACAATAATAAATCTAAATATGTATCAAATAATTCTTCTTCTTGTGATAAACCTAGTACTTCCTCTAGTGTCCCTTCTTCTGTCTCTCTTTCCAATGATCAGATTTCAAGGCTCTTATCTCTCATTGGAGACAACAAAGTGAATGGTTCTTGTACTCAAACTAATATGGCAGGTATAGTTAATAACAGCAGGATTTTTGAACAAAATTTTAGTAAGTTTTTTAATTCTAATGTCTGTTTTGAAAATAAAAGTATGATGTCTGGGTGGATTAATTGTTGATTCTGGTGCTAATCAGCACATGACTGGAGATTCAAAGGGTCTAATTAATAAAATTGATGTGTCAGATTTAAAAATTACAGTTGGTCATCCTAATGGAACTAAAGCTTTAATTAGACAGATAGGTAATATGAAAATAAGTGAAACTGTTACTCTGTTTGATGTGCTGGTTATACCAGAATATTGTGTGAGTCTGCTGTCTGTTCAAAAACTTGCTAAAGATAGTAAACTGTATATTGGGTTTGATGAAAATAATTGCTATATTCGAAATTTGAGAATAAAGAACAATGTGATGATTGGTAAAGAATCTGGTGGATTATATATGATTGAAGTAAGTCCTAATCTGCCTAGTTGCTATAATGTTAGTATGTGTTATTTGTCTAAGTCTGTTTGGCATAATAGGTTAGGTCATCCTGCTGACCAAGTTGTTAATATTTTAAAACCAAAGTTAAATTTAGAAGGAGATATAAGTGTCTCTCCTTGTGAAATTTGTCATAAAGCCAAACAAACTAGGGAACCTTTCCCTATAAGTGAACATAAAAGTAAAGAATTAGGAGAGTTAATACACTTAGATGCTTGGGGTCCTTATAAAGTTAATAGTAAAGAAGGGTATAAGTATTTTCTAACTGTTGTGGATGATTTCACTAGAGCTGTTTGGGTTTTTTTGTTAAAATCAAAGGATGAAGTGTTTGGTAATATACAAACTTTATATAATCTACTTAAAAATCAGTTTGAAAAATCTATAAAATGTTTTAGGTCAGATAATGGAACAGAATTTGTAAATAATAATATGAATGTTTTTTGTAAAGAAAATGGCATTTTACATCAAACTTCGTGTAAATACACTCCACAACAGAATGGAATAGTTGAAAGGAAACATAGACATCTGTTGAATGTTGCTAGATCTCTTATGTTTCAAGGGGGAATTCCCTTATATTTGTGGACTGAATGTGTGTTAACTTCTGTGTATCTAATTAACAGGCTGCCCTCTTCTGCCCTTGGTGGAAAATCTCCTTATAGTTTAGTTTATAATAATGAGCCTTCCCTGTCTCACCTTAGAAGTTTTGGTTGTCCGTGTTTCTCAAAAAATTTAAATAGTCATGATAAGTTTTCTGAAAAATGTGTTTTTATTGGTTATGCTAGTTTACAGAAAGGTTACAAATTATATTCTCTTGAAAATAAAACATTTCTTGTTTCAAGAGATGTTCAATTCTATGAAACTGTTTTTCGTTCAAAATGCCATCTAATAGTAATAAAATGTTTTTAAAAACAGAGATAAATCATTTAAATTTCTTTGATAAATATGGTGTTGAAGTTGGTGATAATCTGGAAGAACCCGATGATGATGGGAGGGCAACTCAGGGTGGTGGCAGTAGGGGAGATGGTCCTAGTGAGTCTGTTAGGTTTGTTAGTAATGATAATCAGGCCACTACGATAAGAACAGATTGTAGTATGGAAGATGGTCCTAATATGTCTAATGGGTTCACTAGTGGTGATAATTATGCCACTGCCACACCTCATGATGAAGAAACTGAGTCTAGTGCTCCCGAGGGTAACAATAATTCACAGAATTGTGAGTTAAGACGATCTTCCAGACCTGTTGTGTTACCTAAGAAATTTGAACATTTTGTGTTAAATAATAAAAACAAGTTTGATATTAATAGAGTTGTTAACTATTCTCATTTATCTGTTGAAAATTTGTGTTATACTAGTAGTTTGAATAAAGTTGTTGAACCTAGAAGTTTTAGTGAGGCTGCTAATAATAGTAAATGGATTGAGGCTATGAATTCTGAAATGGAAGCCTTATATAGAAATAAAACTTGGATTATTACTGATCTTCCTCCTGGAAGAAAACCAATTGGGTGTAGATGGATTTATAAAATTAAGTATAAGTCTAATGGTGAGGTTGAAAGATATAAAGCTAGGTTAGTTGCTAAAGGCTATAGCCAAAGAGAAGGTTTAGACTTTGATGAAACTTTCTCCTCAGTTGTTAAAATGGTTACTGTTAGATGTGTTATTAGTCTTGTTGTTCAAAATAACAGGACTTTGTATCAATTAGATGTGAATAATGCTTTCTTATATGGTGATTTAGATGAAGATGTTTATATGTCTTTACCTGAAGGTTATTTTTCAAAAGATGATACAAAGGTTTGTAAACTGGTAAAGTCTTTATATGGGCTTAAACAAGCTCCTAGAAAATGGAATGAGAAATTGACTGAAATTTTAGTTAATGATGGGTTTGTGCAAAGTAGAAGTGATTATTCCTTGTTTGTTAAAATTAAAGATGATGTGTTTATTGCATTACTTGTATATGTGGATGATATTGTTGTTACAGGTAATAATAAAACTGAAATACATAAGTTCAAGGAATATTTAAATTCAAAGTTTTTAATAAAAGACTTAGGAAAGTTAAAATATTTCCTTGGTATTGAAGTTTTGCAGTCTGGTTCTGGTATTTGTCTTTCTCAGCGAAAATATGCTTTAGATTTACTGGCTGAGTTTGGTATGACAGGCTGTAAGCCTGTAACCACTCCCATTGAAGCTAATTTAGTGATATCTGATAAAGATAATGCTAAGCCTGGTGACAATTTGTTAAGTGATTTTACAGGTTATCAAAAGTTAATTGGGAAATTGATTTACTTAACTTTGACTAGGCCTGACATATCTTATGCAGTTCATTGTTTGAGCCAGTTTAGGCATAGTCCTCTTGAATCTCATGTTAAACTTGCTATGAGGTTGTTACGATACATTAAGGGCTCTCCTGGAAAAGGTATAAATTTTTCAAAAAGTGATGATTTTAAATTATCTGCATTTGTTGATTCAGATTGGGGGAAGTGTTTATCCTCTAGAAAGTCAGTAACTGGATATGCTGCTTATTTGGGTGATTGTCTGGTTTCTTGGAAATCTAAGAAACAGGATACTGTTTCAAGATCTACAGCTGAAGCTGAGTACAGGGCCATTGGGTCTGTTATAAGTGAAATAATGTGGATTAAAAAGGTTCTTACTGAGTTGACAGTTGAGAATAAAGATCCTGTAAAAGTGTTTTGTGATAATAAGTCAGCAATTTTAATTGCTGCTAATCCAGTGTTTCATGATAGGACTAAACACTTTGAGGTTGACTTGCATTTTATAAGAGATAAGTGTTTATTGGGAATAGTGGCTTTGAAAAAGATTGATACAACTGATAATACAGCTGACATTTTTACAAAAGGTTTACCAAGTAAAAGTCATGAATTTTTTTGTAGTAAATTGAAGTTGTTGGACATGTTTCACAGTGAAATTAAGGGGGAATGTTAAAATGTGTACTCTAACTATGAATCATGAGTTTGTTAAGTTGTTTTGTGCAGGTTCAAAGTCTCGGACTTAAACTGTAAGGAGTCTTCAAGTGCAGGTAAACAAAAGGTAAGTTTTAATATATTTTATATTGTTTTGTATTGTTTGTATTCTGCAGGGTTATAAGTGAAAGTATTTGAGTAGGTGGGTTGTGTGAGTATAAAAGAGATATTTTCTCTTATTTTGTTATTATTCGAGTTCATATCTGTGTGTGAGATTTTAGGGTTTTGTATTCTCTCTCTCTTGTTCGTCGTTTCAGTTCTATTATCGATCTGTAAATTGAGAATGATTCAAGTATGTTTGAATCATTAGGTCTAGGATTGAGTGGAGAGTTTTATTGTACTGAGGATTTTAGTTTGTTTGATTCGTTTGTGTTCGTTGTATTTCTGGTTTGATCTATCAATTTCTACAAATCTTCCAACCGTCGTTTGATCGGAGACCTCCAAACCGTTGCTTCCAACCGTTGTACCCCTTAATTTCCTATCCCATTCCTGTTACCATTTTCGATCGGATTCGACTCTGCTTGTAAAACGACGGTTGAAAAAGATATCGTTTATCGTCTTCTGAAGGCATATTATGCACATGCAAGTGATATTATTCATAATTACTTTCATTTTATGTGTATTCGAGTAATTTTTAGAATTCCTTGCATTTTTATCTATAGAAATCTGAAGCAATGTTCTAAATGTCAGGTTCTTCTATACCAACGGCAGTTCCAATTTTATTTTGACGGTTTACACGAATCATAATTGGGGTCCAAAATCTATATATTGTTTTTTTTATATCATATGTAAAGATCATATTAGAAACATCTTGTTAACACTGTAATTATATGTAAACATCTTGATATTTCGATCTTAAAATATATGTTTGTTATTGCTTGAATTTGTATAAAATTCATGTTCTAATTTTTATAATTGCTTTTTAGATTTAACTTTTCACAGGATTAAGATTTGATATTTTAAAATTATTTTTCGTATGAAATGAGTTTAGCGTAGAGTTAACTTTTGTGTTTGGTAATTTAATTTTCCTATTTAGTATGTCAGTTACACTGCAAGTTTTCTTCATCACCAACGATTTGATGCACCCCAACTGCTTCAACATGATTAATTTACATTATTCTCATCAAATGCTTTTGTTGGTATTTTATTATTCATTGGCTGATGATACACAGAGGAACAAAACTACAGAAAGGAGTTTAACCGTTTGATTGGTACAAAAATATAGGATTGCAGATCTTCATTGAGGAACAAATCTACATACCAACAAAACATTTAGTTTACCCGTTTGATTCTTTTTAAAGATCACCTCCACCCACGCAATACCGCAGGCACATAGTATTTTTGTTATGATTTTTTTTTCCCTACCAAATTTCAAACATATTTGTTAATTACTACCTTGTAATTGTCTTTCTAGAATGGGATGCTTCAATGATAGTCATGTTTTCTTTTGCAACACTATCGTTCACTATGAATTTTAAATTATCGTCTTTTTTATCCGCCGCATTGCCGCGGGTAAATGACTAGTATATATAAAGTTATAAAGATATACATGTAATTATTAGATAATAAAATTTTAAATTAATGGGTGCCCTGTGTAAAAGACGAGCACTATAGAGTCTGCGCGATACTGCGGTTTTTAAAACATGCATTTTTATATTAGATTTAAGTTTTTATAAATAAATACAAGAAAAGAATAAACTATGTAGGATCGTATGATGGTAGTTACAACAGTAATATCAAAAGTTTCGACCATAGCATGTTTATTAGTATGATAGTATATACTCCCTTCGTCCCTAAATAAAGTTCCCATTTGTGTTGGGCACAACATTTTAGGAGATAATTAGTGGTGGGGTATTTGGTATTACTTTTGATTAAAAATATAAGGTTTGATTGGAGAGAGAAAGTATTTTAAGAGATAGTTAGTGGTGAAAGTATTGGTAATAATATTATTATATTAAGTGGGCCCCTTATGTTTGATAAATGAGAACTTTATTTAGGGACAAAACTTGAAGGATAAATGAGAACTTTATTTAAGGACGGAGGGAGTACTTCATTATTTATTTACTTTAATCTATTTTAAGCTACATTTTAATTTTTTGCTTCAAAAACCATGTGCTTTAAATGTATCATTTATTTTGATATGGAGGTAGTATTAATATTTTCCATCATAATTTACTTATTTTTAGTCACACATTACTATAATGTTTCGCTTTACTCTAATTATTATTTTAGTTATACCAAATTGTTATGATTTACTTGATTTGAATATTATCCAGCTTTCAGTTCATTGAAGTGCATAAATTTTCATGAATATCGCTAAGTGAATATAATATTTTAAATGAGGTTAAGTACTAATAAAATATTTAATTTTTTGTTAATAATGTAAATAATAAAAGTTTATGGTGTATAGGGAGAAATTATATAATTCAATGAGTGAAATGTAAAATCCTTGTTACTAATAAAATATTTAATTTTTTTTGTTAATAATGTAAATAATAAAAGTTTATGGTGTATAAGGAGAAATTATATAATTGAAGGAGTGTAATGTAAATTCCTTATTATATATAATGAAAAGAAAAAATGCCAAAAATCAAGAGTATGATAGGGATTGAACTTGGGCATTTTGGGAAATGAGCAAGACACCTTACCAAATGATCTATAAGCAACCTTGATCAAAATTCTCATACCTACTTTTATATATTATATTAGGAGAAATTTCAACCAATCACAAAATAGTGACTAGTAACCTTTGAATCACATTTGTGTATATATATATATAATGAAAAGAAAAAATGCCAAAAATCAAGAGTATGATAGGGATTGAACTTGGGCATTTTGGGAAATAAGCAAGACACCTTACCAAATGATCTATAAGCAACTTTGATCAAAATTCTCATACCTACTTTTATATATTATATTAGGAAAAATTTCAACCAATCACAAAATAGTGAATAGTAACCTTTGAATCACATTTGTATATATATAGTAATAGTAATTAGTAGCTGATTATTGTTTTGAAGTTTAAAATTTTGAATTTGAATTACCTTGTGGGCCTGAGATGGATTAAGTCACTAAACTTTGAAAATTAATATCATCCCAATGGGCCTAAATGATTATATTATAAGAACGAATACCATGATTCCAAGTCCTGCTGGCCCCTGATACTATCTCAATTCGAGTTCAACCTCACCACATTCGACATTTTTCAATCTAAGACACATTTTTCACCTAGATATAGCTATGTTTCAACATGTATGAAACTTGATTATGAGGCTTTTCACTTTCGTTCATCATCCTTTACTTTTGATACAATCTCCATATATATTGCACGTTTATTTAATCAAAACAGGCCCCACCCTCTTTGCCGAATACTGTCAAAAATTATACTAACAAAATAAAAAATACAACATTATAACAAAATTAAAAAATAAAAAAAAACAACCTGTTTTCAATTAAGTGTTCAAATTTTATAACATTACTATAAATAAAATTTTACGAGGGGAGGAATAGTAGATGGAAGTGTTGTTTTTTTTTTCTTTTTTAGTGTTTGTTTTTTAAAAAAATGTATTTTTTTTAGTTTTTATATAATGTTTGAATAATATTTTTTTAATACAATAATAGTAGTTTTTTATAGTGTCTTTTAAATAATTTATTTATAGTGTTTGAATGATCGTCTTTTTTTATACAATAATAATAGTTTTTTATAGTGTATTTTATTTGATTTATTTTATTATTTGAAATTATTTTATATAGTCATAGTTTTCAAATTAAATAAATTTGCAATTAATTCGACATGTTTGCACGTCTTCCAAAAGTCATCTAGGATAATAATTATTCAAGTTACCCAGGCGAAATTAATTAAATATTAATTTATAAATATAATGTGTAATTCAACCCGTCGCGGAGCGCGTTCGCAACTCCTCATCATAACAAAATTAAAACTATAATTACTTATTTAATAACGATTTTATATCGAAAAACAACACATGCATGCATGCATCACACGTACCAATCACATAATCATCATATGCAACAAGAATATATAGGTGGTAAAAGACAGTACACGTGTACGTAGCTGGAACCAAATTGCATGTCCCCAAATATAATCTATATAAATTTCCCAGAAAATATAAACCCTACATTTCATTCCATTCCAATAACCAGAATTAATTAACTTTATAATGTGTACGTCGCCTTCTTTCTTGTTTTTCTTTTGAATTTTGGGATAATTTGTATGGGCGGTTTTAGATTCGGAAAAAAGGTTTCAGGGATCTTGTCGATCGTGTAATGGATAAGTTGGGTCTTCTTAGAATTAGGGTTAAAAGAGGTATAGATCTCGCAATTCGCGATTTCCGTTCAAGCGATCCTTATTGCGTTATCAAATTGGCCGAACAGGTTATCATCTTTCTCTTAATTAAACACTTTTCGTTTGATTTCATTACATGCGTGCTAATTCTTTTTAATTCATCAAGTAATTACTTTCAATATATAGAATTACAATGCAAATCCCTTTTAAATATCTTATCAATTCATTATAACATGAATAAACCAATTTATTTATTCGTATATGAATAAGTATTATGTACATATATGATTATATAATTATAAATATAATTGTTTCATAATATGATTATTGGTTAAATGATCGTTTGATAATTCATCTTGCAATCTTTACATTTTTATATAGGGGCCATAGTGAGGCGGTACCAAAGGGTAGGCAGGGCCACCTTGCAGTTTTATGTCTGCAATGCATTGTATATATAACATTTATCAAATATTTTTACGATTCATGAGTAGTTGATGAATAGTTCTTTTTGCATTTAATCTTTTTTTTTTGTTGTTCTCGACTTTCTCTTTGAACCTTTCACGTGAATTTATTATTATTATTATTATTATTAAAATTATTATTATTATTATCTTTATGATATTTAAACGATGTCTTTTTTATACAATAACCTTAGTTTTTTATGGTGTTTTTTATTTGATTTATCTTATAATTTGAAATTATTTTATATAATTGTAGTATACAGATTAGATAAATTTGCAACTAATTCAACCTGTTTCCACGTCTAGAATTATTTGATTTATTTTTGTTTATGTGATGTAGACACAAAAGACCCACATTGTTGATAGAGAACTCAACCCAGTGTGGAATGAATACTTGACTGTTTCCATAGAAGATCCGGATCTTCCGATCGATCTGGTATGTTTCCGATATTTGAAAAATAAATCTTTTATTAATGTTTACATCTTAAGTTAATAGAGTGAGTCGATTTAGGTTGTGTTTATATATACGGGTCATAAAAAAATAGCTAAAAAGAAATGGGACAATTGGTTATGCTATTAACAATTTCCTAGATCATTTTATTTCATTACTTGCAGTGTTATTGTAAAGGGGTGTTATTGTAAAGGGGGTGATTTTCATACCACATCTTTTAAGCATTATACCACAATAACTGCTGTATATACTTGTACAGTTTGCATGAATATGTGTACATTGTGGTAGGGAAATCAAAAATTATGGTAGGAAAACTAATTCCCTTATTGTAAAAGTATTGTTTGTGCATTCATAATTAAATCATTATATTTGTGTAAGAAATTAAACAAAAAATCCTTAATGTATCAACTCACCTGGTCTGGTTGTACTAAATAATGTCACATGTCAAAAGAAGTCAATTTCGACCGGTTATCCAACTTGTCAGCTAAACGCTCCTTAAAAATATACACCCATGATTAGAATCACAACTACAGTACGAATGTACATGTCAGTTCTTTTTGGTCAAAGGAACTCCATATAGAACAAAAACCAAAATTTATAACTTTAAAAGTACAGTTATGTACAATGAAAAAGTAATTATGTACAAATAATTACCAGGTGAGTTGATACAGTTATTCCTACAATTTCATATTAGCAGTAATTATGTACAAATAAACACTAATTATGCACAATTAAAAAGTTAAGATTTTGCGTTTGAGTAGACCAACCTAGAATAAAATATTACCCATTTTGACATGTTACCCAACTTATTACACCCGCTCATTTAGCTCTAACGAAGGGTGTTTACTCCAATGATATGGGAGCATCTATATAATCTTTACAACCTCTTTTTTTAGTACAATTCTTTCTAGAGATATCAGTGTAATATTGTATAGACTAACTAAAAAAATAGGATCTCATTATAACCAACGTTGTAAAAATCAATCGGCGGTACCTAGGCGGTCGACCACCTTCAAGCGATTAATCAGTCTAGACTAATCGGTTTCTAGGTAGGTACCATAAAATAAAAATGAATTTATTATTATATAAATAAATATTAGCAATATCCTAAGTTACAGAATAACTAGTTAGTCAATAACCATGCAAAAACTTTAACAATGTTCAAAATAAAAACCATAAGTCCATAACAAAATAACTAAATTAGTCAATAAAAACCATAAAATTGAAATTTAAAAATTTAAAAGTAAGTTTGACTTTTGTTGATAACTAGTTAGTCAATAACCTAGGTTAATAACCGCCTAGGTGTTGCTGCCTAGCTAGACCGATTTTTACAACACTGATTATAACAGTATTTACACATTCATACTTGTATACATGATTGCAGATGGTGTTCGACCATGACAGATTTACAAGAGACGATGAAATGGGGGATGCGGATTTTACCATCAGAGAATTTTTTGATGCACACAAGAAACATCCGAAAAATACCACCGTTCCAAACGGCACTATTCTAAAGAGGATTCAGCCTGATAAATTCAAGAATTGCTTGTCTGAAGAAAGCTGTGTAACTTGGAAAGATGGTGAGATTGTCCAAAATATGCTTCTTAGATTGAGAAATGTTGAATGTGGTGAAGTTGAGATTGAATTGCATTGGATTGACCTTCCGGCATAAGATGTGGCTGCCATTTTTTTTGTCATGTCTTAGAATGTTCTATATGTTGGTTGGTTATAAAGTGGATCTAGAAAGGGGTTAGAGTATGTCAAAGTGCATATGATAAACCCCTTTTTTTTTGTAAAAATCGACATATATGTAATTTTCATCCCTGGTAAAAAAAATTACATGTTTTTAAATCTGCTAGGACGTGCCAGCAAACATAAAAGTTTAGTACTTTAACCTCTAACATCACTCTTGTAATTGCTTTAATAGTTTTGATAAATGGATGGGCATTTTGGAAAAATGAGTTTTTGACTCAAAATGTAGGTAGTCTAATTAAAAAGAAATTTGAAATTCCTCCGAGTCATATGACAACCCTTAAAATATGGCATTTTCCATACACGATTATTCAAGTGTAATTGCATTAATTTATATTTAATCAAAAAAGAATTTGATTCAACTAAATCATGTGCAGCAAAAGCCCAATTTGCATATTGAATTCCATTCATAATTCATGCACGATTCATTATCTATACATAATTTAGAGAAATTTCGCGAACTATCGAAATGTTCCTGGGATTCGAACGTTGGTGAAAAGTTTTTGGGGATAACTCGGAAACTATTAGTTATTAACTAGATACTAGCATATAACTCGTGATAAATCACGGGTGGTTTATAAAATTTTTCATAATATTTTACTTATTTGAAATACTTTATTCATTGAAAGTTGAAATTTATTTGTGCGTGTGCATCAATCCGTAAAGTACATTCTAATTCAAGGTATGATCCATTTCGATTCAAATATACAACCCGACCATGTAAATTTAATCTTTTAATCAAAATTTAAATTTTGTCAAACTTAAAAGAAATTGAGCCAAAACTTAATTTTTTTTTTTTTGCTATTAATGCCATAACATAACCAAATTGACACGTTTATAACTCGTGGTTTATCACGGGTGGCTAGGGCTGGCAAAATCAAACCCCGACATGTTAACCCGACTCATTTAGAACCCGAAATTAGCGGGTTGGGTCATAACTTTCAACCCGTGGGTCATAAACGGGTCAACCCGTTTACAACCCGTCATAAAAAAAGTCGGGTTGGGTTTAAACCTACCCGACAATATATGGAAACCGAAAAATACAGTAAATACTCTTTGATTTTAAATTTTTATAAGAGCTGTATAAATGGTAACAGCTAAAATACTATGTGTATAATTCCGGTTTTAAACCTACCTATATATGGTAACCAGTATAAATGCAAAAAATCATAGCGGATTCAAAAAACCAGAAAGATACTGAGCTGGCATCCTACATGGCATGGAATTATGATGTATTTATGATGTGGAATGAGTGACGTGGCGAGAATTAAAAAACATTTTCTTTTATTATATACAAAGATATAAATTTTATATTGTTATGATATGTTATAAACTTAATTCAACCAAATCATATGAAAACAATTCACGGAAAACTAAATAGTCCAATTGCAGACTTTGCATAAATTAGATACGCAAGACAACAATCCTAGCCTATATATGAGGCCTAAATTTGAAGAGGGTTTGACACCATGGCAATTCCAAGCATTCCTATTCGTCCATAATGCCACTTGGAATTCCCTGATTGGTCCACGTCATTTGCACTAATACAAACGAATCTGGTACGGCTTACGGTCTACATTCATATTCATATGCTCCATATACGGCAAACGAATCTGGTACGGCTTACGGTCTACATTCATATGCTCCATATACGGCTTCCTACATACAAGGAAACAAATAACTATTTAAAAGATCATACATACAAATAACTATTTAAAAGATCCTACATACAAGGAAACAAATAAATATTTAAAAGATCAATTAGCGAAGGAAACAAATAACTATATGTGACATTTATATGTAACATTTCTTCATTACCGTTTTTTTTGTACAAAATCATCATCACATCTATCGATTATTATGTCATTTAGAAGTATATACAGTTTTTGGACATTTTTCTACATACTAAAATTTACAGCATACCCGCCCATCGGGCGGGTTTTGTAGCTAGTTAAACTATATAATTAATGAAACAAGGTACCAAGTACCACAAAATTATATCTAATCAATAAGTAACAGATAATGATACCAAGTATAACATTAACACTCCCTAACAAAAATTAAGCCTAAGTCGCACAACCTTAATTTGAACAAGACTCACCCTATAATTTAAGGGTGGTGATTTGCACAAGGATTAATTTTTTGGCACAAGGAAATTTAAGATTAAAGTACAATTTTACCCTTAACATAACAAAACCTAATTTTTCACCTTATACCCTACAAACCCTAAAAAAAAAAAAAAGACGGCCATCCTATATTTCGTTTCCAGTAAGTTTTTCTTTGGCTTCAACAAGTTGCCACTTCTACTCTTGCGTGTAGGGGTGAGCATAACAGGGTACCGGCCGGTTCCGAGTGGAACCGGAACCAAACCGGAACCGCATGTTCTTGAAATATAGGAACCGGAACCGGAACCTGGAAGATAGGTTCCTAAATTTTCGGAACCGGAACCGCAGGTTCCAGGGCAGGTTCCGGTTACCCTGTCTCTAAATAAACAAGACAATAAATCACACAAACTAACGATTACAAATATAGTTTAATGGTTTTAAATATAGTTCAAATGTTACGAATATTGTTCAAAATAGAAATAAGTGAATAATAACGATAAAAACATAGTAAATGTGTGATTCGTGTGAAAGTCAGTCACAAAGATACGACATCGAGACGAGTGAATGTCTCACCTAATTTCTGGCTCAATTATAACAAGTAATGATAATTTTATATTTTTACTTGGACTAGTATTCTACATTTAGATAAATCATAAACCTATTTAATTTAATGTATAATATAATATATATTATATATTTTAATAAAAATATACCGTGTAACCGCCGGTTCCAGGGTATCCACCGGTTCCAGGTTCCTTAATTTTGAGAACCGGAACCGGAACCTTTTAGGGCGGTTCCATGATTTTAGGAACCGGAACCGGAACCTCCTAACAGGTTCCGGGTCCGGAACCTCCGGTTCCGAGACGGTTCCGGTTCCGATTCCCCTCTTTTTCTGCTCACCCCTACTTGCGTGTATAAATGCTCTGATTCTTTTGATACCCACAATTACGTTTTAAATGATCATTATCATATTAATATTAGTATGTTTATTAAATTAAAATCACATGTTAAAATAAACACACTAGTAATTTCATTAGAAATGTTAAACTAATAAAGTCGCATATTAATATTTATGATATGCAATTTTAATTTTAGTATCCCTGGAACCAAAATATAGGAGAAAATGGTTGGCCCTTTTTTATAGGATTTGTAGGCTATAATGTGAAAAATTAGATTTAATTATGTTAAGGGTAAAATTGTACTTTAACTTCAAATTTCCTTGTGCAAAAAAACAAATCCTTGTGTAAATCACCACCCATAATTTAATATACTTATCTAAATCTTATATAACCCTAACTAATTTGATATTTGTATTGCTTTTTGATATCTAAAACTGTTTAAAAATCCTATAACTAGCAAAAAATAACGTAGAAACCCGAATAAGATTCAAACCAGATTAACAAAACCGTTTTGACCCAGATTCGGTTTTGATCCGATCCGAACTAGTTACTACCAGATCCTACTTAGTTGGTTTGAATCCGGATCCGATCCGGTTTTGACCAAAACAGGTTTTGACCCATAATGATCGAACCCGATCCAGTTTTGAATCCGGATCGAGTTTTTTTTATCCGATTTATGCACGTCTATATTAAACCAACCACCTCTTTTCATTACCTTTGTCATTCATCACCATCCAAATAAGTAATCTAAATTAAAAAAATTGAATAATTTCGTTGTGAGAAATAATATTGATGTTTATTATTTGTGCTTATTTATGTGTCTACTCATTCGATCAAAATAAATGTCAAAATATTAGAAAAGAGAACTATTAATTACATATATTCCCTCCGTCAATAATTTATTGTCCACAGAGAAAAATCACACAGTTTAAGAAAAATTATTACTCCCTCCGTCCCAAATTAATTGTCCACTAGACAAAAGGCACATAGTTTTAAGAAAGTGTAATTATTACACTGTCCACCAATCAAATCTCATATTTATCCACTTATAATTCATATGATTGGTTGTAATTTGAAATTGACAATTATTTTGGGACAAACTAAAATAGTAATGTGGACAATAAAAATGGGACGGGGGGAGTATTATACTGTGCAACTAATAGAATTCTATATTTATCACCTAAATGTTTTTTGATATGTATTTGTTTTTAGACGGATAATAATTTTAGGACATATACAAAAAGAAAAAATGGATAATAAAAGTGAAACGAATGAGGTATCATTTTTCTATATACAGTATAATTTTTCTATATATCTACACGTCCAAATAGCCCAAATGTGTACTTCGAAGACATATACCAGATATAGGTTTGGTTAGACCGACACGATTTGAAAAGTTTACGCAATCAAAACCGAATCGTAATGTGAAATCAAGACTTTTTGATTCGATTGTTGGAGATTTCACTTTCATCCTGCGATTTTTGCACAAAAATTCACCTGATGAAATGGTTGAACTTCTCTCTCTACAGTTAACCATGGCTGTTTCCTTCAGTTTAACTCCCCAAAACCTCCTTTCACTTTCCCAATAATTGCAAGTCAACATGGCCGCAATTGTCACCGGAGATCGCTACCTTGAATTGCTCGTGAAGTTCGTCGAGCAGCAGGCTGGTCCCTTGATCGAAGGAACCCTAGTATTGAAGGTGAATCCGGTCGGCCTTCACTATGTTCAATCTAGACTCGAATCATTGGCGGAGCTTGAGAGGCTTCTCGCCGGAACTCCGGTGGATTACCTCCGTGCTTATGTTTCCGACCTCGGCGATCACCGTGCGCTTGAGCAGCTCCGACGGATCCTGCGGATACTTACGTCACTCAAAGTTATCTCTGTGCTTCCACCGCAATCATGTAGAGATCCTACGCCTCTGTGTTTGCTGCCGTTTGGGCGTTTGAAGGTTCTCGAACTTCGTGGATGCGATCTCTCTACTTCTGCTGCTCGAGGGCTTCTCGAACTTAGACACACTCTTGAGAAGATTATTTGTCACAATTCAACTGTAAGATTGAAATTGATTTCCATTTCTGCATGAACTCAATTACTCAATTTTTACAATATGAGATGAATTGATTCTAATAGGATTAGTTCTACTTCTAGTTCACGATTTCTGGTTTTCATGACCTAAATTGCTCAATATTTACAGTATGAGACAGATCAATTTCAATTACAACAGGATTAATTGTACTTCTGGTTAACAATTGTTGGTTTTCTTAAACTTAATTGTTGAGTTATAGTATGAGATGGACAGATTATTAGATTTTAACAGTAATATGATTAATTCTACTTCTAGATTAACAATTGTTGGTTTCTGTTTCTTGTTGAGATGAAATAGGATGCTCTACGACATGTTTTTGCTAGCAGAATTGCTGAGATAGAAGATTCTCCTCAGTGGAAACGATTATCATTTGTATCATGTGCTTATAATGGCTTAGTTTTGATGGATGATTCTTTGAGACTTCTGCCTGTTGTTGAAACCCTAGATCTAAGTAGGAACAAGTTTGCTAAAGTGGATAATCTTTGGAGATGTAGCAAGTTGAAACACCTGGATCTTGGTTTTAATCAACTCAGAACAATTGCATCATTTAGTAAGGTACGAATGTAAGATTCATTAATTTTTTTTTTTTTTTAAAAACACTGCATTTATCGAGTTTCTGCATACATCACACAAAAATATTGTATATATAAATATGAATCTATATAAGTAAATATTATTCTGTGCAGGTCTCATGTCAAATTGTGAAACTAGTTTTGAGGAACAATGCTCTAACTACCATGCGTGGGGTTGAGAATCTAAAATCACTTGAAGGACTTGATCTTTCATACAATATTATTTCTAATTTTTCTGAATTTGAACTCTTAGCTGGTATTTCATCATTAAAGAATTTATGGTTAGAAGGAAATCCGGTATGTTCTGCCAACTGGTACAGAGCACAAGTGTATAGCTTTTTTCCTGATCCAGATAAGGTCAGACTTCAAAAAATGTTGTTCATTTTGTCTTACTTATTTATAATAGATTATAGTGTAAATTACACAAATTGTGCTGTAGGTTTGTACCATATTACATATTTGGTCCCTTAGTTTCATAAATTACACTGATAGTCCTTATTTCTGAAACTATTGGCACGTTTGGGCGTCAAGTATGGTCACGTGTGATGCACGAGGTTGTAAATATGTCAGTTTCCCTTTCCCTTCACCAATTGGATACTAATCGTGTCAATAGTTTCAGAAATAAGGACAACAATGTAATTTATCAAACTAAAGGGCCTAATATGTAATATGGTACAAACCTAAAGGACCATTTGTGTAATTTACTCTAGATTATATATTTAGTGTTATCTTTTATGTTTAAAATTGCAGTTGATATTGGATGACAAAAAGATTTCAACTAGAGAGGTGTGGAAAAGACAGATTATTATAGCTAGTAGGCATAAGCAACCGGCTAGCTTTGGATTTTATTCTCCAGCTAAAGATGATGCTGAAAATGAGGGGTGTGTTAACACAAAAACGGTTAGTAAACTTTGTTGTATGTATGTTATTATATTAAATAATTATATTTAGATAATCAACTGTAATTAAATGGGTTTAAATGTTGTAATAATCAACTGTAATTAGATTTTTGTTGACTTTCTGACCTATTTTCCAGAAGAAGCTATCACGTGTTGCCAGCATAGAAAGTGAAACCATGAGCACAATTGTGGATTCTGATAATGACTCAATTACTTGTGATGATGATGAACGGGCCAAACTGGAGAAAATTGATTCAAATAAAGGAGCTGAAATTGCAGATTTCATGGAAAAAATCGAGTTCATGAAGAAAGAACGGTCTGATTTATGGCTAGATGAATTTCAACAATGGATGACTCATGCTTCTGATGATCATAAAGAAAAAGATCATAGCAAAAAAAGAAGATCAAAACATTTTGGTAAAAAATCAAGATATATATCAGCTTCTGCTGAAGTTTTTGAAAATGAAAATCAAATGGAATTTAAAGAATCTTATTACCCGTATGATGATTTATCTATCAAATTCTCACATGAAACTGAAGATGGATCTATTTCAAATCCCACTAGAAATATTCAACCGCCAGGAGATGAAGGGAACCTTTTTAACAATGGTAACAAAGTTGAAGGACTAGAAATGAAAATATTGGAAACTGTTGATGATTATACTGGATCACCACCTCATTATCAAGAAGACATTTTACATCGTCGACATAATTTAGAAGAAGAATTTTTGCAATTATCTGCTGAATCATATTCAGTAGCATCTTCAGACAGTTACACAAGTGATAGTGAAAATGATTATAGTGAAATTGGATCAAATATAAATAATGAATCAACAACTGATGATTATTCAAAAAGTATGGATAGTGTGTCATATTTCCCTTCTGAAGATCTACAAAAAATAGAGAATGGTTCATGTTCTATGAACAATTTCAGTACAAAATTAGGTGATAATTATGAAGGAAATTGTGAAATAGTTGGTCTTGTGAAACAAGAAGCAAATTGGTTGGAGAAAAAAATGTGTAAAAGAAAACCGAAACCAAGAGTCGTGTCATTAACAAAGAAAACGGGACAGATTAATGATTCACATAAGTTAAATTATAGTGAAGAAAATGATGATTATATTAATGATTATGAGATGGTGGTTGATGGGATTGAAGAAATTATCTTAAAGAAATTTAATGTAGATCTTGCAGATTTTGGGGTTCAAGAAACTTGTAGGCAATATTTGTGTTGCAGTTGTTTGCTTGAAGATCCATCTGGATGCAATACAAGGTAAATCTCATATATTTAAAATTTTATTTTATTTATAGAGTAAATTACAGAAATTGTCCTTGTGGTCTTTCAAATTCTACGATTATGTCCCTATACTTTAAATTTCAGTTTTTTTGTCCCTGTACTTTTTAATTTCGTGATTTTTGTCCTTGTGGTCTTCAAATTTCATTTTTTTGTCTATTTTGACGTAAAATGACCAAAAAACCCTTAATTTTATTTTTTTTTTAATTTATTTTCTTTCTTCTGCGGTCATCTTCCCCGGGAAGTTCTGGCGAAATTCCGGCGACCTCAAATAAAAAGAAAATGACCGGTAAAAAGAAAAAATATTAAAAAATCGAGATAAATTAAAAATAAGGGTATTTTGTTCATTTTAGGTAAAAATTGACAAAAAATGAAATTTGAAGACCATGGGGTCACGAAAATGAAAAAGTACAGGGTCAAAATCGTAGAATTTGGAAGACCACATGGATAATTTACTAATTATAAGTAAAATTCCTACACAAGATTACAAGGAATATGATAAAAAATAAAAAAGAAAAGATTACGGTTTTGGAGTCTATTGGGAGTAGAAAGTAAATAGATAGTGTAAATAGTATTAATTGTTTTTTGCATGAACAGTGGAAAGGTGTTATTGCTGAAGTGTGAAGAGAAATTGTATGTTGTGCTTCTAAATGGGTCAGGTTAGGTTTGTTGCGGTATGAGCATTATTTAAAATAGAATAGAGAGTAAATTACACAAATGGTCCTTTAGGTTTGTACAATATTACATATTTGGTCCTTTAGTTTCATAAATTACACTGGTAGTCCTTATTTTTAAGGTATTGACACGTTTGGTCATTTACCTAAACAAACGTTAACTTTTCCCATCAAACAAATGGGTTTTTATGGGTTTCAAATTGGTGAAGGGAAAGGGAAAATGACAGATTTACCCCTCGTGCATCAAACGTAACCATACTTGACGGGGAAAATAAACGTTTTTTAGGTAAAGGACCAAACGTGTCAATAGTTTCATAAATAAGGACTACCAGTGTAATTCATGAAACTAAAGGATCAAAGATGTAATATGGTACAAACCTAAAGTACCACTTGTGTAATTTACTCTAGAATATATTAATACTTATTTTTATTATTGTATGTTGATCATTTTATGGTTACCATTTTGCAGGATCTAATTCTAGTCCAAGTTTGGTAGGTTGTCTTGGGACAGAAGATGTCAAAGAGGTGTTAGTAGGTTTAGGACTTCAGGCAGTCAGGTGAGTGAGTGGGTCAGCACGTGACATCATTTTATTTTAAGGTTTTTTTTTTGTTTTGTTTTGTTTTTTTTTTTTTTTTTTTTGTTTTAATCTCTCTGTTATTGATAATCTGATGTGACAGGGTGTATGGTAAACGAGGGGCAAAGTATATGTTCATAACTAGAAGTATAGAGAAATCCAGGCTGCTTATATCTATTTTGGAATTCTTTCATTTAAATGCCAAGAAAAAAGGGTTTCCTCTCATAAGGTGATTACTAACTTCAATAAACTCAAACTAAAAGGGGGGGTGTTTGGACATGTGTTCTCAAAGTGATGGAGAATAATCATAGTCAGATGCAATCCCAAACACCCCTAATGATAGGTAATTTTGTTTTATCTTTATATAATACGAGTAGTATTGTTGCAGCTGGTATGAAACTGATTACCAAACGTTGCTTATTTGGCCACTAATTAATCAGAAGTGAATCTGTTTATACTTTATCCAAACACTACAAACTGATAATCAGTTTTAAAACACAAATCCAAACACCATCTCAAATGAACTTTTCGTGTATTCTAATTTACTAGCAGGGTACCCACGCAATGCGGCGACGGGTACCAGTAACTATATTTCGAAGTGACGACAGTACCGGTGGTGGTGACAATAGCGATGGTGATGAGTGGTGGTGCGTAGTGATGGTAGGTGCTGACATTAGTGATGGTAGGATCAGATCCGAAATTGGCCTTTTTTGTGAAAGTAAATATGAGCCTTTTAAATAGAGAAATGATGGTTGAGTTATGGTGACGTTAAAGCTTATATATATTAGTATCTGGAATAAATCAAAATAATCAAGTAGTTGGAGTGGTTAACACACAGTGACTACTTAGGAGAGGTCTTGTGTTCGAATCCTGTAAGCAACACTTTATTTTTTTAGTTAAAGAAGTGGAAATCTCCTTAAACTTAAAATTAAGGAGCTCCTTAAACTTACTAAAAGAGGTAGGCCTAAATGCATTAGTAAGTAGTAAGATTATTTCTGATGAGATGGCATTGTATTGTATTGTATGTCAGTTTGGATAAAATCCAGGTTGCTTTGTTTGAGAGAGATGTTTGTGGGGGATCCAAAACAAACATCCTTCAATACTCCATGGTGTTATTTTGGAACAACAATTTTGAAGGTATCCATTTTTGCCTGTATTATATTGTAGATTTATAGATATAAAAAAATGAACATTACCTTATGGTATCTAATCTAACTACCTACCTTATTATGGATTGAAATTGGGTGGCTTGGGTTGACCTGCATACACTTTTTGTGCATTTATCAGATTGTTACAAATATTTAATGTGTTAATTATAAATACAAAAACAAAGTTTTGAATAAAATGAGTTAATATTATTATATCTTGAAAGATTGTTTTTGTTGATCAGATG
The DNA here is from genome assembly GCA_963853835.1 of Calendula officinalis. NCBI lineage: Eukaryota > Viridiplantae > Streptophyta > Magnoliopsida > Asterales > Asteraceae > Calendula > Calendula officinalis. The sequence continues at coordinate 32,830,812 of OY970824.1, forward strand.
ATGAATGGTTTTCAAGATCATTGTTTGTTGTTGGAGAACACATGGTTGTGTGCATTGAAGATATTTCACAGTTTGGGTTTGATTCCCAAGACACCTTCACTCCCTACTTTTCACTTGATACCTGCTCTTCTATTCTCAATGCATTGGAAATGGTAAATTTATCACTTTTGTTCTTCTGTTTTTGTTGCTTCATGCTTTATAGTTATATTTTACCCCATGTTAATACTAAAATATATAACAAAATAATCCTCAAATTTCTGGAAATGCAATAAAATACATAATTATTCTATACAAGCACTTGGATCCTCCAATACTTGTTTTCCCCTCAAGTTAGGCTATAATTAGTATAATAAAATATAGTTTTTTTTACATACTATCAATATCGGGCCGGTTGGTTTTTCATATAAAACCAAACCAAAGATTTCATTCTCTTTAGTAACTGAAAACTGAACCATGAATAATTAAACGGGTCAGTTTTTTACGGGTCCTTTAACATGTCAAAACGGGTCCAGGTTGAAAAGGGTCATTTTTATGTACACAGTTTTTTGTCCATTTCCACAACCTGTTTTATAAATAGTTGTTTTTTTAATCTAATTAATGATTACAAAAACAACATTAGTGCAATACAAATGTAAATCTTTGAATAAAAGCGATTTAAGAGGTTTATACATAACAAATAGGCTATGTTTGACTTTTAAGTTTTAACCTGTTTGACCCATTGCTTTTTTAGCTAAATTTCGGATTTGACCAACCCAAATCAACTGGGTCAAAATTTTAGAACTTATTTTTGGCTATTTTCAGGTTATCGACACGAAAGAGAGCTGTTGTGTGACATTAACTCTCAACTCTGTATCATCAGAGTTGACCCCTCAAGAGTTGACCAAAAAATCAGAAAATGAACGAGTCAACACGTGGGGTCCACCTGTGACTTGGAAGTTAAAGTGGTTTAGTGAAGAAGCTTTATACAAATTTGTTGCACTCGTGAAGGCACTCCATACCGGTGCGGGACCCACATCTCCTTTAAACATAAGATACACATCTTAAATCTCCTACTTTTTTACTTGTTTTTAAAGATTTTAAGATTGTCCCGAGGTTTTTTAACATTCATTTTATTCGTTGATTCCGTGTTTTTTTTTTTTCTGTCACAGTTTTGGTGTTTTGAAATAGTTTTTTCTGTTTGTTTGTAAAAAGATTAGTTGTTTTATTTTGTACATAATAAATGTACAGTGTAGTGGTTGTAATGGTTGAAATAGCTCTTGTTAATTATATTTATTATCTGTTGGGTTTGATTAAGTCCGTTGATAGTTGTATTCTCAATTGGATTGTTTGTGATCCGTCATCAATATATCTTTGCTTAACCAAAAAAGGTGACTAAGTTGGGTTCTTTTTAGGGCTTTCCTCAATTGAATTACAAAAAAGAAATCACAAAATGGTTTTTCTTGAAAAAAGCTTGTTGATTAGCAAACCGCTAAGGAATGCTATGCTTTTATCGTCATATTTAGCACGTGTTGCTTTGAATGTAATGCTTTCCTTTTCGTCTTTGCTTCGTTGTAGGCCCATTTCGCCATAATGTATTTTGGCAAAACTCCATATATATACAGTAACACGTTAAACTCGCCTTGGTTAATGTAGTTTGTGTATTTATGTTGCATTATATCATTAATTTATAGGGAGTCATTTTCACACCACAACTTTTATTTCATCTACCACAATCATTGCTTGATATAGTTGTACAGTTAGCTACAAAACTTTTACTAGTACTCACTACAAGATCGTTGAAAGTTTTACAACATTTGACAAAAAAATGACAATTTTGATTATACAATTAATCACTACATAGAACGTACTCAGATACAATCATCATATAACTTTGATTAACATACCATGTAATTGACAACTCACAATACTGAAAGAAAAACAAAATAAAAACTGTTTCACAAAATTCCCTTTCCGTCCTTAACGAAAAGAAATAAAAAAACAATAACCCCGACCCTCTAAAATAGCCGAGTTCTTCACGAGCCCCTTTGTTCCATAAAGTGCTCAAAACCCTTCTTTTTAAAACAAATAAAAACACAAAATGACGATAATACCCCCAACCGTTTGAATCATCAGGGCTCACGATTTTCCTCATCTTCATGTGGAACAAACCTCGGGAGTGTTAGCAAAGTGTTTAACCGCGAAACCCCTTCAAGGGCAGACCAGTCTTTTCCACCCGATTCTATATTATTATTCATGGTGGATGATGATGATTCTTGTTCAATGTTTTTTAATTTTGTTGCAGAATTTGTTGATGATTCTACACCAAGAAATAAACAAACAACCGCACAATCGTCCACTTTTGAAGTCGGGTATTTGTGTTTCCATGCACGCACGGCTGATTCCACCACCGCTTGTGCTGCACGGGGATGCGATTCCGTTGAAGCAACGATTTCAATTACTTCTTCGTTTGAAAGCACGTCCCAAATCTGTAAATGAATTAAAATAATTTTGTAAATGTTTGTTAAGTTATGTACTTAAAGAGATATGTTTGTTGGTTTAATCGTTTATTAATTACCGGGTCACATTTTGGTTTGGCATTTTAATCAGTATGCTAATGGGTTAATTAGTTTTGTTAATATTAATTCTAAGTTGATACTTGATATCACGTAACAGAAGTTCAAGATTTTAGGCATGTATTTTAGTCAAACTCTTTAGTAGGTCCATGGTTTACTTATATTCAATTCTTGTTCCTTAAGTTTAGGATAGCAGTCTAGCACTAAGTATCCGTTTTCTTTTTCTATATGTTGCAGTTTTGAGTTTACATTTTAAGGTGAAATAAAACGATAGAAAATTGTCCCATATATTGTTTGTTTATCTTTAATTTGAGTAAATTACATGGAAGGTCCCTGTGGTATAGCACATATCACAGCCTTAGTCCCTGAACTTCATTTATTACACTGGAAGTCCCTGGTGTATACACTTTGTTACACTCATGGTCCCTGCTGGCCTCACTTTTTTTTATAAATGACCAAAATACCCTTATGGACTTTTGTAATAAAGCAAAGTTATAGGATTTTGAATGTAATAAGTGATAAATCACAGGGACCATCCGTGAAAATTATTTTGCTAATTGATTTTTTTTGTTTCTTTTTTTTTTCTCTTAAATCCATATTCTTCCACCTTTATTGTCGCGCCACCAACCCCCTGTTGATCCATCCCAAACTCCTACATGCAGTTCCCTTCTTCAGTTGTCCGGCCGCCAGTGACGCTCTATCGACCTACGTGTGCAAATCACCAACTACTCTGGAAACGTGTATCAATTGTCTGAATCAATTCAAGTCGATAGAACGTCACTGTCGGCGGCTGGAGAAGGAAACCACATGCAGGAGTTTGAGATGGATCGACTTTCCAGAGGGTTGGTGGCACGACGATAAAAGTGGAAGAATATGGTTCCAAGAGAAAAAAGAAAAAAAATCAATTAACATAATAAATTTCACGGATGGTTTCTATGGTTTATCACTTATTACATTCAAAGTCTTTTATCTTTGCTTAATTACAAAAGTCTATAAGGGTATTTTGGTCATTTAAAAAAGTTTGAGGGCAGCAGGGACCACGGGTGTAACAAATTGTATAGACCAGGGACTTCCAGTGTAATAAACGAAGTTCAGGGACTAAGGCTGTAATAAGTGGTATACCACATGGACCTTCCGTGTAATAAGTGGTATACCACAAGGCAGTCCTTAATTTTTATGTAGTCCCAAGGGACAAATTTCTACCACTTATCAATTATAATTAATGGTCAAGATTAATCACATATTTTATACATGGAGGGTATTTTGGACATTTGGTACTAACATAATTTTTTTTTTGTAAATTTTTTATTATTTTTATTTTTCGTCAAAAAAACACCATGTGATAATCACATGTGATTGTACAAAAACATCACATGTGATTAAGTATACAATCGTATGTGATTGTATAAAAAATCACATGTGATTAAATATATAATTACATTTGATTAACACATAATATTCCCTCCGTCCCACAAAGAAGTTTACATTTCTATTGGGCACAAGATTTTAGGTGATAGTTAGTGGTAGGGTCAATAATAATACTTTTGATTAAAATATAAGGTTGGATTGGAGAGAGAAAGTGTTTTATTGGTTGAATAATTGGTAATAATATTATTTTATTAGGTGGACCCCCCAAATTTGAGAAATGTAAACTTTTTTGTGGGACAAAATTTCAAGGAGAAATGTAAACTTTTTTGTGGGACGGAGGGAGTATTATTTTTTTAAACAAAAAGTAATAATAAAAAAATAAAAAATATTAAAAAATCATAATAAGAAAATAAAAAAAGAAAACTAATTTAAAAAAAAATATTTGGATTTAAAATTAATGTGGGTGTCAAATGACCAAAATACCCCTCCATGTATAAAATATATGTTTAATGTTGACCATTAATTCAATGGTCGAGATTTGGCCCTTGGGACTATAAGAAAATTAAGGACTACCTTGAACAATTCTTTGTACTTTAGAGGGAGTAAAATTGGCATTTGGCAGGTCTACTAAAGAGTCAAAATGGATTCAGGCTAACAATGGTAATTTCAAATGGGTCGGGTCGGATTGACCTGGAAAAACTTTTTGTCCACATGTTTTAATTTAAAACGGAGGGAGTTGCAACTAACTGCTTACCCCATCAGTTGCCAGCACAACAAATTCGTCTTTTTCTGTGAGATGCCTGTATGAAACATCAGGGACCGAAATGAGCCCGAAATCCTTGAGACAAAAATCTCCAAAAGCACGGGCCATTGCAAGCCCAGGAGAGTCATGGTTTGGTAACCAAACCCTAGAAACTTCTGGTTCATCCCGTAAGGCAAACACCCGCCCTTTACACCTACGGATCCGTTCAGCTTCACCTACATGATTAAAAATGTAAAAAAATATCAATTAAAAATAGTTTAATCTACATATTACCAAAAACTATTTTTTTACAGGGATAATTTCTTATATATCCTTGCAAGCTTTCAATATTACATATATATATCCTTGCAAAACCTCAAAACTCTTATATATATCGTTCTTATCTAATTAATAATATTTAAATATTTAAAAATTTAAAAAACATAAATCCTAACCTAAATTAATGTCAAATTAGCCCAAATATCTTTGACGAAAGTTTGACAAGAAAATACCATTGACTAAAGAATAAATCCTTGACCTTTAATGGTATTTAGGGCATTTTACCATTTATTTAGATTAGGATTTATGTTTTCTAAAATTTAAATGATCTAAATATTATTAAATTAGTTAAAATGATATATGTGAGAATTTTGAGGTTTTGGAAGGATATATGTGTAATAATGAAGTTTGCAAGGATATATACGTAATATTAGAAGTTTGCAAGGACGTACATGAAATTATCCTCTTTTTTATAAGGAATGACAATGTTTCTAACTAGTCCAACAAATTTTTAGTAACCAAAAATGAATAGAGTACTTTAAATGAGGTTAAAAGTATAAATTATAAAAGTTTAGGGAGGAAAGTGATTTTAGTAACCAAAAACAAACAAAATATTTTAAATAAGGTTAGAAGTGTAAATGATAGAAATTTAGGGGTTAAAAGTAGAAATGAAAAAAATTTAGAGGGGGGGGGGGGGGGGGTGTTATATTTTTTTCTTAACAGTATTTGTGGGTTCCGAGTTGTACTATAGGGAAATTTCTAGATGATTTATAATAGGTGCAGTTACCCCTTATAACAATGGTATGCATTACCACAAGAAAAAACTCTAAATGATGCATTACAATAACAAATCAATATTAATAATGTTTAATATAAAAAAATTAAATATGAGATTTTAGCAAGATAAAGATTTTAGAGAGAGAGAGAAAGAGGAACCTGGAAGATTAGGTTTTAGATCAACTGTTAACTGAACAGCAACAAGAGAGTTATCTTCATCTCTTGTACATAATACAGCTCTTGAATCCCCAACATTTCCAATTATAAGATGCTCACCCTATTAAACAAAAATTAAAAATATAAACTTTTTAAAATATATTCAGAATTCCAAAATCACTTGCTCCTGAATTAATAACTTTTTGACCGGTTTACTTATGAATGGGTCGATTCGGGCTATGCTCAGCAAAAGTTTGTACATTTGTACATGTTTAGTAATTGTACAAACTTGTGTCCAATTGGGTCATTAAAAGATGGTTTTAGACAAAACTTTGTAAAATCACTAAATAAGGACAAATGTAAAAGTATGTTATTATTTTAGACAAAAATCCAAAATATAGCTAAATGAGAAACATGTCAAAAGGCGACCAAAGTGTTTTTCAAATACATAAAACCTCTTAAATCTTTTTATTCGAACAATTGAATTTTATTGAAATACTATTAACTTTTGTAATCCTTAGAAATTAAAAAGCTTAATAAATAATTGGTTGACCAACTAACCTGCTTAATCAACGTTACAGCAGTGGTCCCACTACAAAAGCAATCAACATTTGCATACATATTCAACTCTCGATCCATCACTTTGAAAGCCTTAAAAAACGATTCTTTCAAAGTTTGAAATATTTCAGGCTTCTTATCATCATTTTCTTCAAAGTTAACTGAATTAACAGAAATTTCTTCAGAATTCAAGATTTCCCGAAGAACATCATTGCTACTTTTTAGGTTAATTTCCCAATGTGCACTTAGTTTTAATGGGAGTGAATCTCTGACCCGTTTAGCAACCATGTGACCTAACGGGCCATGACCATCAAAAACACCACAGAATACCGTGTCTGTTCTTGAACCGAAATTCTGAAGAAAAAAAAAGAATATTATAATAAGCCCATTTTGCGCTATGTTATTATCTAATTTTGACTTTTCTTTAGAACATGTGCTTATTAAAAATAGATTATGCGTTTTGAAAACGGATAATCACATAATCAGGGGTTACAAAACGTGATTCTAAAAAATAGTGTTTGGATTTGATTATGTTGTTTAAATCGCAGTAATCATACATATAATCAGTTTTTTTATTATTTCTTTGTTTTATAGAAAAAATGCAAATAATTATATTTCAAAACGCAATAAGCACCTCCCAACCTGCTTTACCAAAACTGCATTTTGTATGCTCCAAAACGGAAATAATTATTTTTTATTCTTTTTGTCACACACTCATTTTATATTATATGCGTTTTCAAAATGCAATGAGCAGATTATCTGCTTGATATCGCAATACCAAAATTCCCTAAATTTATCAATTTAAGCACATGTTCTAAAGAAAAGTCAAACCAAAATAAATAAATAATTTTTTTCAAAGGAAACGGAAGAGACAAACCTCCCAAACAATCATAGCATCTTGATTGGTTCCTTTCCTTCCTTGCTGAGTAAATAGTGAAGCAATTTCAGTAGATCCATTCAAGAACATTCTGCCCACAATTCTATGAAGTTGTTCATCCCTTCGATTATCGAAAGAAGAAGAATTTCGTAATCCAGGTGGCCTTTTTTTGGAAGTTTTTCTTTTTTTAATTCCAAAATTATTATTATTATTATTTGTTGTTGTTGTTGGAGAATTTGGAATAGGGCTCCTGCTTTCTGCAGAAAAGCAGGACCCCATTCTCAGGGCCCTGATTATGCTTATTATGCACTCCAGACCACCCGCTGAAACTAACACCCGGTTTTCAGTTAAAGGATCCGTTTTAGATCCTTTCAAAACCCTAATTCTTGCTCTGTTTTCATGAAAAAAGGTGTAAATAATCAGAATTTTGAATATACATAATTGTAATTAAACAAGTCTAATCAACTAAACAAATAAAATTTCATCAATTTTAAATATGCACAATCAAAATTAAGCAATTAAGAGCTTAAAATTAACAACCTAAAAACTCAGAGACAAAATTCTTATTAACTGAAACAAGAAATTTTTTTCACTAATTTTGATCATATCAATTGCAATTAAGCATTAAAGTGCTTGAATCAATAACCTAAAACCACAAAAACAAACAATTTTTCTTCAACTTTGAACATACCAGATTACAGTTATGCAATTAAGCGCCTGAAATCAACAACTTCAAAACCTCACAAGCACAATTGAAATCAAGCGAATGATATAATCATGATTACGACTGTAGATAGCTTATAAATAGATATTTACTGGAAAGATGTGTGTACCTGATTAAAGCAGCCACACGGAAAGCAGATCCAAGTTGCAAAAAGGTAAATTATTCGCTAGAAGTTCAGAGATCAAACGGTGAGTAGAGAAAAGGAGTTATGAATCAGTGGATCCAACTAATAACCCACCAACCAACTAACAAACGAATCAATCTTCTTGAAGTTTTAAATATATTCCAAATTCAACTCCAAATTTCAATAAAATGAAATTGAAATGTTCGTTTTGCAGTTCATGAAATCAACTCGAGTTCAAAGCGGTTGGTGATCAATAACTCCCCAGATCGAAAGAGAAAAAAAATTGTGATTTGAACAATGATGGACCCTTTTTATATATGTTAACAAATATTTCCTCCCATTCAAGGCATACTTCACACACCAAATACAACATTTAAAGCATACATAAGCAAGAGTTATGATGTATAAGTTACTATACGATGTAAAAATTACTATATTCTATTTTAATAAAAAAATATTGAGATTCATTTCCACCAACTATCTATCTTAATACAGTAACATAACTAATTTACTTTTATTTTTTACTTTTAAACATCATTAAACTCACTTTATTAAAAAAAAAATGAGATTCATTCTACGTTAAATATCAAATTAATCAAACTTAACTGTTATCATAATAATCTTTTACTTAAAAACTATAATACTAATAATATATCACTTATTTTGAATCAAATCATAATCAGAATAAATATATAAATTAAAATTGAGAAATATGTGACATGTCTCTTGTATCAATAATATTTCGCGTTAAAATATAAAGATTATTTCTTAAAAAAAATATCTAATCTACTCCATTAGATATGACCATTAAATTATGAGCATTATTTTTATACTTTATAAATATAGATAAAAGAGGATAAGCAAGCAAATTACTTAGAATCCAAAAATCTTTGGGCGATCAAACTCAAAAAATTGGAAAACGGTATGTTGGTCGTGAAAAGGGGTGTGTGCCAATTGATCGTCAAATTACGTTATTGCCCATTGATTTAGTCAAAAGATCAATTAATAAGATGTTTCATGTATGACCAAAATATAGGTCCCACGTAAACAAGTTGTCTTTCCATCGTAAATTAGTGAATTGTTGACGTTGAAGCTCAAAGTTGCGTATAATTAGGAGGTAGTTGGATGTGTGCATCTTTCAAATGATTGTTGCAATTAGGCCATGTGATTAAAGGATCAACTTGACTTGAATTTGATTATACTAGTTTAATTGGTGTATTTGAGTTTTATGCTAATATCGATTTTTTTTAACCTGGTCTGGCAAACCCGACATTAGTATCGGGCCACGTTAGAATTACTTACGTTTATCGATCGATATTCGAGTTGTAAAGAAAATCATAACGATTTTGATCGGACAATATGTGATTGCTTTGAAAACATAAAACCAAAACTATCAATACATTAATAAGCTTGCAATCACATATTGTCAGATCAAAATTATTACGGTTTGGATATCGTTATCCTGCAATAATTCTTAATATACTCTGCCTTTAACGAGATTAGATAGTTTATTGTTGTATTGATTTTTATATTTCCGTTTCTATAGTCTTACATGAAAAATATGTACGACTAACATATACGAAAATAATTAAAAATTCTTACTTAATTCGGTTTGATCATTTGTAAATAAACTTTAAAATAGAGTAGCATAGCCATAACGTTAGTCAAAGACACATGGATTTCTTTTTTACTTTGGAAGTGACATACCACATGTTTATCATGTGTGCTTCTGGATGATGTTTGATAGATTCGGCGTTTACTTTTAGCCTCCGACCATGCCTTAATTTATTACTTTAGTTCACACCGACTTGTAAATTAATTGTATGGTATAATTATTAATTACTCCATATTTGATTAACAATTAACAGTAATAATATAATACAGTAATAAACTTTTAAAAGTAAGATTAAATAAGAATTATATAAAGCAAAATAAATATTAAATTTAATGATTTGCACATTCACATATGTAACATCAGGTTGTTTCATTTTTAAGTAAGGTTGAGATAAAAACCGAGAAACCGAACCGAAACCGAAAAAATCGAAACATTTGAAAAACTGATGTGAGCGGTTTTTATTTTTTGAAACACCGAATGTTTGAGGCGGTTTTTGGGTGCATGTGAAAAACCGAACCGAAAACCGTCCCGCCGCGCCATATATATGTATATATTTCTAGTTTTGTAAAAATATTTTTTATATTTATAAATGATTTGATCCTTAATTATTTAAAAGAAAGTTGTAAGTATATCATTTGTAATTTTTCACATGTTTTACTCCAATATTTTTCAGGTTTTATAACTGTATAAATATTATAGAGTGGATCAAAACTTTTAAGTTAACAAAATTTGTAAATTTTAAGCAAAAAAAAAAAAAAAAAAAACCGAAAAAAACCCGAAACCGAACCGAAAAACCAAAACCGAAACCGAACGATTTTCTAATTCTTAAAAACCGAAGTTGGCGATTCGGGGTTTGATTTTAGTTAAAAACCGCCACAACCCGCCCCATACTCACCCCTATTTTTAAGTGTGGATTCTTAATAGCAACTTTTATTAAAACTGAAATCTAGTAAAGCACTAGATTAATACAAATGTAACGGTTTTAAAACCAATCAACTCAATTACTACAATATATTGGATTTTTATACTTTAACAAACTAAAAGAGTATAAAGTAATATTATCAACTAAATCTCTTTACCTCATCTTCCCCGGATAAAAGATACTTAGGAGTGGTAATGGGAATGGGTTTAGTATGGTAATAGGCAGAGATGTGCACAGTTCTGAAATCAGACCAAATTGATCTGGACCAGATCGAATTGAGAACCGATAAATTGAACTAAGGACCAGGGACTATGTGAGGTTCGGCTGTCCCCGTTGTAGTTGGTTCTAAACTGTTCTTTTTTTGTGCAGTTTTCTATTTAGCCAAATTATGATTATCATTATAATAGTTTAAACCAATAAATCAGAATAATATAATTTGCAACTCACATATAAATATTGACATAACTAAAGATTACTCTCCCTTTGATGGCGTGTTTTACTTTAAATTATAGCTATCTCATAACTATTTCTTGTGTTAAAACATCACCATGTACGGAGTTTGGGTTATTTTGTATTACGAACTCTTCCATATTTGGGCTCATTAGCTTAGCACAGAAGTTTATACTTCATGTGAAGTTTTTTTCTATGCATATTACAAAGAAGTTTATTTTTGTTGATTTTGATGTGGCTATGTTGGGAGCTACGTTTAAAATTTTAAAGTAATAGCACATTTGGTAACCAGTGTTTTAAAACCCATATTTTGAATCGAATCGGTTGATGATTTAACCGGATTATAATACCATTGAATACTTATGTTAATGATATTCAACTAAAAACTTAGTTTTTCAAACTTCAAAACATATTATAAAGCTTCAAACATATAGAAAATTACACAAAATATTGACTTTAATAAATAAAAAATATGATGCTTCTTTTTTGATAAACAGCGACTTAAGTTTCAAAATATTTGAAAGTAGAAACCATTTGGTGTATGAAGAATTGAGAATTTATTTTGTCATAATACCACTGGTAGTATTTGGTTTATGTTTGTTATTACACGATTGCTATTTTTAACACATTCTAATATTAAACGTACAAACTGTAACGACCCGAATTTTATAAATAAATAAATTGTGTAAAAATATGATAATTATGGATAAATCATTTATAATACGTGGGATTTGGCTTCATGTCATTTGGACATCGTATGAGAAAGTTACGGACGAAACCGGGTCGAAAAGGGCATAAAAAGTGCAGCCCTGGTTACCAGACCCATATAGCGGCGCTTTCTGGGGTTCGCGACGCGATCCGTGGCGGATTCCAGCAGCAGCCCGAAATAGCGATGGGTCGAACGCGAAATCGAGATAGCGTATGGGAGTTAGTGATGTGTGAAAACTAGTTATAAAATAATCACCTAAATACGTCTTCTCTAGATTACCACACTCTTAGGCAAGCAGGGAACAATTATGCTAACTAAATAATTTAATACTAATGATTTAATCTGAATGAATGCATAAAGTAGGGGTTTTTGATTTTAAACTAAGTAATTAAATAAATTGATTAAAAGTTACTTTGAACTTTTGAAAACTGAAACAAATTGACAAAGTAGTAAAACTGTGTTCAAATATGAGAGTGAATATTCACTATGATCGATTCCATCTAGTTCTAGGTTTGGTTGGTTAAGTCCCGATTTAATTGGTGTTCTAGAAGTCAGGTAAACAGTGGTCTCTAGCTTCCTACAATGGCCATAGAAATAAATTCCTAAAGAATTATACTATAGTCACACTTCGGCTTGTTAATTATATTTAGGTTCGGATTTCCGTCGCCCTCTAATCTAGAACTTGTTCGTTACTAAGATTAGACTCTCAATTTTACCTAAGTTATTGATGTTTAAACTCGAATCCCTAAGTCTAGTGGATTGCCAACTACGTCACCGGGGTGAAAAGTTGAATTAATTATTAACTACAATTGCTAGTGGTCACTCAACAAAATAATTAATAATCAACAGAATAAATAAACAAAGATTTAAAGTTCATTCAAGAGGTTCTTTGATATAAAAACATGTATTCAAAACCAATGTTAAAATTCTAAAAATACCAAACCTAAATCCTAGATTTCATTTAATCATAGCGAATATTAAATGATTTAGCACATAGACATGTCAATCATCACAAAACAAACGTAAGTATTCAATAAAACCAACATAATAAAGAGAGTGATGATTTTAGAACCAATAATATGAATGGAATTGAAGATCTTGATGCTTGAAACCCCTTAAATTCGTACACAAGAGCTCTCCTAGGGTATTTTCGCCTGCCAGTTGAATTAGGTCAAAAGTCATGAATCCAGATCTGAAATCTCGTTTAAATAAGTGCCAGCTCGTGTGAAATCGCGTCGCTATTGGAAATCGCGTCGCGATTCTCGTACTCCCGCGTTAAATAGCGTCGCTATCTTCAAGATAGCGGCGCTATCTCTTCTTTTCTTTGGCAAACAGAGACTCAAAATCGCGTTTGGACGTGAAATAGCGAGGTAGATCGCGACATAGATAGCATCGCTATCCATAGATAGCGGCGCTATCTCTTGAGTTTCTGCATTTCTTCGTTTCTTGCACCGTTTTGACCCGTTTTTGTCACTTTTTCTTCTATAGCCTGAAAAATACAATGAAAACTACATTTTGAGTGATAACGTCGTATTCTAATCAATAAACACATACAAAAAGAAGTATATTGGCATATAACTATATGTATAAATATGCCAATATCAGTTAGCGACGCGAAAGGTAACGCGAATTAACACGGGGTGTTAATTCGCGACACGATCTTCACCTGAGCAGTCTTAAATGCGGGATTTGACTAATTTAGTGCCATTACAAACACTAGTTTTTCACTCTTCGAGTGTGTGAATGTTTTTGAGTGCAAAGGATCGTTAGGAGCCGATTTCTTTATCAAATTTTGTGAAATTTCACTCCTAGTTGAAGATTAAAGGTATATCTTCACTCCTTTGTAGTTGTAGCTTTAGATCTATGGATTTTGAAGCTTGAATACCCTAGTTCATGGGTTTTTGATTATTGGTTAAATAAAGGTTGTATACACTTAATAGATGATATTTTAACAAAGGAAACAAGTGTATGCTTAAGATTTGTAAGAATCTTAAGGTTGGTTGAACCTAGGGTTTTGGAAATCATCAAAATTGGGGGAAAGTGTTACTCAAGGGTTTCTAATGATAAAAGGGTTTAATATTAGTAGTATTTGTTGTTGAACAAGTTGTGATTGTCATATTAGGGTTTCCGGTGGATTCTCGAAAGTCTGCAATCTTGTTGGAAAGGAAGGATTGTGTATATAGAACACATTTGGAGCAACATTTGCTAAGGTGAGTACGTGTGACTTTACTGAGTACATAGCCATAGAAATGTATTTTATTTACTTGTGTTCGGTCTATTTAATTATTTATCTAGACTTTTGTATGTTGAGTTGGTTATATATTAATGTTGATATTTAAATAACTTGTTTGATTATTGATGTGATAGCTGAAGTCTTTGACTGGCATAACTATTAGGTTATGATATGAGATAGATGGTGGTGATGCGGGGGATCCCCGGTCACTGAGACGAGTGTATATATGTTTATACACTAGGCACGTTGGTGCTTCTAGTATGCATATATGTTTGCGTACTAGGCGTGTTAGGATTCTAATATATATATGTTTATGTATTAGATATGCTTGTGCTTTTAGTACATACATATGTTTATATATAATGTGATACTTGATCTTATCAGGGTCTAAAATCCATGTAGCTCACGAGACTTTCTTGTCTCACGTACTTCTTGTTTGTTTTGCTATGTACTCAGGTTCTGGATCGAAGGTTTAGGTGCGCATGGATAGAGATGTGCGGGGCCTAGAATAGAAGAACTCTAGAGCGGAATTATGCTTAGCTTTGGTTTTGATATATTTTGTAACACCAAACTTTATACTCTGATTTTCATACCAAAGATTTTGTAAATCCGTGTTTTGGAACCGTTCTTCTATATATGAAAATGATATATTTTGGGCAAATGTTTTATTATAAAATTTGAGGTGTTACACAAACTAACAAATATGATGCTAATACCCGAAACCGGCTCTAATTACTATTTCGGTTACACTCGGGTCTATACTCGATTTACCCGAACCGAAGCGGAACCTGATTCTATGAAACGGTTCAGTTATCGACTCTACTAATCGTTTAAAATCGGATCTCGGGTATTTGGGGTCCGGGACGGTTCCGATCTAAAATTAGATCTCGGGTATTTCAGCTCCATCCGGGTCGGCTCCGGACACGATTCCATCCTTAGTCATCACAATAGGGTGTAAAAGGCTATGACGACGACTTGTCATTGATATTGCCGATAGGCATTTTACACGGAAATATATAACATTTTTTATGAAATCATTAGAAATATGCTTAAATATATTAATTTACTTTTTCTTTTATGATTTCTGGTTATATAACATAAATGATGAAGATATCAAGCTAAACTTAAGTCCTCATCAATGGGCAAACATTATTCTAACTCAACCACACAAAGTTCACCAACTTATTACAATCTATTATTCAAATCATAAACAAAAAAGTTGAAAAACACAACCTTATTCAACAGAAAACTCATAAACCATACTATGCTCATACTTCTCACCCGGTTGAACCACAATCGATGGAAAATTCGTCTGATTAACCGCATTTGGAAACCCTTGCGTTTCCAAACAAACCGCCGCGTGTTTTCCATACACAGCTCCCTCTTTACCAACCACCCCCTTCAAATTATTACCCGTATAAAACTGAATCCCGGGCGCATTTGTCCACAAATTCAAAACCCGAGAGCTAATCGGGTCCTTAAGCTTCACAGCATGTTTCAAACCCGACTTTTCCAACCCGCAATCGAGCACGTAATTATGATCGTACCCGACACCAACTTCATGAATCTTGGACCCGATTCTCTTCTCGGTAGTGAAATCAAATGGCGTGTTTTCAACGGGCCTGATTTCGCCAGTTGGGATTTGGGTCGGGTCAACGGGTGTGAAGTGTTTTGCGGATATTTGGGCTGAGTGGTTGAGGATTGGGCCCGAGTTGTGGCCCGCTAGATTCCAGTAGGTATGTTGGGCTAAACTAACTGGAGTTGGTTTGGTTTCGGGAATGGCTTGCATGTCAAGTTTTAATGTGGTTTTTGATGTTAGTGTGTAAGTTGCAGTGACCAAAAGATCTCCGGGGTAACCTGATTATTATATCATCAATAAAAGAGTAAATTACACAAATAGTCCTTTAGGTTTGTACCATATTACATATATGGTCCTTTAGTTTCATAAATTACACGGGTAGTCCTTATTTCTGAAACTATTGACACGTTTGTTCCTTTAACTAAACAGACGTTTATTTTTCCCGTCATGTGTGATGCACGAGGGGGTAAATCTGTCGTTTTCTCTTTCCCTTCACCAATTTGAAACACATAAAAACCCGTTTGTTTGACGGGAAAAGTTAACGTCTGTTTAGGTAAAAGACCAAACGTGTCAATAATTTTAGAAATAAGGACTACCAGTGTATTTTATGAAACTAAATGACCAAATATGTAATATGATACAAACCTAAAGGACCATTTGTGTAATTTACTCTTAATAAAATAATTAGTTGTAATATAACACGATGTAGAAAAAAGTGTCAGAAACGCATATCCAAACACCCCTTTATTATACCTTCTTCTCCATCATGTGCGTGATATTTGAAGGTTATTGATGGATTGTCACCCTGTTTGTGTTCAACAACTTCCCAAACAACCTTATCGAATCCTTTAAGTCCACCTTTTTAAACAAAAAACAAAACAATTAAATAAAATTAGTAATTTTATGTCCTTTTGATCAGCCTGTAATTTTGCATAATTGTGTATCATTAAAAAAAGGCCAAAATACATTTTAGTACCCTGAACCTGGCTAACTAGGTGCTCTCTACCCTGAACTGTTAAAGATGCAGCATGGTACCCTGAACTTGACAAAATTGCCGATTTAGTACCCTGACTTATTAATTTGATCACGTTTTCTTACTCTACTTACTTTCCTTGAAGCTTTTGTCGAACTAAAAAATATACGTTCATCTCAATCTCAATATATTGATATTATAAACCAATCACGTGAGAAAACAAGACCAAATTAGTGAGTCAGGGTACTATATCGATCATTTTGTCAAGTTCAGTGTACTATGTGGCACATTTAATAGTTCAGGGTAGAAGAAGACATAGTCAGCTAAGTTCAAGGTGCTAAAATGTATTTTGGCCTTAAAAAAATAGTATTTAAAGTAAAAAAAAAAAACAGTATTAAAAACTAGCTTGTTCATTTCACAATTAAATATGACTTTCCTCCAAGAATCTCATATGAGTTGGTTTATGCACTTTTGATCACCATGTTGCTTTTTAAAGTGCTTATTTAGGGTTTTGAAAGTTTTCGTACAAAATAGAAATAAAATATTTCGACCTTAACTGACAATTAACAAATTATTAATTATTAATATAAAAATAAGGAAGTTATGTTACAGTATACCATGGAGACTGTTTGGACCATTGTTAATTGGTAAAGTATACTCAGTCCCATTGAGTGTGAATTTTCCTTCTTTAATCCTGTTTGCAACCCTTCCAACAATGCAACCAAAATAGGGTGCCATACGGTTCTGATCAAACACAAAAGCAACATAAATAAGGGGTGTTTGGATGTGAGTTTTAAGTTTTTAAACTGATTTTATTGAAACTAGAAGAATGAGAATAGTCAAATAACCCATTAACCAGACATTTAAAGTTAGGATTAGGAATGATAAGAAAATTTCATATTTGGCTTAATAGTTAATAATATCTTTTGTTTCAGCATTCTAAATAATCGACAAATCATAATAGTTAGGAATAGTAAGATTATTTTGACACTGGATAATCTGCAAATCATTATTGGTTTTGGCCAAACACTCTAAATTGATTGTAATGATTTCAAGTTTTAAAAATCATAGTTAGCATACATCCAAAAACCTCCTGAATTAATTATTGAGTAATAAATATAATATGTACATTTATCATTTGCAACAGTTTCAAGCTCCCAAATATATTGGAACATTTTGGTTCAAATCCAGAACCTAAGAACTCCAATTGATATGGATCATGTTACAATCATGAAAAAAAAAACAAAAATTTTCAAATTAGTAAAACAATCATAACGCCAAAATGAAGCTATCATTTCTTTCCCAATTTCGTTATTCTATCTAAAACCAGAATCATACGAGTGTTAACTTAAACCCTAATTTCAAAAATAAGGAATAGTAAGGTAATTAAGTTGGATCAACATGTTGCTTTAGCAGTAAATTGTAACAACACTTACCAGATAGGGTTCGAGAGTGTCAAATCCAAGAACCACGTCACCCAAATTTCCTTGAAAAAAATCAAAATCCGCAAACATCGTCAATAATTACAGAGCTTGAAACATTATAACGAAAAGATAGGGGAAAAACGATTAGATAATAATACCATCTTTATCAGGGACGAACAATGAAGTGATAGTGCAGCCATAGTCGGAGACCAAAACCTTCATTGTTCCATTGTTGAGTTCAAATATTTGTGGTTTCTGGCCTGCCATTGGTAATGATTGGATTGATGGATGATTGATGATGATAAAAAGCGGATGTGTTATCAGATGTGGTTAGGTGGATAAAATTCACGTGTGGGTAGGTAGAGAGAATCAAATATAGTTGCAGAAATGGGATTGCAGAAGAGAGTGAGATTCACGGAGATGATCTTCAATAGATTGGTGGTACCGACAATTTTGGATATATCTCATCAGATTCAAATGGTTTTCTTCTTCTTCTTTTTAAGAATACGCGTTACATTTTTCATTTCTGGAAATATATCTTTTTTTTTAATATTTTGGTATGGTAATAAAATATCTTTATATATATTAAAAGAAGGTTTTTTTGAAATCTTTAAAGCCATGTCATAATAGCACATTATACCTTATGACATGTATGAGGCCACTTGGCACTTAAATGTCAATTCATTATTGCCACCTAAAAATCCACATATACACTTTTAAGCCACCTCACTTTTAATGACCTTTATAAGAGCCAATTCCTATATTTTACTAAATGTAAATGTAAATACTTTATTGATAACCACCCACCACATAAAAATCTTCCTATATGTAAATCTAAATGCAATGCAATATTAAGGTTGTAACTGTCCACATAAACAATGTTAAATGTAAATATATGTACATCTAATCTGTTTCATGTTATACGATTGATCACTTGCTCAAATAAATTGACTTTTAGTGACCTTTATAAGAGTCAATTTCTATATTTGACTAAATGTAAATGTAAATACGTTTACTGCTAACCGACCACCACATAAAATACCTTCCTATATATAAATGTAAATGCAATGCAATGCAATATTAAGGTATTAACCGTCCACATAAACAATGCTAAATGTATTTACGTATAGATCTATTCTATTTTCTGTTATACGATAGATCACGTGGCTATATTTTTTTATGAATGCTATTGTTAAAAGTGACGGTTACGTTAAGTTCTAATTTATGATAAGCATTGTTAAATGAAAATTGAATAAATTTATTTTTGGTACGTTGGCATCTAATGTAATTAAAGTATTTATTATCCATTTAATGTACTTAAATATGAATAGTTTTGAATAACAATGAGATTTTAAATAATGTAATTTATAGTTTTAACACGAATTCTGTCTCATGAAAAAAGATTTCAACTTGACAAAAGTGCAAGAGTAATGGTAGTTGGAATTATGATTTTTAGTAACATTCTGCAACTATTGTTATGTATATATTGTCGATCATTTACCAAAGAAATAATGAAAGCTTATGCCAAGATCACTTTTTTATATGTGTTATTGTGTGCGAAGTAAGAAATAAATGAACAACGGAAATAGGTAAACCGATTCCCTTAAAAGTGTGTTGCCTTCTCGAATGAGTAGGGACAGTTTACTAAACATAACCCTTATCAATCATTGTATTTTGGTTATATTTAATCCAATTGGGTCAAATATAAAAGGTTGTCTATAGTAAAACGGGGCCAAACAGGTTGAAAGTCGCCAAACGTCTGTTTTAAATGCCTATAACCTACCTACCTGTTTTATTCAAAGATTTCATTATGATTTAAAAATAGCAAAAATGTGTTGGCGGGTTAAGCTAACCTGGTCCAACCCGTTTTGACTCGTGATAGAAAAATCCCTTTTAAGATATTCGTTTTCAATTTTTTTTATATTTTTATAATTATACATAAGATTATACTTTAAATATGGGAAAATTCAGTTTTACCAAAAATTAGTCAAACAAACAATAATGCCTTTAGTTTACATTGTAACATTTTTATATGCACGAGAACAAATCAAAAGTATACTACAAGAAAATTGCGACGTTACATATGACTAACTTCTATATAGTGTCTCATGTTATGTTGCTTAAGTAATTAATTTTTTAACAGATTGATAGAGTTACCACTTAACCTATAATAGTACAATTTAAAGAATTGACTCTTAAATGTAATTTTTAATATCAATAAAAGTTTTTTCAAACATCTGTAAGTTTGACATGTTTGTTGTTTTGTTTTGTTGTTCCTTTTTTTATACTTCCTCCGATTCAAAATAAGTGCTACACTTTGAGTTTCACGGTTTTTTAGGCAAAATATTATAATGATGGTTAAATTAGATTATTTGAATGGTTAGTGGATAATGGGTCTCACACATTTTGAATAAAGTGGGTTAATGATGTTTAAAAGTAAAAAAGTAAGGGTAAATGAGTCATTTCACTTTGTTAAAGTAGATAGTTAGTGGGTGTGAGTCCTACTATTTTTTGCCAAATAAGGTAATTTTGAAAGTGTAACACTTATTTTGAATCACCCATATAAGGAAAGTGTAGCACTTACTTTGAATCGGAGGAAGTATGTTTTTTATTTTGTTGACCATATTGTAATCTTATCATATGAGCAAAAGAACACGACCTATGGAGGTAATTGATGAGGTTAAATTTAGTTAATTCATTTTAATTAAATTTTCTACGTTCCATATTTTTTTTCTAAAATTCAGGACATTATAAGTAGGTAAATCTGTATGTTTCGTTATCGATCCATTCGGGTCATAGTCAAGCTTTTAAACCACCCAATTTACCGATGTGTTTGAAATTAAATCGTTCTTTAGGCAATGTGAGAAAGACAAGACCTCTTCAATATTAAACTTATTATTGTCAACACATGTTTTTTTTTATATTTTCTACTTATATTTGTGAACAATTTTATAAGCCGCTCGTGATTTATCACGGGTTATAGACTAGTTCTACGATGTACATATCACTTCTTTTAGGAGTTTTTTACTAAGATGGTGTCTTGAAAATAAATATTTACCAAATAAGTTTCATTTAAGAAATATTTACTTAATGGGTGTTTTTGTACCTTTTTTCATATTTTGAGTTTTTTTCGAAAAAAAAGATTTTTTCATTTACTTTTCCAGATTTCATATATTTTACATATTTCGTATACAACTATAAACATATTATATCTTATCTTACGATCACAAGTTCATGGTAATTGATTGGAATTAATAAATTTCATCACCCCTCAATACGAAGTAATCAAATTTTATTTCAATTACAAAAAACAACATTTTTTTGTAACGGGGAAGAACACAATGGAGATTACAGCGAGTGCAAATTCAATTAAATTTCGTCATTTGTTTATGAATTATGATTGAGACGCAATGAAAGTTTAACAATCGTTTTTTAGTACCACTTTATGTATTATATTACTGGAGTGATTTGAGGAACTTCATGTGCATACTATAACTGAAAATGAGTACCAGGGATATCCAAATATTTTTAAAGTGTATATTTTGATTTGCACTAATGTTATACATCAATTCAAATCGTATCTAACTAGTAAGTATCCTTTTGATGGTTATACATAATGCAGATTAGAAACCAATGTTTCAGTATGACTCACAACTTCATAATTAAACAGCAATCTGATTACTTCGTATTAGGGGCAGTGGAATTTATTAATTCTAATCAGTTGCCGTGAATTTGTGATCGTAATATGAGATATAATATGTTTATAGTTATATACGAAACATGTGAAAAAATGATGAAATCTGGAAAAAATATGAATTAAAAATATTGGAAAAAAAAAACTCAAAATATGGAAAAAAGATACAAACTATGCAAAAATACCTATTAGGTAAATATTTCTTAAATCACACTTATTTGGTAAATATTTATTTTCAAAACACCATTTTAGTAAAAATCTAAGTTATTTAACGAGGAAACTATACACATTTATTGCAGTGGATTTTAAAAATTGGGTTTTTCTAACATATGCTTCTGGAGCATACATTAGGTGCAATCAATTAAACATCGAATTTTCTAATACATTTTGAATAACATTAATGATTCTTAATTTTTACTATTTTAGATAATGCAATATATACGATTTTTCAATTAAAATGGAAATTTGATTCTTCATTAATTGCACCTAATGTATGCCCCAGGGGCATACATTAGAAAAACACTTAAAAATATAATTATACAAAAAAGGTGACTTATTTAACATATACTCTCTTCGTCCCATAAAAAAAAGTTCTCATTTCTCATGGGCACCAGCTTTTAGAAGATTGTTAGTGGCGGGGTCCTTGGTAATATTTTTGATTAAATATAATGCTAGATTGGAAAGAGAAAGTGTTTTATGAGTGACATCATTGATAATAATACGAAGTATAATTTTATTAAGTTGACCCCTCAAATTTAAGAAATGAGAACTTTTTTGTGAGACAAAATTTGAAGGAAAAATGTGAACTTTTTTGAGGGACGGAGATAGTACTACTCAAGGCTTCTTGCCTAGTGGTATTGGAGAAAAGAATAAGGTATTGCCCATGACCTATGGGTCATGAGTTCAAGTCCCGTCGTGGAAAAATGTGGGGTTTATTCCCAATAGGTGGAAAGTTCGAGGGAAGACATATTGCCCCTTGAAGATATCAATGTCTAGGCTCGAACCACTAACTTACTAACTAGCCGTTCAAAAAAAGAAAAAAAGTCCCACAAAAAGAATTATCATTTCACTTTGGCACAAGTTTTAAGGTGATAGTTTGTGGTGGGTCATTGGTAATAATTTTGATTAAAATATAAGATTGGTTTGGAGAGAGAAATATAGTTAATGGATAATTAGTGGTGGAGTCTTTAGTAATAATAGAATTTTATTATGTGGAGCCCATCAAACGTAAGAAATGAGAAGTTTTTTGTGGGACAAAATTTAGGGTGAAATGAGAAGTTTTTTGTGGGACGGAGGGAGTATTTATTACCGCTGCCAACAATATGTATGAGCACAAAAACAAAAAAAAAAACTGAATCGAAAATGAAAAATCACACCTAAAAAATCAAATCATTTGAAAAATCAATGTGAACGGTTTTTATTTTTAGAAAAAAACCAAATATTTGGGGAAGTTTCGGGTGCATACGAAAACGGATGAAAAACCGCTCCTCCCCGCCATATATGTTTTACAAAATTTGTAAAAGTATTCTTATTTTCATAAAGATTTAATACTTAACTATTTTAAAAAAAAAAAATTGAGTATATTATTTGAATTCTTTTCACACGTTTTACTCCTATATTTTCACATGATTTAATCATATATATCTAAGTCTTATAATTGTATAAGTGTGAAATTGTGGACTATTTGTTTGTTTTATTTATAGAGGAAATGAATTAATTTTTGATAATTTTGATCATGAGATTTAAGTTAACAAATTAGCAAAAATTTAAGGAAAACAAAAAGGGGGGAATATCATATACGTCCTTGTAAACTTTCAATATTACGTATATATCTTTGCAAACTTCATTATTACATATACTACCTCCGTATCAAAATAAGTGATACATTTGAGAAATTGCGGTTTTTGAGGCAAAAGATTGGAAAGTGATTTAAAATATTATAAAGTGGATAGTTAGTGGATAATGGTACCTACTTCTTTTGGATGTAGTGAAATTAATGATGTTTAAAAGTAAAAGTAAAGGTAAAAGAGTAATTTTACTTTATTAAAGTAGATAGTTAGTGGAGAAGGGGTCCCACTTTTTTGCCATATAAGGAAAGATTCTGAAGTGTATCACTTATTTTGTTCCACCCCTTTTAGGAAAGTGTATCACTTATTTTGATACGGAGGTAGTATATCGTTCCAAAACCTAAAAATTCTCATAAATATCTTTTTACCTAATTTAATAATATTTAAATCTTTTAAATTTTAAAAAACATAAATCCTAATCCAAATTAATGGTAAAATAGCCAAATAAAATTATTGATGAAAGAAAATGTAGTTGTCAAATTTGACAAGAAAATAACCTTGGTGAAATAAAAAAACCCTTGACCTTTAAGGGTATTTAGGGCATTTTATCATTAATTTAGATTAGATTTTTTTTTTCAATTTTGAATAATTTAAATATTACTCGTATTAAATTAGGTAAAAGGATATATGTGAGAATTTTTGAAGTTTTGGAAGTATATATACGTAATAATAAAGTTTGCAAGGATATATACGAAATATTAGAAGTTTGCAAGGACGTATATAAAATTAACTAAAACAAAAAAAAAAAACGAAAAATAAACCGATACCGTACGATATATCAAGAGAAACTGGAAAAAAAACAACGAATGATTTGTAATTCTTAAAAACCGAAGTTTTCGGTTTAGAGTTTGGTTTTAGTTAAAAAACGCCCTAAACCACCATATACTCACCCTTAACCGAGACCATTGGTACAATGGTGCTGCTTGTGTTGCTACGATTTGAAGAGGTATAAAGAGGAGAGAGGGTGAGGTATTTTGATTTAGTGTGTGTATTTTGTGTATAAAATATGAAGTGAATGCATGTTTTTGGCATGAGCACGTCAGTTGATTGTCAGTTGAAGTGTTGACTGACGCAATACTGATTCGGTAAAAAACTAAAATATTAACTAGTGTCTTGGTTAAGAGTAATTTTATACTCCGTACTAGTTAATGTAAAGGTATTTATTAAACCTTAATGGTCTAGTAGAATAAGTTGTATTCAATTTTCTTTATTAGGATCGACCTATTTATTAGGCCCCTGTCAACGGGGTGCCAAATTGTAAAAAGAGGTGTAAAGATAATTCCATTGTTATATCACTTATATATCTTATATACTAGGTTATGACCCGTAAAAAATCACAAGCTGTCAATAATTTTACTGAATGTAATTTTTATATATATATTATATATAATATATATGTTACTTGTATAGGATATAAAAATAATGAAAAATCATATGAATTAAAAGTACAATTACAATGACTAACCACTCATATTTGTATTATTGCCGAATTATCATATAACTGGAACCCGTATTTCTCAAATAGTATCACATTTAACATATCATAACAATTATAATAATATATTTCAATATAATCAAGTTTTCTAAATAAATATTGGGCTGAACATTTTAGTTAATATCATGATCCAGTCTCATATTTTTTTGTTGTGTTAACCATTTCAAATCAAGCCCCTTAGTATCATGACCATCAAGCATGTCTTATCCTATAAAAAGTAACACAAAAAGTAAAGTAAAATCGTAATACTAAACAATAAGGCAAAACAAAATTGGCACAAGTGTTATATATTCTTAAAGTGTTAAATGCAGTTGGATTTAAAGTAATTAATGGTGTTACAAATGGGCATACGACAACCTTTTTATTTCTTTCTTAGGATATAATTAGTGGCCAACTACGATAATAAAATTTATATTATTTTAATAATAATATTTTTTTTTGGCAACTTTCGACCTATTTTCCTCATTTGGATTCAACCAGCTAATTATTTTGATTTTACACATTCAACCACCTAAATGAAAAAAACAATCAAAATCGACCCGTTAATAAGAAAACGGATCAAAACTGCCACTTTGTTATATTTTTAGGGCCAAAATATATACTACCTCCGTATCAAAATAAGTGATACACTTTCCTAAAAGGGGTGGAACAAAATAAGTGATACACTTCAAAATCTTTCCTTATTTGGCAAAAAAGTGGGACCCCTTCTCCACTAACTATCTACTTTAATAAAGTAAAATTACTCTTTTACCCTTACTTTTACTTTTAAACATCATTAATTTCACTACATCCAAAAGAAGTGGGTCCCATTATCCACTAACTATCCACTTTATACTATTTTAAATCATTTTCCAATCTTTTGCCTCAAAAACCGCAATTTCCCAAATGTATCACTTATTTTGATACGGAGGTAGTATTAGTACCCTGAACTTGGCTAACCGGATGCTCTCCTACCCTGAATTAGTAAACGTACACTATACTACCCCGAATTTGGCAACTCGGTTAATTTTAGACCTTGACTCACTTAAAACATACATGCCTCTCCAATCAATCCCACTCCCTTAAAAATTGACAGTCTTTTTCATACTATCCTCAATTTGCATATTTCACTCATTCTTCAATACTCACCTGAATTTACATACGTCACTATACTAACCTGAATTTGCAAACTTCACTGTATTTCCATGAATTTGCATATTTTCACTAAATTCCCTCATGTACACACAAAAATTATGAAATTAAATTGGAACTAAATTTCATAAAAGAGTAAGTAAACAGAGCAAGTGTCTCAGTTATCACATCGAGTTCAACTTCACAATCCATCTCAAAGGTTATTTTATTTTCTCGAACTATTCTCATCTTCCCCGTACCTCTCGTCTTCCTCATATGTAGGGATTGTTGAATGATGCTCGTTCATACCTAGGATTTGGTGAAAGTCGATTGAGAATTGGGGTTTTGCTTCTCGATCGTTCATAGGGGGGGTTTTGATTTTGGGAAACTAGGGTTTTCTTATTAATGTAACTATTTAGGCCATCAATTTTTAACAGGGTAGGAATAATTAGAGAGACATATGATGTTTTAAATGAGTTAAGGCCTAAAATTAACTGAGTTGTCAAGTTCGGGGTAGTATAGTGTACGTTTACAAATTCAGGGTAATAGAGCACCCAGTTAGCCAAGTTCAGGGTACTAATATGTATTTTGGCCTATTTTTAGATAGAAACATTAAAATTATAGTTTAAGTTTCAACATACATATCTACGTATGCAAAAATACTTGCATAAAAGCAAATTCCATTTATTCCTCCACATTGTTGAAATTTCATCAATCAATCTCCTTATCTTCTCATTAGAAGTTGAGAAAACAATATAAATTAGCATTAAACTTGAAGAAACAAATATGTAAAAATTTACCTATTATTAATGTCGACAAGCTATAGAAGTTAATATATAATATATTTTTTGTACACGCTTTTATTATTTATAAAATTATATAGTAAAGGTATAAAGAGCTACCTGAACCTATTTTTGACATGTTACTCATCCTATCCATTTTGACCCGTTACCCAACCGGCCCATTTTAATAGCTCTACTAATATATAGATTGAGGACCTGTTGCGCGTAATACCCTTCCATGCCGATTTTAGGACCTATGCAAATTATCAAACTAATTTGAAAAAATGAGCTTAATTGGTCAAACGCGTATAATAAAAAATGATCAACACTAAATAAATATAATAACTTAATCAAATAGCCATTTTTTGAAAGAATTAGTAGAAACATTTGAAATTTTGAACAATAGTAACTTTCTTCTTCATTAAACCTAGATGGGAGATTGATATAGGAAGCATCAACCTGTAATGTTTCATACAACCAAAAATACAGTAGTTTGATAATTTATTCATTTTAATAAAATGAAAATAAGCATTTAAAGTAATCAAGATAATAAGATTGTATATAAGTATTTACAGAAATCACCAATGTGAGGTTGCACATAACCAGTACAGAGTATCTTACTCCATCTGCAAACAAAAAGCCAAACACAAATTAGATTGCGCAACCCTTATAAAAAATCTAACATAAATCGAATCAACCCAAAATACACCACAATCGAAAGATCATTTAAAATAAATAAAAAAACTACTGTTAGATCATATTGTGATGTAAGCGAAAATGGTACCAAGAAAAAGTAAAGCGGGGTAATTGTCCCTTTTGCTGTAGATTTGGTCAAATAGAACAGATTTAATTTCAAAAATAAGGAATTGCAAAACGGGATTTACCAAATAATGGAGGTTGTCAGATTTAGGGATATAATTGTCCCTTTTGCATATCAAACAAACACATAAATTTGTTAAATTTGCACAGAATAAAATTCTTAGGACAAATAAATCAATTCATATAAACCCAAGCCGTGATCGCATGACAGTAAAAAGTTTCAACTAAAATCAATGAACTCACTTTACAAACCAATTTCAAAATTTAGTTACAATTCATAAAATATTGGTAAATAAACCATTTATCAACCAGACGTTCTATACAAATCACAAATGTATAAACTATTTTTCTATTAGAAACATTCAATATTTACTTAAAGAATTAAAAAAAAGCAGCCACAATTAACAGAAATATTTAAAAACAAAAGGTTACCTGCCAACTGAGAAAAAGATAGCACCTCTTCCACAATCACATGCTTGAGTAGTATGCCTACACTGAAACAGACAATATTATAAGATTTCCTGCCTCTTTTACTTGTTCAAAAATCTACTAAAGTAATATACAAAAATAGCAGGATATTTTCAGCATTTACAAATTTAGATCAAGATTTTGATGCATACCAAAATTACAACAAACACATGGTGTGAAAAATGGAAGTATTAGATTTCCATGACCAAGGCAAAAGACATTCCAACAAACACATGGTGTGCATGCAAAATGGAAGTACCTAAACTTGAAAAGTACTAAAAACAATCATGCTAAAACTCCATATAACCACAAGAAAAAGATTGAAAAAGCAAATTAAAGTTTTGAAACCCAAAAAATAGTGCTAAAACCTCATTCCTAAACCATAGAAAATCAGCTTCATTAAGACTTGTAAACTTAACATACGTGAAAAAGGGAGCATCTATATGTTCTTCTTCTAGATTACAACCAAATACACATTATTGAAAATGCATATGTATCAAATTCGATTGCTGGAGTACAAAATCTAGATGAACTCAATCTCATTATCAGGGAAAGAGTAATTTATCATAAGAATGACAGATTCAATTCTTACCATAACAGCACATTAAATGCATCACTGCATAAATACAGATAACAAAGAGCAAAAATACATACGTTTCCCAATTAAATAAAAAATGAAGATTGATTACAGATACTTGTCTCTTAAATATCAAAATTTTCATCCTCGCATAATCCCATGAGAATGTTACACAAGTTAAATGAAGACAAAATTAGAAATTAACAATTTATGTAGTTGAGAGTTGGATACACCTGATTATTACTCGAATTGTGACATGTTATGCCGGACACGAACAGGTGGCGTAACAATTGCGCCGCCGTCGACCTCCTTTCCGGATCTCTTTGCAAACAACACCACATATTTTCTCGAAATTCACGAGGATGAAGATGATGTACTTGATGACCGAAAGCCGGATTTCACCCCGATTTCTGATTTGCGGAAAACAATTTTGCTACAAACCGCTTTAAACTTGAAAAACACATACCTTTTTATCAAAAGAAAACTAAAGAACGAATTCTAGGGCTTCGACATCGCCCTCTTTATCCTTCAGTTTAAGTACCTATCTTTGGTTATCTCCATCTTTTACTTCAAATATGATAAAACAGATCGATGAGAGTGAAGAATTGCTGGTAATCAGATGAAGCGTAAATGGTAGAAATCTAGAATAGAGACAGAAACCCTAATTTTGGTTGTGAATCGGTAGAGAACAAAAGAAGGGGGGGAGTGAGGCTGGGAAAAGAAACTCTGGGAAATCGAAATTGAGAGAGGCTTGAGGAGGTAACACGTGGCGTTAAGTGGTTTGTTTTATTATAACTAGCCTATAACCCGTGATAAATCACGCATAACTTGTATAAATTTTCATAATATTTTACTTATTTAAAACCGTTTTATGAATACACAACCATTTCAATTGATCTAGATGTGGATGAAGTGTCTACTCGGTCAAGTCTTCTAAATAACCATTTTTCAATCAACTTCTTCTCACTTTCAATGTTAAGTTATACCCGTGAACTGCACATGAGGTAAATAATAATATTGAGGTACCCTTGATATAATAAACAAACGGGTCAAATGGATTTAAAATAAAAAAACTAATATTATAGTTTACCTAATTATAAAACAGGTTATATGGTATTATGTAATACAGGTGGGCAGAGAAACGGGTCGGATAGAATTGGGTTGCCCCCAGACACTTTTGTCTAAATTTTCATTTTTATTCACGAAAAAATTATTGTCAGAAAGAATATGGGCAGCTTTCGACCCACTTGAACCATTTGACCGGTTTCGTTTTTTTGGCTAATTATTTTATTTAACCCAAACCAACATTTGGATAAGTAAATGGGTCGAAATTGCCACCTTTATATGTTACCATAACACATTGATCAATTCATCCTCTAAACTCTTAACATCACACCTGTTTCAAATATGAAAAAATTGCAAAAATTAGGTGAAAAAAAGAAAAAGAAAATTTAAGTAAACCCACATGTCTTCTTCATGGTCCAATAGTGAGTTTGCTTAAACAATCTTGATTAAACTTCATACACTTTATATTTGTTCAAAATTAGTTAACCATTTTCAATTTGCAGCCATTGACTAAATAAATTTTCTTAATTAAGAGGATACTGCATTGACATTTGCAGCCATTGACAAAGAATTTCTTAATTTTCAGTTTGCAATGATGGAAAGGAAAATGTTAAAAAGAGATGGTGAACAATGTGAATAATACAGAAACAACAGATAATGTAAAAATAGGCAAATCATATGCAAATGTTGTGAATAATACTGCACGGAGATTAAGTACTAAGATGGAATATATTCCTACTCGGATGAATGAAGAAGGAGTTGAGATTGTTGTCTTTGATGAAGAGATTGTGAATATAAGAAGCCAAAAGTGGAAATTAACAGTTTGTGGATATTTTGTGGCCTACAAAATGCATATAAATGAATTGAGGTATAACATTAGAAGAATGTGGGGGAAATTTGGGCAAAATGACATAAACATTGACAGCAATGGCCTATGTTTATTCAAGTTTAGGAATGAGGAGGGAATGGAGAAAGTGATTGAGCAAGGTCCATGGATGGTGAATAATAAACCGCTCTTTGTCCAGAAATGGAGCCCTGAAATTGGGATGGAAAGAGTAGAACAAACGAAAATTCCTTTATGGGTGAAACTATATAATGTCCCAGTGGAAGCATGGAGTAAGGAAGGGCTTAGTGCATTAGCTAGTAGCATTGGTATCCCTCTAATCATGGATTCAATGACTGCTAATATTTGTCAAACTGGTACAGGTAAGATGGAGTATGCCAGAGTGTTGGTTGAAGTTGATGTCCTATAAGGATACAAGGAAGATATTGAAGTTCAGTATTGGGACAAAAATGACAGGGTTAAAGGTAGTAAAAAGGTGAAGGTGGAATATCTTTGGAAACCTGAAATATGCACATACTGCAAAGTATTTGGGCATAATACTTTTAGGTGTTCAAAAAGACCTAAAACACTAAAAGAACAAAAAGAGGTTGAAGAGAAATTAAACCAGGAGGAAGAGGATGGTTTCAAAGAAGTTATTAACAAGAGGAAAGGAAAGTATGGGAATAAAGATAATAAACATGAAAATGTAGTGAATAATGGTAATCAAGACAGAAGAGGATAACCTAAGAAAGTTTGGAAGGTTGACAAAGGAATAATAAAAAAGAACCAACAGGTGGCTAATAAACATGCAGTATTAGGAACTAAAGATGAGGAATCTGAAAATGAATTGCTTCTAAAAAAAGGAATGGAGGAGGTTGACAAGCTTGTTAAAAAGAAGGAGCAACCTCTTAAAGAAGATTTTATTAAATGGCCAAATGAAACCAAAAAGTATTTCATTAACACATGGAGGAATGAAGGTCTAGAAGTAGATCAACAACTAGAAGAACTATATGAAGATGTTGTTGATCTGGGAAATGGGGATCATATTGAGGTGAATGATATGGAAAATGGGGACTATACTATTTTTATTGAACAGTAGCTTGATTTTTATGCCTATGGATTTAAAAATCGCTGCATGGAATATCAGAAGTATGAATAAAGGGAGAAAACAACAAGAAGTGCTTGACCTCATTAAAGGGGAAGGTTTAAAGGTATGTGCTGTCTTAGAGACACACGTGAAAGAAGAGAATTTGGACATAGTTATAGATAAAGCTCTGGGAGGTTGGGATTGGATCTCTAATAGTTACTATAGTAAAAATGGCTGCAGAATAGTGATTGGATGGGATAAGAATGATGTCACTATTACTCCTATTTTTATGTCAAGACAGACTATATTGTGTTGCATTGAAATTACACATAGTAAAGAGTGTATTTTCTGCAATTTCGTGTATGCTTCAAATAATGGTAGAGAAAGAAGAATCTTGTGGAAAGATCTCCATTTGGCAAAGAGTATTGCTAATGGGAAACCGTGGATTATGATGGGGGATTTCAATGTTACGTTGAATTGTGCTGAACACTCCATGGGCAACTCCATTATAAGTACTGACATGCAGGAATTTATGGACTGTGTGAATAGTATTCAGGTAGAAGATATATGCAGTTCAGGTCTTTACTACACTTGGATAAAATCTCCTAAAAAAAAATCTGCAGTATTATGAAAAAGCTTGACAGAGGAATGGCTAATTCACAATTCACTACTGTGTATAGTCAGGCTTGTGTACAATTCAAGCCTTTTGTTACATCTGGTCACAGTCCTGCAGTGCTTACGATAAATGGCAATCTTCCTAAAAAGCATAAATCGTTCAGGTTCCCAAATTATATTGCCAAAAAGGAGGAATTTATACCCACTGTCCAACAAAATTGGGCTGCAGATATTTATGGTAAGAAAATGTACATTTTGGTGAAAAGGTTGAAAGCTCTAAAACCTTTACTGAATCAACTGAGCTGGAAAAAAGGGAATCTGCATAAACTTGTGGAGGATACAAGGGTGAAACTGTTAGTGATTTACGGTTTAATCAAGTAAAACGCAGCGGAAATAATTTATAATAAATCACTAATAACGGATCTACATATTGACAATATAATTAAGCAATAATAAATCAAAATTAGGATGAATATCATACCCTTGAAGCCTTTGATTACACCAACGAATGGGGATGAAGAACTCCAAGAATTCAAGTTAGAATTCCTCTAAAACTAGTCCACATTACACCAATCTAGAACACCAATTGGGATGCTAGTCCCTTGCTCAAGAAATCAAATTAAACATACGGTAGTTGTTTCCTATGTCCGTTTAAGGGACAAAGAAAAGTCTTCATTCGAAGATCTTTTTCTTTCCAGTCGTGACAATCACACAAGAAAAAAAAGCAAGCCACCTACTTCATATGTTCGTGTTTTGTGCGCCGTGTCTACTACACACAAATGAGAGGGGACGGCACACTTTTGCAAATAAGGAGGATTAGGGTTTTTAATAGTCTTGCCTAATCTTCCGTAGTTTCCTTAATGCATTATCAAAAGTTGCACTTAGGTCCTTTGTATTTTGATTCTCCTTTTTGACACACCAATTAGTTTTAAACTTAACAAGTAATATAAAACTTAATTGGCTAATGTATATAAATAATATAATTACACTAATTATATTATATATATTTAATGGTGTTTGGTGTATAAGTGTGTGACCCTTGAGGCTCATATTCAACTAGCCATATAACTGTATGTCATGAGCGTGAAGCATATTCCAACAGAAACTAATGGATGCTCAAACCAGAATGGTTGCTAACCCAAGTGATATAGATATTAAAAAAGATGTTTCTCTATTATTGGAATAATATGAGGTAGCTGTTAAAGATGAGGAACAACTTCTATATCAAAATGCCAAGGTTGAATGGATTAAGAATGGTGATAAAAATACTAAATTCTTTCATGAGTCCATTAAAAGCAGAAAAAAGAAAAATAGAATATTCCAGATAAATGATAATAATGGTGATAAAGTGGATGGAGAGGAGATGGCTGCCCAATTTGTTAGTCATTTTAAAAACTTTCTTGAAGCTAAAAATGATACTAAGCAAATGGAAGATATTCAGAGCTTATTTACAAACAGACTGAATGATGTGGATGCTCAGTTAATGATTGTTGAAGTCACTGATAAAGAAATAAAAGAGGCCATGTTTGATATTGGAGAAAATAGAGCCCCTGGGCCTGATGGGTATACTTCTACATTTTTTAAATATGCATGGAATATTGTTGGGAAAGATGTGTGTGATGCAGTGAAGGAATTTTTCAATTCTGGAAAAATGCTAGGGGAAATAAATGCTGCTATTATTAACCTTGTTCCTAAAATCAACAACCCGGAAAGGGTCTCTGATTTTAGACCAATTGCTTGCTGCAACGTGGTTTATAAATGTGTTAGTAAAATCCTCACAAACAGAATAAAGGGTAGTTTGAATATGAATCAGAGTGCTTTCATCCCTGGGAGGATTATACATGATAATTTGATGGTTACTCAAGAATTAATGAAGGGATATGGAAAGAAAAATGGGCCCAAAAGGTGTGCTTTTAAAATAGATATAGCCAAGGCATATGACACAGTTAACTGGGATTTTATGAAGAATATTTTGACTGAGTTTGGGTTCCATGCTAAAATGGTTCAGTGGATTATGACTTGTATTACCACTGCTTCGTTTACTATTTGCCTAAATGGAGAAAGACATGGCTATTTCAGAAGTGGTAGAGGGCTTAGACAGGGTGACCCTATATCCCCTTACCTGTTTACATTAGTTATGGAAGCGTGATGGGTGACCCTATATCCCCTTACCTGTTTACATTAGTTATGGAAGTCTTCACGCTGATGCTGAAAAGAAAAATTAAAGATAACCCTGCTTTTAGATACCATATGGGATGCAAGGATCTGGAATTGACCCATCTATGTTTTGCAGATGATCTTTTGGTTTTTTGTCATGGAGATATTAAGTCTGTCAAAGTTATTAAAGATGCTCTGTTGGAATTTAGCAGTGCGTCTGGGTTAATTCCTAATACTGCTAAAAGCACATTGTTATGTTGTAATATTACTGATGAAACTAAAAGGAGAATAATGATTGATTTGCCTTTTGTGATTGGTAAATTACCAATGAAATACCTTGGAGTCCCTCTTATTGACAAGAAGATTGGTGTTAAAGATTGCAAGTTGCTTATTAACAGAGTAAAAGATAAAGCAGAGAATTGGAAGCATAAATATCTTTCTTATGCAGGTAAACTGCAATTAATATCCTCTGTTCTGGCCTCTATTCATGTGTACTGTGCATCTGGGTTTTGACTGCCAAAAATGGTGATTAGGGATATAGAAAGAATCCTTAAAAATTTCCTATGGAATCAGAGTACACCTAACAAAAAAAAGTGCCAAAGTTGCTTGAAGAATGTGTGCAATCCTAAAAGTCAAGGTGGGTTAGGAATAAAAAGATTAGGTCCATGGAATGAAGCCTTGCTCAGTAAACATATCTGGAATATTGTGACTAAGAAAAAGTCCTTGTGGGTGGATTGGGTGAACCTGGTGAAACTCAAAGGCATGAATTTTTGGGATATTGAACCTAAAAATTCTGACAGTTGGATGTGGAAATCATTGCTGAGTTTAAGAAGTAAAATGAGAAATTATGTCTTTCATGTGATAGGCAATGGTGAAAATACTTATATGTGGCATGATAAATGGTGTAGTAGCAGTCCTTTGAGTAATATAGTCAATAAAAGACATATATATGAGGCCAGAATTGCTGATGGAGTAACTGTCAAGAACATGATTATGAATGGAAACTGGATATGGCCTAGTGGATGGTATGAAAGATTCCCATAGTTAAGAAATGTTATTCCCCCTATGATTAGTGATAGTCCAGATGTTGTTAAATGGCAGATGAACAATGGGAACCTGGTTGATTATTCAGTCAAAAATGTGTGGATAAGTATCTACCAGGAGGGTGATAATGTTCAATGGTGGAAATTTGTCTGGTTTAAACAGGGATGCCCTAAACATGCTTTTGTGTTATGGATGGCAGTCCTGGGCAGGCTCCAAACTCAGGACAGATTGTTAAGATGGCAGACCAACATAAGTATGCAATGCCCTTTGTGTAATATTGGCAATGATTCACATAACCATCTATTTTTTGAATGTCCCTACTCTGCTGATGTGTGGAGCAAAATTAAGCTGTTGATCTATGCTAGCAATTTCCCGAATAAGTGGGATGATATTGTAAACACTATGTCTGAGGTTAATTGCAATAATTGTAACACCCGTATTTTTAAAACATCGTTTAAATCATTTAAAACACATTTTCCCAATATCTGACATATTGTCCAAAATACATTTTTTACAAAAACTTTAAAACTTATATCAGAGTTTACAAAAATACGGTGTCACCAAGTATATCAAAACCATAGGCAACGGGATCTACCTATTAGCTCCCGAGCTAAACATCTCTAGGCCACTTCTAGTGCAACCTTCTATCACTTCAAACCTGTACCTGAGTACATAGCCACAAAACAAACGTAGTACGTGAGACAAAATAGCCTCGTGAGATACATGGGTTTTAGACCCCAATAATAGTCATTTCATAAATATATAAACATATATATAAACTACATAAATACCGTCTAGTCACCCTGTTGTGACTCTAGCTACTTTGCTTTCCTAGCAAACATATCTAGTACCTAAACGTATAGGTACCAGAAGCCCAATCATATCTAGTACCTAAACATATATGTACTAGAAGCATCAACCTGTCTAAAACATAAACATGTATGGATTAGAACCTGGCATACCTAGTACCAAACATATGCGTACTAGAAGCACAACCATATCTAGTACATAAACATATATGTACTAGAAGCACCAACATGTCTAATACATAAACATATATGTATTAGAACCTAACATACCTAGTACCAAACATATGCGTACTAGAAGCACCCGTGTGCTTAGTGTATAAACATATATACACTCGGTGTATAAACATATATACCACCGTCCAGTGACCGGGGGTCCCCCGCGTCACCACCATCTATCTCTTACCATAACCTAACAGTTATGAAAATCAAAGCCTTCGGCTATCACATCCAACATCAAACAAGTTAGTCATCTAATACTAACGACATATAATTAGTTCATCACAATGTGAACGTACCTGTATGGTCCCATGGACCCGATCATAAGCAATCACAGTTACTTCTACATCTATGAACCCTATGAGGTCCATACTTACTTTAAACATAAGATACATTTCTTATCTATCGATAACATAATACTTTTATCTCTTCCTTGACTATAATAGACAATTATTACTAGTCACATCATATTCTTTCTCATATATATTCGTTCTTTACTTTTATTAGTATATCTTACTAATAGGTACTCATTACTATAAAATCATTCCCAATTGCTTTACTAATACATATTTATTAATAAAGGCTCCGTATACATTCTCTTAATCAATTACTTCATTATTATTGTTCATTAACATAGATTCCATAATTACTTGAATCTATCATAATTTACTTCAAATTCATCAATCATACTAGACACATTCTAGTATCACATTCTACATACTTTCATACATTTTCAACTACTATCTTTATCAAAATATTTGTTAATAAAGACTGATATAATACCATATGTACTTTCAAAATTAATTGCTATGTACCCAGTTTAAAAGTCTTATGTACTCACCTTAGCAATAAGATGCTCAAACCGTGTTCTTGACACCCAATCTCTTGCTTCTCAATCCAATCAACTTTCCAAGACTTCACCAAAAGCCTAATACAATTATCACAATATGATCAACATCAATTACTACTACTAATGTGTTCATCTACCTCTAGATAACACCCATCAATCCATTTCCCCCAAATATATCGATTTACCAAACCCTAGGTTTAACCAACCCGAAGATTCTTACAAATCATAATCATACACTTGATTCCCTTGTTAATATACCATCTATTAAGTGTATACAACATTTATTTCACCATAAATCACCAATCCAAGAACTAGGGTTTCAAACTCAAGCTTCTAAACCCATAGATCTAAAGCTACAACTACAAAGGATTGAAGATATACCTTTAATCTTCACTTATGAGTGAAATCTACCAAGCTTTGATGGAGAAATCGACCCAAATCAGCTCATGCACTCCAAAATCGCCAATGGAAGAAACTAGAGTTTTGGAAATGCATTTATGGCTAAAAACCCGAATTTATGGCTCTGGTCGGAAGAGCTCGCGCCCCGCTCGCGCCGAGCTCGCGTCGCGAAGTGACGCGGATCTGCCCCCTAGTCGCCGCTTTTACCAGACTTCGCGCCAGGCTCGCGTTTGGCTCGCGCCGCGAAGTCGACGCGAAGTCGACGCGAAGTCAACGCGACATACTCGCGTTCCAGCTCCGGTCCCTCTGCTCAACCTCGCGTTTCGCTCGCGCCTGTCTCGCGCCGCGAACTTGCCTGTGCAGCAGGGCTGCACTTTTCGGTCTAGGTTTCAACACGGTTTCGTCCATAACTTTCTCATACGGACTCCAAACGACACGAAACCAATTCCTACGTGTTTTATATGATTTATCCATAATTATCATATTTTTACATATTTTATTTATTTACAAATTTCGGGTCGTTACAATAATAACATTAGAAGTGTGATTAGAAGGATTGGGCTAGCTGCAACAGTTTATGGAATCTGGAAAGAAAGGAATGCAAGGATTTTTACTACTAAAAAGGAAAAAGAAGATACAGTGGTAGTGAGCATTAAGGAGAATATTAGAAAACAAATTGCTTGCTTGACAGTCAAAGAATCCAACCAAGTGAGAACAGTGGCAACGGATTGGGAGATTAAATGGAAGTATAAATAATGTTTGACTGATTTGTTGGTTTATTTTTAGTTGGATGGTTGTTGGTTGTATGTTTCTTTTCAGATTGTATGTACTCTGTAATTTGTGGATGAATATATATTTCAGTAGGGTCTTGAGGTTGGGGTGATGACAATGCCGAAGCTCTAACCTTTAGATACCTTTCTTTTTTTCAAAAAAAAAAAAGAATATTAGTTAAAAAAAAATCATTTTGCAGCCATTGACATTTTGCAGCCACTGTTTGAATCCTAAAGCCATGTTTGAATCAGAGATATAGGCCTTCAATATAGAAACATTTTGATTATGGCATTATGCCATATTCATTACTTGACTGCATTGACATTAGGCCACTTTTTGAATCCGTATTCATTACTTGACTGCATTGACATTAGGGAACTGTTTGAATCCATATTTGCATCATTAGCTTTTGATTCATAAACTCAACAAAACAAAATCCTAATTAGTGATTATCGTTCAAAATCAACGTCATTACAATCCAAAAAGATGAACTCTCGCCACAAAGAGCTAATATGTTGTTATTCAATTGCAAATATCAAATTATTTTATTATTGAACTGCAAATATCGAATTAAGTAAATTTGCTATTTTCAATCTCTGCCTTTTATTATTGAACTGCAAATATCGAATTAAGTAATTATTTACATTGAATTACCAGGCTGGATATTTGAATCAGAATGAAAGGAGATTGTCGTTTAAAAATGATGAAAGGAAATTGCTGTTACGATTACAATCTGGAATTGGTGAAGGGCTCCATTAAAAAATTACAATTGATGAAAGGAGGAAGTTGAACAGCAAGTTACGATATGGAAACGGGGTAAGTTCAATTTGAGGATGGAGGCCTAATTAACAGAAACGGCAATCGAATTGAATCTGAAACGGATGGAGTCTTCAGCAGTCGAGAGATACCCGTTTACGATTTGAGCAGAGTGAAAGCACCTGGCATTAATGACGTGGCAGACATGTGGATTTATACAGCTAAAAGGCTCTTTTATTATATATAGACAAGAGATAGTAGATAGATGTATCCGATAGGAATCACAATCATAAGTTCATAATAAACAATATTGCATTTTATTCAAATCAAATACATAATAAACTATGAGATACACAACACGTAATTATGATCTTCCTTCACATATTACACATGAAACCAGGAAAAACTTTCCTTCAATTGGGCAAAAAATAAGATTGATTTTCGTAATAAAACCTAGCAGATTATTAAGACCAGATACATTTTACTACATGTATTAAACTGATTGAGTCTTCTACTGCCTAAACTGTTAAAAGTGTATCCTTTAAAAAAAAAACAAATCATAATCTACACCTAATTTTCTTCTATAGCCATGACGGGACTTGAACCCCCAACCTCAAGGTTGTGAGGTAAACATCATAGCGCTAGGTCTTTGATAGTGCAAATTGTATCCTGAATTTGCAAAATTTGTCATGGTAATACACTGACTCATTAATTTGATCGTGCTTTCTTACATGATTTGATTCCTTTATAAATTTTGACGAAATAAAAAATATAAATTCATATCAATTTACTAGAAATTAAAAACAAATGACACGATAATTCAAGACCAAATTATTATGTCATAGTGCTAAGTTGAACATTTTTACTAGTTAAGGGTGCCATGTTAAACTTTTAATATTTTAGAGTAGTAGAAGATCCGATCAACCAGGTTCTTCTGGTACTAAAATGTATTCTGGTCTAAAAATAATAACATAAACAAAAAGTTGTGGCTATCAGCTTATGTTCATGACTCGAATTCAGTTAACATACATAGGAATGGCTTTATTCTTGAAGACCTTTAAATTTAGAACCAAATACAAACAAGCAAACATAATGCATTAAACATCAATAACAATAATTCTACAACACACATAATACTCAAATTACAAATCGCAAGACATCCGTGCCTAAGCACGTGTCTTTTTATTTTAACATAAGATTCTCATTACTTGAAACACTAGAAATACGAATACCATAATAATGCAATCTCATTCTCACTTCTTTTTAGCAAAAAACAAGCCCCATTTCTGCTCCCCTGAACCAACCCTAACCAGCTTTGACTTCCAACCGCCAACTATATCATTGTAGTCTTCCTACAAATATCAAATTTCATAAAAAAAAAATTAAACATGAATAATTATAAGATAATTACAAATGTGCTAAAAACACTCACTTCAGAGAAATCTTGGATGAATTCTTCCTTTTCCTTCTCAACCCTTTCAAGCTCCCTTGTAAGGACTTCCTTGAACTGCAAGCAATGTTACAATTCCAATTAAAAGCAGGGTAACAAAAAGTTTAAATTTTTTACTATATTATCTAAATAATTAAGGTAGAAAATGAATTTAGGGTCTGAAAATGCACACCAAAAATTATAAAAAAATAAAATAATAAAGAAATTATGAGTATGCAAGAACCTGTTCTGTACGATCCTCTGCTATCACTTCTCCAAACCCAGAATCCCTAAGCATCTAAAGAATAAAAAATAAATATATATGATCAATACACACAAAATTAACTAAAAGTTGTAATTTTTAATCTTTAAAATTCTTCATGATTTACTTACCTGGCCATAAGTTTCCACATCATGAAGATCATACCCTCTTTGCTTGATATATTCTGCAAAATCTGGAGATGCTTTTCCAGATTTTCTGCAGTAATCACTTATCAAAACTTTACCACCTGGTTTCAACCACTTGTAGAATGTCCTAAACAATGCAGGTTTATCCTACAAAAATTATAAAATATTATTATTTTATGAATCCTATTATTATAAATAAAGCAAAATCTTACTTGAATATGGAGGATGGTGTCACGGCTATAAATGACATCAAATGTATTATCAGGATAGGATTTCTTGGTACAGTCAGCAACCTCAAATTCAACTGAACATTTGAGCCCGATGGCCCGTTCAAGAGCAAAAGATATCATATTTACAGAAAGATCAATTCCAATAACATCAACATCAAAATTCTCAGCCATGTAGAAATCGCCTCCCCCAATTCCACATCCAACATCTAGAACCTTCTGGCCCGGTTTCAGATCCAGTTTTGCAACAAATTCTTCTGTGGTATCTAAATAAATAAATAAATAAATGTAGTTGTGATGATTAAGGGACATAAGATGTATTTTTCTTATTTGAATTAAAAGATAAAGTAACCAAAAAGGAAAAAAAAAATTAAGGGTTTTGATAATGACAGCAGCCCTAAGGGCTGTCTCTAAGTGCATTAAAAATGGTACAAATGAGTAATTCCGAAAATTCAGGAGTCGG
Organism: Calendula officinalis; assembly: GCA_963853835.1. Lineage (NCBI taxonomy): Eukaryota > Viridiplantae > Streptophyta > Magnoliopsida > Asterales > Asteraceae > Calendula > Calendula officinalis. Next base: position 32,872,785 of record OY970824.1, read on the forward strand.
TTATAGATGGATGTACAACTTTTTTATGCATGTCTTATGACAGCCCTTAGGGCTGTCATTATCAAAACCCTTTTTTTAAAAAGGAGAGCCTAATGAGAGTAAAATTTTCTCAAGTTAATTGAACAAAATAATCAAGTATTCTGAAACAAGATAAATAAATAAATAATAAAATAATACCTAATCCACCTGTGCTGACAAACCCAGGTCCAAATATGCGTTCATAACGCAATATGCCAGTGTTTTTATACTGGACATTATCTAAAAACTGCTGAAAACCCCTATCACCTGCTGAACTCACCACTTTCTGCCATAGCCAGCAGATCTAAAAATAATAATAATTAACTCATGTTATAATGAGTAATCTAAAATGAGAACAAAAAAATTAAAAAAAAAACATATATAAATGGAGTACCTGATTTTGATTTTTCTTGTTGCGAACATAAGCTCCAATACATTTTGATCCAATCAGAGAGAGTTCATAGAAATTACCAGATGCATCTGATGTTTGGCATTCCTTAAAGACCTAAATAATCATTCCCAGTAACAAAACATTTATACTTTCAAGTGATTGCAAGATATACAAATACAAGTATGAATGTATCATTATGATTTCTAACATATTTGTATACTTCCATGAAATGAGGACAATTGTATAACTAGATTTTAAATATTTGCCATAATCAGCATTTTTTATATAATTTTATAGGTAAATATTCAAGGTTGTCCTTCAAATTTGTGTAGACCCAAGGGACATATCTCAACCATTGATCAATCATATCTAGTGGTCAAGATTAATCACATATTTTATACATGAAGGGGTATTTTGGTCATTTGGTACTTAAATAAAATTTAACAAATTTTTTTAATAATTTTTTTTTGTTACAAAAAACAATATTATGCGATAACCACATGTGATTTTTGTGTATAATCACATGTGATGTTTTTGTACAATCACATGTGATCAGGTATACAATCACATGATGTGTTCTTAACGGAAAAAAATTAAAAATTAAAAATTAAATAATAATTCTTAAAAAAAATTAAAAAATAAATCTTTAAAAAAAGAAAATAAATAAATAAATAAATAAAAAGTTATGTAAAAATGACCAAGATACGCCTCCATGTATAAAATATGTGATTAATCTTGACCATTAATTATTACTGATCAATGGTTGAGATGTGTCCCTTGGGATTATAAAAAATTTATGGACTACCTTGAATACATCTCTAATTTTATGTAATAAATATATATTTGTATATTTTCAAGTGAAAACATTTTTTCATAATTCTATATAATAAAGTAAAAAATATATTTGTACCTTAGTGTAGAATCTAGGTTCACGGTAGTGAGTCGGGTTGTGTTTTCGTTTATGATCTCCAGATTGATGAAAGCATGATTCTCTGAAGAAAATACACCCTCCCACTTTCACCCATTTCAAAAGTCTTTCAGCAATAGTTTCAACCTATAATTAATAATACCATTTTTAGCCCTTTGTACACGAAACAGATTGCAAAAAGACAAAAATACCCCTCACCTCTTTATCAGAAAGATACATCAACAGCCAGTTTGAGAAAATTAAATCAACGGATTCAGGTGCAAAGTTCAGGTCTGGTGAAGTAACATCAGCACACATGAACTCAACATTTTTAAAGTGCCCGTTGTTGCTCTCATTCTGCAACAATAAATAATTATAACTGTCAAAACTCAAATAATATATAAAAAAATATAATACAAGTTGTTTTCCATACCTTTTTTATTGCACTTTCAATGAAATCAAGGGCTATAACTTTGCCTGCTTTTTGGGCTAATTCACCGGTAAAACGACCAATACCTGCTCCTAATTCTACAACTGTTTTCCCTTCATAGTCTGGGAGTAATGACAGAACCTATTTATAAATAGATAAAAAATCAGTTAAAAAAAGCATATTCAAAAAACTCACAAGTTAAAAAATCATTTTTTTTATATTCGGATAAACATATTTTGCTTCTGATCATCTTGTGGAAATAAACATATTACTTATACATATAAATTTTTCAGAAACACACATCACATGCAAGATGACAAATGGTTTATTTATAATTAATTTTTTTTAAATATGGATGGATTTCAGTTTAATGAATGTAAATTTGTTTTGTTTCTTAATGAAAAAAGTTATATATACATATAATATAATGAAACACGATTTGACGTTTAGAATCATGTAAATCTAATCAATCACATAAAAAGAGAGTTAAGAATCAATTTGTAAAAAAATTCTTTACCGATTCTGATCAATCTTTACATTATTGGTAAAAAGAAAGAGAAAATTAATTTGATGTTAGGAACAGAGTAGATCAAAATTAACAAAAACTTATGTCCTAATCAGCTATCAACTTATGGTCATACACTCGAATCTGACTGATAAAGGTCATCTCAGATTAACTATATTCAGCAAAAACCCAAACATACACACAAAATTAATTAACTAATATAGATGATATGAATCAGAAACAGAGCTCCAAAAGGGATCAAATCATTGAAGAATAATTAATTACATATATAAACAGCATCAAATATAATAAAAATAGATGATCTCAATATTATTTGGAAGATCACAGATCACAATTAACAACAAAAAACACAGAAGCTATAAACAACAAAAGGATCTAATTGACAAATAAATAAATGCATGAGCTATGATTGTATTTGTACCTCTGGTCTTTCTTCTTTGTCTAGATCAGACGCCATTGAATCAAGCATCATAGCCTCAACAGTGAGGTCAACAGAGTGTTCCACCCAGTAATTCTTCTGGATCTCACGTTCTTCACCTACAAATTTAATCACTACGTTCAATTAACAAATTCAATTCGATAAAATGACGTTTTAGAACAGATCAACAAAAGTAATCACCATTAACAAAAGCAGCCATTGCAGAGTTTTGGGGGGAAACAGTGAGGTTTTCGGTATAATTAACGCTAAAACTGATTTTAGAAGAAAGAAAGAGAAGATTGAGTGAAAATCGGGGAAATGGATGATTTGATGATTATGAGCCCTCGATTGCAAGGCGAGATCTTGAAAATGATCGTGATCTGCTGTTGAATGATCTTCCTTTCTGATGCATAGAACTAGAAAATTCGATGCAAATGCTAAGGGATTGATGATCGATTGTGTGTGATTTGCTTTGTGTGGGTGTGGGTATTTATGGGCACAAGTGAAGTGAAGTGAGGTTCGATTGAAAATTTTAATTTTATAAATTATAAATTATAAATTGCAATTTTATAAATTATATACTCCCTCCCTCCATCCCACAAAAAAATACACATTTCTCATGGGCACAAGTCTTAAGAAAATAGTTAGTGGTGGGGTAATTGGTATTACTTTTGATTAAAATATAAGGTTTGATTGGAGAGAGAAAGATAGTTATTGGATAGTTAGTGGTGGGGTCCTTGAAAATTATATTATTTTATTGAGTGGACCCCCATCAATTTGAGAAATATGAACTTTTTTGTGGGACAAAAGTTTAGAGAGAAATGAGTACTTTTTTGTGGGACGGGGGGAGTATATAGTAAAATTGTAATGGTTGGTGAAGGATGATACTCTTGATGATTCACATCACATGCTCATCGCCTAATGAATCCTCGCCATGTGATTTCTGATCATTGATTCCTTTGTAGATCATCGTCTAATTTACAGATTCTTTCACTTAATTTATGAATTCCTGCAATTAATTTTTGAATTTTTGCAGGTGTGTACAGATAAAAAAAAAACTAAACCCAAGCTGAAAAACTATAGGGTGACTCCTAAATTTGGACTAAATGAAACAAAATTTCTCCAAGAATAGACTTAAGTTTTAATTCTTCTCAAAATAGACCGTGCGACTACCCCGCGAGCGTGTGACCGTGCAACTCCACTAGACGCCGCCACGTGTCCGAGTTAGTGCTGTTCAACCTTGTTCCTACTGCTCTAATCCTTGTTACTACTGCTCGTTAATACATGTTCAACCTAGTTACTACTGCTCGTTAGTACTGCTCAACACTTAGTGTTGCTCCGTTAGTGTTGCTCCCAGTTAGTACTGCTCCAAGTCTCGTAGTCGCACGGGGTATTTTGGGAAGATTGAAGTCTATCAGTTTTAAAGGGATTTCTCTCTTTTTTTTTTAATCTAAATTGGTAATTATTCAAAACTATAACTCAATGGAAAAAGAAAAGAGAAATGTTACAATATATGTTATTTTTTTATTCACTAAATCATCATAAATATTAAAATCAAGATATAATATGAGGAAAGAGAATCAATGAATTATATATGTCATCTTGTGGTGAGTAGTATCATGAAGTAGGTACAAATTATAAGAAGCAATAATATTTTTCGAAAGAAAAACTTTGGCCTGACCTTTTATTTTTTTGTAACATTGAATTTTGTGGCTCTGTTTGGTACAATCTGATTCGATAGTTTGCATAAAGACCGACAAGAAAAACCAAAGCTAATTGTATGCGATCTAAATACCAACAAGAGAAACCAAAGCTAATTGTACATGATACTTAAAGGACATCATATTGTGTACATGATACTTAAAGGACATCATATTGTCCATTACATACTGTCCATTTACAATGAGTATGTGACCATCATTCACGACGGGTTTGAAAAGATTCACATCATATTTATAAATTAAAATATTCATAACACTACATTTAAAATAAAATAAAAACACTACTCATTTACTGTAGATGAATAGTAGCATTCCTCCTTGGAAATGCTATTATTGGTAATGTGCTAAGTAGGGGATATCTGAATATCCAAATTTCGGATAGTGGATTTTTACTATTTGCATCTGTTATCAAAAATTGGATCCGGAATTTGAATATCCGATATCCGAGAAAAATCAAACTATTCAAATTTTTTCCAGATATTTTCTAGATATTGGATATCCGAAAAATTACGAAAACACTATCTGTATCCGATATTCAGAACTCGGATATCGGATTTTCGGATACCAGAATTTCCGATAACAGATACCTTTTTGGATGCTCAATTTTTAGATATTTTGGAACACCTCATGAGTATGATTGTCGAAGTTTTTGAGAGGTGATAAAGATTTAGCTTTTGTTATGAAAAAGGAACAAAATATCATAACTATGGTAAAGTAGCTTTCTAAAACACTTGAAGCTTTTGAAAACAAACTTAGGTGCTGTTTGTTTTTGAAGAGGTAGAAGGTCTGCAGTCTGCGGACCACATCTGTATAGAAGATTTGGACAAAACGTCTGCAGTTTATAAGAAGAAGACTGTTTGTTTTTTAATGTCTATAGGTTAATAAAAAAAATTAAGGGATAGTTTTTGTGTGGGTGGTGGCGGGTTGTGGTGGCAGTGGGTGGTGGTGGAAGTACATAGTGGTGGGTGGTGGCGGTAGATGGTGGTGGGTGGCGGTGGGTGGTTGTGGCGGTGTGTGGTGGTGGCGGTAGATGGTGGTGGGTGGCGGTGGTGGTGCGTGGTTGTGGCGGTATGTGGTGGTGGTGGTGGTGGATGGTGGCGGTATATGGTGGTGGGTGATGCCGGTAGATGGTGGTTGGTGGAGGTGGCGGTAGATGGTGGTGGGTGGCGGTGGGTGGCGGTGGGTGTGGGTGGCGGTGGGTGGCTGTGGCGGTATGTGGTGGGTGGTGGTGGCGGTAGATAGTGGTGGGTGGTGGTGGTGGTAGATGGTGGTGGTGGTGGTGGTATGTGGTGGCGGTAGATGGTGGTGGGTGGCGGTACACGGTTGTGGCGGTATGTGGTGGGTGCTAGTGGCATTAGGTGGATGCGGAAATTGGTGGTGGCGGTAGGTGGTGGTTGGTGGTGGTGGGTGACGGTGTTGGTATGTGGTGGTGGTGGTGGTAGATAAACTTTTTTTTAGGTGTAGGTAAAATGTCTTCCAAGCTTGGAAGATTATGGTCCAAGTCTTCTTCAAGCAGACCTCAAAAAGACTTTTTCTCATCTTCAGACGTCCAAAAAACAAACAGTCTTTTTCCAAAAGGTCTTCCCGCCTGCAGACATAAGACCTCAAAAAGACTTTCTGTCAAAAAACAAACGCCACCTTAGTTACATACCCTTTTATGATAAACGCGTACCAAATAAATATTTATGTGTGTGTTCTTTTATGTAGTTTGTATTTGTCACCAACGATGCTATGGTGATGCCAAACCGAAACACCAGAAACATAAATGCTTAAAACTCAATCATGTTTTGTCATTTTGGATTATCTTTTTGTCATTGTACGTATATACGAGCCATGAACAATACAAATGAGTTTTGCTATTGTGCGCCATTGGTTTTATACGACTCACTAACTATCTCTTTTAATATAGTGAAATGACACATTTACCCTTACTTTTATTATTAAATACCATTAAATTTACTTTAATCAATACTAGCAGGGTACCCGCGCAATGCGACGGCGGGTATCCGTAAGTATATATTGTGACGAATAAAATTATCCGGTAGCGATATGTCGTCTTAGATACTTTACTTTGAAAGACAATGTATCAAACGTAAAGGTTATGGTTATTAGGGGCTGCAATAAAGCAAAATAAGCAAGTAGCTGAAGTGGTTAACACGCATGCCTAACTCCCAAATAGTCACGGGTTCGATTCCCATATGATGCATTTTTTTAATATTTTGGGTTGTTTAAGACATTTCCCAAAGTAGAAAGGGAAAATTAAGACTTTCTATTAGTGGAAGGCCTAAATGCATTATAGTAGTTAAGATTAAGATATGTGGGACTCATCCTCCACTAACTATCCAATTCAATCTAATTAATCTTCATTATCATATTTTGCCTAAAAAATCCTATACTATAAAGTGTATTACTTATTTTGAAACAGAGAAAGTATATTTATAATATTGCACATTCATTTAAAGATAATTTCCTACAACTCAAATGGCTACACCTTTTGCCTTTCTTACAAGACATTGTTGGGTCGATTCTTAGCACCTACTTTTTTATAATGTTAAGTTACAGTTATTAAATAATGATACAGTATATTTATGATATGTAATATTAGAGAATTCACTAAAATAACTATATTTCTATTTCAGTTTTATAAAAGGGTTTTAATGCGCGAATATTATAAAATTAATATTTTTCTATATATATTTGTTATTTTCATGTTTATATAATATAAATTTTTTTATGAATTTCTATTTTTATTTAGTTATGGTGTAGAGAATAATAGAATTTGAATGCACTTCAATCATTTAGAGTTACTTAGCTATGATCTGGTATCATCGTTCACAGTCCAAAATAGTAGTTCTTTCATTGGCATGTGTAGGGATGACAATGGATCGGATGTAGACCGGATGGTGCGCTGTCCACATCCATATCCATTTAAATTTACGTCGTCCATATCCATATCCATATCCATTTAAAATCATTTCATCCATCCATATCCATATCCATCGGATTGTAGCGGATAAATGGGTATCCGTTGGATGTAAAAAAAATTATTTTCTAAAGAAAATACGATAGTTTTATAAATAAATTTGCAATTTTTGTTGAATATGTTCATAGTTTCTTCCAAAAATAATATACAAACGAAAACATAATTACGAATATACATTTGATGCATCGAGGCATTGAACATAGTTTGTAACTAATCACCAAATACTGAAAATCATCACTGGCGGATCGGATCGGGTGGATGATCATCGGATCAGATGATCATTGCCATCCCTGGGCATGTGCAAGATAAACTTGAAAATTCAAATTCATAAATCTTGATGTATTAAAATAATTAATAATAACATAACTTGAAACATTATACTACTATAAAACATAATAATGATGTAATAGGTAAATAAATGTATATAGTATATTCCCTCCGTCTCACAAAAAACTTCCCATTTTACTCTAAATTTTTGTCCCACAAAAAACTTCACATTTCCTATATTTGATGGGCTCCACACAATAAAAAATTATTATTACTAAATACCCCACCACTAATATCCACTACCTATCTTTCTCTCTCCAGCCCAACCTTATATTTTAATCAAAAGGATTATCAATGACCTCACCACTAACTATCACCTAAAAACTTGTGCAAAAGTCAAATGAGAAGTTTTTGTGGGACGGAGGGAGTATTATATAATATCATTATTTTAATAATTAAATGCAAATAACTCTAAAAATATAGCATTTTGGGCTTGAAAATTCCATAAACCACCGACAGCTGTTTATCAGAACGTAGTCCTCATTACAAACTTTGATTTGGCTAATCCTACAGTAATGACAAAATCACAAAAATCATGCTCAATTTAGTGTACTCATTTTCTGATATGATTTTGACCATCAACAAACAAAAGAGCTTGTTATCCACAATTGGATCTGTCGTTAAAATAAAAAAATAAAAAATCCACAATTGGATCTGCATCACGCCCACAGCCCGAAAAAACCTCCCATACCCTGTGTCCGTCGGATCATTGATTTTAACATTAATGAAAACTTTCAAATTAAAATTGAAGTATATAATATGCGATGCACAGATCTGTTATTTTTTAAACAAGTGATGACTCATAACTCATTTGTCGTTTTGCCATTATTTTCTTCATGGCCATTCATGGAGTCGTTGTCCATCTTTTGGCTTTTCAAAATTTGTGGAAAACAGACAATTGTTTATCTTTTTTCACCCACCACATAAGTGGACCAAGTACATTATCAACAGCCATGTGTCCATTGTCCAATGGAAGATTTATACACTAAATGAATAGGGTTATAGATTTATGTTTAAATATTGGAATAGTCAATAGAGCCATAGGGCTAGGGGTGAGCATTTAGGTCGAAACAATCGAATCGAACTGAAACCGGTCGAAACGGATAATATGTTATTGGTTTCGGTTTTGAAAGTTCATCCTTTTCGGTTCAGTTCGGTTCAGTTTTGAGATAAGGATGAACATTTGGCCTAAAAAAACCAAACCGAAACCGAACCGGACCGGACCGAAACCGAACCAAAACCAAAAACATTTTATCGGTTCGGTTTCGATTTTGAAAAATCGTCGTTTTCGATTTCGATTCTATCGGGTTTGGTTCGATTCGATTTTTGGACCGTGTTCACCCCTACATAGGGCCATAGAGGTATACTATGGTAAATTAGTTATAGAAGGGACAGGTTAACAATAGATCAATGTGTATAGACGGATAAACTGATATAATTAACTTTTGTCTTGTTTCTGATTTTTGTATACCCTTACCTTCTCGTATGGTCATTAATAAAAATGATAAAAACTCATTTGTCATTTTATTGGGATTTTGAGTGAAGTTATGCCCCTTATGGCCTTATTATTAAGTGAATTATGCTGGAATTGGTTCATTCGAATTGGACTTTTGTATACTCCTAGCTTCTCGAATTGTTTTTTAACGGAAAATCATAATATACGTCTAAATATTACCTATATTCACAATGAGATTTGAATCCCCAACCATAAGGATAGGAGACAAACACTATACCGTCAAATCAAAAGTCATTTGGTATTATAAAAATTACATAAGAGTTAATAAATAAGAGCCCACTCACAGTTAAACATCCAAAAGTGCATGTTCTAATATTATGATATGAGCCGATTTGAGATGGCAATTCTCCAAGAACAAGAGGAAGAAGATGAGACAATTTTCTGGGTTTTTTTTTTCATTGATCACTCAAATGCAGATTACAACGTTTAAATAGAAGGAAATAACAACTACTTGCTAAAAATTAGGAAACTAGTGGTGGTCATGGACCTTATGCGTGCATGTGGTAAAAGATGAGCTATTCTCATGCAACAATTACTGGAAGTGGGAAAAGACTACTTCAAACAAGATAAGCACGTGTTTTAACTGAGTGGTTTAGTCAAGGAGCTTTGCGGGCCTGCGGGTCAGACGTTTGGGCCTTTCTGGGTCAGTCTTTGGGCTTGCACTAGATGGGCTCGTATCAACTGCCCTCTCCTTAGCATGGAGCTCGTCCTCGAGCGACGGCGAGATGTTGAAGTCGATGTGAAAAGCGGGAAAGCGGAGACAGAATTCATCCAGCGATTCCCATGTTGCTGCTGAGATGTCCATGTGGTCCCATTCGACTAAGATTTCTGTAAGAGGACCATTCTTGCGGTGTTGAAGTATCGATCTTGGGTTTAGGGTTGGCTCGTTTGATGATTCCACAGCGGGTAATGGGACCGGTGTGGGGTTGCCGTGAGCTTGACGAAGTAGTGATACGTGAAAAACGGAGAGAATTCTAGCATCCGGTGGTAATTGTAAGCGATATGCAACGTAGCCTACTCGTTCGACTATCTTGAATGGGCCATAATACCGCTTTGTTAATTTTTTTGTGTCTCTTGAATGAACTGACTTTTGGAGCCGGAGATAGACCATGTCACCAACTTGGAATTCTTTGTCGAGTCGGTGCGAGTTTGCCAAAGTAGTCATGCGTTGTTGGGCCCGACGCAAATTATCCTTAAGTACAGTATGTAAACGTTGATGTTCTTGTAATGTTGCATCGATTGAAGCAGTGGTGGAACTTCCCGGCTGATAACGATTCAGGTCCGGAATCAGATGACCATAAGTAGCTTGAAATGGTGACATATTGATAGCACTGTGATGAGATGAGTTATACCAAAATTCAGCGAGGTATAAGAACTTCGTCCAGGTGTGGGGTTCGGTACTGACATAGGAACGCAAGTAGTTTTGGAGGCAACGATTGACAACTTCCGTCTGTCCGTCTGTTTGCGGGTGGTACGCTGTTGAATATCGTAACCTCGTGCCCAATTGTTTAAAGAGCTCTTTCCAGAAAGAACTCAGAAAGATCGAGTCACGATCCGAGACAATGGTGCGAGGAATGCCATGTAGACGGTAGATGTTGTGGAGAAATAGGGTTGCCAAAGTAATTGCACCGAAATTTGTTGGTAAAGCGATGAAGTGTGCCAACTTTGAAAAACGATTGACTTCAACCCAAATGGCGGTTTTACCTGCAGACAACGGTAAATGTGTGATAAAGTCCATGGAAATATCTTGCCAAGCCATGGATGGAATAGGCAGAGGCTGTAGAAATCCATAAGGCTTATGGGTGGGTGCTTTGACTTGTTGGCAAATGTCACAACTACGAATGAAGGCAGTGATATCAGACTTCAATTTAGGCCACAAAAAGGTAGCTGAGATTCTCTTGATGGTGGGTAAAACTCCTGAATGCCCACCCAAGGGAGTGGTGTGATACTCGTGCATGAGTTGTTGGCGGACGTCGGATTGGGCTGGTATGTAAAGGCGGTGTTGATTGTAGAGGAGACCGTCTTGAACGTGGAACGTATCGGACCCATCGGCTTTGGCTAGAATTGATTGAACCAGGTTTTTGCCTTCTGTTGTGGTGTAAAAAGATCGTAACGTATCCATCCAACCAGGTGATGTAGCGGATAAGGCGAGGATGTGTGGTTGATCGATACGGCTGAGGGCGTCGGCTACCCGATTTTCTTTGCCGGGTTTGTAAATGATCTCGAAATCGTAGCCGATTAACTTTGTAGCCCATTTGTACTGTTCCGGTGTTTGCACGACTTGAGAAAGCAAGTGTTTGAGGCTGCGTTGATCTGTGAAGATGCGAAATTTTCTTCCAATTAAATAGTGCCGCCATTTCTTTACTGCTTCGGTGATGGCGAATAACTCACGGACATAAGCTGATGCAACTTGCATTCGGGGGCAAAACCGTTTAGTGAAAAATGCGATGGGACGATCGTGTTGTGAGAGTACCGCACCTACAGCGATGTTGGATGCATCAGTTGTCACTTCAAAAGGTTTTGTGAAGTCGGGAAGTGTGAGTGTAACGAGAGTGGCCATGGCAGTTTTGAGGTTGTGGAACGATGTTTCAGCAGCGGTTGTCCAAACGAAGGTGTTGGTGCGAAGTACATCAGTGAGACCGGCGGCAATGGTGGCGTAATTTGCAACGAATTTCCTGTAATAACCTGTAAGACCCAAAAAACCACGTAAGTTAGTAAAATTAGTGGGGATCGGCCACTGTTGGATTGCGTGGAGCTTGTCGGGATCGGCTTGCACCCCGTGTGACGAGATCATGTGACCCAAATAATGGATGGTGTCAACTGCGAATGAGCATTTGGACATCTTGGCATAGAATTGATTGTTGGCTAGTTTGGAAAACACATGTTCAAGGTGGCTGTAATGGAGCTCGACGTTTTGACTGTAAATCAGGATATCGTCAAAAAACACGAGCACGTATTGGCGTAGGACATCGCGAAATAAGTCGTTCATTGTGGCTTGGAAGGTGGACGGAGCATTGGATAAGCCAAAGGGCATAACGAGGAATTCGTAGTGACCGTCCACTGTTCGAAACGAAGTTTTGTGGGTGTCATCGGGGTTAACGCGAATCTGGTGATAACCCGCGCGTAAATCGATTTTTGAGAACACGGTGGCACCGTGGAGTTCATCGAGGAGCTCGTCGACTGTTGGAATCGGGAAGCGATCTTTGACCGTAATAGCATTTAAAGCGCGGTAGTCGACACAAAAGCGCCAGGTACCGTCTTTTTTTCGTACCAAAAGTACCGGTGATGAGTATGGACTGTTGCTGGGTTTAATGATGCCCTCGGTCAGCATTTCGTTTATGAGAGTGGTCATAATTTGTTTTTGATGGTATGGGTATCAGTACAGTTTGACATTGACCGGTGGAGTATTAGGGATGGTTGGAATGTGGTGGTCTTGGGAGCGAGTTGGTGGAAGTGAAGTGGGGATCTCGAATATGCTACTGCATGTGTCGAGTAGGTTGGAAAGTGTAGGATTTTGGGTTGGTGGTGGGGTAGGTTTGGGTTCTGTGTTGGTGGCTTGGAATTGGAAATAAAGGGAATGGAGGGAGGCGACACTTTTTTTTATTAATGAGGGTTTGGACAGTGGTGGTGGTAATTGCTTTAGAGATGGGTTCTCCTTTAAGGGTAATGGACGTAGGGCCCACGTTAAATGTGATTTGTGGGATGGAGAAGTCTGCGATAAGAGGACCCAATGTGCTAAGCCATGCAAGACCTAATATGACATCGGCACCTTCTACCGGTAGGACGAAAAATGGAATAGTGAAAGATGTGTGTTGGAGTTGTACTGGTACGGACGGGCAAAACCCGTTGCAGTGGAGGTAGTCACCGCTGCCTACCATGACGGGAAAAGATGAGATCTCTTCTTGAGACAGATGCAAAGCGGTTACCATTCGTGGTTGGATGATGTTGTGGGTGCTGCCGGAATCAATAAGAATTGTAACGGGTGTATTATTGATGTAGCCGGTGACACGCAAAGCTTGTGGTGAGGCTAGGCCGAAAAAGGCTGCGGTGGAGAGTGATAGGAAATGGTGGATTGGGCTTGTGGGTGTATCGAGTTCGGGAGTAGGGGTTGAGGGTGTGTCGGGGCTATCATCGTCGTGATCGGCGATCATTAAGAATTGAGGGGGGTTGCACTTGTGGCCCGGTCCGTACTTCTCGGGACAGCGGAAACACAAGCCTTCGGCACGTCGTTTTTGGAGTGCCTCGGGAGTTAATCGGGTGAAGGGAAGGTTCGGTTTGGTGATTGGACTGGTTAGTAGTGGTGGTGTGGTGCCGGTTTTAGGCGTTGTGGTTGTGGACGAGGAGGAGGATGAGGAGTTGGAATATGGCATGGAAAAGTTTCTGTTAGGTGTGAATTTGGGTTTTTGAGGAGTCAATTTGTCTTCTATGAGCTTGGCAAGGCCATAGGTTTGGTGTAGGCTTGTTGGGTTATGGATAGCAATCTCATTTTGAATATCACTACGGAGACCCGAAATGAAACAATTGCGGAGTGAAACCGGCGATAAACCGTCAACACAATTGCTCAATTTTTCGAATTCAGCTTGGTAAGCAGCAACTGTGGATGTTTGTTTCAGTTTAAAGAGGTTGTCTTGGTGATTTTCGTACGTAGAGGGACCGAAACGGAGCTCGAGAGCACGAAAAAATTCTGCCCATGTGCCTAGTAACTCGTTAGTTGAAAGATGTTTGTACCAGCTAAGCGCTTCTCCGGTGAAATAGAACACGGCTAGCGGAAGTCGTTGGTTGTTAGGTAAGTTGTAGTAATCGAAGTAGTGATTTGCTTGAAAGATCCAATCCAGTGGTTGTGATCCATCGAAATTTGGAAGGGAGATTTTAGGTGGTCGTGGTTGGTGGTTGTGGGGTGGTGGAGGGGGTGGTGGGGGCGGTGGAGGTGGTGGCGGTGGAGGTGGCGGTGGTGGTGAGAGTCGTTGGTTATGGAGGAGCTCGATGAGCTCGGACATGTTGGAGGTGAGGACATCAAGGCGGGTATTGGTGGCGGTGGAGAGGTGGATAAGAGCTTGAAGGTGATCGGGTGGTGAAAGGGTGGTATCAGTGGTTGAGGATTGTGATGTTTTATCGGTTCGGGGAGGCATGGTAAGCAAGATGAAAGCACCAAATTGATATGAGCCGATTTGAGATGGCAATTCTCCAAGAACAAGAGGAAGAAGATGAGACAATTTTCTGGGTTTTTTTTCATTGATCACTCAAATGCAGATTACAACGTTTAAATAGAAGGAAATAACAACTACTTGCTAAAAATTAGGAAACTAGTGGTGGTCATGGACCTTATGCGTGCATGTGGTAAAAGATGAGCTATTCTCATGCAATAATTATTGGAAGTGGGAAAAGACTACTTCAAACAAGATAAGCACGTGTTTTAACTGAGTGGTTTAGTCAAGGAGCTTTGCGGGCCTACGGGTCAGACGTTTGGGCCTTTCTGGGTCAGTCTTTGGGCTTGCACTAGCTGGGCTCGTATCATATTAATTCATCACATTTACATATATGACTTACTACTACATGCATGATTACATTAGATTGAACATTCCTCCAGGCTACAACAAATGTTTATTGAATTTCATTATGGTCTCTGTGACATTATTATAACATTCTTCCGACCAAATGTATTCCTAGTCTACGACTCTACGTCTTTTCTTTGGCGCGAAGTCTTGGTTCCACAATTTTTTTTAAAAAGAGAGTAAACCGCAAAAGGTGCATGTGGTTTGACAAATGACTGAAATACCCTCACCTGCTTCCAACTAACGGACATCTCCTCATATGCGAAGGATCAAAACGGACCAAAGTTTGCAAAATAGGGACGCCATCTGCACTTTGAGTACCATAGAAGGCACTCGCGCAATGCGACGACATGTACCCTGTAATAATATTTTGCGGCGACTAATTAGTGGGTGGTGGTGACAGTAGTGAGGATAAGTGGTGGTGGTGGTGGTGGTGGTGGTAATGATGGTGGATGGTGGTGGTGGTAATGATGGTGGTTGGTGGGAGATGGTGGTGGCAGGACTGGCCTTAGGCCCGGGCCAGCGGGGCAACCGCCTAGGGCCCACAATAGGTAAGGGCCCACTTTAGAAAATAACCTTAGACTGGGCGTAATGCACGACCCGTATGCCGGTCGCTAAAAAAGGCCACCTCACCCTCGCCGACGCGTCCCCCCGTTACGCACCCTCTTCTCCGACGCGTCTCTCAGCCCTAATGGCCGGGAACTCGACCGATGGTTGTTGATTTTCTAGCTGCTTTCTCCCTTTCACCCTTTCACACATGCATATATATATATATATATATATATATATATATATATATATATATATATATATATATATATATATATATATATATATATATATATATATATATTATTAATTAATTTAATAATATATGGCTGAGATGGATGAGATGGATAAGAGAAAAATAACCAGAGAAAGAAAGAGAGATGAGGAAGACGACTGAGATAGTTGAGATGGATAAGACAAAGAGGCAAATAGGGTTTAAATAATATATATTTTTACCCATTTTACCCTTTTTCATTTTCTTAAATTTAAAATAAAAGGGGTTTAAGTTGTAGACTAATAAGAAAAGCCCAAAACTTTTATTTTTAAGTTATTATTTTGTGTAATGTTTTAATTATTAATAAAATTTAAAAAAAAAATTAACGATCGGGCACCCATTACGTGGGTTTGGTCACTATCTGGTCATGCTTTTGATCAAGAGAGAGAAAACTGATGTAGCGCAGATGTGACAAGTTAAGTTTAGTCACCCATTACGCACATTCTTAGGTGTCTAAGCCCATTGTTGAAAGCCTGAAATAGTTGGCCTTTAGGGCCCAAAAGAAAATTCGTGTGCAGGGAATTGGGAACAGCGAGAGAAAGGAGAAATCGAAAATTAGAGTCGGTGAGCATAAATTCATTCTTTCTTTTTCATCGAAAATAAGAATTGTTGTTCTTTGTCTCTGTTTCCTTTAATCGAAAATCAGAATTGTTGGTCATTTCCGGTTTCATCTCTTTTGTCAGGTGCGTACATCTATCTTCGTAGCTCAAATTCGTGTACATAATTGTTGCTCTTGCATTTAGAGTTTAAAGTTTGCAGGTTAAATTGACTAATGTTAACTAATTTTAGTTCTTAAGATGTTGTAACTTGTAAATTGTTGTTGAAATTGTTGACTTTGTTTTATCTACTTGCATTTTAATAGTTTTCTATTTATTTGTACCGAACGCACTTTTGCTTGAAGTGTTTTCCCCCAATTTGCGATTTTGTGTTTGTTAATGCTTGAAATTCCCCAATTGTAAGTCCATATGCAGCGCTAGAAAGCATGAATATCTAGGGTTCAGTTTTCTTATTCTATTTCTTCAGTATTATATGGATAGATTGGTGGCAGTGGTTTGTAATCAATTTGATTCTGAATGGTTTTTAGGTTAAATTCCAAAACAGAAAAGCATGAACAAATATGGAGATATTAGATATACCTGTCATTATTCAAATATACAAATTCCTTACAATTCTTTTTTCAGTAGGGAGTTTGAATATCTTTAATTCATAATTAACACTAAAATTCTGTAAATATATGTGAACCTATTATTAATAATGTTTCATTTTGAAGATCTCATTAGTAATATTAATCTTTGTATTCTATGAAAATAACAAGATGAATTTTTCTGCAATGTTAAACAGGGGATAATTTTCAGCAACAAAATGGGACTAAGATATGCAATGGTATGTTCATCAAATCAAAACAGAAGCATGGAAGCTCATTTTCTACTCAAGAGAGAAGGTTTTGATGTTTGTTCCTATGGAACAGGGACCCATGTTAAGCTCCCTGGACCTTCATTAAGAGAACCAAATGTCTATGAATTTGGCACTCCTTATAAACACATGTTTGATGAACTCAGGCGTAAAGACCCTGAACTGTATCCTCTTTATCTCTGAGAAATAATATTTTATAACTAACATTTTTGACCGGCTAATATATTATTTTAAAATTATGAAGAGAGATTTTTTATTCTTAATTATTGGATAGTTATAAGCGTAATGGGATACTCCCTATGTTGAAGAGGAATTTGGCAGTTAAAACTGCACCACAACGTTGGCAAGAAAATGGTCCAGATGGTTACTTTGATGTTGTATTCACATTTGAGGAAAAAGTTTTTGATATGGTTGTTGAAGGTTAGTTAAAAGTATTTTTGTTACTGTTGTTGAAACTGCTTTTGATTTTGATGAGAGTAAATTACACAAATGGTCCTTGAGGTTTGTACCATATTACATATTTGGTCATTTAGTTTCATAAATTACAATAGTAGTCCTTATTTCAGCAACTATTGACATGTTTGGTCCTTTACTCAGGCCTGAAAAAACCGAACCGAACCAAAAACCAACCGAACCAAAACTGAAATCATGTTATCGGTTCGGTTTTGGTTTTTAAAATTCATCATTTTTGGTTTCGGTTTTATCAGTTTCGGCTCGGTTCGGTTCAGTTTTTGGACCATGCTCACCCCTAATTAACAGACGTTAACTTTTCCGTCAAACAAATGGGTTTTTATGGGTTTCAAATTAGTGAAGGGAAAGGGAAAAGGACAGATTTACCCCCTTGTGCATCACACGCGACGGGAAAAATAAACGTTTGTTTAGGTAAAAGACCAAATGTGTCAATAGTTTCCGAAATAAGGACTGCCAGTGTAATTTATGAAACTAAAGGATCAAATATGTAATATGGTTCAAACCTAAAGGACCATTTCTGTAAATTACTCATTTTGATAATTATTTGCAGATCTTCATACTCGTGATCATGTTCTTCTAAAACCTGTGCTGGTGATAAACTTAGAAGTTAAAGATAACCATGAGGAGGCTGCAGTTGGTGCTCGCCAGACTTTAACCTTGTGTCAAGAGGTGTCTACCATTTATTATTTTTTAACCCAGTTATTTTATTTTATTTTTTTAGTTTAATAATATTAGAAATGGCAATTTTAACCCATTTGCTTTACTATGGGCCAATTTGGGTTAGATAACGGGTCGAATCAGTTAAAATTAAAAACATGTTGAAAGTCACCCAAATGTTTTCAAACTTCTAAATTGATTTTTATTTAAACAGATTGAATACTAATTTTTTTAATTATATTTAATGGTAATTATTCATGGTAGTCTTTAATTTTCTTGTGGTACTCTCAAGGGACAAATCTCAACCATTGATCAATAATAATTAATGTTCAAGACTGACCACATATTTTATATATGGAGGGGTATTTTGGTCATTTTACACTCGCATTTTACCACATTTAATTTTAAGCAATTACTACACTAGACATTGTTTTTCTGAATGTGTAGCTTGAAGCAACTGATCGTTGGGAGGAGGTGATTGATGATGTCATGTCTACATTTGAGCGACAACACCGTAGAAAAGTTGTATACACAATTTCCTTCTACTGATTTTAGTTAGGTTTTATGGTCCAATTTGGGTTACTTTAGTGGTGTTAGGAGGTGATTGATGATGTCATGTCTACTTTAGTGGTGTTATGTCTCAGTAACTGCTTAAAAAATTCTAGTGAAATGGAGTTATGAAATGACCAGAATACTCCGTTTTATTCATGAGATTTGTGTGGTAACGAATAACGGGCATGCTTTACAAGCGTGATGTTGTTTGATAATATTGTAAAATGAAGATACTGTTCTAGATTAACATCTATGTTATGGTAAAATGAAGATACCCAGAACATAACTCTATAACTATAATACTTCTATAATCTTTTAATAATGAGTAAATTATATGAATGGTCCTTTAGGTTTATAGCAAATTTCACCAATGATCCTTTAGTTTCAAAAATTACACCGGTGGTCCTTATTTTTGAAAAGTTTTTCATTGATGGTCCTTTATGAAAAAGTCCGTCTATTTTTCAAGTTAACTAACATCACATGTGATGCACATGGGGGTATTTTGGTCAATTTGTCTTTCCTAAAGGACCGTTGGTGAAATTTGCTATAAATTTAAAGGACCATCCGTGTAATTTAATTGAGAAGGGGAAAGATAAATTGACTAAAATACCCCCATGTGCATCACATGTGATGTTAGTTAACTTACAAAATAGACGGATTTTTTCGTAAAGGACCATCGGTGAAAAACCTTTCAATAATAAGGACCATCAGTGTAATTTTTGAAACTAAAGGACCATTGATGAAATTTGCTATAAACTTAGATGACCATTCATGTAATTTACTCTTTAATAAAAGGAATGGATGAATTAGTTTTAGAGCATATACACACCTATGTTATGGTCCATATCAATGATTCAAAGACACATCAAATTCTACTAAGCACCACTAATCACCATAAATATCATGTTATGCTTCATACCTACCACCACAATCATTACGCATTACTACCCACTATCACAATCACTACGCATGCACAACCACACCACCATCATTGCTGACGCCAACCACCACCACTACGCACCACTATCACTACTGCCATCACCAAAATCTCTATCGCCACCACAAAACATAGTTATAAAATACTACCGCCGCATTGCGCGGATACCTTACTAATTATCAGTAAAGGCCTTATTTCGCGTACCTAAAGAGAAGGGATAAAATAATTATCAGTAAATTACCCCGTACGTTTTATCCTAGTTTAGCCTTCTTTTTCACACGTGTGAAACCCAGGATATGTTTCAACAAATACTTGAGGACGGTATCAACTTATAAATCTGGATGCGAGACGTTTACTTTCTTCTGGGATTTTGACTTTTTTAATAATATTGTCCTCCAACTTCTAATGGCTGCATCTTCAACCAATCAGAAGATGGGAAAATGACGTGTTTCTAAGCTTCAGAGGTGAGGACAATTTTATAGATCATCTCTATGCAGCTCTTGTTCACAGAGGAATATTTGTGTTTAAAGATGACAAGATGCTTCGTAGAGGGAAACCCATCTCTCTGGAACTCTTGAAAGCAATCCAAGAGTCAAGATGTGCGGTCGTGATTTTCTCACAAAATTACGCCAATTCTTGTTGGTGTTTGGATCAACTTGTAAAAATCATGGAGTGCAGAAAGTGCTTCCAGTATTTTACCATGTGATGTCCGCAAACAGAAAGGAAGATTGGCCGTTGACTTTGAGCAACATGAGAAGAAGTTTAGGGGAGAGATGGGGAAAGTCAACAAGTGGAGGGAAGCGTTGACTACAGCTGCCGATTTATCTCGGAAGTCAGTGGGTTAGTTTTCTTCGGTTTATTGATTTCGTTACTTAACGATACTTGAAAAATATATTCAATTCTGTTGGTCTATCTAGTTCTAATTGTCGTAAAAATCCTATCCCGACGACATTTAGTCGATTGTCGCTAAACACTTTTCAATTTAAAAGAAATATTTTATTATTAACTTATTCCGACGACATGTCGTCACTATAGATTTAGCCGGAAACTTTTCCGGTAACACTTGTCCCGACGACAGCTATCAGTTCTGGTCAACCCTATACCAAAGACTTGTTGTCGGCATAGGTTCATCTGTCGCGAAAACAGGTGTCGTCGGTATAGCTTTCGTCTCTATAAGGGGAAGCTACATGTGTTAAACAGATAATTGATGAAAACTACCCCAAATATAAGTTAATTTGCTAAAAATGCTCTTACATCTCAGGGGGGAAGCTAAATGTATTGAACAGATAGTTGATGAGATCATTGGTGATATAAAACCATTTGGCACCGAGAAAAATCTAATTGGTATCGAGTCTCGCATCGAGAAATTAAATTCGTTATTAGACACAAAAGCAGCAGAAGAGGTGCGCATGGTAGGGATATATGGTATGGGAGGAATCGGGAAGACAACTATTGCCAAATCATTGTTCAAAAGAATTTCTTACAAGTTTGAGGGTAGTAGCTTTCTTAAAGGTGTTACAGAAAATAGTAAGAGAGATATATGTGCCTTCCAAGAAAACCTTCTAAAAGATATTCTCATGTATCACAAATTTGTAATTAATGATCCAGAAAATGGAGCTGAGATGATACAAAAAAGATTTTATTGTAAAAAGGTTCTTGTTGTTCTTGATGATGATGTGAAACAATTAGAGTTCCTAGCTGCATCTCATGATTGGTTTGGTCCAGGAAGTAGAATCATTATAACTACTAGAGACAAGTTGACGTTTGGGAAAGTATTGGAAATAGTGTTCAACGTCATTAAATAAACGGTTTGACTTGGTCAACGTAAATTAAAGTCCTACTGGGGTTGCTCTTGAGCCGCAATCGAACACGAGAATAAACGAACTAGGCTTTGATTAAATGTATAATCAAATGTGTAACGGGCTAGATGGACTAGAATAAGTTAATGGGTAATTAACTAGTTATTCTAAGTGGGCCTTAGTTTAATTAATAGTTTAACTAAACAAGCGGACTTGGGCTAATTTGAGTCCAACTCAAATAAAGAAATGTTTCCATGGCGAAACCCATAAATAGGGTGCATGGGGTATTGACCTAAAACACACCTTTTGGCTTTTGGCTTGCACCCAAGTTTCGGCCGCCCCCTCCCCTCATCCGACGGAACCGCCGACCGGAACCACCGCCGGCCGCCGTAGCGCCGCCGCCGAAATAGTTTTCGGTGGTGTTTCGTTTGGGTTTTCTCAAGGGAACTTTACACTACATTGTGGTGTATCGTCTCGTTCGTTGTCAACCTCGAGTGTGATCAAGTAGAGGGGTTCTAACTTGAATCCTAGTTCGTTGACAAGTTCTGGCTCGTACAAGATCTCAAGGAATCGCATCACCAAGTGCTGCCAATGTAAGTGATTTATTTATTTTATTCTAATTGCCTTGGACTCGTAGATCTAAACGATCCTTATCGTTTCGTCGTTTATCATTATGATTTGTTTGTAATTCCGCGCCGAACAAAGTGTCGGTAAATTTGTACGGAACCCAACAGTGGTATCAGAGCGTTGGTCTACGAATCTAAGAGTGTTAGATCCGAAATTCAAAAAAGAAAAAGTTTTTTTTTGTTTTTATTATTTTCGGAATTTCTGAAAATCGAAAAAAAATAATAAATAAATATATTTTAATTTTGTAAAATTGTATTTAAATTAAAATATGGTAAGTGGATAACTTTAAAGGGTTTTAAAATTGTCAAGATATTTTTCCATGATTATCTTTCCAATCATTTAAAATAAGATTAAACGCAGCATTCGAACTGGCGACCAAACTTTTATAAGACTAATAGGATCAAAATGATTAAGCGCCGAATGATTGAACGGTCTGAATGATTAAGAGATTTTGTATAAAACTTGTTTTGAATGTAAGAAACTTTTTTATAAGATTTGTAACTGTTTAATGATTCAGCATATGTTATATGGAAGAATGATTAATCACTTTTTTGCTAAACAAACTCACTGAATACTGAATCGTTCAACATTAAACGCTGAATGATTCCATTAAGCTGCAAACAAACACCAACTAAAGCTCTAACCACTGCCATCAAGCAGATGTTGATTCTTCTTAAATTTAACGATGTGTTCCCGAGATTTTAAACAAAAGAAAATAAAAGAAGATGAAAGAGAGAAGAGAAGTGAAAAGAAATAGAGAAGAAAATATTTAAAAAATTTGTGTTCCTGAGTTAGAAAGAAAAGAAATGTATTGTGTTTACAAGTTGGAGAGAAAGGAAAGGAAAACTAATAATTGACAAATTTGCCCTTAATAATTACTTGTATGAATAAAAGATGTTTTAAATCAAGGGTATTTTAGTAAGTCAACTTTTTTTACACTGTGTTCCCGAGTTATAATTTCGAGAGAAGAGAAAAGAAATGAAAAGAAATAAAAATTGTAACGTGTTTCGGAGTCTTTTTTATAAAAGAAGGGAAGAGAAGAGAAGAGAAAGGAAAGGAAATTTAGAGTATTTTTTCTCTCCTAATCTTCCTCCCAAAAGTGGGAAGATTTGGAGAGAAGAGAAGATTTAATTAGTTGAAAATATTTGCAATTACCAAAGTACCCTTAAGATTACCTAATTGGTTTATATTTTAAGGATAAAATTGTAAATGTGTAAACTATTTTCCCTTCTCCAACTCAGGAACACAAAAAAAGATAATTTTCTGTTCTTTTCTTTCCGATCAGGGAACACAAAAACTAATAAATATTTTTCTCTTAGGTGCTGTTTGTTTTTTGGCAAAAGATCTGCGTGAGGTCTTTTGTCTGCGCCACGCAGACCACGGGCAGAAAAGCAATCCTGAAGATGTTTGTTTTTTGGAAGCCGGAAGATAAAAAAATGTCTGTGTGATGTCTGTCCCGTGCAGCTATGGAATATAGCTTTTTGTATCTTCCAAACAAGAAAAACAAAAAAAAAAACTCACAAAACCCATTTCAAGTATTCAACCTCTGCATCTCCTTTCCCGACTCTCTCTCTGCCGGCAAACTCCTCCCTCTTCATCTTCTCCGGCGAACTCCTTCCTCTCCGGCGAACTCTTCTTCTCCGGCGTGCTCTTTCTCGCCGTCGCTCTCTCCATTCTCCTTCTCCGGCGAAGCTCCAAGAAGAGGAGAGATCGACTGTAAAGTCGAAGCTCCGCCACCGCCGCCCCTCACGAAGCTCCTCCGTCATCTTCCTCCGCCGTTCATCTTCTCCGGTATCCATCTCCTCCGTCAGATCTGGGGGTTTAAGATATGATTTCTCTCTCCCTCTCTCTCTGCTGGCCTCTCTCTTCCCGCTGATCTATCTTTCTCTCCGTTGGCATCTCTCTTCTAGATCTGGTGTGGTTCTCCGGCGGGTTCTCCGGCGAAGCAGATCTCAAGCACGTCTCCAGCTCCTTTAAAAAACAGATCTCAACCTTGTTCTTTCTCCGGCGACTCAGGTCTCAACCTTGAGGGTTGGAGAAAACCCCATCCTTTTTTCTACAGATCTTTTCCATCTTTAAAAAACAAACATCTTCTTTTTTGTATTTGGCAGATCTTTGGTCCATCTTTTTAGTGCGGCACATTGCAGATGTGGTCCGCAGATCGCAGACCTTTTTACTCTGAAAAAACAAACAGCACCTTAGAATCTCTTCTATTCTCTTTACTTCTCATCTCTTCCTCTCTTTTCTTTCACTTAAAATGTCTGGAACACGGTGTTAATAATTGAAAATTTCTTTTCTCTCACAATCTTCCCACTTTTGAGAGGAAGATTTGGAGAGAAATTTTAGCCAAAAATTTCCTTCCCATTTTCTTCTTTTCTTTTATAAAAACTTGGGAACACAAATTATTTTTTATTTCATTCCAATTCTCTTCGCTTCCTCTAAAATAAAAACTCTGGAACACAGTGTAAATCTATTAAACTCTTCATTAGAATAATCTAGGGCTTCCACATTTAAATTTCAAATAAGGAAGTTTCTTTTGGGAATCGGGATATGCATCATCACCGCCTCTTCACGAGATATACATCTAGGGGTGAAAACGAGCCGAGCCGTTCGTGAGCTACTCGGGATCGGCTCGTTAAAAGCTCGAAACGAGCCGAGCTTAAACGAGTATGAGCCGAGTCTTAGCTTAAACTAAGAGCTTGTTTATTAAACGAGCCCGAGCCCGAGCTTGATCCACTAAGATCGATTAGGCTCGCGAGCCTAAACGAACAAATATATATTAATTATTACAAAAATATAATTATATATTATATATTTGTATACTTATGTGTGTATGTATACTATACATATACATATATATGTATATAACATAATATAAAAATGAAGTGCTTACATAATATATTAAATATTATAATTAAATAAAAAAATTTATATATTTTGTGGATATGAGAGCTTAAATGAGCCTAATCGAGCCGAGCCTGAACCTGCGAAAACCTAAACGAGCCGAACCCGAACTTTTCATATAAGGCTCGAAATGAGCCGAGCTCGAGCCTAGTAGAGCTCGGGCTCGGCTCGGCTCATTTACACCCCATTTACATCTCTATCTAGGGCATCCAATCGTTAATTATCAACACACCGTTCTAGGGTTTTCAACTTTCACCGGCGATAATCGTCCAATTGTTACTGTGGTGGTGTTAGGTTCAAAGCAAAAACACTTGAGGAAGTACGCTGAGTGATACGATTCAATTCAGATTTCACTTAAGAAATGAGAATCAAACAGAATTAACACAGGGAATGCTAGATTAAGAAAGCAATCCGAATGATGATCCAATTAACCGAACTTATGATTACAATCATATGAAATGATTACAAGTTGACGGAGAATTCTAAGAGAGAAATGTTCTAAACATTCACAAAAGCTAGCTAATCCTTCACGCCTGTTTACCTTTTATACTAAGAATACAAAACAACAACTAACTAAATTCAGTTACTTCGGTTAATGCTTAGCATGTGCAAATCACGTGACATTCATTAAAATGTTCGTATCAAACCATTCCCCTTAAAAGATTCTTGTCCTCAAGAATCAGGTTTTGGATTAAAGTTTGACTATGTCTTCATGCAACTTGATAGTAGCATTTCCATCAAGTTCATGCCAAACCATAGATTCAAGCTCATGGTTAGCAACCCATCTTTTTTAATAGCACAAACATCGCCATTTGTATTAAGTATAGCTGTCACCAATCCTCCCATTACAGCCCGATTATTTCTATGAGAACCCACAAAGTCAGTACTTAAAGTTTGACCCACAACTCTTCCAGCATGAGCCCTTTTTAAATCAGCAGAAGCTGTTTCTTTGAGCTTGTCAGAAATCAATTTTTCAGTAACTCCAATTCCAAGACTCAAGAAATTACTATCAACTTTCCTTTGAACACCATGTTGACTTGCATTGAAGTCAACATTATTTTGAGTATGAATAGGTAAAACAGTTTCATAATATGATATTATACCAAAGCAATTTACACCTTGTACCCGCAAATAATATTGAGAATGCAACAACTTGTATATTGACCCACTCGCGTGCTCTTCTCTTGACATTATTTGGACTATACCCTCCATTCCCCTTAACAAATTCTTGTCCTCAAGAATCCTTGTGAAATCACCAACCCAGAATTTGAACAGACTCAGTATGTGCTTGGTGCACTCATCAACTGACTCGGTACTCGGTATGAGACTGTTCAATAAGTGAACCACTCGGTATTGATGAATTAACTTGGCACATAACTGCTCCAAATGACCACTTGGTATGAAACCGCTCGGTGTGTCACAACACAATAAATCAATTATGGCAATCTGTTTCGTCCATCTCAAATAAACAATGTGATCGCCATAAATTGTTCCATTAACTGTTTCCCCAACAACCTCCTGAATAAACAATGAATCATTTAGAATAGTAGCAGTTGTTAAATGTACATACAACACCAACTGGAGTTCACTTTCTTTGTATTCTGTAATAATCTGAAATTGACTAAAAATTTCTTTTGTCATCATGATCTTGCCCTGACTTTGCTGCCCCAGATGATTTCTAGAAACTACAAATGATCTCGCCAAAAAAAGTACCCATATGGCAGCTAAATTAGCGTTTGTTTCTTGTTTAATCTTTTGTTTTTCTCGTATCCACTGAAGTGCACACTGTTGAGTGACCATCTTTTGTATGTAATCACTCCAATCACCAACAAATAGATGCCAACCAGGTTTCCATTCAAATGTATCCTTAATTATTAAGTGGTAACTAAGATACCAAAATCTTTTGTTTTTTCTAAAAGATCCATCAACCATGAAGTTTTCATATATATCATAACTTCCAAAATTTTCACCAAATTGGGCATTTTCAATCACTACCACTTCTTTATATGAAGTTCTTTTAATTGTTTTAAAGTTGCATTCCACAACCATTATTTTATCTAAATCATCAAAATGCTCATTTTGTGCATTTTTATCGTTTTTTCTCAAAGATGCATCAAACAACCTTGTAGAATCTAGCAATTGTGGATTCAACTTTTGCTTCATAACATTGATGGTTGTTTCTTCAATCGAAATTTCAAAATCAATTGATTCAATTTCCTTAATTTGATCCTTGTCTTTAACGGGCTTATCAAGAGCCACTGATTCAACGTTTTTGTCTTCCACATAACATGAATCCTTCGGCTCCATTTCATTATCTTTATTATTTTTTTTATCAACTTCATCAAGAATGACCAATCCATTTGTATCATTCATTTCATTTGCATCTCTAAGCTTAAGAGCAGGTAACAATCCATTGTTATTGTCATCCATTTCACTTGAACTATCAAGAATTACTAAACAATTGTTGTGATCATCCAATTTACTCGAATCGTCAAGTTTGGAGGTAGGTAACAATGGTGGATTGTTCATCCTCTTCATGAGATCATTAGTAGCTTCTTGCACTATAGCCAAACAATAAGCATCATAAAGGCTTTTAGGTTCAAAGCTTGCAACCCTTTTCTCAATTTTGGGTTGCAACCCCCAAATGAATAGACTAATGATACAAGATTCATTCAAACTCATATTACTATAGAATGAATTAAATTCATCATAATATTCTTTCACTGTACCTTGTTGTTCAATTTTTTTGACTATTGGCATTTCATCAAACACTTTATGTGCAGAATATGTTTGATCAGTTTTTACTTCATTACTACTGTCAATGGCCATTCTATTTCTCAAATCACTAACAAGACGTGTACAAGAAGTTGAATCTCTGATTTCAGAACTTGGAGATTGAAGAGTGTGATTATTACCTTTGTTTTCGTCATTCCAGTTTCGCGTTTGATGATCACAGTTACCTCGGTTGTTAAATTTCTGATATAGAAGCATTCTGTCGACACTAGCCTTCAATTCTGCCATAGATCTTTTCAATTCCACCATTGACACAGCTAATTCTTGATTCTCATACCGATTCTTCTTTGTAACTGTTTCACTCATCGCAGCATCAACTCCTTGTTTATCTCGATTCAAATTTCTGGTTCCATCGACCAATAATTCTTGGTTTCCTGCAATATTTCCCAAATTGAGTTTCAACTCTACTGATTTAGTGTTAGACTTCATCACATCTTCAGACATTATTGTTTTCCTCATCAGTGTCGCCATTGTTGACCAATTTCAGAAATTGAAATCAAAGGGTGCCAAGAAAGATTCTCTGATACCAAATGATACGATTCAATTCAGATTTCACTTAAGAAATGAGAATCAAACAGAATTAACACATGGAATGCTAGATTAAGAAAGCAATCCGAATGATGATCCAATTAACCGAACTTATGATTACAATCATATGAAACGATTACAAGTTGACAGAGAATTCTAAGAGAGAAATGTTCTAAACATTCACAAAAGCTAGCTAATCCTTCACGCCTGTTTACCTTTTATACTAAGAATACAAAACAACAACTAACTAAATTCAGTTACTTCGGTTAATGCTTAGCATGTGCAAATCACGTGACATTCATTAAAATGTTCGTATCACTGAGATGTACAAGTTATTAGGTATGAACGCAATTACGTTTGCTGCTTCTGTTAATAATGTGCTAGGGATTGAATTGGGGAGTAAAATGGAGACACAACTAGCGGATTTGACTGATGAATTTAAGTACTACTGGTTGGATTGCGTAGGTAATTGGTTAGATTATCAAATAAATTTCATACATTTTTTGTGATTCACTTTACATGATTGATTATATGTAATTGTGTTTGCAGGTTTGGTTCTATTTTGAATATATTACAAGGTAGAAAAAGAGATATTGGAGAAGGTCAAAGGGTGTGTTGTTGATTCAGGAGGTGATCCAAAGCTTCATCATAAGGTTTTATCTTCAATTTTAAGTAATTTATTTATTGTAGCAAGTTGATGTTAATTGTGAATATTTCTATATTTGTTGCAAACTTTATTGATACTAACATTTTCTAAATACGTTTTTAACGTTTGATCTCCTTCTCTTTGAATTTTTTTTTTTAATTTGAATTTGGTATGGGCGGCAATGCTTAAAAAAACGAAGTTCTGCTGTTGAGACCAGGGAATTACAAAATGGAGCAACAATTGTGAAACACAAATGAGAAAGAACCTTTGTTTATTGAGGTTTTACTTCTTACAGTATTTGAGAAGTTCTTCAATATTCTTCTTGGATTCCCAAATGTAAAAGAGTAACTGCCTTTTGTAGAGTTTTGAAGTTCAAGTTGCCTATTTGTCCAATTAGAGGTTCCAACTGGGCGGGTTAGTTGGGCGGTGGGTTGGGTAACGGGTCAAAAAGAGAAATTTTGGTACATGTCAAAAGAGGTCGGGTTGGGTTGAAGCAGGTTTTATTTTATTTCAAATGGGTCAACCACGAAGTTGTAAGAGCATTAGGTGTGGTCACACCAAGTCGGAGTGCCACCTCCGCGCCACCTATGCGCCACATCATTATTTCATATTTCACATTCAAAACCCCAAATACCCCCTCTACCATAACTTAACCTAAAATATATTTTTTTGACCCACTAAAATACCCCTACCCAATAAAAACACCTCAAAAACACCCTCTCTCCTCCCTATTCGTCCGCTGCCTCCGCCACTAGTCCGACTTGGGCTCTCACTCACCCCACACACGGTGTGGTGGCGAGCTTGTTTGGAGTGAGGTGGCATCCGGCGGATGCCTTTCTCGTGATGGCACCCCTTCCTCTAACTTTGATTTGTCAAATTTACATGACATAATCTATGTGCCAATTGTCTTTAGAATAAGAGTTCTAACTTTGATTTGTCATTTGTATCCATTCAAGATACATACTTGCGTGAAGAAGGGTTATCAAGTTTCATGATGCTATTTTTTGTCAATGCCTAAAATCAGTTCTTTGACAACTACTTTGCTTAGAAAACTTTATCAAGAGAGATCATAATAAGCAAACATGTATTAGTAACTGAAGTCAAGAACAATCTTAACAGTTAAGTACTTAAGCATACTTATCATTTATGTATTTTAACATCATATATTTCATGAAAACTACGTCCTTAAATGCCTAAAGTACAATTAAAATATCAAGAGAATTTAACAACCATCAATGATATACTTAAAAGGGTTTTGAACTTATCTGCTCGATTTTGGTTTTGAAAATTCATCGTTTTCGGTTTCGTTTCTATCGAATGAGAATTTGAACTTAAATAACTTGAAAATATTCACGAAGACTATGAGTATTATGCTAAATAAAGCAAGTTAAAAATTCATATGGCAAAGTTAGCTCGAGTTCAATCCATAAATATTCGACTTTTCAAGTGGAGCTTGAGGCATCTTAAATCTACCTTAAAAAGTTGAATTTACAACCAAACCCCTCCGCGACCAGCACCACCATCCATAGCCCCGATCGTCACTACGCCCACCAACACCCATTAATTTGTTAATGCCAAATATAGTCATAGGTACCTGTCGTCACATTGCGTGGGTACCTGCTAGTTTATAATAAAAACACAACTAACTTCTTTAATGGATTTAAGCCCTGAACTTTTAAAGTTTACATATTTAGACCCTCACTTTTTTACAATCATAACATCGTTTAAATATTCTAGTCAATTTTGTTATTATTTTTTTTTCCACCTTAAACTTTTACAAATTATATTTTTAACTCTTAAGTATTATAATTCACACATCAGACATCATTAAATACACTTTACTCATTTTTTAATATTAAAACATATGGTCTAGTTTTTTTTTACTTAAAGTTATTTATTTATTTATTTATTTATTTGGTTATAATTAATACAAAATTTAACACCACAAAAAGGTATCGTTCAATTATTTGAGAGTTGAATAATTTTTAAAGCAAATAACCCATAACAATTCAAAAACAAAAAATATACACTTGATATGTTATAACTACTAAGTTTTATCTTTAAAAAGTTAGTAGAATGAAGGTAAATATTATAACGCTTCACTAATTATCAAATAAAATTATATATAATCAAATATTTTGATATTACTCAAAAGAACATATACTTCCTCCGATTCAAAAAAAGTGATACACTTTGAGTTTCACGGTTTTTTAGACAAAAAATTATAGTAATGGTTAAATTAGAGTGATTGGATCAGGATGGTTAGTGAGAAATGAGTCTCATACTTTTTAAATAAAGTGAAGTTAATTATGTTTAAAAGTATAAGTAATAGTATATGGGTCATTTCACTTTGTTTAAAGTAGATAGTTATGTGACAACCCTCAAAATCGGGTGTTTGACCCGACTCTTATTTCAATCGAAATTATTAAACAATTTAAGTATCCTATTAAAATACTTATTTTGCGTCTTAATCTAGCAAAAATATACACATTATTTGTTGTTAGTGCACATAAGTAGTGATGCAAGTAATGGTTATTTGTGTTGTTCAACGACATAGGTAAATTAGTGAGTTGGTTACCAAGTGTAATTCTGAAGTTACAAATTTTTATCTCTAAATGACCACAATTAAAAATCAAGTAAAACCCCGGTTAAAATATTTTATCAGACTAAAATATCAGTATACGTAAATACTTATTATTGATTAAAATAATCAATTAAAATTTAAAATTTACTCTTATAATCTCATCGACACCAAGTCAACATGCATGAACCCAACTTCCATATTATAAGTACACGTTCATATGCAGTAACGGAACTCCCTCATCATACGTGTACGTTATCTATATTTTTTTAGTTTATATTCAAGAAAATCGTCCTGCTTGCAAAACCCACTCTTATCCTCTACCTACTCACATGTGTGTAATCCTCATGTCTAACCGAAACCCCCAAATATTCGGTCAACTCAACATGTACATTTTTTTTTTATGATTATATAATTTTTAAATAAAACCCATCATCATGTCATCTTCCTAAAACAATACTTCCTCTACATTCAGCCGTATGGCTATGTCTTGCTCGTTCGTTTCCCATACAACCACCTCTGTTTACAACACAGAAATCTCTCAATCTCTTTCGTACTCTTCCCTCATCGGGAAATCAAAACAGAAACAGATCCTCCATTGTGAAGATCGAATAACTCTTCATAAACATAGATCTTTAGGCTCAAGAATAGTTAGTTCTTATCTGGAATAAGCATATACAAATAACAAACTTGCGGAATTAGATAAACAGTTTTGTATTGCTAAACAAGGTTTCATCATCATCTTTATATACAATGATTACTAAAAGCCTCAATTCTACATATAAATATGTAGAACGGTTTTTGTTAAACAGGATCAAACGACCTTGAGGCTTAGGTTTTACACACGAACACGTTAAAACGTGGGTTACAAGAACATCTAATTCTATGTCATTAGGTTTCTTTATATACTAGAAAACCCAAGACTTACAAGGAAAAGATAATACTAAATCTTTTAAACTAATAAAGATATATTATATCTTTTTACATTAATGATTATCTCCTAAATCTTTATTTGAATTTGAACTTCAATATCTTCAATTTAGGTCCTTGTAGTTTAATAGTTTTGACATATCAAATCAATAATGAATATTAATTAAAATATTCCTAACAATCTTCCCCTATTTGATTTGACAAAACTTGTAGAATTAGCTAGGAATCTTCAAGTCTCTTCCCCTTTTTGACATAATCAAATCAATCCGAGAAACTTGAACTTCCCCTTGAATGATCAACACTTTTTCTTCCCCTAAAAGTGTGATATCATTCTTGTGTTCTTCAAGACTATATTAATTACATTGAAAACCAACTATTTTCTACTTGAAGTTGAAGTAGAAACTCAAACTAAGCATCACATTCCGTCTAAATATAGTAATCAGCAACATCATATCTTGTATGAAGGACATCTTGGTCTTCAATCAGATCTTTTCGTTAAGATTCTGTTGAATTGCAGTTACAACAATACATAACATCTTATGTAGTAAGACTTTCCACTTCTTCTTCAAATAAAATATAATCAATTATCTTCTGTAATCAATTGATAAAGATCAAATATGTAACAAACAAACCATCTTCTTTTATCTTCATCAAGCCTTCAACCTGTGTGTGTGAATAATGTGATTCGTTTCACATTAATATCACAAGTTATTTTCACTCTCTTTTTATCAAGAATAAAAATTAACAAGTGATTAACCGAATACAATCAATGAACCGTAGTATGGAATGAGCATGGTGTGTGTCATGCTTTCCAAAGTATGATGTATCGTTTAAAGAAAAAAATCAATGTCAATTTTTTTTTTTTAAAAAAATTTTCTTCGGTCAGTACTGATTAATACTGATCAGTCAACGCAGCAGTAGTAAATTCTGTTTTTTTTATTACTGATGTTGATCAGTAGTAAAAATTTGAGCATCGGGTCAGTAGTAACCGGATATACTACTGATCAGTAGTATATTAAGAGCAGTAACAAGTTGTGAGTTTTAGTACTGGTCAGTAGTAACTAATGTGTTGTTTACTACTGATCAGTATCAGCTACATGTGTGATCAGTAGCAAAACTTGTAAAGAAGATCAGTAGTATAATAAAATTGAGAAGATCAGTAATAAAGTTTGGCGTCCACTTGCATATCATCATCCCAAATCCCAACAACAATCCTAATTCCCTCATCTTGATAAAATCGAAATCACCAACACCTAAGATATGGATTAGTTACTCACCAGATGATTACCTACCGATCTTTAATGGCTTCTCCGCCTTCACATTCCGGTAAAATTGATACAATTCGCGGTAGTAACACCACCGTATTCCTCCCTGTACCGAACCCTAACTTTCTCCATTAATCCCCAATAATGATCACGGTAACACTTTGAAAGTTGCTGTAGGCGGTGTAATCGTCGCCGGAAAACTTGTTGATGAGATAATTGAGTAGAATTCGAGAGATACGCCTCCTCCGGCTATGGTTTGATTTGGTGGTGGTGTGCGGATGTAGGATCCATTGTAGAGTGATACGGCGATTTCTTCAGCCGATGAAGAATGTGTGCGATTGATCAATTAGTGGAATTAGATGCTTTGCGTTGATCTCTGAACAAATACATGTAAACCAGTAGTATTTGGACCAAGACATATAATTATCTTTTGCGTTGATCTTTGCGATTTCTAACTGATGACCAGTACCAATATATATAATTATCGACACATTCTTGTTTAATTCCAGATCTGAGCCACCTGCTCTGATACCAATTGTGAAGATCGAATAACTCTTCATAAACATAGATCTTTAGGCTCAAGAATAGTTAGTTCTTATCTGGAATAAGCATATACAAATAACAAACTTGCGGAATTAGATAAACAGTTTTGTATTGCTAAACAAGGTTTCATCATCATCTTTATATACAATGATTACTAAAAGCCCCAATTCTACATATAAATATGTAGAACGGTTTTTGTTAAACAGGATCAAACGACCTTGAGGCTTAGGTTTTACACACGAACACGTTAAAACGTGGGTTACAAGAACATCTAATTCTATGTCATTAGGTTTCTTTATATACTAGAAAACCCAAGACTTACAAGGAAAAGATAATACTAAATCTTTTAAACTAATAAAGATATACTATATCTTTTTACATTAATGATTATCTCCTAAATCTTTATTTGAATTTGAACTTCAATATCTTCAATTTAGGTCCTTGTAGTTTAATAGTTTTGACATATCAAATCAATAATGAATATTAATTAAAATATTCCTAACATCCATCGCTGCTCTCTGTCTCACATACGAACCAGAACCAGAAACAAGAAACTTCTCACTTTCTTTCTCTATTTTGAACCAGAAAAACCACCACCATTTTCGTATAATCTCCGGCGAAGATCGAAGCAACACATCTCCGGAGAACAACACGTTTTCAGGCGAGCCGAAGCCTTTCTCGGCGACCTCAGTCTCTCTCTGTGCGTGACGTGCCAGGAACCACCCCACCATCTCTCCATTTCTGATCGTATCCAGCGAATGCAACATGCGAGCTCAACGATCAACCAGCGTATTCCCTAATTTCCGGCGATTCCAACGTAATTCCGGCGACACAAGTTTTCTTTCTCGGTGCCTCTCCCGATAGGTATAAAATCTCAACCTTTTTAATGTTTTTGTAAGCATGCATGTGTGTGAGTTCCTGGTTTTTCCGACGTCTCCGGCGGTGTACACCCACGAGTTGTGTGTGTACCGTCTTACATGCGTGTGTGTGTGACGTGTTGGGTGCGAAGCAAAAACCTCCGTTCGTTTCTCTCGATAGGTATAACCTTAATCTAACCCTTTTTATTTCTCTTCGATCAAGCATGGGTGCGTTTTTATTCTGGGTTTTTGTTCCGTCGTGCCTGCCCTCACTTCTGACTTCGACGGAACACACACATCAGTGTGTGTGTGGCCGTGTTGTGTGTGTATCCTATCTTACTGCCGGGTGTGTGTGTGTTTGTTTGTATGAAAGTTTGCATGAAACGGTTGTTGTTTGTGTGTACCTCTGTCTCGCCGGTGTTCAGCTTCTGTTTCCGTCGCCGGCACATGCTCTAGTCGGTGATCTTTCTTGCCTGGTGGGTCTCGTCCCATAGTCAACAGAACTAAATCATTCTAGTTATTTATATTTATTTAATATTGTGCGAATAAACATTTTAGAAATAAATAGCGTTTTCTAAAAGTTCTTATTATTTGATTATTTATTAATTTTTTTATTACTTATGATTTATAAGTATTTAAATAGCTATCGCAATTAAGTTAATTTCAAATTAAAGTGTACCATGTTTCCAAAATTTGTTAATTCCAAACAAATGTAAATAAATCACATTACCAAACCAATCGAGTCACAAACATATCGCTCACATCAAAACTCAAGTTGAGAGAAACATTCATGCATCATATAGTCTAGGTGTGTCATTTTAGACCGTCACTTATTAACTATACCTATGCGTTTAGGATGCTAG
This sequence comes from Calendula officinalis, assembly GCA_963853835.1. Lineage (NCBI taxonomy): Eukaryota > Viridiplantae > Streptophyta > Magnoliopsida > Asterales > Asteraceae > Calendula > Calendula officinalis. Next base: position 32,908,763 of record OY970824.1, read on the forward strand.
GAACTTTTGGTTGGAAGTTTCGCTAAGGTAAGTTTCACGGCCCCACTTTTACTATTTTATAACTACTTTATTTGGGGAGAAAACATATACTACTCAAACTATTTTGCAATAATTGATATTTGTATAATCATTGTGGTGTACACGTACCAACTGTTTAAGGGCCACAATACATGTCCTCGTTTAACCGTAATCATTAACTATGCGTTTTAGCCAAGGAATATAGAGATAGTACTGTAACACCCGTATTTTTAAAACATCGTTTAAATCATTTAAAATACATTTTCCCAATATTTGACATATTGTCCAAAATACAGTTTAACAAAAACTTTAAAACCTTTATCAGAGTATACAAAAATACGGTGTCACCAAGTATATCAAAACCATAGGCAAACGGGATCTACCTACGAGCTCCCGAGCTAAACATATCAAGGCCACTTCTAGTGCAACCTTCTATCACTTCAAACCTGTACCTGAGTACATAGCCACAAAAACAACGTAGTACGTTAGACAAAATAGTCTCGTGAGATGCATGTGTTTTAGACCCCAATAAAAATAATCAATTTCACAAATATATATAAACATATATATATATATATATATATATATATATATATATATATATATATATATATATATATATATATATATATATATATATATATATATATATATATATATATATATATATATATATATATATATATATATATATATATCAATACCTTCTAGTCACCCTAATGTGACCCTATCAACCTTGCTTACCTAGCAACCACGTCTAACTATCGGGTTGCCCCCGAACTAGTTAGAATCACATACATATCTAGTTATCGGGTCGCCCCCGAGCTAACTAGAAATAAGGTACCGGCAATAGGATCGCCCACGCTACCGATACCTGCCTTGCCCACCGGAATACGTCCAATGAGTAAGACTACTAACGTGGAAGAGTCGATGGGAAATCCATCCCAACTGCCCCTCAATCCACACCTCATGACCGGGGAGTCTCCCGTATCATCACATCATCTACTAACGTGGAAGAGTCGATGGGAATCCACCCAACTACCCCTCACTCCACACCTCATGACCGGGGAGTCTCCCGTATCATCACATCATCTCAATCCTACCATAACTCAACAGTTATGTCAATCTAGCTCTCGGCTATCACATCAATCATCAAACAAGTTAGTTATATAATAATAACTATATTTAACTAGTTCAACATGGAGAAAGTACCCGTATGGTCCCATGGACCCAATCATAAGCAATCTACACATACTTCTACATCTATGAACCCTAGGAGGTTCATATTCACCTATTTCATAACGTACAATTCTTGTCTATCGACACCATAATACTTTATTCTCTTCGTGACCGTAATATATAATTATTACTAGTCGCATCATAATCATTTTCATATATATTCGTTCTTTACCTTTATTAGTATATCTTACCAATAGGTACTCCTTACTATAAAATCATTCTCAATTGCTTTACTAATACATATTTATTAATAAAGGCTCCGTATACGTTCCTTTAATCAATTACTTCATTATTATTGTTTATTATCATATATTCCATAATCACTTGGATTTATCATAATTTACTTCAAATTCATCAATCATACTAGACATATTCTAGTATCACATTCTACATACTTTCATACATTTTCAGTCACCATCTTTATCAAAATATATATTAATAAATACTGATAAAATATCATATGTACTTTCAAAACCATTTGCTATGTACCCAGTTTAAAAGTCTCATGTACTCACCTTAGCAATAAAGTGCTCCAACCGTATTCTTTACGTCAGTTTCCTTGCTTCACAATTCGATCAACCTTCCATGACCTCACCAAATGCCTAATACAATAATCACAAGATTATCAACATCACATTCTACTACCAAGGTGTCCATCTATCTCTAGATAACACTTATTAACTCATTTCCCCCAATTATGGTGATTTACCAAACCCTAGGTTTAACCAACCCTTAAGATTCTTACAAATCATAATCATACACTTGTTTCCTTTGATAATATACCATCTATTAGGTGTATACATCACTTATATCACCATAACCCATAACCCCAAGGGCTAGGGTTTCAAACCCATACATCAAAATACATAGATCTTAAGCTACGAAGATCACGGAGTGAAGATATACCTTTAATCTTCAACTAGGAGTGAAATCTATCAAAGATTTGAGAAGAAATCAACCAACATCTGCACTTGAGCTCCAAAATCGCCAAAAGGAAGAACTAGGGTTTTCTATTTCATCAAATGAGCTCCAACCCGTTTTTAATGCTGCACGACACGAGTTCACGACGCGAACAATAGTTCGCGTCGCTAAGTCTGCGTTTTCCCAAACTTCGCGATCGCTAAGCCATCGCGAACTACATCGCGACCAATGGCCCAGATCCCTGATCGGCGTTCCCGATCGTTACCATGTGTTCGCGTCGCGAACTTCCAATGCAGCCAGGGCTGCATTTTTCCAACCTTGTCTCGACCCGGTTTCGCCCATAACTTTCTCGTACGGTGTCCAAACGACACGGAACCAATTCCTACGTTCTTTAAACGATTTATCCTTATTTATCATATTTTTATTCAATTTATTTATTTACAAATTTCGGGTCGTTACAACTATCTACCCCTTAAAAGGATTCCGTCCTCGGAATCGCTAAGAATTTCAACCCACATACAACCGAGCTTTCCACTCTCATTCCCTTGTGGTCATTACCATCAAACTTTCCTCATTCCCGTTCCGTTAACATTACATATCCAAACGTTCACTTAACTCCGTTAAGTCCTAACGGTCAAGACCCAATTTTTTTTTTTTAAAAACTCATAATACTCAAACGGGTCAAAATTTCACAATTTGACCAAAACACCGACATTCCCTCGACCGATCTTTTCACTCTCATAACAATGGTATAACACAATCATACCATTAACTAGTTGATTTAAACGAATGTCAAAATCTAGCTTTTACCCAACCGATATATCCCGACATTGGTATATCCCCACATCATCTACCCATTGACTTAAACACAAAGTCAACTATACATTAACATTTTCCCTTCTCGTCAAGGATCCCATAATTCCTCCTTTCCTTTACAATTGACCTTTAATTTATGATCCATCTACAATCATATACTCGGTTCCCAAATCCAATCTTGACAACACCCAAACGGGTCAAAGTCGTATAATCTGACTACAACCATTTCAACTATTCCATTAATCTTTTCACATACATACAATCGGCACATTATGCCCTCGACAATCACTTACCGTTCATAACGAGAGTCAAAGCCCATTTTTGACTAAGTCAATCAATCACAAATTGATCAACCTTGACTTTTGCGTGAAGTCAACCATACTTTCCCAAACCAACAAATTCCCTACTCGCGGGGTATCATTCTCGACTTATCACTTCCGGTTACACCCATTATTGTTTCCTTAACAATCGTCCATATTTCTAAAATTCCCTTCTTTTCAAATTTCTCCGAGTTCTCACCTTTCCTTAAGGTCACATCAATCCTTACCGTTTCTTGACATTCACTTGGTCACTTATACCATTACTTAGGACCATTTCAATAATCCTTGCATCACATACCATAATTTCACACCAGTTGACCATATCTTGGTCCCCGATAGCAATTGCTTTCCAAAAGTACTCTCTTACTCATATTCTAGAAATCGTAGGCATCCTATACCCATACATGGCCTAATGCAACCCGCATTTCACGCCAAATTCCCACTTACCATAAAATCATAATAATACACATCAACCACGTGGTTCTATATTCATCACATAAATACATATCATTATTATCATACGGACACAACGATCCATAATTTAACTATCACATCAAGATGTTTGGAGAGCCTCCAATCCATCAAGACCCAAACTGTCGCAGTGATTAGAACATCTCAAATCACAGGATGGAACCATTGGGATTCGCCCAACCGATTCCACCCCCATACATCATAGGAGCCGGGGATCCCCCGAACTACCACATCGTCTTTTCCTCATTCTATCGATTTTTGGATACCATACTAGTATACCTCTTTTCTCATCACATAATTTCACTACTAGGTTACACATTCAACCGACTATTTATTCATCATGCAATTAGCACGTTTCCCATGATATCACATTATCATTTTCTGTCATATCTAATATATTCCCCATTGGGCATGCTACTTAACACGTTTCATATAACATCACCTTTTCATTATCATATTCCTTCAAAGGCCATCGCATAATGCACATGCATTGTACCCTGCGGGCAAACCACTAAAATCTCCGATTACCATTTATCGTTTCACTTACACATTAATCACCCTTAACCGGTTCATTTCTTTGTTACAAAATTTTTCCCAATCTTTTGTCACTACGGAAGTAACTATCATTCAATTCCGTTAATCATAACTCACCGGTCATCCCGGTCATCCTTGAGTCAACCAATCGACTCCGGTCTACACTTTCAACCCATGACTTAGCACCCAATGGTTTAACACTCGATTTTCTACTTTCGTACATCGTGGAGCTTAGGACTATTCCTTTCCCGATCGTAGTCTTACGCTACACTACGTCATACATTATCACGCTATTGCTATGACACTTTTACCGACAATCTTTTTATCACCTTAGATTATCGAATCCATCACTCCGATCACATAACTTGCTATGGCTACACGCCAACTATTACTCAATTGTTTTCAACGATTAAGTTTCGTCGTCCCCGACGCTTATTCTTTCCACATATTTTCCACTTATAACTTTCAAGATGTCACTACACCTTAGTCATCCTTTCCTTTACCATTCACGTATAATAACATTACGTTGCGTATCCGGATTCCTTCCGAATATCAAAGTCCCATTCCCAAAGCTTCTATTTCTATAATTCTCATCCAACTAACAATTCTTACCAAGACTTAGTATTTCATTATACTATCATTCTTTTGTTGACAACATCTACCATTCTCATGGTTCCCCCTTTGACACTACATAGTAGCATCAACCCATATATCTTTACTACCTGCGACACACCGGCCCATAATCATTTCCAATGTATGATTTCTATACACATACTAACCCGGAAAACTATTCCCGAAGTTAAATCTCCACATCATACAACTTATCTACAGTTTCTATAGGCACCAATACGTGCAACAACAACAATTAAGTCATAATCTCAAATCATTCATCTTACCCAAGATCTCCGAGGTGGCCCTTACGGGTCAATTCCCTATTTCAACTCACTCGTGAGTTCCTTTCACAACATTTTGTACCGTGCTCGCCTTCACAAAGTTTCATACAACACATTCCACCGTGTCAACACCTCATCCTTCAATGATGGTGGCGTCAATGTCGCCATATTGTTCTTCCTTCATTTGCTACTCTCTAGCACTTGCTAAATCTACCGAATCCACCACATCGTGACCTTCGGCTCAAAACTTCCGAATTACACATAGGTTTTACACGCTATGAAGACCTTATACAACATTCTTCAATTTCTTCCGATTAGGTCTTGCTACTTATTTATGTAGGTAACTTCCACTACGGACTTCGCCATTCAATGACTCTTCCTTCGTACGGGTATTGGAATCATTCCGCATACCCTCATTCATACGGTTATCATACGTCTGGTTCGCATTCTCATTCATAACTCTTCCCAATTTAGTGAGGCTCATTCACTTTTCACATTTATTCTTTCGCCATACTGTCGTATCCAAAAGACAAGATTCAAACGGCCAACTCGACCATCGAAAACAACACAATTAAATCAAAACATGGCATTTCTCATAGGGGTCGACCATATCTTATCAATGGCCTACGGTCTCGAAAGACTTCACATTGCTCATTTCATAACAACTTCTATAGGTCCCCCTAGGTTCAACCCTAAACTTAACATAAAGTCTCAAGGTCAACCTATCGATTGTAACACCTCAAATTTTAATACCAAATATTGGCCAAAATAAAACATTTTATAAATAGAAGAACATCCCCAATTTAGATTTACAAAAACCTTGGTATGAAATCAGAGTATAAAAGTAGGTGTTACAAAATAGATCATCACCAAGCTAAGACTAAATCCAATCTAGTGTTCTTCTATTCTAGGTCCCGCATCTCTATCCATGCGTACCTAAGCCTTCGATCCCGAACCTGAGTACATAGCAAAACAAACAAGGAGTACGTGAGACAAAAACGTCTCGTGAGCTACATGGGTTTAGACCCCAAGGTTAATAATAATAACCGAATCACAATCAAACAAACAAACAAACAAACAAACTCATAAGCTATCACCCATCTATCTAGTCACCCTATTGTGACTCTAATACCTTGCTTTCCTAGCAATCATACCTAGTTGTCGGGACATCCCCAACCAACTAGAACCACATTAACTTATTAACCGGGGATCCCCCGCATTAACAAGTTTCAAGGTAAAGGCAAGAGGGAATCGCCCAATCTACCAATACCTGCCTTACTCGCCGGACTACTTCCAGTTAGCAAGACTACTATCATGGAATGAGCCGATGGGGATCCGCCCAAATGCTCCCCATTCCATACCTCATGATCGGGGATCCCCCGAATCATCACATCATCTCACCATATCATAACTCGATGGTTATGTCAATCTAGCTCTCGGCTATCACGTCTATCATCAAACAAGTTAGTTCAATACTGTCATCGGTATAACTAACTATCAACTACTAGCCTACACAATTAAGCAAATAGACTATAACACAAGTAATAAAAATATATTTCATAGGCTATGTACTCAGTAAAGTCCACACGTACTCACCTTAGCAATAAGATGCTCAAACCGTGTTCTTGACACCCAATCTCTTGCTTCTCAATCCAATCAACTTTCCAAGACTTCACCAAAAGCCTAATACAATTATCACAATATGATCAACATCAATTACTACTACCAATGTGTTCATCCACCTCTAGATAACACCCATCAATCCATTTTCCCCAAATATGGTGATTACCAAACCCTAGGTTTAACCAACCCTTAATATTCTTACAAATCGAAATCATACACTTAGTTTACTTGTTAATATACCATCTATTAAGTGTATACATCATTTATTTCACCATAGATCACCAACCCAAGAACTAGGGTTTCAACCCCAAGCTTCTAAATCCATAGATCTAAAGCTACAACTACAAAGTATTGAAGATATACCTTTAATCTTCACTTAGGAGTGAAATCTATCAAGCTTTGATGGAGAAATCGACCCAAATCAGCTCTTGCACTTGAAAATCGCCAATGGAAGGAACTAGGGTTTTGGAAATGCATTTATGGCTAAAAACCCCAATTTAATGCACTGGTCGGAAGGGCTCGCGCCCCGCTCGCGCCGAGCTCGCGCCGCGAAAGGACGCGGGTCTGCCCGCTAGTCGCCGCTGATTACCAGACTTCGCGCCCCGCTCGCGACGAGGTCGCGTCGCGAAGTCAACGCGAAGTCAACGCGACCTTCTCGCGTTTCAGCTCTGGTCCCTCTGCTCAACCTCGCGTTTTGCTCGCGCCAGGCTCGCGCCGCGAGCCTGCCCTTGCAGCAGGGCTGCACTTTTCGGTCTAGGTTTCAACCCGGTTTCGCCCATAACTTTCTCATACGGACTCCAAACGACACGAAACCAATTCCTACGGTTTTTAATATGATTTATCCATAATTATCATATTTTTATTTATTTTATTTATTTACAAATTTCGGGTCGTTACATCGATCTCAAGGAATCTTACATTCCTATTGCTACAGTCTAAGACTAGGATGGACATCCAACCTAATTCACTTAAATTATAGCTCTGATACCAAGTTGTAACACCCGTATTTTTAAAACATCGTTTAAATCATTTAAAATACATTTTCCCAATATTTGACATATTGTCCAAAATACAGTTTAACAAAAACTTTAAAACCTTTATCAGAGTATACAAAAATACGGTGTCACCAAGTATATCAAAACCATAGGCAAACGGGATCTACCTACGAGCTCCCGAGCTAAACATATCAAGGCCACTTCTAGTGCAACCTTCTATCACTTCAAACCTGTACCTGAGTACATAGCCACAAAAACAACGTAGTACGTGAGACAAAATAGTCTCGTGAGATGCATGGGTTTTAGACCCCAATAAAAATAATCAATTTCACTATATATATATATATATATATATATATATATATATATATATATATATATATATATATATATATACTATATCAATACCATCTAGTCACCCTAATGTGACCCTATCAACCTTGCTTACCTAGCAACCACGTCTAACTATCGGGTTGCCCCCGAACTTGTTAGAATCACATACATATCTAGTTATCGGGTCGCCCCCGAGCTAACTAGAAATAAGGTACCGGCAATAGGATCGCCCACGCTACCGATACCTGCCTTGCCCACCGGAATACGTCCAATGAGTAAGACTACTAACGTGGAAGAGTCGATGGGAAATCCATCCCAACTGCCCCTCAATCCACACCTCATGACCTGGGAGTCTCCCGTATCATCACATCATCTACTAACGTGGAAGAGTCGATGGGAATCCACCCAACTGCCCCTCACTCCACACCTCATGACCGGGGAGTCTCCCGTATCATCACATCATCTCAATCCTACCATAACTCAACAGTTATGTCAATCTAGCTCTCGGCTATCACATCAATCATCAAACAAGTTAGTTATATAATAATAACTATATTTAACTAGTTCAACATGGAGAAAGTACCCGTATGGTCCCATGGACCCAATCATAAGCAATCTACACATACTTCTACATCTATGAACCCTAGGAGGTTCATATTCACCTATTTCATAACGTACAATTCTTGTCTATCGACACCATAATACTTTATTCTCTTCGTGACCGTAATATATAATTATTACTAGTCGCATCATAATCATTTTCATATATATTCGTTCTTTACCTTTATTAGTATATCTTACCAATAGGTACTCCTTACTATAAAATCATTCTCAATTGCTTTACTAATACATATTTATTAATAAAGGCTCCGTATACGTTCCTTTAATCAATTACTTCATTATTATTGTTTATTATCATATATTCCATAATCACTTGGATTTATCATAATTTACTTCAAATTCATCAATCATACTAGACATATTCTAGTATCACATTCTACATACTTTCATACATTTTCAGTCACCATCTTTATCAAAATATATATTAATAAAGACTGATAAAATATCATATGTACTTTCAAAACCATTTGCAATGTACCCAGTTTAAAAGTCTCATGTACTCACCTTAGCAATAAAGTGCTCCAACCGTATTCTTTACGTCAGTTTCCTTGCTTCACAATTCGATCAACCTTCCATGACATCACCAAATGCCTAATACAATAATCACAAGATTATCAACATCACATTCTACTACCAAGGTGTCCATCTATCTCTAGATAACACTTATTAACTCATTTCCCCCAATTATGGTGATTTACCAAACCCTAGGTTTAACCAACCCTTAAGATTCTTACAAATCATAATCATACACTTGTTTCCTTTGATAATATACCATCTATTAGGTGTATACATCACTTATATCACCATAACCCGTAACCCCAAGGGCTAGGGTTTCAAACCCATACATCAAAATACATAGATCTTAAGCTACGAAGATCACGGAGTGAAGATATACCTTTAATCTTCAACTAGGAGTGAAATCTATCAAAGATTTGAGAAGAAATCAACCAACATCTGCACTTGAGCTCCAAACTCGCCAAAATGAAGAACTAGGGTTTTCTATTTCATCAAATGAGCTCCAACCCGTTTTTAATGCTGCACGACACGAGTTCACGACGCGAACAATAGTTCGCGTCGCTAAGTCTGCGTTTTCCCAAACTTCGCGATCGCTAAGCCATCGCGAACTACATCGCGACCAATGGCCCAAATCCCTGATCGGCGTTCCCGATCGTTACCATGTGTTCGCGTCGCGAACTTCCAATGCAGCCAGGGCTGCATTTTTCCAACCTTGTCTCGACCCGGTTTCGCCCATAACTTTCTCGTACGGTGTCCAAACGACACGAAACCAATTCCTACGTTCTTTAAACGATTTATCCTTATTTATCATATTTTTATTCAATTTATTTATTTACAAATTTCGGGTCGTTACAAGTACTATCGGGATTGATCCCCCGCTCATGACTAGTCGCGCTAGTCCAACTGGGTTTGAGCTTTATATTCTAACTACTTTAGATTTATGGTTTGATTATAGGCTCCTTGATTATACTTTAACTTGTTTGCTTAGCTAGCTTGCGAGGGATTATGCATTGCACCAAAACTATTTTTGTACATGATTTGTACCCAACGATTTGATGATATAACTTTTGGAGTCACAAAACCTGTGAACTCACCAACCATTGTGTTGACACTTTTTCTATATGTTTTCTCAGGTAACGGAAATTAAGCTATGTCGAGCATAAAATTTTGTCAAGGATTGTCATGCATTGGTCTCAACAATAAGTCTTTATGACATTAGTTTTCAATTACAAGCATTTATTTTGTTTTGTGGTTAAACATTTTCTTTTGATTTTTGTAACGACATTAGCAATCCATTTTTACAATTTATGCGAAGTTTACTATTATTGATGTGTTATGTTATTAATTAGTCGCACCTCGCTCTTCCGCAAAACCATTTTTGGCGGGGTGTCACAAGTTAGTAAGTGTTGGTCCCACTATTTTTTTTGCCAAATAAGATAATTTTCAAAGTGTGTCACTTGTTTTGAATCACCAAAAAAGGAAAGTATGTTACTTATTTTGAATCGGAGAAAGTATTTTTTTTAGGTGGGCATGATTAGATACTATAAATAATTTATCAAGGGTTGTGTTTATCACGCCTTTTGTGTGAGCATAATTATCACGGGGTTAAGTAGAAAATCTCTTGAAAATGGAAGAGTACTTAAGATGACATGTAATGAATAACCAATTATTTCATGTGATAATTAACCCTTGTTTATCACTTATTTTGAATTGGAGGAACGAGGAATTACATGTTAACTTATAATTATGAAAAAAATCACGTATAAAATTTGAAAGTAAAATCATGGTTTCATAAAAGATAAAAAAAATATCAGCCCCAACGAAGCCGGATATATTAACCTTTTTTTAAAACATTGATGGTCGTAATCAAAAGATTAAATTTTGAAAAAAATAAGTATTCAAAATAGAAACCTAAATACGATGTTCCGAAGCTATCGCCACAAATCCTGTCATTATCTCCACTTCCCTTTAAATTCCCCCATAATCAACAGTTTTCACGGGATTTCTTCGAGTTCAGTGTTCAAAAACCCCATAAAAAATGGGCGAAACAGAGAGATTGATTTCATCGTCATTAGGGCAACCGGATTACCTGCATGATTATTATGATCGTGATGATGAAGATAACATCTGCAGTTGCGGTTTTTTAAGTAGAATCCGAAAGCAATTGAATGGTTTATGGAGTAATTTGGGTCGATCCGACCCGAGAAACGTTGTGCATTCTGCGAAATTAGGTTTAGCGTTGGCTTTGATTTCATTGTTAATATTTTCGAAAAAACCGTTTCGTGATATTATTGATCACTACGCGTGGGCTATACTTACTGTTGTAGTTACGTTTGAGTTCAATGTAGGTAATTAATTATCTGATTACTTAATTATCTGATTCTTTAATTTATTAATTAATTATTATTTTTTTCTATAAAGGAGCAACTTTTAGCAAAGGGTTGAACCGTGGAATAGGAACTTTATCAGGTGGTGGACTTGCTACTGCAACGGCTGAGTTAGCTCACTTGTGTGAACGAGCTGGCAAACCATTGTATGAAGTTTTTATTGTCACCAGCATTTTTACAATAGGTAAATATCAGTAAAAATATATATATATATATATTATCTAAAGGGTTTTGATAATAATACAATTGTTTGAGTGAAATTATTTTGGTGGTTTGATGCATTGAAATTTTTTCCATCTAAATCAGTCAAACTTTGCTTTTACTCCATAATAATAACCAAGTTTCATAAGTGGTCCAATAAATCACCTTATTTTAATTGAAGTGTTCAAATTATAGGTTTTTTTATATATAAATTTAAATAAGGTGACCTGATAAACCTACAATAGAATACTTTTGATTTTGAAACATTGTTACTATTCTATGAAATTAACAAATATATTTTAATTATATGTTTTGTAGGATCATTTGCAACTTTTTTAAAACGTTACCCAACATTAAAGCAGTATGAATATGGATTCAGAGTGTTCATATTGACTTATTGTTACATAATGGTATCTGGGTATAGAACAAATGAGTTCATGGATACTGCAATAAGTCGGTTTCTGCTAATTGCATTGGGTGCCAGTGTCAGTTTGCTTGTAAATATTGGCATTTATCCCATTTGGGCCGGCGAAGATTTGCATAATTTGATTGTTAAGAATTTCTTTGGGGTTGCAAATTCTCTAGAAGGTTGTCATATTTACTATATTTTGAGTTCCAGAAGTCAAACATCTTTTTTGTTGCGAAATTTGATTTTCATCATGGTTTTTTTGCAGGTTGTATTCATCATTATCTTAATTGTGTTGAATATAAAAGAATTCCTTCAAGAATCCTTACTTACCAAGCTCATGAAGATAGCCTTTATAGTGGTTACAGATCGGCTGTAGAATCTACAAGTCAAGAAGATACTTTGGTATTACTAAATTATCTAATATTATATGGTTTTCATTATTAATATATCTTTATATGTTTTCATAAGATTGATACTTTTATAGAGATGTGTTCAAGGTAATCCTTCAATTTTTTGTAGTCCTAAGGGACACATCTCAACTATTGATCAATAATAACTAATTGTCAAGATTAATTACATATTTTATACATGGAGGGGTATTTTGGTCATTATTACATAAAAATATTTAATTTTGTTAATTTTTAAATTATTATTTATTTATTTATTTAATTTTTATATATTATTATTATATATTTTTTGTAAAAAAAAGTTATTTTTTTTCATTAAAAAAAAATATACTCTTATGTGATAATCACATGTGATTGTATACTTGATCACATGTGATTATACAAAAATATCACATATGATAAAATATACAATCACATGTAATTATACAAATAAATCACATGTGATTAAGTATATAATCACATGTGATTAAGTATATAATTACATGTGATTAAGTATACAATCACATGTGATTATCACATAATATCTTTTTTAACTGAAAAATAATAATAATAAAAAATTAAATTTATTAAAAAAAATATTGGATGCCAAATGACCAAAATAACTCTTTATGTATAAACTATATGTGATTAATCTTGACCATTAGATATTATTAATCAATGGTTGAGATTTGTCCCTTGGGATTACACAAAAACTTGAACATTTACCTACATTTATATTTCCGAAACTGACAGCATCCACAATTATTTTAAAGTTGAAAAGTATTTTGTTTGACTTGAAAAAGTCAAAATGTGTGACTTGGTTTTTGTTTTATTCAGTTAGGGTTTGCTATTTGGGAGCCACCTCATGGTCCTTACAAAATGTCCAAATATCCTTGGCCAAATTTTGTGAAAGTTAGTGGTGCATTACGATATTGCTCTTTTATGGTTATGGCTTTGCATGGCTGCATACTATCTGAAATACAGGTAACTGTAATTCCCATTTTTTATACATATTTATGTGAAAATAGGTCAATTTCTGGTTATGTGTTGTTTGTTAATGGGTCAATATAAAAATAAAAAAAAACGTGATCATTATTTACTCGTTTATTAATATATGCAGGCTCCTGCAGATAGGAGACGAGTTTTCCAAGACGAACTTCAAAGAGTAGGTACAGCTGGCGCTAAAGTGCTCCGTGAACTCGGCAACAAATTAAAAAAAATGGAAAAAATTGGATCAATAAACATACTCGATGAATTTATCAAAGCAGCAGAAGACTTGCAAAAAAAAGTTGACCAAAAGTCATACCTTCTAGTAGATTCCAATAGCTGGGAAATCAGTAAACCTAAACCTCCAATCGAGCTTCAAGACTTCTTAACAGTTGAAGAAGACCCGCTTAAATATCACGGGTACCACCCGTTTAGTGAAACCCGAATCGATATTACCGATTTACCCTTTGGTTCACCAACTGCTGAAAACGGTCAACACAAGTCGTTGACCCGACAATTTTCGTTTACGCCCGAAAGAGTGGCGATGCGAGATGAAGGTGATACGTATAAGAGTGCGAGTGTGCTTTCGTTGGTGACGTTTACTTCTCTTTTGATTGAATTTGTTGCGAGACTTGGGAATTTGGTTGTTGCGTTTGAAGAATTGAGTGAATTAGCAGAGTTTAAGGTTCCAACAAATGAGGAAGAGATGGAGGAAAAGTGTGGGGTGTGGATGAGGTTGTGGAGGTTTGTAAATCCTAGAAATAGAAATGGTGATAACTTGTTAGCTTAGAACAAATAGGTAAAAAGAATCTTTTTTGTTATGTTTTTTTTTTTCTGGGGTGCTGTGATAGTCTTTCAGCCATGGAAGAAAATTGACCTCTAACTATAGTGACAACTAAATTATTTTTTCTTAGTAAATTTAATGAATAGAACAATATATTAGATTATTATTATGTTTTCTTGATTTACTTCTTACCGTATGCAATAAGAGGTGACTTCTAACTCAGTCTGAGTTTTAGCGTTTAGTAAGTATCATTTTCACCTTTTACTCGGTTCAAGGTTATGAAATGATTAGAGAAAAAAAATTATTGACCCTGTAAGAGGTACCTTTATAACTTTTACATGTTATGTTATGACTTTTACTTTGATTTATAGTTATGACTTATATTTTCGTTTAGCAATTAAAACGTTATATAAATGAATAGAAGGATAAAATGGTCATTTTAATCATTCAACATAGTCTGTAAGAGACATAATCAAGCAACATGATTTCAATTAGATATGGATTCAGTCAGAGCTTAGATCCATTCAGACTTCTCACTCAATCAGAATTAACTAAGTCAACAACCATCAAACAACCTATTAATGAAAAATAAAGCACAAGACTCAAGCTGAGTGAAACTCAAACTGAGTAGTCGACTCTGACTAATACAAGTAGTAAGAGTCATATAAGGTTGTTGTAACCTAACACTGGTATCATAGTAAACAAAAAACTATATTTGTCAATCTCAGAATCCTATATTTTTTAAGCTCTTCAATCATGTCTCACTCTACACAATCCAAAAATTCCAGTGATGGTAGGAAAAAGTGTCCTAATCTTTGCAGGCAGAAACTTCCATAACTAGAAACTCAAAGTCCATTGGTACATATAAACTATCCACGTAGATATGATTAAGGTTTTTACTCACAAAAATAAACTAACAAAATTACTAGACAAACATGTGAAAACTAGTTACAAAATATTTACAAGCAGTGAATGATATGTAGAATGTTAAAAAGATGGGAGGTGATTGTTGTTAGATTGCTTTGGATTCTGATCTCATCCAACCGATTTTGTGTTTCACATTGTCGTACACCATTAGACTTCCACGCATCGAGATGTCTACAAACAAAACCAAAAGATATAAAACAAAAAGGACATTTTTATGCTAAAATTACTAATCTACCCCTAGTGTACAAAGTGTGTTACTTTTGTTCCACAAACTGATCTAATTTACATATTTGACCATGGGGTTGTTTGGATGTACTTTTTATTAGACTTGAAGAATTAGAATCTGATAATTAGACGCTTAAAGCTAAAAATAGATTTGTAACAATCAGAAAATCAAAGTCAGAGATATTTCTCCCAAACACAATAAACTATAACATGCATCCAAACAGTCAAACATCCCCTAATAGTCAAAACTTGCTAACTATTTTTCAAGAAAATGATTTTTGAAACATTTGTTTTTTTATCACATAATATGAAGCAAGTAGTGAAATTATACCTCCAAGGACAATATGTGAGCCATCAAGCAAATCACTACCATCAAGAATGCCTAAGCACACATTCCCCTTGTTCTAAACACACAAAAAAAATAGTCATAATATATTATTATTATTATTATTATTATTATTATTATTATTATTATTATTATTATTATTATTATTATTATTATTATTATTATTATTATTATTATTATTATTATTATTTACCAAATGAAATTTAAAATACAAATCTTACACTTATGATTAAATAGCCCTCTGGAGGTATTTGTAAATTTGTTGAAATAGCCCACCATTTTCTCCCAAACTGAAGATTAAGGTGCTGTTTGTTTTTTAAGATGCAGAATGTCTGCGGTCTGCGGACCACATCTGTAGGGAAAATTTGGACCAAAGGTCTGCAGTCTGTAAGAAAAAGACTGTTTGTTTTTTAAAGTCTGCACACTAATCAAATAAACTGAAATTTAATTAAATAAATTTGTTTTGGAAATTAAAAATCTTTTCAACAATAAACTAAAATGCTCACGATCAAATTTGTTTATCTTCCATTTGAAACTAAAATAATAAATCTGACAAAAATATAAAAGTAAAATCAGTTCATAGAAATTACATGGGTGTTTGGAACTCAATTAAATATAACATATTTTAGGTGTCGTACAAAATAAAGCGTAAAGATAAAGAACCCTGGAATTTCACCACCGAATACAAACAAACACCCATGTAATTTCACATATGAAAACCAAGATCCATGGTGTCGCCCCAAATTGAATTGGAAACTCAGTTCACATATTCTGCAAGAAGAAGAAGAATAAATTGAACAGCTTGTCCAACAAGAAGAAGAAATTGAACATGTACATATTTTTTAAGAAATTTCGAGTCACAAAAGAAGAAGAACATGTTTGCGAAGGAGAAAGGGGGCGGCAGAGCTTTGGACGCTGGTGGTGGTGGTGGTGGTGGCATCGGCGGCGGAGCTTTGGCCGCCGGTGGTGGTCGTGGCAGCGATGGTGGCAGAGATTTAGCCGGTGGTGGCTGTGACTGGAAATAATTGATCGGAGTGAGCTCTGTAAGGGTTTGAGGAATATTGGATTGAGGTTGTTGTGTGTCGATGGTTTATTTTTGGGGAGAAAATAATTTTTAGGTTTAGGTAAAATGTCTTCCAACTTTGGAAGCATAGGGTCCAAGTCTTCTCCAAGAAGACTTCAAAAAGACTTTTCATTGTCTTCCGACTTCCAAAAAACAAACGATCTTTTTTCTAAAATGTCTTCCCGCTACAGACATAAGACCTCAAAAAGACTTTTTCTAAAAAAACAAACGCCACCTAAGTGGTTTGTAGAATTTGCTAACATCTTTGATGGACCTGTAACAAAATCATCATATATAACTTAGTTAAGTTGAATTTGTGTCAACATTAACAACCACAATTCAGGGTATCAATCGGGTCGGGTTGACCTGATCCTAATCAGGTCGGGTTTTGCTTCTTCTTTTTAATTAACCCGGAACCCGACCTTATAAGAAACATCTTGAATGCTTAATCATGTATAAATATTATATAGTTATTGAATTAAAGGTTGAAATATTAACTTGTGGTACCTCCTAATTCAAACAAATGCACTAATAGCTGACATTCCTTGACAATCTCAGCAAGCAAATTAAAAACAATCTTTTTATCGGAAAGTCTTTCCAATACTGCAAAGTTTTAAATGTTTATCGTGCAATATACATTGCAATAAGGTAAGATACCTGACCTTATACTAACTTTGGATAACAACATAAGACCCAAATAAACCCGACCCAAACTAGGATTTTGATTGGGTTGACCCGACCCTTTTGACACCGATGGCAATTTTGACTCATCTACTTATAGGTTCAATTTGGGTTGTCTTTTTATCAAAAATAGCTCACATGTCAAATTGGTCGAACAGGTTGAAAGTAAGCATTTTGAAAGTACCTAATTGGAGTTTTGGGTTGCCAACAAATGGGTAGTGTTGTATCTGAAGTATCTTGAATGAAGGCATCACGTGACACATCTTTAAGCTGCATTAATATCATATCTTATGTAGTTACAAGAGAAGTGATTTGAAACTTATAGGTTAACAAGTCACCTTATATACAAATTTAAGTGTTCCAGTTATGGATTTTTTTTTATATAAATTTAAATAAGGTAACCTGGTAACCTATAATAGAAGGTAAATTTCACATGATTGGAACACTTTTAAAACTTTATTATTATTATATGAAATTAAAGTCTTGACTGACCATATTAGTTAAATCAGAATAAGCTTGTTTTGTGAAGTATGTATAAGAACTCCCGCTGTCAAACACCATTCGTCCATTTCCTTTTTTCACACGATCCAAACCAAGTTGTTTTGACCCGTAACTCATTCTAGAAACCTCCGCAACATAATTCCTTCACATAGAATTAGAAAAATAAGTATCAAAATATAAAATCAATAAAACCAAAACTAATTTCATAAAAAAAAAACAAAAATACACTCACATTGATTGAGCATCATGGATCATTGGAACCCAAAACATCTTTGATTGTGGCACCAAATCACCTCCTAAGAACATGTATCCACCATTTGATGTCAAACAATGCCCAATTACATTATCAATTATACCATTTTTTGCTAATTGTGAAGGTAAGCTCACTTTAGCCCTACTCAAACCAAGAATCCCATCTGTTTTTGTTAATGAATTTAAAATTATTCCTTGTTGATCATATGCACACCTGTCAGTATCACCACAACATTAAAATACAAATTATTTTTATATACATTAAATAATAAATAAGAGAAGAATTGTACCCAATGATAACTTTAGAATTAATGGATGTTTGGTTTATATTTACTAATTGAATATCATCTCTTGTAAGTACCCCCAAAGATGAGCTATGATCAGCATACTCTATTTCATAATCACACTGACTGCAAGATTCACAATTTCCAGATTTGATGTTTTCTTGGAAATCATAACAAAATGAGTCTTTTGAAGATAAGATATTTCCTCTACCCGGCTTGTAATAAGGGTGTGCTCCCTGCATTCAAAAACAAACAAACAAACAAACAAAACAGTTGGACTGGTCAAACGGGTCGAAAACCTCTTAAATCATTTTATTAAAATAACAAAACATACGAAAAAACAAAATTTTGGCATCAACCCAAACTTGTGAGCCACAAAACTACTCGTTCCATTTTGCCACCTGGATTAAAAAAAACAATAAAAAAATATTGTTGAAAATCTTTGGATTTTACCTTGGCACAACTAGTGCATGGGGCATCACATTGAATCCATGTTAAATCACTACCAGTATCTACATCAAGAAAGTACGGCTTTGGAGGGCTTCCAACGTTTATCTGTGTGTAATACAACCTGCATAGTTTTCAAATGTTTAAAACAAATTATTAAGTAGTTAAGGTATTTTACATTTTTCTCAATAATTGGTCTATCATATGGCAATTCCTTGCATGTTATCTAACAATTTTGACCTAAAAATCCAGAGAACGGCCAAATACTCACAACTGATTAGCTACATCCAAACAATCTATGATTTATTTAATAACTGTTTTCTTTAATCTGATTCTGATGCAGGCCCAAATGTGGAAGAAGGGACCCTTTTGTTCCTTAAAGCCCAAGACCGTGTGAAGAAAGGGGTTGCATTGAAACGAGCATAACTTTTGCCTCGGGTCTCCATTTCAGGTCCAAAAACACTGTTTTTGGAAAGTTATATGCATTTTTGTTTTTGCTTTTTTAAATTTTGGACTTTGTTTTAGGGCCAAGTTTTCTGGCCATTTGTGTTTTTTGGCCTGTTTAAAAATCTTAGGCTTATTTAATGTTTGTTTGAGACTCTGGAAGAGTTTGGATTTTTAATTTAAGAAAATTGAGTTTTTTCTCCCAAAATTCATCAGTTTTTTATTTTAAAAAAATTGAGTTTTTTTCTCCCAAAATTCTTGTTCTTAGTGTTGAATGGTTTTGAAGACCCAAATTATCTGAATCAATGTGGTGGATTGTCCTCAGGGTTTTAAGAATCAACGGACCGTATTATCGTTTTTTAGTCTACATGAGATTCACCACACCCCATGCACTATATCCTCATCCTTGCAAGTTGCAACCAGAAACCCAACCCACAATAATGTTTTGGGGGCTTTAAGATCTTATACTAAATGTCAAAAAAATGATCTATTAATTTTGTAAAAAAAATGCATACCCATCTGTTAGATCATCCCCATTCAAAGGCAAAACTGCAGTATTACTAGCTTTAATCTTGCTAGGTAACCCATACCCACCATCATCAAGAGGTAAAACAGAGCTTTTAGCACCAAACATCACAAATTTCCCCAATTTAACCTCCATATCTCTGTTTCTGGACGATTCCCCAAACCCAAATTTAGGGTACAACGGAAATATAAAAGAATTAGTTTTTTTATCATCATTATCGTCTTGGTTAACTTCAGTCAAAGACCCTGAGCTTGTTAATTTGAAAACAAGTTTTGGTGATTGTACAGAACAAAACGTTAGCAGTGCAAAAAGAGCGATTCCCAGAAATGTCAACGAAATTCTTCTTCGTGGGTGTTCAAAAAGTGTTGTTCTTGGATGATGTAATGAGATCGGAAGGTGCGACGACGGTGGTGCTGACGGCGGCGGCGGTGGTGGTGGTGAATCGGAGAGAGTGAAAGCGGTGATGGTTTTGCCTAACGAAGGGTTGTTTGCAGGTGGGATAGTGATGATAACAAACCCTTTTAATTCACCAGAAGCCATGTTTCTCTCTCTAGAATTGGAGGTGGGTGTGGATTTAGAGAGAGAAATGGGGGAATTGAGAATGAAATTGAAGAGTGTTGATGATGGAGAATAGAATGGTGGTACGACTGTGACTCAGGGGCTGCCGGTTTACTTGAAACAGAGGAAGATGGAAGGAAGTTTCTTCTGCCATTGACAAGTGGACAAACTACTGATACGATCAATTCAGATTTCAACTAAGAAACGAGAATCAATCCAAACAAACACAGAGATTAAACCAATCTGAATGCAAATTCATTAATCGATGTTCAAGATGTACAAACGATTACACAAATGAAAGGGAATTCGAGAGAGAAACTGTTTACACAATTCAAAAGCTAGCTAATCTCTCACGTCTCTTTACAACTTATACTACGAATGCCACACAACGACTAACTAAATTCAGTTAGCATAATCACGTGCACCTCACGTGATCTTCTTTAAAAGATTCGTATCAAACCATTCCCCTTAAAAGATTCTTGTCCTCAAGAATCGGGGTTTGATATAAAACCTCAACCATGTTTTCATGTAACTTGATAATAGCATTTCCATCAACTTCATGCTAAGTATTGGATTCAAGCTCATGTTTATCCAAAGTTTGTGACTTTTCAAGATTTGCTCAATTGAGAATATCTTCAAGTGACTGTGACATTCATATGACTCCAAGTTCATAGCTTTCTTCATTTCCTTTTCTTCTAAAGTTCTTTTAAACAATTGAACATCCAAGACCCCATTTTTGACCTCAACACTCCACATCATAACCTTTTTGACAGCCTTAGATGAAGTATTTGTAGTATATAACATTCTGCCAAATTCATATTTAGGATGAATCATAGTGTCCTGCCAATACATTTCTTGTGGGGATAAAAACACACCATGTAAAACTTTATTTGAAGAAACCAAGGAAGACATGGGAACAAATATAAATGGTCTGTTGTGTAAAATTCCCATTTTACTCTCATTTCCATTTGAAAGAACCAATAACAATTTTGCTTCCTTTGTTTTTTTAAGACAAGGCAGCCACTCAATAAAAACATAAACAGTAACCATTTTACTTCCTTTGCATTTGTAAAAGTTGCAGCAACTTAGCAACTCAGATTGATAATGCAACAATTTGTATATTGACCAGCTCTTGTGTTCTTCTTGTGACATTATTTGGACCATACCATCCATTTCCATTAACAAATTCTTGTCCTCAAGAATCCTTGTGAAAGCAGCAACCCAAAAATTCTGCACACCGTTACCTTTATATATGGAATGTGAAATCAATATGTGACTAACTCGGTATATGCTTGGTACGTGACCCGTTTGCTGAACAACAATAATTCTTGCAGGAGAATCTTTATCAAAATTTTCACACAATCTGTCACACTTCCATACCGACTCACACAATCCAGAAAGAGTCCTTGAGACTAACAGATTTCTGACATTTGCATAATTTGTAGGCCCACATACCGACTCTCCATTTTTTCTTGAAAGAGTTGTAGTCTGTAAATCCTTATTATTCTGAGTAGTTTTAAGATCATCATAACAACCTGGGAAAGGATTTGCAGTTGCAAAAATAACTTCTGGTCTTAAATCATCAAATTTATCAATGCAAACAACACCATCATCATTCCACACTATAGCTCCACCTTCTACACAAAGTTCCTGAATGTTGTTATCATGGCTATTAGAAGATATAAGTTCAGCGTTTTCATCATACAATTTCCCCATTTCCATTGATGAAATCTTCCAACCCGGTTTCCATTCAAAAGTCTCATTAATTGCTAAGTGATAACTAAGATGCCAAATTCTTTTATTTTTTTGAAAAGATCCATTAAGCATGAAGTTTTTATATACATCGAAACTTGCAAAATCTTGATTAAGCTCGGCCTTTTCAACCAATACCACTTCATCAACATATGCAAGAGCAGCTTCACGAGTACTAAAATCAACAAACCCAGTCTTAACCCGAGCCAAAACTTCTGGGTCAGTTTCACATAACGGCTCAACAACAATTATCTTAAAATCACCAGAATGTACATTTTGTGCACTTTTATCATCTTCTTGCAAAGATGCATCAAGCACCATCAAGTTATTGTTGTTCTTTATACCATTTGCACATTTAAACCCTGTAGAATTTAATAGATGTGGACTCAAAGTTTCCTTCATGAAATTGCTAGGTTGTTTCTTCAATTGAATTTTCACACTCGAGGGAATAATAACCAAATGATTCAATTTCATCAGTTTGAAGTTCACCTTTAACAAGCTTATCAATGACCACCAATTCATTATTTTTGTCTTTCACATTATTTGAATTCTTTGCCTCACCACTGTTATCATTCACCTCAATTGCAACTTTAAGTTTATGATCAGGTTACAATGGTGGATTCTTCATCCTCTTCATGAGATCATTAGTAGCTTCTTGCACCATAGCCAAACAATAGGCATCATGAAGACTTTTTGGTTCATACATCTTAACCCGCTCCTCAATTTCCGGTTGTAATCCCCAAATAAAGAGATTAATGATACTCGATTCATATAAACCCGTATTACTAAAGAAAGAATTAAATTCATGATAATATTCTTCCGCTATACCTTTTTGTTCAATTTTTTTGACTATTGGCATTTCATCAAACACCTTATGTGCAGAATTTGTTATTTTACCCTTAACTACCTTATTACTATCAATCACCAAATCATTACTCAAATCACCAAGAACATATGGAAAAGAACTTGAATCTTTAATTTCAGAACTCGAAAATTGAAGAGTATGATATTTACCTCGGTTTTTTTGGTTCCACTTCTGCATTTGGTGACAACAGTAATCAAGATCGTTCTTGATCTCTGTTAGACATTTCTTCATTTCTACCCTTGAATCTTGTAGAGCTGTTGCAATAGCTTCTATCATAATCTGATTCGTGTCATCTTCGAAACTGTTAGCTATTGGCTCCATTGATGAACTCGATATCTCAATTTTAGGTCAGAAATAATACTTCCTATCGTCAATTTTGGGCCAGAAAAGTGGCTCTGATACCAATTGATACGATCAATTCAGATTTCAACTAAGAAACGAGAATCAATCCAAACAAACACAGAGATTGCTCAATTAAGAAAGCAATCTGAATGCAAATTCATTAATCGATGTTCAAGATGTACAAACGATTACACAAATGAAAGGGAATTCGAGAGAGAAACTGTTTACACAATTCAAAAGCTAGCTAATCTCTCACGTCTCTTTACAATTTATACTACGAATGCCACACAACGACTAACTAAATTCAGTTAGCATAATCACGTGCACCTCACGTGATCTTCTTTAAAAGATTCGTATCAACTACCTAATCCATGACTTTTTCACTCGTTTTTGTGGGTCCCCTGCAAACAAAAAGCGAAAATTTTAAAATATAATCACAAATGTTCTAGAAATCGGATTTTACATTTGAACTGGTCAATTTTTAATTACAGTTAAATTATTCAGATTTGATGAGTCGATCGACCGGTTGAAATGACTGTATATTATATTAAGGAATATAATAATGATAGTCTTTAGGGCTGTCAGGCAAAAATTAATATAAATACCGTCCCTGAATTTTATGAATTACTTTATCAATAAATGTACAATTATTTTATGCATGTTAGAGACAGCCCTAAGAGCTGTTATTAACAAAATCCTTATATAAATGGTATACAAACACCAAAAAACTAAAAAATATATAAAACAAGTATCATAAAAAATACTCATCCTTTGTGCTCTGGATTTAATCCATGATAAGACTATCATGTTTTGTAGTTTTGTCTATGTTGCAAATCATGGTAGGGAAAGGAAAATACTCTGGAAGGATTTACACCTGGCAAAAAGTATTACAAATAATCATCCTTGAATTTTAATGGGTGATTTTAATGTCACATTAAAATGTTCAGAACACTCAGTTGGCAGCTCCGTGATCAGCAATGATATGCAAGAGTTTAATGATTGTATTAACAGTATTGAAGTTGAGGATTTATGTAGTTCAGGTTTATTTTTCACTTGGATCAAATCTCCTAAAAAACCTTGCACTAGTATTATGAAGAAATTGGACAGAGGTATGGCTCCTGGGCCGTTTACAGCTAAATATGTTGATGCTTATATTCAGTTTAAGCCATTTATTACATCTGATCATAGTCCAGTTGTGCTTGTGATGAGTGGTACTATTCCAAAAAAAATCTAAATCTTTTAGATTCTCCAATTTCATTACTAGAAAAGCAGATTTTCTGCCCAAAATTCAGAATTCATGGTTTGAGCATATAAATGGCACTAAAATGTACATTTTAGTTAAAAGACTAAAAGCCATCAGATATACCTTAAAGCAAATGAGTTGGGAAAAAGGTAACCTTTATGAAGCTGTGGAGAAATGCAGAGAGAAATTGAAGGAAGCTCAAATCAGATTGGAACTGCAGCCTGATAGTAAGCAAATTAAGAATGAGGTGTCTGAGTTGCTGGAAGAATATAATGAGGTGGTCAATGAAGAAGAGCAGCTTTTATTCCAAAATGCTAAGATAGCTTGGATGAAGGATGGTGACAAGAATTCTAAATTCTTTCATCATCCATTAAAAGTAGAAAACACAGGAATAGAATTGTGCAGATCTGTGATGAGAAGGGTGATAGATTTGAGGGCCAAGATATACCCAATCAATTTGTTAACTATTTCCAGCAATTTCTAAGCTCTAAGAACAATACAGAGCCTGTTATTGATAGCGACTCTCTGTTTACTCAGAAACTTAGTCAAGAAGATGCTGTTAGCATGATTAATGATGTTACTGATGAGGAAATTAAAAGTGCCATCTTTGATATTGATGAAAGTAAGGCTCCGGGCCCTGATGGATATACCTCTGCTTTTTTTAAGAAAGCATGGAATATTGTGGGGCCAGATGTGTGTAAGGCTGTTAAGGAGTTTTTCATGAAAGGGAGTTATTAGGGGAGATCAATGCAACAATTATTTCTCTTATCCCCAAAGTGCCAAACCCTGAAAAAGTGTCTGATTACAGACCTATAGCTTGATGCAATGTGATCTATAAAGGAATTAGCAAAATTCTTACTAATAGAATAAAGGAAAGCCTAAACAAACTGGTTAATATTAATCAGAGTGCTTTTATCCCTGGTAGAATAATCCATGATAATCTTTTGGTCACTCAAGAGCTTATGAAAGGTTATAGTAAGAAGAATGGCCCTAGAAGGTGTGCCCTCAACATTGATATAGCTAAGGCTTATGACACAGTCAATTGGGATTTTCTCAATCATATATTAGTGTTGTTTGGTTTTCACTAAAAAATGGTGAATTGGATAATGACTTGTGTTAAAACAACTACTTTTTCGATATGTGTGAATGGTGAGAAGCATGGCTATTTCAAATGTGGGAGAGGGTTGAGGCAAGGAGACCCTATCTCTCATTATCTCTTTACTTTGGTTATGGAGGTTTTTACTCTTATTTTAAAAAGAAAAATTAGGGAAATCCCAGGGTTCAAATATCATAATGGGTGTAAGGATATGAAGCTAACCCATCTTTGCTTTGCTGATGATCTTCTAGTTTTAAGTCATGGGGATATAAAGTCAATCAGAATTATAAAAGAGGCATTGATGGAATTCAGCAAAGTTTCTGGTTTAATCCCTAATATCGGTAAAAGCACTATTTTTTGCTGTAATGTTAATCTAGTGGAAAAACAGAGAATTCTTGAGGAACTTCCTTTTAACATTGGGAAGTTGCCAATGAGATATCTAGGGATCCTCTTAATTGATAAAATAAATTGGGTTTAAGGATTGCAAATATCTGATTGATAAAATTAAGAATAAAACCAATGATTGGAGACATAAATTTCTCTCTTATGCTGGAAAATTGCAGTTGATTACTTCTGTTTTGGCCTCTGTCCATATATATTGGGCTTCGGTTTTCCTGCTCCCTAAAATGGTTATTAGAGAGATTGAGAAAATTCTCAAGAATTTCTTATGGTCTCAATCTGCTGATAGAAAAGGAAATGCAAAAGTTGCGTGGAAGGTAGTGTGTTGTCCTAAGGAGCAGGGTGGTCTAGGAATCAAATTACTTGGGCCATGGAATGATGTTTTGATGAATAAGCATATCTGGAATATTGTGACCAAAAAGAAGTCTTTATGGGTTGAATGGTTCAACTTGGTGAAGTTAAAAAAACAGGAATTTCTGGGATATTAAGCCTAGAAATAATGACAGCTGGATGTGGAAATCCTTACTTGGATTGAGAGATAAAATGAGGAAGCACATATGTCATATTATTGGAAATGGGAAGGAGACTGCCATGTGGTACGACAATTGGAATGATAATGGGCCTCTGAATGAGCAGATTCAGAAAAGACATATATATGCTGCCAGATTTGCAGATCATGCTACTGTTGAAAACATGATATGTAATGGTAGGTGGTTATGGCCTGAAGAGTGGAATAGCCTTTACCCAGCTATTGTGAGTATTGTTGTCCCTACTTTAAGAGGGGATATAAATGATACTGTAAAATGGAAAATGAATGATGGCGGTCTGGTGGACTATTCTGTTAAACATGTTTGGGACAGTCTTAATACCAAAAATAATGATGTAAACTGGTGTAAATTTGTGTGGTTTTCACAGGGTAATCCAAGGCATGCATTTATAATGTGGCTTGCTGTTCAGGGAAGACTCCAAACACAAGATAGAATGATGAAGTGGCATGCTAATAACAATTTAGTTTGTCCACTTTGCTGCAAATGCAATGATTCTCATGAACACTTGTTTTTTTGCTGTTCAAATGCAGTCTGGAATCAATTGAAAAGCTTGATTTATGCAACAAATTGCTCGGATAATTGGGTGAATATTGTGAATAATATGGCCTCTTATAGTTGTAACAACAATATTCGGAGTATCATCCGAAGGATAGGCATGGCTGCAATTGTCTATTATATATGGAGAGAAAGGAATGACCGAATTTTCAAAAATCTTAAGAGCACCCCTAATGTGGTGATTAATAGAATTAAAGAGAACATCAAGTTGCAGCTAATGAGCTTGTAGATCAAGAGGTCTCAACAAGTGTGCTGCTGGATGTATGACTGATGTATGTGGTTTCTTGACATATATATATATATATATATATATATATATATATATATATATATATATATATATATATATATATTCGTGGGTTTCTTTGGTTGGGGTGATGACAATGCCGAAGCTCTAACTAAGGATTATCCGTTTTTTTGAAAAAAAAAAGTATCATAAAAAATTCAAAAAAACATATTTTTCAACTAAATTTAATACTTTTAGTTTATTAATATTTTTATAAAAAATTCATATTTCTATTTTATATACCTAATTTTTTTTAGAAAAATCATTTTTTTGCGGTTCAACTAGATTTTTATGTCAAAGTGGCTGGTCCTGATCGAGTTATAACCACCGGTTTAACGGCGTCATTCGGACTGACTAAGTTCCCGTTTCCCAGTTCGACCGGTCCAACCGGTCAGTTCAATCGGGTTTTTAAAACACTGCTTGTTATTCTTTGGTGATTACGTTTAGAACATAGTATATGGTGACTTAAGCCAAAACCCATTTCGGCGCTGTATTGGTGTCACCTCAACATTTCATATTTCATATTTATACACTAAATGCACATTCACTCATAACCTAAGTCAAAACATCATTTTTTAAACCACTAACATACCCCTTCACTCATACAGAAAATGCCCCTTCTTCATCTCTCTAAAGCCCTATGTCACTTGGCGATTGGTGCACATTGTTCGCGTTATATGGCACTAGTTGAGGGTGCCAATTGCCACCTTACTTTGGCTTGAGGTTGGCGCCATTACACCCGTCGCCTTTATTATCATGGTTTATATGTTTAAAGAAAAATACTAGATTTTTTTTTCCAAAACGTTAATCTTGGGAGTGATAAGTTGATTAGTTTGGTTACGAGTGCTTATGATTGTCTTGTTGGTAGCCAAAATTAAGGATGGTGTATGTTCTCTTCATTAAGATGTCAGTGTTAGTTTGTTGCCTTGTTGTAAATCCATTTTGTGTATCCATACAATGCTACTTTATCGTTGATAGACTAATGTTTATATCTTATGATAGGATAGGATGCAACAATAATGTATGGGAAAACGTCACTATTTAATTATAACCGGATTGTCCAAATGGATAATTTAGAATCAATCGTTTGGATTGGTTTTTTGATTTATTTGGATCTTTGGACTTGAACCAAATTAGTAGTTTGATTTCGGATTGGATTTAGTTTCCAATGAAAAATCCAGATTGTCCAAAAAATCAAAATAGTAATATACATATATATAAACTTGACGAATGTATAACTTTTATGGCTTACAAAAAATCCGCGTTTATGATATTTTGACTTAATTTCGCAACTAATAATTGTAATTTTTTCTCATAATTATCTCAACTAGAAGGAGACTTTAACATTCTTGATTTGTGATCGATTAATTAGTCAACACTGGAATATTATTTGTGATAAACTATTTCTTTTTGTATTGTAAGTAATTATGATACTTCTTTTCTTTACATTTCTTATAGTGATTTGATGCTAATACTTGTTCATTTATATTGTAGTTCTTGAGGAAGTTGGTTTCAAGACTTTTGCATATATTGCTGTAAATGTCACAAACTATGAATTAGACTTGTTTTTATGTATAAAATAGTTAGAGTATTTTATCGTTTTGAACATATTAAACTTAATATTAGTTATTTAATATACTTTTGTAGTCTTGTGAATTATATTAAGAAAAAAAAAACGGTTTGGTTCGGACAAAACCAAACCAACCAAATTTTAATTTGGTTCAGATCGGTTTGGTTTTAAATTAGTTTGGATTGGTTTGGTTTAAACATTTAAAAGGATTGGTTTGGTTTAAACATTTAAAATCCAAAAACCATTTGAATTCACGTATTTGGTTCGGATAAATTCAAATTATCCAAACGAAAACCCATTAGAAAACTTATAAAATTTAATAAACTTTATTCTAATTGTTATCGTATGTAATTAGCTATTGAATTTATCTTTTTTGACGTAATAAACTTATAATTCATCAAATGAGAAAAATAGAATAGAACAAATCCAATCCAATCTAATCTAAATATATATAAAATAAAAATATTTTAACTTTAATCACCTGAAAATTACATAAGTTCAACTAATAAATAAAAAAATAAAATGTATATTTGCCATTATAAGCCCAATTTCATCCGAACAAAATATTTGGGCTTTGGTAGCCCAATTCAGTTTCTTCTTCCCGAACCTAGCCTCCCACCTGTCTGCCCTTCACCTGAGCTCGGCCGACCCGCAGACAAATACAGCCGATGTATTCCTTCACGGCGAAATAATGGTTTCATTTTGGTCCCAAAGTTTCCGATGAGGATTTGTCATCGGAGATGATTGATTCGAGTGGCCGGATTCCTTCATTGTCACATACAAAAAGCTCGCCAACCCTTTGTTATGGTTTTAGATGGGGCCGGAATTGCTGAATCAATGCTCAGAAATTGTATCTACTGATTGTATTGTAAAGGTACATGTGTGTCTTTGCGAATTCTCTAATGCCCCCATTAGCAGATTAGATTAGGAACAATGCCATTGAGGCTATCTAATCATTACCCAAGAACCCAAAATTTTGCAATCTATTTCTTCAGCATCTCTAAGCTCCAATGGGTATCCAAAGTTTCATCGATCCCAAAATCTGAAGGCCAAATTGCAGGAGCAGTGTCAGTTTGGTTCGTTAAAGTTGTATGCACACTACATGTTCGACGAAAGTCCTCAGTGAAAGAAGTTGTTATTTCTGACTTTCTTCGCAAGAATTTGAATACTTCAACTGCTTATAATGTTATCGAGCATATAAACAGTAGTTGGAATAACCCGAAATTAGCTTTTAGTTTTCTAGAGTATACTAAGAATATATTAAATTTTGCTTATTCGATTGATACGTATAGTTTTCTTTTACGGTCATTTTGTCAGGTGGGTGTTCATGATTTGGCCAAACAGGTAATTGATTTAATGAGGATTGATAGGTTGTTTCCAGATAGTTCACTTTTAGGGTTTGTAATTACCACATTTGTTAATGCTGGTAAGTTTGAGGTTGCAAAAGAGTTAATTATGGATTATTCTAGAAACAATGTAGAAAAAGATGGGGTGCTCAGTTGTTATGTAATTAACAGACTTTTGAGTTCATTGATTAAGAATAATCAAGTGGATGAAGCTGTTGGTTTCTTTGAAAACATGATTTCAAGATCAGAATCTTATTCTCCTGATGCTTATGCTTTTAACATAGTCATCTATGGTCTGTGTAGGTCTAGAGATGTTAAAAAAGCTTTCATTTTTTTCAATCAAATGAGGAATTTTGGTTGTTTTCCGGATTCAGTTACATATAATACCCTTATAAACGGTTTTTCTCGTGCTGGAAATGTTGAAAAAGCAAACGAATTATTGAGAGAAATTTGTCCACCAGATGTTGTTACTTTTACTTCAGTTATATCGGGATACTGCAAATTAGGTCAAATGGAAGATGCATTGACCCTATTTGATGAAATGATTGATCACGGAATTAAACCTAATACTATTACATTCAATGTTATGATTGATGGATTTGGTAAAATTGGAAATATGGTTTTGGTACTAAACATGTACCAGAAAATGGTTAAACTTGGTTGTAATCCTGATGTTATTACTTTTACATCAATTATTGACGGTTACTGTCGGGTAGGAGAACTTATTCAAGGTCTAAAAATTTGGGATGAAATGAGTAAAAGAAATTTAAATCCTAATATTTACACGTTTTCAATTCTCATTCATTATTTATGTAAAGAAAACAGATTAAACGAGGCACGTGAGCTCTTAAAACAGTTGAAAAAAATATCTGATATTGTCCCAAAAGCGTTCATTTACAACCCTGTAATTGATGGTTTTTGCAAATCAGGCAATGTGGATGAAGCTAATTTGATTGTGAAAGAAATGGAGGAAAAAAGATGCAAACTTGATAAATTAACATTTACAATTTTGATAATTGGGCATTGTATGAAAGGGAGAATGATTGAAGCAATTGGTCTTTTTGATAAGATGATATTAGTTGGTTGTAATCCGGATTCGGTTACTGTAAATTCATTGGTTTCACGTCTTTTAAAAGGTGGAATGGCTAAAGAAGCTTTTGAAATAAAGAAAGCTGCATTGGGCGTGCGGGTCCCGCCAAAAGATGTTTTTTGTAAAAATGTTGATATTCATGTGGCTGTGTAGGCTGTTGCTGATGTGGCGGTTTTTTTGATGGTGCGTTTGGAGGTAGAAGTTGTTGAGGGAATGCAAAAGAGGTCAACCGGTTGGCATTATCAGGTGTGCATGTTAATATGTTATAAAAGTTTACATCATTTTATTATGTATTTGGTGTGAATTGTTTAATGTGGTCCAACTTTTAATCAAAGTCCCAAGGGACAAATTACAACCATTGGATCATTAATAAGTAATGATCAAGATTAATCACATGCTTTATACATGGAGGGGTATTTTTACATTTGATACTCACATTAAAAAAAATTTATAATTTTTTTATTTTATTTTATTTATTTTTGTTAACTATTATTTTCTTATTTTTGAAAATAAAAACAACATTATGTGATAATCACAATTCACATGTGATTGTAAACTTGATCACATGTGATTATACAAAAACATCACAATTCACATGTGATTATACAAAAACACCGCATGTGATCAAGTATATAATCACATAATGTTATCACATGATGTTATTTTTTAACAAAAAATAAAAATTAATTAATTAAAAAATAAAAAAAAAATTTAAAATTTACTTGAGTGCCAAGTGTCAAAAATAGCCCTCCATGTATAAAGCATGTGATTAATCTTGATCATTAATTATTATTGATTCAGTGGTTGTAATTTGTCCTTGGGACTTTGATTAAAAGTTGGACCACATTGAACAAATCTGTGTGTTTTGTAGTGAAGGGCTAGTTACAGAACCCATTTTAGGCTACATAACCCGCAGAACTCAATCTAAACCATTGAATTTCAAAATGAAATGATCATGGAACATACATGAAGTGATTTAATGAGGGACCCCCATGCATGTATGTTATTCATGCACGAAAACATATATGTTTTTGTGCATGTATGTTTTCATGTATATATACATAAGTGTTATTTTTGCATTATTTGAACATATATGTTTTTCAGTATTTTTGATGTCTTTCTTAAAGTATATGTTTGATTTGGGTTAAATGTTATTGTTTTGCATATTTTTTTACTAAATTCTAATATTCTTAGATGAGTTCTGCTTGGTTCTACATAAAAAATGGGTTCTGTAAATAGCTCGCCCCTTTATATATATATATATATATATATATATATATATATATATATATATATATATATATATATATATATATATATATATATATTGCTGTTACTTTGGCGAGGATTTTTATTGTAGTGTATATACTTAGATGCTAGAAAGTATAGGTGGCATTTAGTCATGAATAGGTCACTTATGGTAAAATAAAAACTAAGGGTCAAATTATAAATGTTGTAACTTTTTACTTCAGGGTGAAAATTTTCAAGTTTCCGTGATCTGATTCTCGTTCAACTTCACCACATAAATGGTGGATTTTAGGAATACGAATGGGCAGGACTTGATTATTATTTGAAACTAGTAATGTGATAGTCAACTGTTGATAGTCAAGGTCAAGGTCAAGGTCAAGGTCAAGGTCAAGGGGTGAAGTGTGGAGACTTATGTTGTTCAAGGACTGTTCACTGCAATTATCATTTTAGGTAATGTTTTCATGCAAAATGACAACATTCCTCCATTTTAAATCTGAAATTTGAAACATTTTATAATTGTAGGTGATGTTGAGTTTAATCAATCCTTAGAGATGATGTTGAAACACCACCATGTCTCTCTCTTATCCACTTCAGCAAAGAAACATTCAAATTTTGACACCCCATCTATATGTATGTACGTACATGTATGTATATAAACATGTATAATGCAACGGAAACCAATTCTTACTTTGGTTTATTTATAACCAATCCATTCATTATTTCCAGAAAATTGATTGCTTTATGATTCAAATTATTGGGGTTAGTAGCTTGTTATACTGACATCTAAAGCGTTACACATCAAATCACTTTGGCTACGTTTAACCCGTTTGGCCCCTTTTATTTTTCTAGTTTTCAATCTACCATTTGACCCTTTAAAGTTAAAATATAACCTGAATTGATGTAAATAGGTAAAAGTTATCACCTCTGATTTTAAGATATGGAATCGCGCCTCGAGGTGGAAAAAAAAAATCTAAAATATTATATAATTCATAAAAAAACAACACAAAGTATAATATAACCTAAACTAGCTTCATAGCCCGCCCGACTGGGCGGGCATGCTTCAAGAATAAATGTTTCAAGATAAGTTTGTACAAATTTTGATATATGAATAAATGTTACAGAAAATTTGTAGACGAAATAAGACTTCTTTGTAAACGACATTTGTTGTTGAATTAGTGTAATTGTCATCTTTGTCGCAACAAAAAACGTTCAATCCGTTCTTGTTCTTAACTCATGATACATCGACATAACGTTGGTCATGTGAGAATATTGGTTTTTGAAGAAACAAACCAACTTGCGACAACGTCTGACCTTGGCTTTTATTAATAGTCATAGCAAAGCAAACTTTAACAGGAAATTGTCTCCGGTTCAATTTGAAAGACATCTTGTTGTCGGAAGGACTAATAGCCATGTAATTAAATAAAATACTTGCATGTTTTTGAAGGCCTTCCAGGTCTTCTTTTGGAGATATCCTCTAATGGTGTGTTGGACGAAGAGCAAAGAAAATTACATTGAGATTCTACTACGATGCGTTTAATGTTTTCTGATTGATTCTCAATATTTTCTACTGTGATTTTTCTTTTTCCTCCTTTTTTATAGCCTAAATCTTACACCATTTTGTCATCGGTGGTGAACTTAATCTTTTCCATGTAATCTTTACGTGTAGTAGTTGATAAAATCTTTACCTATATATTAAAAATAAATTATAACTAAACTAAATATACTTCCTCCGATTCAAAATAAGTGCTATATTTTTGGTTTCACGTTTTTTGAGGCAAAAGATTATAATGATGGTTAAATTATATTAATTGAATGGTTAGTGGATAATGGGTCTCACACCTTTGAATAAAGTGGGGTTAATGATGTTTAAAAGTAAAAAGTAAGGGTAATGGATCATTTCACTTTGTTAAAGTAGATAATTAGTGGGTGTGAGTCACACTATTTTTTGCCAAAGAAATTGTAAGTGTTACGTTAATAGGGTGTATGGTTTAAATAGGGGTAAATGGTTTTCGAATTTTTATAAATGATAAAGATAAGCTACCATCACGTAATTTAAGGAATAAATGGTGTGATATCCTCCAATTTCGGAATTTTGATAGAGTCTTCAATTTTGGTATTTTGTATTTAATGTTTTTAATATTTTACCAGAAATATAGACTTCTAAATATTAAGCCTTCAAAATATCATTAAGCCATTTATTGTTTCCCAAAAATTGTAGGAAAGGCACAAATATTCTTTATTTGGTTGTCTTGTGATATTCGCCCATTTATGGTAATCTTTAATTTTAATGGTATACTTACAGGATTGCATTAGTTTTGGGAAGCCAATAAAAAGAATATGTGATTAATGGAGGTGGTTTAGTTGAGGAAAAATGCTTTAAAACTACCTGGATTTGAAATTAAAATTTGAATTTCTGCATTGAATTTAAATATTTCGTGATTAATTGTGCTTAGTCTTAATAGTGTTAAATTGAATCGTCCAGGTGGCATATGGAGGCAATTACAGGTGGCATTGGGAGGGACGCTTAGAAGTAATGAGTTGTCAAAATAATCTCAAATCTAGGCCTCATATATAAAGGAAGATATAAGCTTAAAATGTCATAGTTAATGTTATATAAAAAAATCATAGTTAAGGACTTAAAGGTTATATCTAGTCCACTAAACATAATACCATCCAAGGTTCTAGAAAATACAAGCCTTAAGTCATGGCGGGCCGTGACGTTTTTCTAGGCGTGATTTAACGTGGTAATTTTTTTTATATAATTTATATATATACGTATATCAAATTAAACAAATCTATAAATCTATTAATTTATATAACAATTCATATATAAAGTTAACATCAAAATGTATAATTATATATGTCACCAATATTTTTTAAATTAAATTTTTTCAGCCGTCTTACAAAAAACTAGTCATAAGGCGCGCCTTATCATGTCATATCTCACGTTACGCCTAACCTAGCCGCCATGGTCTGTTTCGTAACGTCGACGTCGCGCCTCACGCCTTGGCGATGTCTTGGCTAGGGGTGAGCATAGCCGGTTACCCACCGGTTCCGAACGGAACCGGAACCGGAACCTCTTGTACCGGTTCCTCAATTTTCGGAACCGGAACCGGAACCTCCGGTTCCGGTGCCGGTTCCGGTTACCCTGTTTCTAAAATCGTAAAATTAAAATAAGATGCGAAGCATAAATATTAATCAATTTTTGTCATTTTATCAACTAATCTTTGAATAATATAAACTCCAAACACTTAAACATATTATTGTCTATATATTTTATCGTTAGAACACTGTATTTAGACTAATTAATGACTAAACTCATTAAAGGTTACACAAAATTTCTCATATATTTAAATTTGGACATTAAATTTATCATATATATAATATTTTAACAAAAATAGACCGAATAATCACCGGTTCCGGTTATCCACCGGTTACCGGTTCCTAAATTTTGAGAACCGGAACCTCTTAGGGCGGTTCCATAATTTTAGGAACCGGAACCGGCGGTTCCAAGACGGTTCCGGTTCCAATTCCGGTTACCCGTTTTTTATGCTCACCCCTAGTCTTGGCGCGCCTTTTAGAACCTTGATACTCCCTCCGTCCCAAAATTATTGTCCACTGACAAAAATCACACAGTTTAAGAAATGTGCATTTATTACACTGTGCAACCAATAGAATTTTATCTTTACCACCTAAGTGTTTTTTGATTGGTTGAATTTTCAAGTGGACATTCATTTTGGGACATTTAAAAAAGGAAACATGGAGAATAAAAATGGGACGGGAGAGAGTACCATCTAATATGATCAAAGATCGAAAAATATACCATCTTTACCGCTTCATCTTCATCCCACAAGGCAACTTCAAATGAAAAGTGTTACATGTGATTCTTGATAAGAGAAGAAGATAAAATGGCAGCGGTTAAGGTTTGCTCAAAAATTGAAGACCGAGTGAGAGGGGTAGTTTTTGGAGTGATGAAGATGGATCAGATTAGGTCTAAGCATCAAACTCATTCTGACACCATATTAAAGAATGAAAATCTCTTTTAAGACCAATTCCAATAGTGAACTTTAACATAATTTCAGTTTTTGTTAAATCAACATCACGTCAGCTCACATTCCAACTGACATTCAACTGACATAATCAGGTCATCAATATCATTCTCTTCAGTTTTTTGAACTCCATCATTATAAAATATGCACACACAATACTCTATTAATATATATTGGGCCCACCATATTCCCTTCTCAGCTCTTTCCCTAGCCAATGCCAAATACCTACGGATTCTTACTAATGAGATGTGCCAATGATTGCCAGCTTGTCGGTTGGGAGAAGAATTGACTGACGTTGGAAGTGGTCTAAACATAACAATAATTGATAAACTATTTGTGGATTAAAAAGTGGCATAAATGACCTAATGAACCCTAAGCCAAAAAATGTCTTGAGCCAACTATCCAAAATCTATCATCTAATAGTTATCGATCCATGGATAGTGAATATATTATGTGGTGACTTGTATCCACCTTATCGAGGAGCAATGCAATCACATCGATGTCCCTAATAATGCTAACTCACCTTTGTCTACGGTTACAACTTACAACAATGGTATTTTAATTTTGTTTATTGCAAAACATGGCTGTGTGCGCGTGTTATTAAATCAAATATTATGTCTAAATAACACATGACACACTTGGTATATACTTTGTGTAAGGAGTTTACCCTCACTTAGCAGTGGTGGACCAAGAAAAAAAAAGTTAACGGGTGGCACCGGTTGCACTTTTTTTCCTCAGGGGTGTCACCTACATTAAAAAAAAAATAACATTATTTTAACGCTATTCAGAAAAATTTCAGGGGTTATACGGGCAATCCCGTGCACCATACTAGGTCCAACCCTTTCACTTAGCATGCATAACAAAAATGAACATTGGAACACGATAAAACGTTTATAATTCTTGCAATAACATACGAAAATCATGTTTCGACATGAATCCTATTTTTTTGGATCACATGCAAGAGTTACCTAAATTTAGAGTAAGATCAGTAGATCACACATGATCGTTCCTCCAATTAATCCACAAGATGACCAATATAGTAATAATTAATGAAAATACTAGTCTCATAACGCTATATGATGATAAATAGACTAGGAAAAAACTGCCAACAACTTCGTTAATGTATTACACTATGCATAATAGTAACCCAACTTATAATTGATTACAATTTCGTGTTAGCGCCGTTTTAGTTTCCTCTCCAAACTAAATACATGACCAAACTCACTCAGTAGTGACCAAACCATAGTCACACGATACGCTGGTTAAGGTGCGTACCGCGTATCGAACGTCGCGTACCGAAACACGATACATTGGTGTACCATACGCTACCGGGATCGCTCTTTGGTACGCCAATTTGGAGTTCTCGATAAAAGAAGGTAAACGAATTGGTACGTCATAATTCGCGTTCCCAATAGGTGGGAACCTCGTACCCGATTAATATGGTACGAGTTTCCCACGAAGTCAGGATTGTATTGGCATAATTTTTAAATTTCATGATCGATTGTGTATATCTTTTTATTATAGGAATGATTCAAAATCAAATCACCCCTATAGGAATGTTGTTGTTGGCTTTATGTGTTTTAATTTTTTGGTATATACTTAAGTATTTTTGTTAATGTCTTTAATGTTTTATGGATTTTATGCTATGTTTTTGTTATTTGAAATTTTGAACTTTTGTATATAATTATATATATGCAAAAAAAACTTAATTTTAAGGGTACATCGTATGGTACATCGTTCCAAAACGTAAGGTACACCGTACCGGACACGTACCGAAATGAACCTACCCCCTGCGTACCGGATACACCTAAACTAGTGAATCGCGTACCCGTACCGCGTACCTGTACTGGAGCGTACCGCGTCCTATGTGACTCTAGACCAAACTTATATCAATCTACAATTAAAGTATAAGGCACAACACTTTATGGACAATACAACAAGCATCCTCTCACAAGAAGTTTGGTCGGCTGAGCAACCAAACTGAATGAAAAAAGAAGAGTGGACGCGCCGACCTTTGGTCATATAGTGGGAGGGACGCGGTCGCGGATGGAACGACTGACGATTTTGATCACCCATTACGAATAGTGGATCAAAATAAGTGATACACTTTCACATCTAGTAAAAAAGTAGGATTCATTCTCTACTTAATATCTATTTTAATAAAATAAAATTACCTTTGTACCTTACTTTTACTTTTAAACATCATTAATATCATTTTATTCAAAATATTTAGGACTCATTGTTTAACCATCAACTTTTAAAAATCTTAACACATATTTTATTCTTTTGCTTCAAAAACTATAAAACTTTAAATGTATTACTTATTTTAATACAAAGGTAGTACATATATTTAAATTTCTACAAACAACATGATAACAAAATTTAACAGTTTCTCTCTTAGTACTCATCTTATTTCCTTAAGCCGCTTTTCGTCATATTTTTATTATTAAAAATATTCTATATTTTATAAAAGAAATATTATTTTTTAAAGAGTACCTAAATATAAAGAACAATATATTCTTTAGACAAGGTAAGTTGAGTACGAGTACAAAGGAGTATTATCTTGTCCCGGATATTAAAAGAGTATTATTTTTCCCCACTTTAAACAAACACACGACAATTAATTGCAACGACACACCGACCAGTGTTGTCTATACATGTGTCCAATTGGGACCCAATAGTCACGCGCCATGGCCCTTCTTCCATCAATTTACCTCATAAATTTTCTATCAACCCCATCACCATCGCATTATATATTGATTTTGACATTTTGGTACTAGCTTGTTTATTTGTATTTGTGTATTTTGTTATGTTGTGTTTTTATTTTGTATATGTAAGATGAATATTATTATCTGTATATTGCATTGATGTGAATATATAAAGTAGAAATATTAATATAGTTATAGTAGGTTTCCTACATTATAGTATTATATATATACTGTATTATTAACATAGCCTGATAGCCCCCGTAGTTTTAGCGGAAGACTCACGAATACACATATTTGATCAAAAAATTTGAAAAAGTTGTGTAGGTAGACTTATGGTGAGATATCTGCATAGGTAGACTTATGGTGAGATATCTGCAAATTGACGATCCTAAGGCATATGCAATACCTGCACATGCCCAAAACATGCTCCCTACAAAATCTAAATCAATTTCCACATGTGTTTGTGTTATAGTGTATTACAGGGTTATGTTAAAAATCAGAGATTTCTCTCCGGTGTTTGATTCGATTGGCGGAGAACCGCTTCTCCGGCGGTACTCCGGCGGTACTCCAGCGAAGTTATAGAACAGGGACAAGAACAAAAATTAACACTTTTTATTGATTATGAATATCACATTCGAATGATTTACATTGATTGACTCTAAACCTATTTATACTACATGAAAAGGTGCGGTGAACAGTTATGACGGTTACTAGAGGCGGTTACCGGCGGTTGTTGGTGGCCGGTGGTACCCCTTGGTTAATTGTACCCTTTCACTAATTAACATTAAAGTTTTATACCCTAAGTTATACAAAAATACTAATACAAATGATTTGATATTTAATAATTCCAACAGGTTAGAGGCTAAATACACGTTACTAGTGTTATCACAAAAGATGATAGTGACACGAGACTAAAAGGATCTATATGCAGAGTCAGTATTTCATGATGACGATCCTGAATCATAAGGCACTCAAATGTTACACATGTGCGAACCTTTAAATCGAGCACAAATTAAAACCATACTCAGAGAGGTAATTCATATATGTAGGTTTAGATTCAAAGATAGAACTAGAGATTTAGCATAAACAAGTAGAAATTAGGAAGATTTAGATTGAAAGGAAATGATGAACTCTTTGCAATATTGATATCACTGTTACAAATTTAGGCGAAGGTTTTTGGCTATTAGGTTACTACTTAGTATATATACATAGCCTAAGTTTCGACTAAATACAAAACGGTCCCTAGACTATTGGTTACAATAAATGTGACCCAACAATCTCCCCCTTTGTAATAATAGTCTGGGAAGCGTATCTTCGAAGTCTTCATCTTTAGCAAAAGCTGAACCTGGTAGATATGTCGTTGAATAATGAAGACTTTTGATTGAAGATACATATCGATCGACTAAAAATAAGACCCATAATGATAGGGAGATTAACAGCGGAAGTCTTTTCTTGAAGTTTGTGGCTTTATGTCGATCAATGATTCTTGATAATTGTTGTTAGGGTAAAATGTTGATAATGGTTACGCTCCCCCTCAAACAAACAATTATTTCTTCACGGGAGTTGGATTAAACGTTTTGAGATTTACTCCCCGGAGAACGAATTACCAATTTCAACTACGGAAGTTGTTTGATAAGTTCGTTTTGTAGATTTTTGGTTTCTTGTTTACTCCCCTCAAATGGTGCATATATCTTATTAATGTGGAGTAAACTGGGCTAACATGTCGATAATCTCCATTATATTGTAAGAAACTCCTAAATTTGTTCACGCAGATTGAGCTTTAGAAGAATTTTTCTCTGGAAGTATCAATTCTTTATAAAAAGAATTTATGTAATGTATCTTCTCCCCCTCATGATGAATAAGATTTATCGGATTCATCATGTAACTGTGAAGTTCTGCGAGTTTGAATTAAGAAGAATCTTCAATTGAAGGAGAAAATATAAGTTGACTATGACGAAGCCCATTGATAAAAATGTGTTGAATAATGATTATACATTTTTTGTTATAATCAATATATAACACATTTTATCATTGAAACCATTGAAGTCTTCTTCTTTAGTAAAAACTGGAGCTGAGTGATAATTCGTTGAGCAGTTATGTTGAAGAATCAGCTTCAGCTTTTGATGATCGGTGATAACAATACTTTTAATTGGCTTTTCAACCAATAGAAAGAATTTCGGAAGACTTCAAGTAAATCGACGAAATGTAGACCCATAGATTGAGCAGTTAGCAGCGGAAGTCTTTTCTTGAAGTTGTGGCTTGGTCGATTTGTTGATGATCATTGGTTTCTGACATGTGTTGAGGTCGTAGAAGTGCGGTATTTTGATTTATTTTGGATTTTCTGACCGTTGTTGA
Organism: Calendula officinalis; assembly: GCA_963853835.1. Classification (NCBI taxonomy): domain Eukaryota; kingdom Viridiplantae; phylum Streptophyta; class Magnoliopsida; order Asterales; family Asteraceae; genus Calendula; species Calendula officinalis. The sequence goes on from OY970824.1 coordinate 32,950,923, forward strand.
TAATGTTGGAGTACGGTCATAGAATCCCTTATTGACTGTTGTTGATAAAAATGGAGTACAGCCGTCAATCTTCGCACTGGAATGTATCAGTGTAACCCGGGATCACATAGATTGCCCGTTAACACGACAGTTACAGAAACTGTGTGACCTACGTTCAGCGTTGGCATTGATGTTAGCACTAGTAGGATTTCCATTCAATCATTGTGAAATATCAATATATTTGATATCACTATGAATGTTCCGACAATATCACAAAGATATGCTTGGTAAAATGCATGTTTCCTAGATATATTTAATTCGGTTCTAGACTATATTCGTGGACAAACGAAGGTGAGGACTGGAGGTGGGTCCTCTTTTTCAATATCAACAAACTCCAAATGAGATGTCGACAGCATATGTGCTTAATCTCTGTGATATTGAAACAAGTACTTTTTGTACTTGAGTGGCTGGGGGTTGTGCATTGCATCACTGGGTCCATGATGTCTTTTTCAATATCAGAGAGCAACATATGCAATCTGATAGAAATGTGGCTACCCGGCTTTTTAATCGGTTTGGTAAGGGTTTTTCGTTTTCTTTAACTCTGTCACACCCTCCTCACACAAGCTCATTTTTTTTTCAATTTTTAACTACTCCCTCATTTCGTTTTACCATGTACTTAGCTGTATTGCACCCCATACTTCATTCCCCCTCTCAAATTTTACCTCTGCGCACCCCAATCAAGATCCCGTGATACTTGATTCTGCTCACCTACACCTACGGACCCTCACAGTATGTCCTAAATTGTAGGTGGCTCCTTGGGAAGATCATGTCGGTTATAGCAGATCATAGGAGTTATTTGAGAGTGAACTATAACGCTCATGTGCAATTGATCAGCATTTTAGATGTTACATTTTAAGAATGATGTACATGGATTTTTCATCGGAAATGTATGTGTTTCCAGCATAAATTGTTTCCTTTAAGATTGAAAATTTTAGGCACATCAACTTGAACACTTTAGGTAATACCGGTCTCACATAGAGTAACCGTTAACACACCATTTGATTCAATAGTCGTTTGCACAACGGTCGAGTCAATTGTGTGACCTGCATTTAGAGTTGGCATAATTTTAGCTCTAGCAGGATTTCCACTCAATCCTCGTGAAGCACCAGATTGTGATGCCACTATGAGTGTTCCGATGAATTCACGGAGATTCATTTTAATAGTGTATGTGTCTTATATTGGAAATATTTGACGGTGAGATCTAGACACTTTGTGCATTGAAGCGAGGCGTAACCCGGGGTAGGAGGTTAATAATTTCCATACCAACATACTCCGAATGAGTAGTCGATAGAATACGTGCTACGTCCCCTGATGAATTGAAACAAATTCCTGTTGATAGGAATCTGAGTGGTTGGTGGTGGAGTGCAGATGCTTTACTGGGCCAGTTAAGTCTAGTGAAACATTCAACACATTAATGATCACATTTTTGTGAGGTTGCCCGGTTTATTGTCGGTTTGGATGCACTCAAAGGTGTGTTTTCTTAAATTTATCATGTTTTCATATCACCTTTCACTCACCTAATTCTATACCCTAGACCTATACCCTCTCAGTGTATTTATCGGCTGGAAAAGTTTCCCTGGGAAAGGTGAAGCCGGTTTTGGCAAAACCATGGGAAGGTAGAGTCTTTGAAGTAGAAAGTAACGAGAATTAAAAGAATTTGTAATAAACAGATGCCATCTTTACTAGGGAACTAGTAAAGAGATCGTTTACGGATATTACAACGACTTATAATCAACGTTACAAACATAAAACATTTTGATTTGGGTATTTTTGTTTTGTTATTTGAATTTTCTCCCCCTAGAAACACTAATTCTCCCCCTAGAATTAATATTTCTCCCCCTCGACAAAACAAAGATATGAAAAAGTTTTGAGTTTTGAGGATGTACCTTAAACAACGTCGGAGGGTTGGATAAGAGTATTTGCGGTTATGTTTGATTGAGATTCGTGCATTCTTTTGATGAGCGGGTTCTGAATCTGTTTTGATCAGAAGCCATTTTTCGTTGAGGACCGGGTTTCAAGCTGATTTACTTGAAAGCCATTTATTTGAAGCTCGGGTCATACACTGAAGTGTGTACAAGCCATTATGTTGAGGCTCGAGTTATACACTGAAATGTGTATAAGTCATTCTGTTGTGGCGCGAGTTATACACTGATGTGTGTATAAGTCATTATCCTGCATAACAAATCATACAACTTTTGGTACCCATTTTTGTTTGGGTCCGATGGTATTAGTATGAGAATGAAACCATCGATAAGTTGTATCGATTTTATGTAAAGATTCGGAATTCCAAGAAAAATTGAAACTTGATGTTTCACTTTCAAATAATTTCTGAGGGAATTATATGAGATTTTGAAGTTTTAGGAATCCATTTTGCATTTGAGCTCATAGGGGTTTTACAGACAAAACCATGATTTGTTATGGGCAATGATCTAAAAATTATTTTAGGTGCCAGTGAAAATATATCATTTCTTTTATACCTCAAAATGTTTGTTTTAGAAATTGAATTATTTTTAATTTTATAATATTTCAAAACATTTTTGGATTTAAAAGTACAAGGTTCCGAAGATTGTGGTTTCACAAACAACTTACTCTTTTGAAGAGAATAAGTTGTGAATTGTGAGACCTTTTTAGTAAAAGATTTTGAAGATTCACCGGTGTAAATCTTAATCGGAACTTGTACCGCACGTTTTCCTTTATCAAAAATTTTAGGTTTAGAAAATTTTGCAATTTTGATATTCAAAACATCGTTTGTAGTTTGTGACAAAGAAATATCTATTTCAAGAACTGTAATTTTATCTAACAATTTTGTTTTCTCAATATTAAAAATATTGATTTGTTTTCGTAAATCAGATCCAAAATTACATTCAAGTTGTTTGATTTTATTAATGGTGATTTTCGGTTAAAACAAGAACCAAAACGCAGCGGAAAGATTTAATCACCATGAACGGATCTAATATTAAATCATACAATTAAACTAATAAACAAATCAAAGAGTTAGGAAGAACATTTCATACCCTGGAAGCCTTTGATCTTTGTGGAATGGATGGATGGAGATGATGACCGAAACCAAGTATTCTAAAGGAGAATACCTCTAAAGAATGATCCACACAACACTTGCAAGAACACCACTAGAGAATGCTAATTCTTTCTTGGAACAAATGGAAGCAAAAAATGGAGAATATGTGTGTGTGTGTACGGTCAAAAAAGGGCAAGAGAGGGAGTTTATGGAGCCATTTACACTCCATAATGGTGCCATAATTCCCATTAATGATTTCCATAAATCATTGATCTATATTTACACACAAGTCCTTATCTTTTGTTCCTTCTAGTTTGCTCACAATAAGGTTTCAATATTAACATTTAATATTAAACTTATATACAAGCATGTAGCTTATATTAATATATAATGTAATTACACTAATTACACTATATATCTTATGTTGTTAAGTGTTTAAGTGTGTGACCCTTTAGGCTCACAAACTACTAGCCATATAACTATATGTTATACATGTGAAGCATATTCCAACAGCTCCCACTTGCGCACGTGATAACATCAAGTAGTTATACAAGCAAAGGTTAGAGTCTAGCAACCCGCCAATGCCCCTAGGAGTATATGAGGAGTTTCATAAAATCTTTGTTCAAAGTTTTTCAAGCAGTTATCCTTTTGTTGCTGATACTATGTTGAATTTTAGACAAGGATCAATGTCAATCTAAAACTTCAACGATTCTGTTTCTCGATCTATATAATGAAATAGATTACCAAAACCAGTCAAGATTCATCTTGATTATCTTTTGGGTGTGGCCACACATACATCTATTCAAAATCATCGAGGGGCCCAGTAGTATCTAGTCCACATACGTGGAGGAACAAATTATTTATTGACTGCATGTGTCTGTCATATGCTTAATGATAAACCCGATAATGGTTGTTATAGCAGCCTTATTCAGGTCAGCGTTTAACCACATCAAAGTTTACCCCTCTACATACACAAACCAACTTGCATCTCAAGTCAGAGGATAAGTGACAAAGCCTTTGTGAGATTCACTTGTGACATAAAGCCAGGAAGTGATTTCTCATAGGTTGGGTCAGTCCAATCGTGCATCGTTATGAACGACATGTGAGTTTGATTTCATCATCCTTAGTCATACTAAGATAATGTCGTCAATGCTCTCAGATTTGTCTTAATAATATTCCCATATTATTAATATGACAATGGACAATTTAGAATATAAAACACAGTAAATATTCATGGATATAAGCATGCAAATATAGAACACAGTAGATATTCATATAAAAACGATCATATCAAATATATCAATTTATTCCAATAAAAACTGCTCAATGTTCCATTATCCAAATACTAAAACAGATTACATGAAACTACTAGCTGGTCGAAGCCCAATGTTTCTAGCATGCTCAATATGTTTGGTACATGACATTGGCTTCGTGAAGGGATCATCTAAGTTGTCATCTGTATGAACTTTGAGTAAGAGTACATCTCCCATTAGGATCGCATCTCTAATGTAGTGAAGCTTCCTCCGATAATGTCTGGCGCCTTTCTGAACACCGGGTTCGTTGGCAATGATGATAGCACCTGTGTTGTCACAGTACATATCCATAGGTCTTTCATTACTGGGGACAACTCCAAGCCCAGAAATGAATTTCCTCATCCAAACAGCTTCCATTGCAGCTTCAGTAGTTGCAATGTATTCAGCTTCCGTAGAAGACATAGCGATAGTGCTCTGCTTTGCACTCTTCCAATCAACAGCGCCTCCGTTCAAAACGAAAACATACCCCGTTTGAGATTTGGAATCATCTCTATCAGTCTCAAAACTAGCATCAGAATAACAAGTGACGCTTAGTTCATCTTGACTTTCACCACCATAAACAAGAAACATATCTTTAGTATTTCTAAGATACTTCAGTATGTTCTTAACAGCAGTCCAGTGACTCTCACCTGGATTCTGTTGGTATCGGCTTGTAAGGTTCTGAGAGAACGCTACATCAGGTCTTGTGCACCGTACAACATACATGATTGACCCTACTGCCGAGGCATAGGGGACATCACGCATACGTTTCATCTCATCATGTGAGGACGGTCCTTGAGTCTTACTCAAGTGTACATTGTGTTGCATATGGAGGTTTCCACGTTTGGAAGCATCCATTCTAAACCGTTTTAGAATCTTATCAATGTACGCACTTTGACTTAATCCGATTAACCGCTTAGATCTATCCCGGTAGATCTTTATACCAAGTATATATGCCGCTTCCCCAAGATCCTTCATAGCGAAGCACTTCCCAAGCCAGGATTTTACATCTTGTAGCATTGGAATGTTATTTCCTATTAGTAGTATGTCATCGACATATAGGATTAGGAAGACGACAATGCTCCCACTAGCTCTCATATATACACATGGCTCGTCGGGATTCTGAGTAAAGCCAAACGTTTTGACTTCCTCATCGAATCTTTTGTTCCAACTTCTGGATGCTTGCTTTAGTCCATAAATGGACCTTTGAAGCTTACATACTTTCTTGGGGTGCTTTGTACTTACAAATCCCTCAGGCTAAACCATATTGACATATTCATCAAGGTGTCCATTTAAGAAAGCAGTCTTAACATCCATTTGCCAAATCTCATAGTCATAGTACGCTGATATGGCTATGACGATCCTAATAGCTCTAACGTCGGTAACAGGCGAGAAGGTTTCATCATAGTCAATACCGTAGGTTTGAGTGTAACCTTTTGCCACCAACCGAGCTTTATAGGTGTGTACATTGCCATCCATGTCAGTCTTCTTCTTGAAGAGCCAGTTGCTGCCAACAGTCTTACTGTTAGGAGGAAGATCAACCAAAGTCCATACTTGGTTATCTTTCATGGATTGCATTTCCGCGTTCATAGCATCAAGCCATTTGTCAGATTCAGAATCTGCTAATGCAGCTCGATAGCTAGGGGGTTCATTATGATCCCCTAAACTTAGCTCCTCAGCATCGACATGGAATCCATATCGTTCAGGTGCATGAGGTGTCCTTGCGGACCTTCGAACGGGGACTTCATCATTTTGAGGTGCAACAAGAACAGTTTCATGTTCAGCCTCATCTTGATGTTCGCTAGTATCTACAATAGGTTGTGCATCTTCATCGCTTGGAATCTCGTCAAAGTCGATGGTGCTCCCACTTGGTTCTTGTGAAATGAGATTGCTCTCAAGAAACTCAGCATAACGAGCAATAATTACTTTTTGCTCGGGTGGGTAGTAGAAATAGTAACCCATCGTTTCCTCAGGGTATCCTATAAAGATGCACTTGACAGCTCTGGGTTCAAGTTTGTTCGGTGTGTCTCGTGTCACGAGAGCCTCACAACCCCAGACCTTCAAGTAAGGCAAGTTTGGGACTTTCCCATGCCATATCTCATATGGTGTCTTTTCAACTTTCTTGGTGGGAACCATATTCAGTATTCGAGCAGCCGATTTGAGTGCATAACCCCAAACGGATAGAGGCAGAGTGGTAGGACTCATCATCGATCGGACCATGTCAAGCAAGGTGCGATTTCTCCTCTCTGATACACCATTATGCTGTGGTGTATAAGGGGGAGTGAATTGTGAGACAATCCCACAATTCTTTTGATGGTCTTGAAACTCATGGCTCATGTACTCTCCTCCTCGATCGGACCGGAGAGCTTTTATCTTCTTGCCGAGTTGATTTTCCACTTCATTTTGGAAAGCTTTGAACGTTTCAAAGGTTTCATGTTTATGTTTAATCAAGTAAACATAAGCATAACGACTAAAGTCGTCCGTGAAAGTAATGAAGTAGGTAGCACCTTCCCTAGTTCGAGTTCTAAAAGGGCCACATACATCGGTATGTATGAGTCCAAGTAGATCATTGGCCCTTTCGCCTACATGGGAGAAAGGCTTGCGCGCCATTTTACCAGTTATACAAGAAACACATTTATCAAATGATTCAGAATCATCTGATTTTATAAGTCCATCATTTTGTAATTTTAAAACACGTTTCTTGTTAACATGGCAAAGGCGACAATGCCATAGGTAAGTAGAATCCAAATTCAACTTGGATTTCTTATTGCTACACGTATAAATAGAACTATTGTTTGTAATACGATTATGCATGTCAATCTCAAAGATACCATCACGAGGAATAGCATTAAAGTAAAAACATTATCCTTTGAAACCGAAATACCATAATCCGTAAATGTATGAATAAAACCATTATTCCACAAACAAGAAAGCGATACTATACCCCTAGTAATACTAGGCGCATAGTGACAATTGTCTAATATAATAATTAAACCACTAGGAAGGATTAAATCATAGCTTCCTATAGCTTCGACGGGTGCACGCATTCCATTGCCCACGTACAAGTCCAAAGCTCCATGGTTTAGCTTTCTACTTCCCCTTAGACCCTGCATGGTATTACAAATGTGAGTTCCACAACCAGTGTCATATACCCATGATTTCTTAGGGAAAGCATATAGTTCTATTGTGAAGATACCTGATGTGCTAGCTTTGTTCTTCATCAACTCCGCCAGGTAGGCAGGACAATTCCTCCTCCAGTGGCCTGTTTCACCGCAGTGATGGCAAGCAAGATCCTTAGCAGGATGCTCCTTATGTGTAGGTGGGGGAACCTTTGGCATGGGCTTGTAAACTTGCTTTCCCTTGCCTTGGCCCTTAGCAACTACTTGCGGTTTTGGTTTTTGGATCTTTCCTTGCCTTATGGAAAGGACAGTAGGGGTAGGAGGTTTCTTGGGTAGCCCAGCTTCCGTTTGTTTCAGCATAGCATGTAATTCAGTGAAAGTCTTCCCCATACTATGCATATGATAAGTCATGACAAACGGTGCATAGTCCTTGTGAAGTGAGGTTAGAATTAACCCAATTCCAAGGATATGAGGCATAGGGTAGCCAAGTTTCTCCATTCGGTCTAGGTAACTCTTCATCTTCAAAAGATAAGAGCTAGCAGACTGTCCCTCCTCCTGCTTGCAAGCATGGAAGGCTTTGACCGTGTCAAAGAGTTCCTGATCAGCTTGCTTTTGATATGATGTCTTCAATTCAGCCATCATATCGAATGCTGTGAGGTCCTCGAGATTCTTTTGAATCTCAGGGATCATGCTCACCACCATGAGCGCGGCGACCTCTTGCTGTTCGTTGAACCTCTAGGTATAGGCCGCACGAACAGCAGCGGTGGCGGTAGCAGCAGGGGAAGGGGGCATCGCCTCCTCCAAATGGTGGTACTTTTGCTCGGCCCTAAGGTCAATCCTTAGGTTACGAGCCCAGTCCACAAAGTTCGTTCCATCAAGTTTCTCTTTTTCGAGAACGGAACGAATGGTGGTGTGAGTTAGGGTTTGATTAGTAGAAGTCATCTACAAAATTAGAAAATTCATTAATTAGTATTTTCAATAATCATTTCTTTTAATCAATTAACTACCCAATTAATTTTAACTAAAAGCTAAGATCCCATTGAGCTTCTATCACCGCATCAGTTGATCTGCTAGAGGTGATAGATCCAATAGGTAGGCGACGTTCAACAATTGCATTACAAGTGCAACTCTTAGAGGTATGGGACTTCATGGCACCTAGTGAACAAGCATCTAGGGTCAAGTGGCATGTTTGTCGCATCGTCGCCTCGAGTCAAGGTCTCACCGTCAACTCGATTAAGTCATCCAATGTGAAATCATGTCAAAATAGCTCTAGGTCTCACGCGTAGAGAATAATGACCTCGGATCTAGATTCAAACCACATCTCACGTGAATTCAAAAATAGAAGCAAGTGATTTACAACCGATTGGACGGCGTGACTTAAATTTTAGGTATGTTAAATTTTAATTTAATAAAATTTTATTAAGATATGAATGAATCATGTACTTCATTCATACCACTTCATAAGTCTTGTAATAAATGGTAAAAACTTTTAGCGATTATTAAGTGATAAGTTTCAAATCATATTTAAACTTAGTTTAATCTCAAAATAATTTTAGATTAAAGGTTTAATCATCAATGATTAACTAGTAATCATCAATGATTAAGGGTTTGAATGTTTTAATGTTTGTGTCTAACAACCATTTTAATTGTTTTACTACTTGTATCTAATAGAAAAGAAAAACAACCACAAACAAAGAATAAAACATGCAACAAATTTTGTGCAAACCTCGACCGATGAAATCCTACGTTCGGTCACGTGAGTCATCACGACGGACCGAAGGGTCAAACTAGGGACGGGCCAATATGAACCCAAACGGGCCTACATAAACCCAATGGGCTCCCACTTGCTCCAAGACATTCTTGAGCAAGTAGAACCCAAAATTGTGAAAAAATGCAATCTGCCAGAAAATTCCAGCAGACTTTGAAGCCCGAAAAGTCACTGAAGGAGTCTTCGTTGGTCTTCCCGGCCTTCTGGTAAGTTGTAGCCCACGACTTTGCAAGCATTTTAGGCTTTAGAATCGCCCAAAACGGAGTCCGTATGCCTCTGGAAAACCTGTTTTCGTACAGCCCTCGCTTTTGTGACGGAAATTTGTTGTTTTCTTCATTAGTCTTCAATATTTTTTGTCAACAATTTACAATAAAAAGATAAAATAAATACAATCTATTCTATTACTTTTACATTACAAATTACCCCAAAAATGGCACCAAAAATAAAAGAAAAAAAATGAAACAAATTACAACAATTAAGCCAAAAAACAAGGCTTTTCCCAAAACAACCAAACAACCAAACATCAACCACATTCATTCACAAACGGTCTAGGCTTTCATCGGTTTGCACAAACAAGCAACAATTGACAAGGCTTTGGCTTGGGATATGGCAAAAATACATGTTTTGCCATATCAAAAAAAAAATGCAATTAAAATTAAATTCCAAGCCAAATAATCAAAAAATACAATAACAAGATTAATTTTTTGATATGATTTTGTAACAAGTGACAATAGGGTTCCAAAAATACCATATTTTAACCTACTTTGTAATTAGAAAACCGAAAAAAAATAAAAATAAAAAACCCGTAGGGTTTGTTTCTTGCGATCGGAATTTTAAGAACACCAAAATCATTAGATTTTTGCCACTTTTCACAAAATCTAGCTAATTATATGATTAATATAATGACTCGTGATACCACTAATGGTGATTTTCGGTTAAAACAAGAACCAAAACGCAGCGGAAAGATTTAATCACCATGAACGGATCTAATATTAAATCATACAATTAAACTAATAAATAAATCAAAGAGTTAGGAAGAACATTTCATACCCTTGAAGCCTTTGATCTTTGTGGAACGGGTGGATGGAGATGATGACCGAAACCAAGTATTCTAAAGGAGAATACCTCTAAAGAATGATCCACACAACACTTGCAAGAACACCACTAGAGAATGCTAGTTCTTTCTTGGAACAAATGGAAGCAAAAAATGGAGAATATATGTGTGTGTGTGTGTGTGTGTGTGTGTGTGTGTGTGTGCGCTCAAAAAAGGGCAAGAGAGGGAGTTTATGGAGCCATTTACACTCCATAATGGTGCCATAATTCCCATTAATGATTTCCATAAATCATTGATCTATATTTACACACAAGTCCTTATCTTTTGTTCCTTCTAGTTTGCTCACAATAAGGTTTCAATATTAACATTTAATATTAAACTTATATACAAGCATGTAGCTTATATTAATATATAATGTAATTACACTAATTACACTATATATCTTATGTTGTTAAGTGTTTAAGTGTGTGACCCTTTAGGCTCACAAACTACTAGCCATATAATTTTCAGCACAAACAGAAGCATATTTTTTTTATGTTCAGAATATTAACAGTATTTGTGTCATGAAGTTTCTTTGTTAATTCAGCAATCTGAAGTTGCTTTGTTTCAGAATCTTTTGTTAGAGTTTCAATCTTCAAGAGTAATGCTTTATTTTCAGAAACTTCTTGGTTGAGTTTAAGTGTATGATCGTTTAAACGTTCTTGAAGTTGAGTATTTAATTGTTTTAAAGAATCAACTTCAGATATCTCAGTTTTAACAAAACAAGTATCAGGACCTATGGAATTATCAGAATTTGATAAGAGAGAACGGATTACCTCGTTTTCCTTGTTGGCCTTTTCAGTGAATCTAACAGAAACCTCGGCATTTTCTTTTGGCATATAGCACAAATTTGCTACTTGTTCTTCATCTTCAGCTAACACTTTTCCCGTCTCAATTTGTTTAGTCATCAACATCTTACGTTCATAATACTCTGAATCACGAACGATTGATTTCTTTGTAGCATCCAAAGATGTGATGGTTGGCTTTTCAGTTGAGATTGTAGCAGATATAACAGGCTTAAAAGTTGATGAAGATTTTTGCTGGTAGGCTTTGAGTAATCTTCCTTTTTATAGTTCGAGATAAGAGACATAGTCTTTATCGCATCTGCAAGGTCTTTAACCATATTTTTGCAATTAGGGTTGAAAGTCCCTGTGTTTAAAAATGTGATTTTTTTTTTTAAGTTTAAAAATTGAAATTGTTTAAAAAGTCGGGTGTTAGGTTTTAAAAAAAATTTGGTAATTTTTTTTTTTTTTTTTTTTTTTTTGAGCCAAGACAAACACAATTTAGCTTAAAAAAAAGAGTGTGGGCCTGAATAAAGTTTGGGTCGTATATTTGTAAGGAATAAAGACCAAAATCAGTTTTGGGCCTTAGATTGAAGTTTGGCTAAAAACAATTCAGTTTGGGCCAACAAGTTAATTGAATTTGGATTAACTGGTCCGAGAATGTTGGATTTTGAACAATTTAAGAACCAGATTATTTGAGGAGCTCTAAACCCGTCGGCCTCTCTTCTTCCTCGTCGGCGGAAAACGTTGCTGGGTAGAGTTGGGGTTTGGATTAATATTGATTTGGGCCAATAGTAAGTGTGGGCTTATTCGATTTTGGGTTTGGACGCAAGCTGAGATCGACGCAAGCTGAGATCGACATAAACCAGATGCAATCGGAGATCGGTTGAAATCGGAAGCAGAATCAGATCGGAATTGGGTTGAAGTCGGAATCAGACATGGAGCATAGGTCGTGACGAATCAATTCGTGAAGATGGAATCAGACATGGAAGCGCCGAACTGTTTGATTTTGTGAGAGCCGAACTTTATGTCGATCTTGAATAGCCGAACACTTTCACGAACATTTGAGCCGAACACTTCGGGCACTGTCTGAGCCGAACACAATGGAGCCGGGAACCTGAGCCGAACACTATGACGAGCCGAACTCTTTGAGCTTGTTCCTGAGGCCGAGGACTTTGACGAAGAACACAGGTGCGTAACTTTCAAAACTTCACTATTTTTTACCATAGATTCTTCAATTCTTAACCAAATGTAATGATTCAAGTCACAAAATGTTAGAAATCACTTTTCTAACGGTTTGATACAATCATACAGCTCAAATCGTAACAAATCAGTACTCGATTTTTGATTTTTCAGTGAAATTTTGAGTTTTTGTGTTTTTCACAATAATCATCAAATTGATTGATATACTTGATGGATTTCAACGAAATTTGATTCTAAAGTGCTTAGAATCAAAGGAGGAATGCGATTATCCAATAAAATCAACGATTTCTAACAAAAAAAATTTGACATTAAATTTCTACAACTCTTTTCAAAAAAAATTTCAAAAACTTAAAAAAAACTTGCTAAATCTCTACTGGTTTGGATCGAATCTCTTGAGACTTTTGCTTTGATACCAATTGTAGGTTTAGATTCAAAGATAGAACTAGAGATTTAGCATAAACAAGTAGAAATTAGGAAGATTTAGATTGAAAGGAAATGATGAACTCTTTGCAATATTGATATCACTGTTACAAATTTAGGCAAAGGTTTTTGGCTATTAGTATATATACATAGCCTAAGTTTTGACTAAATACAAAACGGTCCCTAGACTATTGGTTACAATAAATGTGACCCAACAATATAGTTATTACGAATTAGTTGTTATAAGTTACAAACCTATAACGGGAGAATTAACAATAATGCATGCATGTAACAACTAACAAGAATGCATTCTTGAATCATTCTTTTATCTTTTCAAATTCAATATTAATCTTTAGCTTCACAGATTTTCATAAGGATATAGATGTTTCATTCTTCATTCGCCGTGCAGTTTTAGTGTGGTATGTGACACGTACACATTAAGATTTCTATTCACTCTTATCTGTAAGTAGCTACTAGGACACAATAAGTGGCACACCTGTATCATACATGACCAATAACATTAATGATTTGTTTCATATACTGATCGTGTACAATGCAATCTCCTTCCGTATGGTTATAAGAAAATGTCAAAATTAAATTTTGGTACTCACAATTAAGGATACGTTTTCTATTTGCTAAAACTAGAATTTATCCGTCTTGCCACAAGCTACGTGTTGCAGCACGGTCTAATTTTCTTAAACAGTATTCTCGTTATAAGGGCTCCCTCGGGATAGCCGAGCTTTGTTCATGATGTACGCGACCTAACCGTTATCGTGACAGTTTCCGAACATTTATCTAGCCATACAGTATTGTTTATATAGTAAGGGATCGAACCCAAAACATCTATGAAGTTATTCGAGAACTTTTATACTATTTGATTCGGACAATATGATATAATGATCTAAGCTCCTTTTTTGGGACAAGTTGGTTTTTATAGCTTTGATGTTATCTACGTAGCCTTACATATAAATCAATGCATTTATGTCTTCTAGAATGGCAAGAGTTGAAATGCGGGTACGTTATCGCTAGGGTTTGAAGTTTGAACAGTGGCCAGATATGTTTTGAATTGCGGGTACGTTATCTAAGAAGTTTCAATGGAAACTAAAAATATAGAAAATACCCACAATTTAAACTTTTCAAGAAAAATTCATTAAAAACAGAAATTTTGTACTTACAGCATCAGGTGTGGTCATTTGAGTGGGATGGTTACATCTGCGCCACCTATGCGCACATTATTATTTCACATTTTACATTTAAAACCCCCAAAAACCCCTACCATCACTTAAGCCATTTGGGCTCCACCCCCTTTTTTTTCTTTTCTTTTTTCTTAAAGACTTAATACTTCATTAAAATAATAATTACAAACTACAAATAAAAATATCAAAAAAAATACCGAAAAAAAGAAAAAATTAACGAAATTTTTTAAAAAAAATACCGAAAAATACAAAAAACTACAAGTTATCTTCGACGTCAATTTCATCAGCATCTACGGGGTATTTGGAAGAGAATGTGTAGAAAATATTAGAGAGTTTGAAGAGAAAGTGTAGAAAAAAAGTTGTGTTTGAAAGGAGTATTTATAATTGGTTAGGTTTAAATTTTTTTTTAATTCGGCCGAAATAACCATTGCCAACGGCTAGTGCCACGTGGCAGGCTCTGATTGGGTCATTGGCCTCGTGGGCTAGCCGGCGAAAGGGGGGGTCAACGTGGCGAGGGGTGTGGTGGCACGCGCCGGACGCTGAGGTGGCGATCCGGCGAAGTTGGGTTGCGTGAATGTACCGGGCACTCTCAGTGGAAACTAAGGTCATTTGGTTCTATTATTTTTAAGGATTTTGTTAATAACAATCTTAAGAGATGTCTCTAACATGCATAAAAGACTTGTACATTCATTGATAGAGTGGTGATCCTAAAATTCAGGGGGTTGTTTTTACTCTGATTTTACCTTCTTATTAACAGCCCTAATGGCGATCATTACCATTTTCTTATTTTTAATTATGAAAGATAAAAAGAACTATCTTCTCTGATTGTTTTTTGACAAAAGTTTTTCCTAGAGTCTTTTGTCTATGTAGCGTAGACCAAACGCAGAAAAAACCTCTAGCAGATGTTTGTTTTTTGGAACTTTACAGACATTTTTATCTGCCTAAGATTTTCCCTCAATTTTGCCCCCAAACCTGCTTTATACATATGTTAAAAAACAAACAATATTTATTTTGCAGACTACATGCCTTTAGTCCATTTCAAAAATTACGACACATGATGGATGTGATTAGCAGACCACATATCTTTATACTTTAAAAAAAAAATTGAATACGTTTAATGATTATCTTTTTTTTTTTTGGAAACGGCAAATCTAATCTACTCCTAATTACCACTTATGTCCACGACGGGACTCGAACTAAATGAAAAAAATGTATATTCAAAAGTCATTATTATTTGGATATAAATATATACTTATTTATGGTGTATATGGAAATCTCGGAATGCAAAAGTCTTCGGGTCTTTAGCCACCTCGTTGGATGAGTGTTTCTCCAATTTCTCGCAGGTTCAGGCGCTCTCATTCTTTTGACTATCCAGGAGGTTCAAAAATATAGCTTGGCGAGTAGATGGTCAACATGGTTATCGGACCCTTTTAATTGTTTTTAGCATACTGTTAGTTGTTGTTTTTGGGTGTCATTTTGGTTGGCTAGGAGTTTGGGTATATTTATTTTGGTTTTGTTTGCAACTTTATGTACTCTTTTGATAGTATCTTAATAGTCTTTTAATTTTAGTTAGGGTTTTCTTTTGGAAGTGATGGTCATGCCGAATCTCCCGGGTGTTAATCTTTTGGCGTTCAAAAAAAAAAAAATTGGATATAAAGATGTATTCAATTTATTCCTTAATTTTTATGTAGTTTCTAAGGGTATTTAAGTCATTTTTACAAAATAAAATATATATTTTTTATTTTTTTAATTATTATTTTTTATATATTTTTATTATTATCTTTTTAAAAAAATTATTTATTTTTCATTAATAACCCATAATGTGATAATCACATGAAGTATTGTATACTGAATCACATATGATTGTACTAAGACATCATAAGTGATCATAAATATACAATCACATGTAATCGTATAATAAAATCACATGTAATTGAGTACCCCACGTGATTACTAAAATAATATTGTTATTTTAACGAAAATAAAATATTAATAATAAAATAAAATAATTTCTATAAATATATAAAATTAATTTTATACAATGAAAAAATATTTTTTATAAAAAAAATAATGTATAAAATATTGATTAATCTTGACCATTAGATTTTATTAATCAATGGTTGAGATTTATCTTTACAACTACACAAAAATTAAGGATTATCTTGAACATTTCACTTTAGATGTAATCAAATTACCCAATTGTAAAATTTGATTTTTATATGGTTCAGTTTTCGTTTTTCAAGATTGCTTTAGGCTTGAACCGAGCATCATTTATGTTTTCCGGATGGGTTTTGATCATTACCCTGGGAATCGAATAGCCTGAACCCTGACGTAAATTAATAGTACGTAATTTATTTATTTATTATATATGTATAAGGGAGGGTTTTTTTGAAAATTAAAAAAATCATGAGAATGTGAGAACTATTATATAATATATTCATATATGAATACACTATGTGTAATCATATATGATTCCTACTAATCATATATGAATAGACATACTTTATTTCGTTTTTAAGTTTTTTTTTTTTTGAAAAAAAAAAATATATGAAAAAAATTGATTACCGAGATCTATTCTCACAATCTCAATCTTTATATTCATGCCAAATCTTTATATTCATTCTCAATGAAACTCGCACGTATATGTATAGTTAGTATATATACAAAACAATGTACGTAAACTTTACTCTTTATTTTTTTCTAATTATCTACACGAATTTTGACTCCTAATTTGATCCACTATTTAAAAAACACTCAATAGGAACTTGGCACGCTACGACATAGCTAGCAATTAACTCCTCATTGTATTCGATACCTATTAACAACATTTGGATATATAAGACTGGTGCCAACGCGGGGTACCGACGCCCGCCGGTTGGCCCGCCGGTTGTGGCGACCGTTGGCACGGCCCCGCCGGTTGGGTCCGCCGGTATGGAGACAGAGAAAGAGACGGAAATGGTGGGACCCCCTTATACTTTCTAGTCATTAAATATTTGATTTTCTTTTTTTTTTCTTTTTTTTTTAATGGTAATATTTAAAATTAAATGGTAATATATTAAAAAAATTCAAAAAAAAATTAAAAAAATTCAAAAAAATTTAAAAAACTTAAAACTTTTTACATATATAAATACCCTCTCATTTCGTCTATTTTTACACCACATTCACCTTCTATTTTTTTTAATTAATTTCTTTTTTTTTAATTAATGTCTTTTTTTATGTAATGTATTTTTAAATTAATGAAATTTAATTTTATTAGTTATATGTTTTAATTAGTTGTATATTTTTGTTTTAATTAAAAAGAAAGTAAATTAATTAAAGTTGGTGAAGTGACGGAGTGCTGTTGGCATGGGTACGTCAGTTTAGTGTTAGTTAGTTTGTATGCTGACATGGCGCTGAGTTGGCACCATCTGACGGCGTCAGTTGCCGTCACCATTGGCACCGGTCTAAGACCACTGCCAACGATTACGTTGGTGGGGTGGCGTGAGTTTGGGGATGGCATCCCACCATTGGCCCGACGAGATCATTTAGAGCCGTTGGTTGGGAGCCGTGGGTTTGGGGATGGGAAAGAGGGTTCGATCGGTTGGTGTGGTGGGGTCTAAAGAGGTATTTTATGTGTGTGTATTTTGTAATTGTGAGTCCCAAAGAACTGAAGGGAAGAAGTATTGTTGGTATGAGTACGTTAATTTAGTTTCGGTTGGAGGGTGAGCTGACGTGACGCTGATTTGATAAAAACTGACGGTGTCAATTTATTTAATGATTGGGAGTGGTCTAATAGACAAATTGTTTGTGGACTCAAAATCGGGTAACTCAGAACTAACTATAATTGGTGGTTTTTTACTTTTGTTTGGAAGTCTTGAATAAAACATGAAAAGACAAACTGAATTATACTTTAGTTAATTTTGATGGTTCATTTCCAATTATTACGAACATTCCTAGCACTGATATGACTGCCGTCTGTCGGTTTTTAATTTTTTTATCAAATTAACGTTACATCAGCTCACATTGCAACTGACATACTCATGTGAATAATACATGTTCTCTTCAGTTTTTGAGGACCCACAACTATAAAATATACACACAAAAAATACCAAACACTCTATTAAATTACTTTGGGCCCAACCTGAACTCGTCACCACCTCTTCCTTGAACCGCAAAATTTGGCCAACGACATGCAGCCGACGACTTTTGGTCCAACCGATGCCTTCAACTACCACCGTTGGCACTGGCTAAGAACTATATTGGTTTAATCTATTTGATTAAGATAAAATTGATTCAACCAAATTAATATCCCTTTTAGGCACTTATCATTTTCCTTCATAGAATATACAACTCATTCTTTGATCTTGTTTTAACACAAAGAGTGATGTACATTCACTTTGAGTTCAATTCGGATCTACCTTAACCTACATCAACACTACTACCAAGTTATCCATCAAAATCAAGCGAACATCGCGTAATTATTACATTTATAATTTTTTAAACAATAATTGATACTTCCTCCGTATCAAAATAAGTGACACACTTTCCATTTTGGGGTGTATCAAAATAAGTGACACACTTTGAAAATTTTCCTTATTTGGTAAAAATAGTGGGATTCATACCCACTAACTATCTACTTTAATAAATTGAAATTACCCTTATACCCTTACTTTTACTTTTAAAACTCATTAATATCATTTTATTCAAGAAAAGTGGGACTCATTCTCCACTAACTATATACTTTAATCTATTTTAACCTCTACTTTAATCTTTTACCTCAAAAAATGTATAAGTCAATTTGTGTCACTTATTTTGATACGGAGGAAGTATATGTTATGAACACAATTAAAATCCAATAGCGACTTTTATCTATTTTGGTACTATAGATAAATAAAAAGTACACATATCATAATTAAAATGTTTTCCTTTTAATTTAACAATTATTGGGCGAGAAACTGACGACTGCTTTACTCAAATCGTAACCGACACGTGTCCCTTGCTGCTGAACATTACCGATGATTGACAGTGGTGAGTCCGTCGGCGCAAACGCCAAACAAAACTTCCCACGTGAATCCACCGGAATCAGATAATTCTCCGGTTTTAACGACAGCGTTTTACCTCCGGCGAACGTAAACCCTATCGTCGGCACAGCCACACGCGTTAGCGATGAAAAATCATAACACGTATCAAACAACGAAAACCCGTCGGTGGGTTTCAAATTTCTCGCTTGCTGAGTAAAGGCGTCGCGTAATGAGTTGTACGCTTGACTCTGCAACCGCGTCACGGCGGTGCCGGAATCCACGATTGCTCCACCTCGACCGCTATCGTCGACGGCGAAGATTGAGGGAGGGATCGACAATGGCCGTCCACCGACGGTGATTCCCGTCATCCCAACGTATAAATAAGTCTTTACTCTAGGGTTTCTTAGCAACGGAGCGGTGACGGAGTTCGCCGGCGGTGCGGAATTGAACTCCAAAGTGGATTCCGATTTTGAATCACGGTCAACGAGACAGTACGAAAACGACGTCGCTTTAACCTGAGACGGTAACGATAACGGTCCACCACCGAGTGCTAAAAGCCCTCCGGCACCGACGAATAGCCCTTCGTTATCATGACCACAACCCATCGCTACATTCGGAACAGATCCTGAATTTCCAAACGACACCGTTTCGGTTACAAAATCGCCGACGGTGAACGATCCGTCGCCGTACGAAACCTGATACAAACAGACGTCGCTCCGGCAAGCCGTGATTTCCAAGGAGTCACACTGTTGAGAGCTGCAGGATAACGCATTGTACGAACTCGAGGATGCCGGGTTAAAAACCGGGTCGGATTGTTGGTAGCAATTGGTGCACGGGTCACACTGAATCCAATTTATATCACTTCCGGTGTCGATCACCATATCATACGATTGCAACGGAGTTCCTAAACCGACTCTAGCGAAATATTCTCCGCTTCCCTGAGATATCCCGGATTTAAGCGGAGCTGATAAATCTTCAGGTTTAAGCATCGAATCCGTTGTTACAAGCGGTTTCATGTCCGATTTGTTGGTTCCGGCGATTGCCAAATTGAGTTTTGTAATGAGTGAGTTGACTCGGTTCGAGTCACGAGCTAGTCGGGCGTGAGTTAGCGACTCGTAATCATTGTGGTGTTGGTGGATGGAGGATCGAGGGCGGAGGCTGAAAGATAAGGTGTTTTCAGGTGGGGTTATTTGTGTTTCTTCTTGGAGTGAAGTGGGGTTTAGGAGGTCGAGGGTTTTCTGTACGGCGGTGGCGACGTCGAAAGTGGTGGTTGTGGCGGTGGTGATAGAGGATAGAGAAAGTGTGAGTAGAGAGAGAAAGAGAATGGAGTAAGGAGAAGCCATTGTTGCGAGTAAAGTGAAGAAACAAGATGAGATTTTATGCAGGAAAAACTGGACTCATGACGTCATAGTCTTCTGGTTCGGAGAAAATCATGTAGAAAAAAACAACCGTTCTTTAAAAAATGTTAGTTAGATTTTATCATTTTTTTTTATCGTAAACTATATTTCTTCCTATCTTTTTATTCTATATATGTATATACTCGAGAAATGATACTCCCTCCGTCCCACAAAAAAGTTTACATTTCATTTGGACACAATCTTTTAGAAGATAGTTAGTGATGGGGTCCTTTATAATACTTTTGATTAAAATATAAGGATAGATTGGAGAGAGAAAGTATTTTATTGGTGGAATGATTGATAATAATATTAATTTATTAGGTGCACCCTCAAATTGAGAAATATAAACTTTTTTGTGGGACAAAATTATAAGGAGAAATGTAAACTTTTTTGTGGGACGGAGGGAGTATTTGTTTCTATCTATTATACATTTATACTACTCATAAGTTAATTGTAATTTACTAATTCTCTTTACTCATATTATTTCTTGATTTTGACATGTGTCATGATCAAATTGGTAGATACATTAGTAGACACAAATGGTAAGCACCAAGACCAATAATCTATCTACTCACCTCTAAACTTGATATGAGTAATCCACTAATTCTCTTTTATCATATCATGCTCTAATTTGACACTTGTCATAAACAAATGGATATAGATATGAGTAGGAAGAAAAATTTGGAATAAATATCATTACTCTTTTATATTATCTACATATATATAAGTAGTTACTAGTAATTATCTACGTACTCGAAGCTTGTAGCATAGTGGTATTGGTATAAACTCTATGATATTGCTCATGATTTGTAGATCATGTATTTAAGTTCCGACATGGACAAACAGTAGATTAGATGTCGTTAAAAAAGTAATTATCTACGTATATAATTTTTAATAAATTTGTTAGTTAAATGCATGATCATATGAGATACATTAAGAAAATCTTTTTAATTAAATAATCATATATAATTACATAATGAAATTATATTTCTATGTAATCTATAAATGACAATAATTAATTGCAAAGTTTAACTAGAGACTTTCTTCCAACGTTTAATTTGGGGGAAGTTTTGAATTTTAAAGGTAATTATTTTAAAATTTGGAAACGTGAGGAATGTTCAAGGTAGTCCAATGATTTTATCTAGTTTCAAGGGATAATTAATAGCCATTCGATTAAAAAAAAGTCAAATGTTAAGATCAAGATTCAAACCACCACCACTACTACAAACACATGTGCTTCAATACATCAATACCCCACCCACCTCCGGCGGCCGGCGGTGGCGGACGGCGGCGATCGACAGCGGAGGACGGCGGCCGGAGGTGGCCGCCGGCGATGCTGGTCGGGACTTGAAACACATGTGTTTGAATCACATGTGTCTTTTAAAACACATGTGCTTCGTAGTTCGTATGCTCCCCTGTGTTCTAGAAACTCATGTTTTTAGTGAAACATATGTGTTTCGTGACATGAAACACATGTGTTTGAAACATATGTGTTTCACCTTTTGAAACACATGTGCTTTGTAGTTCGTATGCTCCCATGTGTGTGACAACTCGAAATTTCGGGTAAGTTGTCAACTTTCATTTCTTACTTTCTATATTTAGAAAGTTTCTATTTTTAAAACTTTCCTCATTTCACATCATTTCAACATTTAAAAAGTTTCTATTTTTAGAAAACTTTCCACATTTAATTTCATTTCTATATTTTCGGCACATAAACATAACAAAACATCATCATTTTCACCATACATCAGTGTTTGACTATTTTGGTCAACACAACATTTCATTTTATTATTGTGGTGACTTACATCAAAAACATTTCTATAAAATAATATTTATGTAATATGTAACCAAAACGTTAGAAAAATTAATAAACGTGACGCGTAACATATTTTAATCTAAACCGACACATCAATTGTTGTCCCGACCACATTGTGGCCGAAACCTAGCCACATCCTTTTATAATTTCGTCCAAACAACCCCAATATCATCCTTATCCTCTTCTAAAACCTTTAAGAGTTATCCTTAACGTATTCGAATTAAACTCCCATCGTTATCTCGTTTCGAATTTTGAACGAATTCTTATCTTACCACAACTCAAACCCTAGTTTCTTCCCACTATAAGTACCAAAGCCTAAACCCTATTTACTCCTTTATTAATTTCGTACAAGCCACATCCAACACCACCAAAATCTTCATTTGTTCGGCCAAAGCATCCAAATCGCAATCACCCCTTGTTCGTGTTCGATCCCGTATCGTAAGGTATAACGAAACCTTTCATGTTTCCTTATTTTCGATCATTATTCCGCAAAACCGAGACCATGGCCGAAGGCCATATGGTCTCGGCAACATCCCGACCAAACCGTGCCGTGCATGGGTTTCCATGCATGCATGTGATCGAATATGGTATTTGTTCATGTTCGTTCGTATTGTTTTACTACCACACTCCATTTTATTAAACCTAGAAACCCTATCTTTTTACATGTTAATCACAATGAAAAACCATGCAAAACCCTAGAAAACCCTAGTCATTGATATTGTTTTGCGTTGTTTTAGATCCCAAAATCGGTTGTAACCTTAGAACCGAAACCCTAATCGAAAACCCTACAAACCGGACCAATCCGAACCAAACCTTGACCACTGAGTTGACTTGTTGACTCGCTGAGTTGACTCGGTTCTGTCCCGCTGACCACAGTTGACCCGCAAGAGATTCGGGCCAAGGCCGGAACTTGGCCCAACCCGATTAAACCCTAGCCGGGCCAAAACGGTGAACCCTAATTGGGCCGAGCCCAATTTGTTTAGGTCCAAAACAGATCCGAAAGCCCAATGGGCCGAGGCCCGTACTCGGTCCATCCGTAAGCCCAAACCAAAGCCCAATTCATTCAGACCGTAGCCTAACATTGGCCCGTGTGGCCCATTTCATGGCCCAATAGCCCATTCGGCCCATTTCTAAGCCCAATCCATTTCATTTGGCCCATTTAGTCCAATCAAGCCCAATAAGCCCATTATGGCGGGCCTTGGCCCAAGTGTCGGCCCGTTAGCTCAAATTGAGGCCCAATAACCCTAAATCGTTACAAAGTTGCGTAACACACAAATGTTTTAATAAACCAAGACCATTTTCGTAAACAAACAATACAACACAAACAAGAACAACACACAAACAATGCATTATTAGGTCACCTGTGCGTGATAGCTTAGGCTAATTAGGAACCATTATGCGTTTAGGACGCTAGGATTCTTTGAGGAGTCTACTGTTGATGTTTATTGTGATCTAAGCTAAGCATCAGGTGAGTCCACATCCCCTTTTACTCTTTTACTGTATTATAACTTATGGGGTGAAAAACATAACATGCTACTGGTTTACATTTACTGTTTTATACATTGATTGTAATACATTTCATTTTTATTATGATATGACAAACAATTCATTATATCGTACTAAGTTCAACCTTCATTAAGTAGAATGACTACACCCTGGATATACGTATAGTACTATCGGCCAATACTCAGCCTCCCACATTCATTGGTAACACACAAATGTTTTAATAAACCAAAACCATTTTCGTAAACAAACAATACAACACAAACAAGAACAACACACAAACAATGCATTATTAGGTCACCTGTGCGTGATAGCTTAGGCTAATTAGGAACCATTATGCGTTTAGGACGCTAGGATTCTTTGAGGAGTCTACTGTTGATGTTTATTGTGATCTAAGCTAAGCATCAGGTGAGTCCACATCCCTTTTTACTCTTTTACTGTTTTATAACTTATGGGGTGAAAAACATAACATGCTACTGCTTTACATTTACTGTTTTATACATTGATTGTAATACATTTCATTTTCATTATGATATGACAAACAATTCATTATATCGTACTAAGTTCAACCTTCATTAAGTAGAATGACTACACCCTGGATATACGTATAGTACTATCGGCCAATACTCAGCCTCCCACATTCATTGGTAACACACAAATGTTTTAATAAACCAAAACCATTTTCGTAAACAAACAATACAACACAAACAAGAACAACACACAAACAATGCATTATTAGGTCACCTGTGCGTGATAGCTTAGGCTAATTAGGAACCATTATGCGTTTAGGACGCTAGGATTCTTTGAGGAGTCTACTGTTGATGTTTATTGTGATCTAAGCTAAGCATCAGGTGAGTCCACATCCCCTTTTACTCTTTTACTGTTTTATAACTTATGGGGTGAAAAACATAACATGCTACTGCTTTACATTTACTGTTTTATACATTGATTGTAATACATTTCATTTTCATTATGATATGACAAACAATTCATTATATCGTACTAAGTTCAACCTTCATTAAGTAGAATGACTACACCCTGGATATACGTATAGTACTATCGGCCAATACTCAGCCTCCCACATTCATTGATCACTACTTGGTTTATCCAAGACACTTCGGGAACATTTATATCCATGACCTTATAACATAACCATGGGAGTTGCAGTTTTGATTGTGGACTTAGGGGGATGGGTATAATACCTCAATAGCCTTGCAAACTGTTGGGAATAACAGTCATATAATGCCAAACTATTGATAAACCGTTCACTACAAAACATCTTTTCATCAAACATAGGAGTTGTGGTTCATCTACAATTCCCTCACATTTTATTTTGGTTTATCAAACTTTTTATACAATTACATTACTCTCAAACTGTCATAAAACATTTTACTCACTTATGGTAGCAAAAACAACTATTTTCTAAACATCAACATCAAACATGTGGATTCACTCAACAATTTTTGTTGACCGTTTTATATTATGTTTTTCAGGATATTAGGAGAAGCATTGAGTCTTAGACTTTGGATGAGCATGCAAAGCGTCGAGATGTCACGAATGTCTTTTTAATATCAACTTTGTTTTGACGATTCATTTATACATAAATTTTGACATATTTTAATTTAAATAAATTATTTAAATTTCCTTTAAACATATTTATTGTTTACTTAGTCAATTACTTATGTTACACATGAAAGTTACATCCCGTTCTTCCGCCAACCATTTTACTTAAAAACTATTTTTGGCGGGGTGTGACACTGTGTTATAGAAACTCATATTTTTAGTGAAACACATGTGTTTCGTGACTTGAAACACATGTGCTTCGAAGTAATATGCTCGTTTGTATTTTGGAACACCTGTGTTTTAGTGAATTACATGTGTTTCAATATATCAATACCACCACCACCCCCATTACCACCAGCACCTTCACTGTCAGCCACCACCACTGCCGCCGGCCGACGCCGTTGGCACGGCGGCGCTCGGCGGCGGCGGACGGCGGCCGATGGTGGTGACCGGCGGTGATAGTCATGACTTGAAACACATGTGTTTGAAATACATGTGTTTAAAACACTGTGATTTGATCTTGACCATTTTGATGCAATATTTAAGATTTATCCCTTGATAATATACAAAATCCTTGAACTACGTAGAATACAACTTGGAAACGTATATAAAGTTTTATTTAGGGCATTATAATCAATGTACGATGTTAATTATATGTACATAAATAACAATTAACTTGTGTCACGTTTCGTATATTTTCGTTTTTATTAACTCCTAACTATAGAGTCCAAAAATTATAACTAGTGTATTAAAACAATTTAGTGACGTCAAGTCAAAGTTTTTTACAATAATTTATTAGTTTCAGTAACAATTTAAAAGTTCGTTGGCTAAAGTACATATGAAAATGGAATACAATTA
Source organism: Calendula officinalis (assembly GCA_963853835.1). Lineage (NCBI taxonomy): Eukaryota > Viridiplantae > Streptophyta > Magnoliopsida > Asterales > Asteraceae > Calendula > Calendula officinalis. The sequence continues at coordinate 32,976,988 of OY970824.1, forward strand.
CGTCACTCCATATTTACTGCAATTTTATTTGGTTGTTGATAAATAATAAAAGCTATTACTTGGTTGTTGACCATATTCTTTTATTTCGCATAAAGGTATTCTCACTTTACGTGTTGTTAAAATTGTGTTCGTGATTAAATCATATAACTATTGTCTTGTCGATTTTGAATACTTTTGTTATCATCTTATAAAGTTTTACTTAATGAATGAATATATATATGATGTCTTGAAAATCATATAAAAGGCTTTACTATTAGACCAATATCAATGTGTAAGTCCGTTATCTCTCCCCTCAACTGATGAACTCCTTCCTATTGGCACGCCTCATCACTTTAGGCTCTTCGGTTCAGCACACCGCTTGAAGGAAGGGTGTGGAAGAGAAACCGGTGGGGCCAAGGCAAATATGGTATTTTGTATTTTTTGTGTGTATATATATATATTTTTTTATAACTATGGAGCATAAAAACTGAAGAGAATGAGAATTTATGACAGGAGTATGTCAATCGATTGTTATCTGACATGGTGTTGATTGGTAAAAATTAACGGCGCCGGTTGTATCACTAGTGGCACTGGTGTTAGGCTATATGTTAGTCAAACTTTATGAGACGAGTGAAAAGATTCTCGTTCAAAAATACGGTCATTTAGAAGAAGAAAAAATATATTTTAGCTGCTACTATTAAATTAAAGTACTTTAAAGGATAAACTCAAATTTTAAATAAGCTGAGGCATAGCTTGACAGCATGATAAGATTAAAGTTTTAGGACTCGAATCGCAAGAGGCCCCGTCTCTAACTGAAAAGCATATAGTTTACAATGCTCATTCTATTGATACTGTTAAACTAAAAAAATTAATAATTTACCCTCAAAGTCATGATGAGACCATGATGTTTGGTAATGCATGATATAATGCAATAATTTTTATACATAATTTATAATTTTTATATATTTACAATTATACATACAAAGATTAAAAATACATAATTATAAATTTATAACATAGTTCATCAATATTTTTCTTTATTTTCGGGAAATTCAATAATTTTTATAACTAATTAGCTATATTTGTTTTACACATAAAATTGAGTTGCTTTAATACATGTAACACATAATTTATTACGGGTAATTATGAATCAAGTTGTATCTCAATATAGGGGTGAACATGGTACGGTACCATATATATTTTCCTCATACCATGTACCGTACCAAGTATAGTTGGTACACTAAATTGATTACCAGTACCATACCAACTATACTTGGTACCAATTTGTTTGGCTACCAACAATGTTGGTTGGTACGAATTGGTACTGTATACCAAGATTACAAACTAATATGAAACTAAAAAATATTAAAAATAAGATATATTTTATAATATGATATTTTACCATCATCCATCATTTAAAACATATTAATAAATTTCCCAAACTCGAAAACAAGATAAATAAAACAATGATTTATTAATGCTATATAAAAATTATCTATTTTAAAGAATCAATTATATATATTGTATGGTGGAGAGATTTTTAAAGATATAAATTAGACCACAATTTATGTAAGTGTGTATTGTAAGAATTAATTTATATATATGTACATATATATTGGTTGGTACGGTACTACCATGATATTTAAATATTTGTACCGTTACCGTACCATGAATACTCGATTGGTACGGTACTACCAATCAAACATGTTGGCTACCAACATATTGGCTACCAACTTTAAGTGGTATGGTTGGTAGCATGTTGGTTGGTTTTCTTCGGTACAAATTTGACACCCCTATCTCAATATATACAAATCTTACACCCAATAGTTGGACCATTACACAACAACATGGTCAAACCTTAAATATTAGCAAGACAAAAGTCTTAGTAGAGTTCTTTTTTTTTTTTATTACCAAAATAGAGTTTTATAAGACTCATTAGTAACCTAACCCAACCTATTTTTTCATTAAGAAATAATTTCTTCCTCTTAAACCCACACAACTCAATCCAACATAAACTTTAACCCCCATTAGCAACCCACTCCCAACCAAACTACCAATAAAAAATTACACATCATATTAAATATATTTTAAAAACTATAAAATTGAGTGGCCCAAAGTGGTGACCTAGTCCTTCCATATGAGCTAGCAGGTGAAACCCGAAAAATTGATTTTTCTAAAAACAATATTAGACAAATAAAATAGACATGTGTATCTTTTAATACAAGTTTGAAACTTATAAGTATTAAATTTAGTTGAAAAATAGGTTTTGGATATTTTTTAATTCTTTATGGTATTTAGTTTGTATTTTTCTTATTTTTATTTTTTTATTTGTACATCATCTACATAATTACCATATCATAAATAGTCAAACAATATTATCATTTAGTTTGACCATATTTAAGACATTTATTGGTTTAATACAAACACCCGATTTTCATAACAATCTTGATAGGGATTACCTTTTTTCTTTTTCTTTTTCTTTTTTTTTTTTTTTTTTGAACGGCTAGTTAGTAAGTTAGTGGTTCAAGCCTAAACAGTGACATCTATGTTCAAACAACGATTTTCAAACACAAAGACTAGGCGGCGTCAACCTTGGATCTCCTGTAATGATCACAGTGCAGACCCAACAAGTTCTTGACGAACCTAGGGTGATCAAGGTTGAGTGCGAATTTGAAAGTGAGAGTATGTTAACTCTATGTTTTAGGCTTCTTTAATCTTTCTCAGTATCAGTCCGTCCAGGACAATGAGTTAGGCCATGTATTTATATGACCGTATATGGAACGTTGGCCCATGACTGCAATAAAGCAATCATCAAGCGTCATTATGACAGCATCAATGATCGTGTAACGCCTTACTATTATGACTGCAATAAAGCAGTCATGAAGCGCCATTATGACAGGACGTCAGCACTCCAATGACGGGCTGACAATCCTGACAGGCGATGATAACTTGACAGGCGGTGACAGGCGCTGACAATCTTGACAGGCGATGATAACTTGATCATGATTTGACAGGCGCTGACAATCTTTGACAGGCGGTCATGATTTGACAGGCGCTCATTAGTGGCGGAGTTGTGGGCCATCATTAGTAGCCAGTCTAATTGTGACATGGGCCATCTTCATTAGTGACGTGGGCGATCTTCATGTTTAGGGATTTGGGGATTTACCTATATATACATAGTTAATCCCTACTAACCTCATCATGCCCCCGAGTTACGATTTGCCAAAACATCGGTTTGCGAGTCGTAACTATCAGTACCGTAAGTTCTCTGTCTTTGTCGTCATTATTATTATTATTATTTTTTCTTTTCTTTTTCTTTTTTTTTTTGATTGGACCGGTTGGCAGCCCTGGACCGGCGGCCAGCCTTGTACCGGCGACAGAAGAAACCAACGGGGGCAAGCGGCGACCAGCCATTGACCGGCAGGGGCGCCGAGCGGCGCGCAAGGCAGCAGCGGGACCGACGAGACCGGCGGTCGCAAGGGCGGTTCAAGATTGTTGCGTGTGACATCGACGAGCAAGACAGGCAAGCAGCGGGACCGGCAGTCGCACGGTGACCGGCGGTTCAAGCGAAACAGGCGCGCAAGGCAGGCAGCAGCGGAACCGGCAGTCGCTAGAGGGTACCGGCGGTCATAAGATGCAGGTCGGCTGCGGGACCAGCGGTTGGTAGGGACGGTCGAACAAGCTGTACCGGCGGTGAAACCATCGCTAGAGGAATAAGCTGGACCGGCGGCCAGCCTTGTACCAGCGGCCAGCCTTATACCGGCGGTCGAACAAGCTGGACCGGCGTTTAGGCGGGGCGGGCATCTTTACCGGCGGCAGGCATAGTGACCGGCGGTTAGGGTTGCGAGGAGCGGACGCGTCAACTTGACCGGCGATTAGGTTTTATCCCCTAAGCACAAGGGCCAGTGACCGGCGGTCGCAAAATAAGGCGGACCGGAACCCGTAACCGGCGGTCGCAAGGGTGACCGGCGGTAGGCTTTACTGCCGTAGGCGGCGTTTAGGGATTAACCTAGGTGGACCGGAAGTTAGAGGCTGACCGGCAAACTATGTTGTATGCTTTCAATTAATTAACTCCGTCTTAACTGTAATTAATGATGTTTGCTGAGTTGCTCGCTACCTTACAGGTACGTACTTGCTTGTGCATTGCTTTGCTTTGAAAAATAATGTTTTATTGGATGATCAAGCCAATAACACATTTTTGTTTTTATCTTTTTATTATGGATGTTGTGTCCATGACACCGTCTTGGGTGTGCATGACAGTATGTATATTTGATTGTTCGTATGACACTTTCTTGAGAGCCCAAGATGTCTTTGTATGCCAATGACCTGGGTAGATTTGGGTATCTCTGATGTATGCTTCATATTGTGCCCGTGACACTGTGCCAATGGCACTTTTGTTGGTTAACCTTTACTTTGTTTACTCGCGAGGATTGTCGCTTCCCAGTGAGAAGTGCTTATCTTTTATCAAGTAGATTAAAAGACGAGTATGATTGTATGTTATTTGGCCAGACAAGGTTGTCTTTTTTGGCTTCATACATGTTGTATTGAACTATGTTCTTAGTTGTGTACACGCACATGCGTGTTCAAGTTGTAACATTGTACGTTATGAAAGTGCATGTTTGGCTTTAGACTGAGATGTCTATTGGGGCCTTATGCTTTTTGTATTGAATCCTTACTTCAATATTTATTTGTTTATGCAAAAACCATAGAAAAATGATGTTGTGAGATAATATTGGGATACAAGATCAGACCAAATGCTATTATCGCCAGTTTCATGCATGAACATGACATTCCATGTGCTTGGAAACATGTATTGAAAACATAAAGGAAAAAATGACAGTAAAGACTATCGCACCTTGATAGGTCAGTTAATATTGGCCCCCTCATGTATCATGAGGACATGGCCATCAGGTGGTCCGGGATGTTCTGTGTCTTCCCCCTTCTTTTGCCAGGCATAACTCTTCTTAAGTGGAGGTGTATTTGTTTGCTGCTTAGCGCCAGGGACAAGGTGTTCTAGTTTGCCTTCTTCCAAAGCCCGCCTGATTTCCCTTTTTAGCTCTCTACAGACATTCGTGTCGTGTCCATGATCTTCATGGAAATCACAGTATTTATTCATGTTTTTCGTACCTGACCTATGCTCCATCTGGGGTGGAGGTGTGAAGGTAACGCACACCTGCTCTGTTATCAAGATTTCTTGTGGTGTTTTGCTAAGAGCACGCTCAGACGGATGTTTATCGTATGGGCCAAACCTCCGGTTGCTCCTTTCATCTCGTTGATGGTCACCAGTTAGAGCATCATGCCTGCGATCTGACGCGTCGGTCCATGACTTGCCGCCTACCTCTCTTGTCAGGGAGACAGTTTCTTTTGACCTTAGATAGTCATATGCCCTGTCTGTGGCTTCTTTGAAAGTAATTGGAGTTCTCTTGATTAACTTTTCTTGCAGTTGTCCTGGAAGCAGGGAGAGAGTAAAGCCCGAAATTTGCTGACTTTCGGGTAAGGCGACAATTTTCTGGCACTCCTACGTGTAACGCTGAATGAAGTCGCGTAACCCCTCGCCTTCCCTTTGTCGCAGCAAATGTGCTTCTATATGAGTTCTCTGCTGCTTCTTTTGCTGTACAAAGTGAGTTACAAATTTAGCCTTTAGATCTGCAAAGTCTTGAATACTCCTCTCCGGTAAGTCAGCAAACCAATCACGAGCGAAACCCTGCAACGTGCCAGGGAACATGTGACAAGCGACTGGGTCTAGCCATTTCTCTGTCATAATGGCCTGTTCAAAAAGAGCAAGGTGGTCATCAGGATCTCGTGTACCGTCGTAAGTACCAACGATGGACGGAACTTTTTGTTTGTCAGGGAGTGGAAATCTGGCCACCCAGTCACAGAACTTCGAACTAACCACCGACAAAGGCATAGTGACCGCTCGGGGTGGTACGGCTGCGGACACGAGTGCTTGCAACACGCGCAACGTGTCATTAGATGTGTCCTGTGGTGGATGTGGTGGTGGGGTGTGAATGGGTGGTTGTCTTAACTGCTCCAATAATTGTGACAACGGATCTACTGGTTGAACAACCGTTGGCTGCGGTGCTGGGCGCAACGCTGCCACCAAATGAGACAACAGGTCCGATGAAGAAGGTGGTGGAGGAGGCGGTGGTGGCTGAGTACTCTGAGCCAACCTTTGGAGTAACTCCACAATTGGATCCTCCCGAACCCCCGGCATAGCGGCCTGTGGAAAGTGGGAAACAGGCTGCCTGACCGGATCTGTGCCATCCTCCTGAGAGCTTGTCCCGTGGGACAAAAGAGACTGAAATGAAGGGATGGGCGTCACTGGCTGTGGTGAGGTAAACGAACTTGATCCAACCAGCCTTGTGGAGAAAAGTGGACTTGTTAAAGAGGGATACCCTCGTGTCGACCTGACATCCGACACTGTCCACTCAGAATCGACGTATGGTTCCATGATACGACTAGGCGAGGTTATCACCGCCTCGGGTATAGTGGTAGTCACGATAGTGGTTATAGTGGCGATGAAGAAGTGATCAGCGATGGCTGTGTATCCGCCATAGAAACGGGTTGATTACTGAAAAAGAAAGAAAAAAAAGTTTGGAAAAGTGAAACGCCGTTTAAAAACGTGTCCCACGGATGGCGCCAATGTTCAAACAACGATTGTCAAACACAAAGACTAGGCGGCGTCAACCTTGGATCTCCTGTAATGATCACAGTGCAGACCCAACAAGTTCTTGACGAACCTAGGGTGATCAAGGTTGAGTGCGAAGTTGAAAGTGAGAGTATGTTAACTCTATGTTTTAGGCTTCTTTAATCTTTCTCAGTATCAGTCCGTCCAGGACAATGAGTTAGGCCATGTATTTATATGGCCGTATATGGAACGTTGGCCCATGACTGCAATAAAGCAATCATCAAGCGTCATTATGACAGCATCAATGATCGTGTAACGCCTTACTATTATGACTGCAATAAAGCAGTCATGAAGCGCCATTATGACAGGACGTCAGCACTCCAATGACGGGCTGACAATCCTGACAGGCGATGATAACTTGACAGGCGGTGACAGGCGCTGACAATCTTGACAGGCGATGATAACTTGATCATGATTTGACAGGCGCTGACAATCTTTGACAGGCGGTCATGATTTGACAGGCGCTCATTAGTGGCGGAGTTGTGGGCCATCATTAGTAGCCAGTCTAATTGTGACATGGGCCATCTTCATTAGTGACGTGGGCGATCTTCAAGTTTAGGGATTTGGGGATTTACCTATATATACATAGTTAATCCCTACTAACCTCATCAATCTACAAGGGCAGTATGTCTTCCCTCGAACTTTTCTTGTGAGCCTTTGGAAGGGACCACAATTGTTCAACCAATATTAACTTAGATTCTCATTTCATGTCACATTTTAATGTTAAAAATCCCCTAGTCTTAAATCTGGCATGCATTCTAATTCGATTATCATAGGGATTCTAATTATCTTATGTATTGTCATAAAATTGCATGGCTAAATACCATTTCTTGTTATGATATATACTTCTTCCATTTCAAAATAAGTGAAATAAATTGGATTACATGTTTTTTGAGGTAAAAGATTGTAATGAAAGTTAAATTGAATAGTTAATGAGTGATAAGTCCCACATATTATAATTAAAGTGAGTTTAATGATATTTAAAAGTAAAAGTAAGAGTAAATGAATTATTTTATTTTATTAAAGGAGATAGTTAGTGGGTATGAATCCCACTATTTTTTACCAAATAAGGAAAATTTCAAAGTGTCATTTATTTTGAAACACCTTAAAATAGAAAGTTTGTTACTTATTTTGAAACGGAGGAAGTGTTAAAAACTGAATAATGATAACATAACTTTTAACACTGTATTTATTGCTTTAGGATATATATTGAGGTTTTTTCTAATATGTGCATCATGTGCATACTCTAACGAACGTTTAATAAACCTAAATTTCATTAATTAGAGTAAAATGATATTGACGAGTCATTAATACTTTTGTGTTATACCGATTTTACTTTTATCATAATTGAAAATGATGTTTTTTGTTGTATTAAATGCATGGGTATAAAAGACATTTAACATTTACTATGATATGTCGTAGGACACTTATTAAAAAATCCCATATGTATTAACTATATGTTTATCAATCAATAATCAACTCATGCATTTATGTTATTACCATTCCATTAATAAAAATATAAATTAGTAATACATGTAATAATTTTTGTAAAGACAACAAACCCTTTTGAATTTGATATACGGTTTTCTAATACGTGTATAATGATGCATGTTTTGCTGCATTAAACTAACTTGACATTTCCTAAATATGTTTTAATAAACATTTATGAATTTTTAGAATATGTATTGAATACATTATTTGATTTAGGGGTGAGCACAAAAACTGAAAAACCGAATCGAAATCGAAAAAACCGCATTGAAAAAATCGAACCATTTGAAATTTCGATGTCAACGGTTTTGATTTTTAGAAATACCGAATGTTTGGGGTGTTTTCAGGGGCATATGAAAAATTCTGCCCGAAAAAACCACCCGCCCCGCCACTATATATTGTTCAAATTTTATAAAAATGTTCTTATATTTATAAAAGATTTGACATTTAACTAGTAATCTTATTCGAATTATACTAGTTGAATTTATCATTATGTTATATGAAAACTTACTAGTTTTTTGTTTTATTTATAAACAAAATGATTTAAAGTTTGGATCATAATTTTTAAGGTAACAAATTGATAAAGTTAAAGAAAACAAAAAACTGAAAAAACCCGAAAACGAACCGATTTAATAAGAAAAAACCGAAAAACCAAAACAGAACGGGGTGTAATTCTTAAGACCCAGCAGTTTCGGTTTAGGGTTTGGTTTTAGTTAAAAACGCCCCAAACCGCCCCATGCTCACCCCTAATTTGATTTACTAGAAAGTGATTTAGGGACACACTTTAACAAATGGTATTGTCTTTTTGACATTTCACATGTAGCTAAATAATTTACATCAAAAAATGTAACAGAAATGGATCAAAGGTCGTGACAATAATCAATCATTTTGTTCTCTCTCTCTGTGTCTCATCAATCCTGATCTAATTGCATTTTATACCTGGAAAACATCAATACGTCAGTATCCATCATAACAACATACATACGATAAACACAAACAACTAAAACTCAGCAAAATGGGTAATTAGTAACTTTGATTCTACTGCTCACGTCTTCCTTACTTTATCCATAATAAGGGGTATTTTGGTCAACGTGTATGGGTGCAAAATATGCAAAAGATAGTGTACAGATGTGCTTGAAGTGTTAGGCAAATTTTAAACCAGTAAAAGTATAAGATATATTAGGGGTATATAAGTAATTTACCAATGGATGGAAGGATGTTAGTGACGCAACATCTGCTGCAAGTGAAGGACTTGGTTTCTTTGGTCGGGAGGAAGGAGATTAATCTGTTCTGGTGTCAGACTCATCACTTGTTGAAGTAACGCCTTTTCCATATCACCACTTATTAACTGCATTGCATCATATTTATATTTAAATTTAATAAATAAAAATAATAATAAATAAATTTAAATTAAATTTACTGATGATGCGGGCCGAGGAGGGAGAAATGGCATTGCTGCATTTTCAGACAAAGGAGGAGGCATCCAATTAGAGGATCCTCTTTCCATTTGATTATAATCCATCTGCTATTAAGTCAAAGTCAAATTCAAAGTCAAACCACCACAACCCATTCCTACATGCAATATATCTGTTGATTATGTATTAGAAATCATGTTTATTTGTCTGTACTCTGTATTATTGATATTATCACGATTTAATAAATAATAAAATAGATTTTAGGATATAAAAAGAGTTTTACAGGTTTAGAAGGATATTAAGGTAATTATAAAGTTCAGAAGGACATTAGAGACAATTTAAGAATTTAAGAAGGATATAGAAACAATTTATGAGTTCTACAAGGATATAAAAACAATTATCCCTTAAAAAAATTACTGACGTTAAGCTAAAGAACTCTAGGTGTAAAAGGTTTACAAAAAAGGACTACCAGTGTAATTTTTTTAAGTAAAGGACCATATGTGAAATTTGAGTAAACCATATGGACCATCCTTGTAATATAATATATAAAAATTAACAGAATTGAATATATCATTACAAATGTTAAAATGAATAAGTAATACCTGGTAAGTTGGCTGCTGAGAAAAAGGTGGGCCCATGCTACTGGGAGGCCTTGAACCTGACTAAAACATTCAAAAATTTATATGAAAAAAAATAATTATTTAAAAATAATAAAGGCAGAAATGACACCCACAATTTCAACTTCAAAATCTTACATGAAACATAGGTTGTGAATGGTGCTGAAAACCTGCAGTGGGTATGAGAATAATTTTGATGAAGGAAAGTGGGTGGTCTGTGTTGTGGTGGTTGAAGTGGCATATGTAAAGGCTGCTGCAATGGGGTGGTGACAGCTGGCATTGTCGGTTGAATAACAGATGGCGGTTGTGTAGGATAATGAGATGGAAGAGAAGGTGTTGACTGCTGAGCTGGAACTGGTGCTGACTGTGCATTCATATGACTTCTGTTATGTTGTATTGGTTGTTGTAAGATGGTAATGAAGGGTTCGATTGCTGAGCTGGCAGTGCTGACGAGGATGGCAGTGGTGGATTTGTTTGACTACTTTGAGTTGGTGTTGGAGTGGGTTGACTGTTTGACTGCTGAGCTGGCGGTATTGCTTGAGGTGGCTGCAGCATTCCTAGCATAATTTGTGCCTGATGGAGCATAGATAAAAAGATCAAGGACCAAATTAGTAATTTAGAATGAAAAACCAGATCTAACTAACAACATTGACATTAACTTCAATGTAACTAACAACATAACCAACTATCAACCAAATTATTATTTTAACAACATTGAAGCAACTTGTAAGATGGTTCTATACATATAACTGTAATTCCAACATAATGAGATAATGATAACTATAATCAGCCCAAACACTAAAAAAATCAAGTCAAAATAGTCAGTTAATTCGCAAGTCCAAACACCCCTAATAAACCTAAAATAGAATAGAACAGTACCTGAAAAAGAGCTTTTGTAAGTAAAGGATTTTGAATCAAAATTTGTCTGGCTTGGTCCTGGTTCTGTTCTATCAATTTCTGCATAAGATAACACACGTACCTTAATTATACTCAGTTACATCAAAAGCAAATCTTTTTCTAGTTGTTTTTTCATCTTTAACCCTAAATTATATATATAAACCAACTGAAGTATCCAGCTACTGACAGCACCCAATTTGAGGTCAATTCGGCTAAATTTGTTCCAAATAAGCTTCAATTTTGGGAATAAAAGAGGGTCATTAATTTGAAATGAAAAGAAAATTAAGAGTAATTTGTGTTTCTGTGCCATGATATCGTAGAGTTGATTCTTTGACATTCCGGCGAGATTCATCGATAGGCCATCACCAGTGACCTGATTTCCGGCCATTCTCCCCGAAATATGTAGATTACTGTTAATGAAGAGGTTAAAAATTTAGGACTTTTTTCGTAAGAATCGTGAAAATAAGTGTGTGTTACAGGTAATCGGAAGAAAGGTTTATGGCGAACGGATTTTTGTGAGAGACGGCAATCGATGAATTTCTGGGCACCTGGGGTTCTTCGTAGTGCCCCGATGTGTGTAAACTTAAGTCAAGCGGTATTTTAAAACTTTGTTTTGTTACAAGTTTCTGAAATGCAACGTAGAAAACATAAAAATAAAATACAAATAATAATCAAGAATATGGATCAAGAAAGAAGCTAGTCTATTTAGAAAAGTTAAAGAAGCAATTAGCAGCATTGATTTCATTAACACATCCAAGAGCACTCAAGGGCATAATTGGCATTTCCCCCCTTCCTAACAATATACACCGTCCTAACAATAACTGGAATAATTGGCATTTTCCTTCCTCATCTTCTTCACATCTCATTCAAAGCTTCATCAATGGCTTTTTCTAATTAGAATGTTATTTGACTAAGCAGCTCCAAATCACAGCTCCACATATCCAAACCATACGTAGCTCCACATATCCAAACCATACGTAGCTCCACATATCCATAAACAACTTCAAATCGCAGCTGCTCCACATCTCCATACGCAGCTCCAAGTCACAGATCTACATCTCATATTTCAAATAACCATACGATAGCTCCATCAATGGCGCAATTCCAAGTATAGTTTTGAACCCTACATCAGATGCTTCCATTTTCAAATATGTACCAATTTGAACCCTAAATCAGCTAAGAACCCTAAATTAGCTCCTATACGAACCCTAAATCAACTCCTATGTGAACCCTGTCAACTACGAATGAGGAATTCAGATTAAACTCCAGGTAGGTCACGGATCTGAGCCATTCTTCAATTCCTTTCAATATCTTCATGTGATCCATGTATTAGCTAAATATCTCTAAATTTTGCTTCAATGGCTACCGAAGCTTATTTCCAATTGGATCCAGAACTGCATAATGATGGTAATTTGTTGATTCAAATACCTTTTTTTTATTTCAATAATGTTTAGTTGAATGTTTAAGATGATGTGTTTGTGTATGATACGATGAATTTGTCTAACATAATGTGTGTCTATGTATGCTAGTAATCAATATTCAGATATATTTTTGTAGTTTTGTTAATAAATATGTTTAATATGATGAATGATTTTGTGATTGGTCAATATGCTAAAAAATAATGTTCATTTTCTGATTTTTCTTTTTCATTCTCACAGTTGCATTTGCATTTTCATTCTCACAATTGCATTTGTATTTTCATTATAGTTGGTTATGCAATAAAAATGTATGTCTCTTATTTATGTTGATGTTGATGGTTTATAGTAATTCAAAATCATCGACACTAGTGTTGAATCCATGCTACTAAATGATTTCATTGACAGAGTCAAGGATGCAAGATTCTTTGATGAGGTTGTTAAATTGTTAATTTTTTTTACCTATTACGTGTCGCATTTACATTTTCATTTTGTACACTTCTATTACATTTTAACATTTTTTCTTGTGGGTTGTTTATAATGTTTCTCTGGAGGAATTATTTGTACATGCAAATAATATGAAAGATTTGGAATTCTATGTAGACATATATTCTATGTTCTCCGAGTATGCAAGTTCACTAATAAGATATGAACTAATGAGTTTATTAGTGAGATGTCAGGTGTTGAGCAACTAGAGATAGTTGATATTCATGCGCCTCAAGGTATTCTCATTTTGAGATTTTGCATTTTCATTCTAACAGTTGCATTTGCATTTTCATTATATTTAGTTATCCTGAAATTTTAAACATTTGTTTCAAATACTAACATTTGCATTTTCATACTTGTAGTTGCATTTTCATTTTATGTAGTTATTTTCTGAACTTTTAACCAACTATTTTGAATATTGGTTTTTGCATTTGCATTTTCGAACTTACATGTGTACCTGCATTTTCATCCCCATTATAATTCCCTGAAATTTTAAATAACTGTTTGAAATGCTGGCATTTTTATTTTCAAACTTGCAATTGCATTTTCATTATATGTAGTTAATTTCTGAAGTTTCACCCTCTTTTTTAATTTTTATTATTTTGTTTTTTTTTATATAGATTTTGATCATGTTCCAGCTTCTCTTCGAATTGGTTTTGAAATCATTTGCTACGTAAGATGGATGAAGCTAGTGTTAGGTTTGCTATTGGTCATCATATTTTATCAAAGGGTTATGGAGCACAAGGAGTTGTTTTTACAAAGCTTGATGCTAAAAACTATCATAGGGAGAAAGTGTGTTCATTGAGACAGCTATGATCCACATAATATTCACAGTTTTCCAGAAAGAAAAAAAAAGTAGCAGATGCAGGGAAAAAAAACACAACAAGTAGATGAGGATGCAGGATTTTCTTGAATGGCACATTTTTTTATTGGTTTTGTTTTAAATTCTTACCAAATATAGTTAAACTTACTTGTACATTTGTATTTTTGTTATATCTAGTTATTTCTTGAAATTGTATGCAGTTGCGTTTTCATTATATGTAGTTGCATTTTTATAATGAAAAAACACAACAGTTGCATTTTCATTATATGCAGTTGCATTTTCAGATATTTACTTCTGGTTATGTTTTAAATATAGTCAGTTGCATTTTCATATTCGCAATTGCATTTGCATTTTCATACTTGAAATTGCATTTTGCTTTTTCATTATATATAGTTGTTCCCAGTTTCTATTTTCCTTTCTCTATCCACTATTATAATCAATACAAAGATAAATTCAAATGATAACCATAAAAACAACCATTTGTAATTCCTTTTCATGTATCATGAACACTTGTAATCTAGATTATAATCAATACCAAAAACAAAACAATACAATCTATATTAGTTCTACAATTGTTTATCAACAAAAAAACAATCCAACCACCTAAAAACAAACAACCACCTAAATTCAACAATCCATATGAACAAAAACCTACAAATGACATAGTTTCCAGTTATACATAACAATCCTATTTTATAGTTAGACCAACATCCGTTTTTTTACCCGCTCCTCTGTAACCTATTCATGATTCTTACTTGAGCATCTTCGGCATTTTTAATCGTTTCTTACATTGTTAGTTTTTATACTCTCCAACATTTTTAAGAACCACATTCTTTCCTCATCTACTTATATTGACTCCTGCAAAACCATTCGAATCCATTTAAATATTACATATAAAATTTTAAAAGTAACTAATGAAAATAAACACATGGATATATACTAACCTTTTCAAAGACACAAATGATAGTACTTGCACCAAACGAGAAATAACCAATCTGTATTTGAATTAAAAGAATATATTCAATGAATGTGATAAGCATTAGCATTAAGTGAGTAATTATAGAGTAAAAAACATAAATCGACCTTGAAGTTGGTATTTTGTTTCTTACTTTTCCCATTACACGAATAGTCCCTAATTTTGTAACTTAAAACAGTTGTACATATATCATCATCCTAGGGGTGAACATTTGGACCGAAAAACCCGAACCGAACCGAAAATCGACCGACGCCGAACCGAACGAAAACCAAAATCATGTAATCGTTATGGTTTCGGTTTTGAAAATTCATCATTTACGGGTTCGGTTATGTTTTCATGTAGTTATTTCCTGAAAGTTTACGGGTTTCATGTGATTATTTCCTGAAATTTTACATAACGATTATGTTTTCATATACGGTCCATTGCATTTGCATTTTCATAGTTGCAAATGCATGCACACATACATTTTCTGAAATTTTAAATGCAAATATTACATGTTACATAATGCTTTTTGCAATAAGGGAATGAATACACACCTTTTGTTTGCTTCTCCTTTGTTAATGAAAGAATCGAACGTTTTTCGCATTTACAACCCTATGTTTTCCTGCAATTTAGGAAGCATATTACCATTTTGTGTCAATAAACTTCAAATAGATACTCAAATGAAAATTAAAATGCATTTTAGCATTTTGCAATTGACAAAAAGGTATTATCATATGAAAATGCAAACAAATAATATGCACTTTCTTATTTAACAGAGCTGCAACTGATCGATTCTCATATGAAAATGCAAATGCAAATGCATTTTTATGAGAGAATCACCTCATAATCAATAACAGCAGCTAGAATAGATTCCTAACTACAGTGTAAAGAACTTAAAATTGCTGCAATTAAATTCATTCAATTACAATTACAAAGCAGAGTCAAAATACCAAACACAAAAACATAAGTTAAAATTAGAATCAATCGTGCATTTATTATAATAAGATCAGACAATGTAAACTAGAATAAAAAAACGAGAGCAAGTAGTATCACCATTAATTCACGAAACGCCTCGATTGTCCGACTGAAAGCACTTGAAAGTCCGATTGAGTCGCGTTTAATGAAGAACCCTAGTCGATTAGAGAATCAGAAGAATCCTAGCAATTTTTGAGAGAGATCGTTCGACTGTCAAGTTTTCGCAGGCCTTCGATTGTCGCAGGCTTCGATTGTCGAGTTGGAACCTCCGATTGAACCCTTAAATCGCTTTATTTGTGATAGAATGAGTAAATTGCGTCGCCTTCTTCAAGTGGAGAGAAAGAAACGACGAACCCTAGCGTGTATGGAACGTGTGTGAAACAGATGCCTGAGGTTGAGAAGGGTATTTTTACAATAATACCCTTTTAACCTTGTTTTGCATCCGGATTCCCCACCTATATTAAATCACACGCCTTTTTTAAAAATCCCATCATCTTAACCTTTAAATCCAAGATCTAAGGGCTATAAACTATTCCTTATATTCTTTAATTAGTAGTGGTTTTCTATGGATCCCCACCCTAATAATCAAATATGGTGAAAAAATAAGCTTTTAATTATCATATAATTGCCAAAACTATTTTAAAATTTTTGCCTTTAAATAAAGTTTAATACGAAGAATGTTCCAGGTAGTCCACCCTTTTTTTTTAAGTCTCAGGGGACAACTATTGACCCTTATCAATGGTCTAGATTACTTCACAAAATTAAAAAGGTTTTTGGGCGGAGGGGTATTTTGGTCATTAGGGCATGTAACAGAATATGACATGTCTTCCTTCCCGCTCTCTCACTCTTTCTCTCTCTCTCTACCTTCGTTGCCCTCTTTCCTTCTCTCTCTCACACAGTAAGTTGCTTTCCACCATTTTTCTTCGATTTTTCTCTCAATTTTGCTAAATTCGTTTGTTAATCACTGATAAAACATTGTTTATCTGATACATTTGCGAGTTCTATGGCCGATTTACCATCTTCTGTTTCGAGGAATGTTTCCGATCAAAATCCAGCAGTTGCCGAACATGATTTCGGTATTTTTAACTTGTTTTTTTTGTTTATTTAAGTTATTTTATAAATTATGCTCTAATAAATGCTCATTTATGTGTTTTTTTTCCTATTTCGAACTTTTCTAGAGTTTCTACTTTATAATCCGTCGATTTCATCTGTTGTTCATAAATTGTTGTTTATTTTGTTGTTTTACATTTAAATCTCAAGTTATTTGCTAATTGATTCAGGTTTCTATCGGTTTAATTTAATGAATCACATGTGTTTCATGTTATGAAGCACATGTGCTTCGCTGTAAATATACACTCGTTTATTCATCAAATCAACTTTTATTGTGAAGCACATGTGTTTCATGTTATGAAGCACATGTGCTTCTCTGAATTTTACACTCCTTGTTTTTCAAAACCACCTGTTATTAGCGAAGCACATGTGCTTCTTTACCTGAAGCACATGTGCTTGGCTGTTAATTTACACTCCTTATTTTCAATTCACCTGTTAATAGTGAAGCACATGTGTTTCAAGTCGTGAAGCACATGTGTTTCAATTCATGAAGCACATGTGCTTCATGTTATGAAGCACATGTGCTTCACTATTAACAATTGTTTTTTGAAATTAAAGGAGTAATGAAGCACATGTGCTTCACTATTAACAATTTTTTATATTTGTGTTTACAGGTTTAAATGTTAATTTGGATGTCTTGTTTACTGAATTACCAATATTAAGAGCCAATGAAATTGTTTGTAAAAAGAGACCTATTTCAACTAAACAGGTTTCAACTGAATTACAAACAACAGTTCCTAAGAAGCTAAAGATAAAGTTGTCAAAAGGAGCATCAAAACATTCAACAAGTCCTAAACCTTTAAATATTACCAAATCAAAGTCCCCTACCAAGCCTTCCACCAAAAAATCCAAAACATCTTCCAAAAAACCAAAAGCCACCAAATCTAAAAGTACTAAAAAATCTTCTGATTTAGTTGTATCTAATTCAAACCAACTTCCTTCTATTCGCATTAGGACAACTCCTAAGCAGTTTTCAGAGGTCATGAAATCGGGGTTATCTGAATCCCAAAAGAAATGTATACATACAATGGGATTTGGATCTTTAATAGGTTTTGATTTAAATCAACTTCCAGGGAAGTTAGGATACTATGTAGTTGATAAGTTTAATCATGTTAAGATGCAAATTGAAAAGATAAGGAGGAGATTAAAGTTGATGCCCAAGCAGTGAATGATGTCTTTGGTATACCTAATGGTGGTACCAATATTAATGATCTTGATATAATTAGCGACACTACTTTTCTCAAACAGGTTTCGGACTGATATTCACGCCTGAAGCTGCATATTGATATAATAAATCAGAATACATAATCAAATGTGTTTTTAAACTAGATACACATGTGTTTTTAAACTACATGCTTTTTCTGTTTTGACATAACTATGAAGCACATGTGCTTGATCTCATGAAGCACATGCGTTTCATTACTGGAAGCCCATGTGCTTCACTAATAACAGTTGTTTTTGAAAAAATAAAGGAGTTTCAATGTAAAACCAAGCACATGTGCTTCATGTCATAAAGCACATGTGTTTCACAAGTTGAAGCGCATGTGCTTCACTAATAACAGTTGTTTTTGAAAAATAAAGGAGTTTCAATGTAAAACCAAGCACATGTGCTTCATGTCATAAAGCACATGTGTTTCACAAGTTGAAGCACATGTGCTTCACTACTAACAGTTATTTTGGAAAATAAAGGAGTGTATATGTACAGCCAGGCACATGTGCTTCACAATTTGAAGCACATGTGCTTCATGACATAAACACATGTGCTTCACTACTAACAATTCTTTTGAAAATAAAGGATCACCAAGCACATGTGCTTCAGGTTAATGCGCAGCTTTCAAACACGTGTGCTTGTAAACTTGAAGCACATGTGTTTATGTTATTTAATAAAGTATCCAGTTTTTATACAAAAACACATGTGCTTCGGTTAACAATCACACAAGATCGCATTTAAACAATTCGCAGTTTACAAACACATGTGCTTGTGAAATTGAAGCACATATGTTTTTGTAAGCTATTAACTGTTTCATAAAAATTGAACTGTAATTTCTTACCTGAATCATCGTTTTTTTTTTCTCTGTTTCGTTGCTATTCACAGATTCTGGATTTAAATTCATTGATAACGTCGGATTTTCAGATCTGCGATTGATTAGAGCGAATTTATTCAAAACTCGATTTTGATTAGTGCTCGAATTCCAGAAAAACGCTGTTGAATGTTTGTGATTCAATTGCCGCAATCGGTTCGATGATTTGTTGCGTTAGTGATCGCTGGAAATCGCAGGTGTTTGCGCCTTAGAAATCGCCGGAGATCGCCAGTGATTTTGTAAAAGTGGATCTGAGGGTTTTTGTTTGAGGAGCTGATGTATAATTTCATAATGACCATAGTACCCCTGTGCGTGTAATTGATGGATTAATCTTGATCATTAATTGTGTTTCATCCGATGGCTGTAGATTGTCCCTTGAGACTTTAAAATTTCAAGCGACTTCCTGAATGCACCTCCTCCAAATTAATGAGGAGTTTTAAATTTTAACGTTTAATAAGTTAGGTTTTTTAGATTTAACAACAACCAGATTAATAAGATAGGAGCTTCAGCAATATCATCACCCCAACTATAAAACCCACTTTAATTCCTTCTCCAGTCATCAGTTAAGCACCAAAATGAACCGACGACCACAAACCAACGAGTGGTACCATCGCCTGGGGTAAAAACTTCGGTTGATCAATCGATGTATCCAATGTGAGTGGCCTCATGATTACTTGTGTATATAATCTCAGGGTTTAATATGGCTCTAAATGTTCGTAGTGGGTTCATTTTGTGGAGTTATGCATTTTCTATTAATAATTAAAAATTAAATATTCGATTATAGAATCTATAATACTAGTTTACCTTAAAATTTTAAATAATCATCTACTCTACTACTATAATAAATCAAAGCCTATATGGCCACATGTCATTTTCTTAGACCTCCTGTACACGTGTAACCTCCTCATTAAATTCATAATTTTTTTCCCACTTTTTATATTTCTGGATTTTCATGATATAATTTAAAGAAACTAAATCTACACCAGATATTAAAATGATGTTATCCGTTCCCAAAATATATCTACTTAATTTTCGGAACTTTTAGTCATATGCTAATAAACTTAAACTAATTAGTTGTATATATAATATCTATCTATTAATTAATTTGTAATATAAAATTAAAAGTTCCGAAAATTAAGTAGAGATATTTTAGGAACTAAATTTTTTCGATTTCTTCAACTACATTAATATCAACAGGTTAATTTCTATTTCTGTTTATTGTGTTTATGTAATAACTTATTTTGTGATTATGTTTATGCAACATTGTTTATATTCTTAACTGGATTATGTAACAGAACATATGTTTCTGAACATGTTTTGTATATGTTTCAGAGTTAAAAAGTACATTTATTATATTGTCTAACTAATAAAGTTTTATATTTACCACTTAACTATTTTTTTTGGTGAAATTTTCAAGTTGATAATATTTTTGGGAAAAAAAAGTGAACACTAAAATTGGGACGGAGGTAGTACATGACTTGTTGGTACTGAAGTAAAGGCTGTCAATAAGTGCATAAAAAATTGTACAATGGAGTAGTTCCTGAAATTTAAGAGTCGGTTGTAGATTAAAATACAAGCTTCTAATGCATGTCTTATGATAGCCCTAAGGGCTGTCATTGTCAAAACACTTATCTTTTTAATTTGCAAATCTTAACTTCCTTGCCTTAATATTGTTTGTTTCTTTTTCTTATTATTTTTTAATTTGAAGGTGATAAACAAATACTTAAAATCTAATTAATATGCTTTTAATAAGTCCGAGCTTATTTACATTTGGATCGAACCAAAAATATGGTTATCATTGCTTTTAAAAAAAATTGAGCTTCAATTTGATTAAACAAATATGGCTATGATTGTTTTTAAGAAGTCTGAGCTTCTGTCTGATTAAACTATATTCACGTAAGAAGTACATTTTATGAAAATAACTATGTTATAAGTGTTGAAGAATCATATCATTTAGATGTTTAATTTCTACCCATTTAGCATATTGAAAATTTATCTCCAATACCACTATTGAAGTTTTATGAGTTATTTTCTCCTATAAAATCATGCTTTCACATTGTTAAATAATCTCCTTTATGATTTTATACATGTTTTGAACATAATTTTTATGCCTTAACATTGTTAAACAAACTTCTTTATTATTTACCACCTGTGAATTTCACGGGTTATAACCCAGCATAAACTTTTTTATTTTATTTTAATATTTTCAAAATTTAAAAAAATAATAATTTAGGTTTATGGTTTCCGTTTTAAGTATAGCGTTTATGTTAGATGTTAGGGCTCATTTGTTTAGGTTTTTTTTATCTTAACGACACCTAATATACTCATATTTATCCACGGCCGGATTTGAACTCCCCAAATTTTTTCCGATTAGTTCAAATTTTTTAAGGGTCGGTTCATTTTTTGGTTTGGTTCATCCAAATATACATAATATATGAGCGATAACTAATACACGTTATATATTAGCTCAGTGGCTAACTCGTGTATCTTAAAACATATGACATTTAGTTTAAATCTATTCCATATGACATTTAGTTTAAATCTATTCCATATGCATATATATTTTTTTAAATCTTTTTTTCTTTCCTGTTTTAACGTTTATTTTGATCTATTTCCTATTAAAATTTTCTTTTATTTTGATTCATTTTCCCCTTGGTTTATTGGTTTAAAAATATTATTCTTATCATTTATTTGATCACACATATATTTTAACCAGTGACATATTAGTCCACATCATCAATATATGAACACTTTAAAAACTTACTTGAATGTTATAACAAAACTGAATACGAATATTAGTTAAGAACATAAACTGTGTATATGAAATCTACCATTATAAAAAAATTGTAATCTATTTTTTATATTACTACATTATAGAATTTTTATTCTCGAATTAAGTAACACGTGAATTTTGATTTTGACTAATTTAGTTTAAGCTTGAACTTTCTTCAAACTAAAACTGATTTGATTTGATTTGATTTACAATTTGATTTACGATTTGACTTTAAATAAAACTTCACTCAAAGAACCCGACTTGCACTTTGAAATTTTGCCCACATTTAAAAATTTGTCTGGTACGCCCCTGGAAACACCTCCACCTTACACCAATACCACTAAGTTACAAGCATTGGGTTAGTCAAAACTTTTTTAATTACTTACCATTTTTAAAATATTGCATTATATATATTCCATTCAATTAACAACAAAGAAAAAGTCAATAAACACTATAAACGCTGCTGCTAAATTAAATCTGCAACATTGTTCCAGAATTTTTTATTTTATTTTTTTGTAATTTTTTAAAAATATTTTAGAGTTTTTCTTTATACCTTAACCTACAATCCTAACCTTAATCCCTAATCCTATGCGGTAAGTAACTTTATCCCTTAACCCTCACATATTAATTTTTTGTTAAATAATTTTCAAAGTCTTTAATTGGACTTTTTTTATTATGTCAAGATACTTCAATCACACTTTTGTAGTAATTAGAACATGCAGTTTTGGTACTTACTTCTTTCATTAATATTCTTACTGTAATTTACATGTTTTTGTGTTGTGTTTGACTTGAATAGTAGTCAAAACACAATTCAATATATTTATTGATTTTTTTTATATTTTTGATTGGTGAATAAAGTAAAATGTTATTAACATTCTTAACATAATTCACAGGTTTTAGTATTTTGTTTGACTTGAGTAGTAGTCATATTATAATTCTCTATTTTTGTATTTTTTATTTTTTAGATTAGTGAATAAAAGTAAGACTTTATTAATTGTCTTAACATATTTTACTTTAAATTGTATTATGTTTGACTTGATACGTGCACTATTGGTTTTTGCGGTAAATTGTTAAAATTACGAAGAAGCGAAAAATGGTTGCTTAGTAGGTGCCCTATTGGTTTTTTACTTGGGGTATAGGGACCTCCACTTTATTATTGCACATGAACCTAATTATTTTTTTTGTTACGTTTAAGGGACAACTTGGTTAATGGTTAATGTTTTCATTCCTCCTTTTTATTAATATATTTTAACTCTTAAACTTTCTCTATACAATGATTGTGCATATATAAGTGTACATGTCTCGCTTTGACGTGTTTTGATTTGATTGAAACCTAACCGTAACCGAGTCATTTGATTCATTCGTTTATTATATAAAACTTAAACCAAATACTATAGAATTTTCTTTTAATCTATATTTTTTGGAGATATCTTTAAGTATTGTAGAAATAAAATATAGCACCAACGCTTAGAGTTGCAATAACAATGTACATTATAAAAGTATTTTATAATTTCTTATCGTATATCTAACATCATACAATTAGCAATTTATATTTCTATTTTATACAACTTACACTCACTAAAATGAAGACAACCCATGATTTTTCACGGGTCATAACCTAGTTTTATACATATAAAGATGATTCAATACATATAAAGATGAAATATCTTAGAGCTTATATGTTTTTTTTTTCATATAAAATAATATTTTAAATATTGTATGAATGTCAATAAATAATAATTTTTGATATTATATGAAAATCTCCATGATATCGCTTGTTAAAAAGGTAGTGATGTTCACAATATAATTTTTAAGTTATCTACCACAATTAATGCTTAAAATATTTGTACAATTTGTTATAAAATTTATACTCTGTGATGTAGAAATAAAAGTTATTATTAAAAAAATGAATTCCCCTTATTAAAACCTTGTAGTTTTGAATAAAACACATCAAACATTTTTCAATGGGAATTAAATTTGGTACCATATCTTTTGATGAATATACCACATAGTATAAGTAAAATTGCAGACTGTACAAACATATGATGCAACTATTGTGGTATATGCATCAAAAGATATGGTGATTTATCACCCCTTTTTTCAATTTACTCTAAGAATGAATGATATGAAACCCTAAAATACTGATTTTTTTTTGTTAGGCATTTCATCTTAAGATTTCCATGTGAAGAGTGACAGCAAAAGCTTAAAAAGCAAAACCTAACCCTTTCCCTTTCTTCTCATCTTCATCTGCATGGACCAAATTACGGATCTACTGCCGATCAATTCGCCGACCCATTTTCACCGATGACCACCAACCATGTCCACCCACCTTACGCCGAGGTAACAACTCTCTTTATCTTCTTATTAGTGTAATGATTCATTTCTATAAATATTAATTTCCTTTTTTTTATGTTATCAGATGATAATTGCAGCAATTACTGCTCTTAAAGATAAAGATGGATCAAGTAGACAAGCTATTTCGAAATACATAGAGAAAGAGTTCGTTAATTTACCAACAACTCACGCTACTTTGCTGAATCACCATCTGAAACGGTTGAAGACTGAAGGTCAACTCATAATAGTCAAACATTCTTACATGTTACCTCCTCTGAAATCTGCTCAATTTCTACCTCCTGGTTATAACGTTAACGTTAATTTCACTGATGCAAATGCAAATGTTGGTCTTAATTTTGAGAATTTACAAAAAAGGAAACCAGGTCGTCCGCCTAAGCTCAAACCAGTACCGGGATTAGGGTTGGGGGCACAAGTACAACATCAGATGCCAAATGTACAACCATACGATGCTTCGGCTGACAATGTTCCATCTTATCAACCTCAATTTCAAAACCTTCAGGCTAATGTTGGCTCTAGTTCCGATTTTCAAGCGGATTCCGGTGGTGGTGGTTCTGAGCCGCTTTTTGAATTAGGTGATGATGGTGTAACGGTTCAGTCACCGTCACCAGTGGTGAAACGGGGCCGTGGTCGGCTGCCTAAGTATGGCGGTGGTACAATTGAGGGTGACGTGGCAGGTGAAACAGAGGGAGGTGAGGAAGCCGAAGATGATGAGGGTGAAAAGGGGTCGGGGTAGACCGAGAACTAGAAGGGTAGGAATTGGGCCTGTGACTGTACCGTTGTCTGGAAATGGGTTGAGGCCCAGAGGAAGGCCCAAAAGGATTGTTAGATCGAATGTTAATGGTGTTGGTGAAATTGGATTCAACCGAAGGCCTTAACTGTTTGGTTGGTTGGACGTAATGGAATGATAAAGGAATAGAATGAATGTGGTAATAGAATGAAAGAAGTAATGGAATACGCATTTACGATTCATTTGCATGTTTGGTTGATTTCGAAATTTTGAAGTTGAATGGAATGAAAATTTATACACAATGACAAAACTGCCCTTATAATGTGAAACCAAATTAATTTAATTTAAACAAATATCCTCATCGTGATTTTTCCAAGAAAATCTCATCCTTTCATTATATCGCCTCTCTCACAACAAATCTGTCTTACAATACCCTCTCTCTAACTCCATTGTTTACCAAACATTTACAGTGGCGCCTTGTACATGAAAACGAAAGGCATTGATTCACTGATTAATTTGTGTTTTTCAAATAATCATCAATATATTCAACATATATTTTCATTTTCCGGTCGTCGGAAATCCTTACAATGAGAAAGTTTTCGGTTGCTTGAAACTCGTCAAAAAACCCGACTCTATTGCAACAACGATAAATATTCTTGATCCATTAATTGCCGAGTTGTATAAAATAGAGAATTTTTGGATATTCCTTTTTATTATTATCGGCTTTTTAAGAAAAATATTGTATGACACCAGTTACACCATGTTACTTAAATTTCGGTAAAGGGTGATTTGGTCAATTTTATCATGTACCAGAAGGAATGGAACGAAAACATGGGGGGGTCTCAAGAATAAGAAATACAGTTATCGGTGGAATGGGATTCCAAGAGTAATACTTTATTCCTTTCCAAATCCTTAACAAACATGTTTTTTTCCATTCCTTATGAATGAACTTTTCCTTTCCTTGGTTCATTACCCCATACCAAACAGGCACTGCTAGATTTACACTTGTATGGGTTAAGCTTTGGTGATGACTCAAAAATTAGCGAGGACCAGGACAATTATCAACCAATGGTTTAAAAAAAATTGGATCATTATCAGAAATTTTGGATCTTTAGGAGGAAATATTTTTTTGATAATGATCCAAATTTTCTTAAATGATTGGTTGAGAATTGTCCTTGTAGTCCTCACCAAAATTTGAGTTCTCACTACTTGTATAAACTAAGAGAGCATGGGGTATGGTGGCTTACCCCCTACCCAAGTTGGACGCCACCTCACTTTCGACCCGCGCCACCATACCGTCCGCCATGTTAAACCCCACCCCAAGTCGGCCATCTGACTTAAGCCACGAGCCAATGGGAGGAGAGAGGTTTTTATTTTTTTAAGGGTATTTTGTGAGTGAGAGGTATTTTGGTGGGTCCGAAAGGAATATTATTGGTTAGTGATGGTAGAGGGGGTATTTAGGGGTTTTGAATGTGAAATGTGAAATAATGATGTGGCGCATAGGTGGCAGTCTGACTTATATTACCATATCTGATGTTCTAAGTTTAACTTCATGGAAGTATCTATAAGCAAATACACCTTTCTTATTTGAGGCAAAAGCCCATTACTTTTAATTAATACTTTTGATCAACAATAATTTGTATTCAACATGATTTGATTTTTGGAGTGCAGAATGGGCCTGGGTCAGCTGTACTGGTAACAGACCCTCAGCAGCTTGTAGTTTATCAAGAATTGAAGACCAAATACGAACTTCTTGTAAGTTCAAAACCACTTCTTAACAACTTTATTAGTTTCTGTAATTGGTCAGATGGGTAATGATGAATTATGTTATTTTTAAAAGGGTCCAAAATGTTTTATTAATGCATAAAACCCCCTAAATCATTCTTTTAAAAAGAAGTTTAAATTGTTATTGGAAAGGATAATGGCCATATATATGTATATAAATAGTTTGGTACTTTTTGTAACTAATTGTGTGCAGCAATTAAAAGTGAAACAAGTGTGGTGAAAACGTGCATAGATCCTGACTATGGAAATGCTGCATTGGGAGCATTACAAGAACTAGAAGCTCTAGCTGGAGAAGTCAACGCACAGTCAAATGGTCAAACTACACAATTACCCTAAATTAGGACTTTTGCCACTCCAAGTAGTGATTTGCATGATAACATTTGGTTTAAAAAGGATTTATAAAAAGGTAAAAAAGTGTCTTCAATGAAGCTGTTGTTTTTAGTATGTTATGTATAAATGTAGCCATGATATGTTGCTAACCAACTTTTTGGATGGTTTCTAGTTTTCTAACTTGTTGTGCTTGACTTGACTTATCGCAGGATTTGACACGTGTATGTTCCCCTTTTTCTTTTTGGTGCAATATAAATGTAGTTGTTGGCCTGATTGGCTTGTTGAACGTATAAAATGTAGTTATTCCGCAAGCACTTTAAGATTGATTAATAGTTTAGGAATTGTGATATTTAAGTACGTTTAGGCCATATTTGAGGTGTTTGATGATAATTAATATCTATTGGCTGTTGGAAGCCATATATGGGGCACCGTATAACTATTTTGTAGGGGTGAGCTCGGTATAAAAACCGAATCTAACCGAACCGAAATTGATAGAACCGAAACCGAAAACCATGAATTTTCAAAACCGAATCCGTATCAATAACATGTTATCGGTTTTGGTTTGGTTCGGTTCGGTTTCGGTTTGATTTTTCTAGGTCAAATGCTCATCCTTATACGAAGACCAAACCGAACCGAACCGAAAGCGATAGAACTGAAAACGATGAATTTTCAAAACCGAACCGATGACATGTTATCGGATTCGGTTTCGGTTGGTTTTCGGTTCGGTTTTTCGGTCCAAATGCTCACCCCCTACTATTTTGCAATTGGCGTGTCGGCAGAACTGGTGATGTTGGTGGGTTGTTGCATGTAGTCATGGTGAGTGGTGGTGGTGGCAATTGTGGTGGTAGGTGATAGTGATGGGTGGTGGTGATAAGTAGTTATGGTGGTGAATGATATGGATTTAAGAATTATAAAAGATAATATGGTAAATAAGTAATTACCCTATTAGCTCAATTGGTTAAACCCTTTATTAATAACATGAAGGTTTCAGGTTCGAGTCCTAGAGTGTCAATTTTTTCTTTTTTTTTTGGAAACGGCTTTCATTAAAACAAGGAAAAAAACTAGCAAGAAGCTAGGGAACAAACAAGTCTAAACATTACAAGGTAAAATAAGCCATTCGGCCCAACTAACTTTATACTTAGGACGACGACTACAAATCCATAAATACGCTACTTCTTTGATTGAGTCCACCAAGAACTGGCGCCGGGTATCACCATTATTAAATGTAATCGCATTCCTATGACGCCACATAATCCAAACCACCGTAAAAACCACCGCCTCAACAATCAACTTCACTTTCTTACTGATGGAGCACACGTCCAAAGTAAATAACAATTCATCCAAATCCTCCACATTCATGTCAACTACTTGAAGCCAAGTACCTATAGCCCGCCACACACCTTTTGTGACATCACAATCCCAAAAGATATGATGAATATCTTCTATACCATCCCCGCACATAACGCACTTAAAATCATCACACAAAATACCTCTCACCGAAAGATTTACTTTAGAAGGGAGACGATTAAGGTTCAATTTCCAAAATAATATGTTCACCTTCCGTGGTACTAGCGGGTTCCACCTAGTCTGAACAGGAGAAGAAGGGAGTATTAAGGTGTCTAACCACCTTCTCGTACTCTTAACTTCAAACATATCATCGGGCCCAATGTCCCAAACCCAAGCATCCGGAACATTAGATAACGAAACGCCTTCTAAAACACGATTAAATTCCAAAATACAAGATTCTTCCCTACCGCCTCGAATCTGTCGGAGCCAGTCCCATCGAACCGAGCCATTTTGGAACCGATCCGCCACCGAGCAATTGATATTCGCATCTAGCAAACATATTCGAGGATACAACGAACGTAGGGTATTCGAGCCAACCCACAAATCCAACCAAAACCGCGTATCCCGACCATCTCCCACCTGTTTTTTCAAATGCGAGAGAATGTCAATCCCATTTCCTTTAAATCTGCTTAACATTTTCAAAATTTGGGCCCACGGTGTCGCACCAAACCTATGCGTATTGACAAGATCCAACGCTCCGTTCTCACCATAAATCTGTTTAATAACTCTAGACCAAAGCATATTATCATTCTTTACAAATCTCCATATCCACTTCAACACAAGGCCAATATTGAAAGCATAAAGACTACCAATATCCAACCCCCCATTTTGGTGAGACGCCAACACCGCCTCCCAATTAACCCAATGTATTTTTCTTTTTACCTCGGTTCCACCCCAAAAGAAAGAATCTCGTAATTTCTCTAAAATATTAGCAACCACTTTTGGCATAACAAACATAGACATATAATATATGCCCATTCCACCCAACACTGTTTTTAGAAGCAAGGATCTTCCACCAACCGAAAGTGTATTAACTTACCACCCGGACAATTTATTCTTAAATCTGTCAATCAAAAGATCCCAGTTTTTCTTCTGAGACATACAAGCACCTACCGGCAGACCAAGGTAAATAAATGGTAATTTACCATTACATACACCGAGCAAAGCCGCCATATTCCTGACCTCCACGTCCGAAACACCCACCCCATACAAATTAGACTTGTGTAAATTTAATTTCAATCCCGACGCCATATGGAAATAGTGTAAAATAATAAGAAGCTTTTGTATATTATTCAAGGACCATTCTCCCATAAAAATAGCATCATCTATATAAAATAAGTGTGAAATAGATAAAGACTCATCCTTTACCTTAACCCCTTTAAACAAGTGTTGAGAAGTAGCTTCTTCCATTGCCACATGAAGACCTTCCATAGCAATAATAAATAGAAAAGGCGAAAGCGGATCTCCCTATCTTAAGCCTCTCTCAAGTTTAAACTCTTTAAAAGCATTTCCATTTAAAATAACTGAGGCCCTAGAAGATTTGAGAATCGCACTAATCCATTTACGCCACTTATCCGGAAACATCATATATTCCAACATCCGGTCCAAATACTCCCAACTAATGGAGTCATACGCTTTTTCAAAATCAATTTTCAAGACCATGGCCGATTTCTTTTTCTTCTTATACCAGGATATTAACTCATTAACCATCATTGGGCCATCCAGGATTTGGCGTCCCTTAATGAACGTTGATTGCTCGTGGCTAACGACCGAATCCACCACCAAAGCTAGCCGAAGGGCTAACAATTTAGCAATTATTTTATATTGAACTCCAATCAAGCTAATAGGCCTATAATCGTTCACAGCAAGAGGATTAATCACTTTAGGGATCAAAGTGATAAACGAGGAGTTGCACCCGGTCAGAATAAAACCTGTATCAAAAAACTCAACAACAAAGTTAAAAATATCAGATTTCAAAAGATCCCAAAATTTCTTAATAAATGCAAAAGTAAAACCATCCGGGCCTGGGGCCCTGTCATTGCCACAACTCCACACCGCCGTTTTTATCTCGCACATAGACACAGGACCCGAAATCATCAATGCATTCTCATCTGACAACCGTTTAAACTTGTCACTCCTTTGAGCGACTCTTATGCCCGGAACACTTTTGAATTTACTAGCATAAGCATTATAAAAAATGTCTTTAATCGCCGAAGGGGAAGTGATCCAATCACCATCTAGTTTAACACCACGGATCATCGAATATCTTCTTCTACTATTAATAATACCATGAAAATACTTTGAGTTTTCATCCCCTTCAATGCACCACTTTATTTTAGCTTTCTACGACAAATCTTTCCATTCTTTAGCATCCAACTAATACAACTCCATTTTAGCAACTTGTCTTTCCGCCAACTCATCATCCGACACCGTATTCACATCCATTTTCTGCTCGATTTTGGCCACCTGATCCAGCAATATCTTTCTTTTTTCAGCGTACTCGGATTTTTTTCCCCGCCACCAAGCTTTACAATTATCCTTCAACAACTTTAATTTATCTTTGAATATAATAAAGTGGCTACGGTTATGATTATCTACCTGTGAAGTCCATGAACTTCTCACCATTTCTTCAAACCAAACATCATCCATCCAAGAGTTGAAAAAACGAAACACCCGAGGACCATAATCAATCGCTTCCTGCCCCAAAACAATCGGCCTGTGGTCCGACACAATATCTGTCATGACATTCGCCACAAGATCCGAAGCAACCTCAAACACCCCTTCATTCACAAAAAAACGATCGAGTTTACTCATTTTCCTACCATCCGAACTGAGCCTTGTGTATGCGGACCCCCCCATAGGCATTTCCACCAAGTTTGCGGAGTCGACAAAGCCGTTAAAATCCACAATTTCTCTATCATTTTTCTCACAACCCCATCTTTCACCTTCTTCGCGAACCGCATTAAAATCTCCGAACAAGAACCAGTTACCTTCATTAGAATGCACATAGTTAACAATCGTTTCCCACAAACTTCTTTTTTCGACGTTACTTTGCGGAGCATACACGTTACCCATGATACATTTAATTTTGCTATTCTTCCACTCCCCATGCACAAATAGAACGTTTTGTAAACTAACAATACGAGAACTAGTAAATAAGGACGGATCCCATACAGACAAAATACCGCCCGAGACACCCACCGCACTACTCAACGCGAAATCAAACGACATATTACCCCAAATTTGTTTAATCATAAACAAATCAACCTTTGATACTCTAGTCTCTTGAATCCCAAGGAACGAAATCTTATACTTGTTACAAATACCACCAATTCTTTTCCTCTTAACCAAATCTTCAATACCACACGCGTTAAGGGACATAATATTCATTAACGACCCTTATCATCTCCCATGCTACTAATCATACGTTCCAGAGATTTCTTACAACCTTCCATATCATGACCAATGGCAATACCAATGTCAATATATTGACTTAAGTCATCAATAAGAGACACTGTTTTATTATTTTTCTTTGAAAACCCTGTGGATGCACACGAATTAGCAGATCCATCACCTTTTTTCTCTTTTTCTTCCCGATGTTTCGGAGCCAAATTGTCAAAACCCGGAGGTTTTGACAATGAATCCTCGTCCACAACTACTGTCTCCACTTCTTTATTGTCGACCTGCACGGGGTCATGATTGTTGTCAACATTCTGGTTACCCCGATCAAGATGACTCACACCCACACAAGGTGCGTTAAAAGAATTCGAGTCCCTCTTATCATCACGTGGACCAGAATTAACACCACCTTGAACCGAATCTCCTTTGATTATTTCTATATCATCATTAACCAATGGGGAGTTAAGATTTACACTACCATCATTATTCTCCTCCTCTTCATCATCATTTGAATCTGAGATCCCATCATTAGACAACGACAAATCATCTTCATCATCCTTATTCTCTACATCAATACTTCTCATGCAAGGTTGCCATAGAGCAATTTCATATACCCACACCTTGTACATTAAGTTTTCAACCATCACTTCCACTTCTTCATTAATCTTTGGACCAATATTAGTTTTAACACAAACCTTCCCTGTACCCCCTTCTTTGGTCTCCCCATCAACAAAAATAACCTCACCCCAATCTTTAATAATTTTTTTAATAGCATTAACCGTTCCAGCAAGAAGAGGAAGACCATCGATACGAACCCAAACTACCTTGTCATCCACTACAAACTTTTCATCTACATGACGCAATTGGGTGAAATAAAAAAGCATATCTTCATGATTTTTAAACTTATTACACGCCACTTGACTATCAAATTCCATCCATATCAATATATTGGAAATCAACATGAGAGAACCCTTCTTTAGCACACACCACCTTAATGTTCTCAATTAATGTAAATTCTCTAACCTTACCAATCAAAATAGTACCTGCATCATTAATTGGCATGACATCCTTCTTATCCAACGATATGAGCTTCTTCTTCTTTAAAAATCCCACCGTCTCCTTACTGTTTTGTATCATGTTGTTCCCCACCGGTTTCACATGAGGCAACTCAGATTTGAAGAGGTCAGCAAACTTCACAGCTTTCTTACCATCACGTGAATTATAAGAAGAATGAACCGGTTCCCTCACGACAGGCAGTGATTCGGGCTTCCCATCTGAACGAGGTTTACGATCAAACCTTGAAAGCGAGGCAAAAATATGATACGATCCATACCATGTAGCATTCCATCGGTGCAACAAGGAATCAACGTTTTCAACCCTAATAAAACGAACAAAAGCGAACCTACGTCCAATTTTTGACAATTTCCTCGGGACAAACACATCAAAACACATCAACCACTGTACCAAAGACCTGCATCGCCTTCCACAGATCCGTCTCATCCCACAATCTAGGAAAATTCGTAACATAGAATGATTTTGCAATATTCTTGAGACCAAAATCCTGATTCCGAAACGAAGCAATATGGTTCCCGCTATTACTTGACTGTCTCCTATGCATGATCTCTTTAGCCATCGGAAGACCCAACCCTACCCCCCTCCCCACAATCGGAAAAGGGACGGAACAATGAAAGTCAATCAAAATTACCTTAAAAACATTAAATGAAAATGTGGGTAGAAAGGCGTCGTGGCACCCGTCGGTAGAAAGGGGTCGTGGGGGCGATGTGATAACTATGGAAAGTGTCAATTTTTTCTTAACGCGAATGTTTCTCGAGATAGTGAATGGATTGGATAAAATTTAAGCTTTGTTATATTGGATAGGTCCTAAATTGTTATTTATAATAAAGATCACGTTGTTTCAGATAGTTTTCAAAATTGTGAAGTCTTTTTTGTGTGACAAATTTGACTACAAAATTGTAACTAAAAACTAAACTAAAATAATTTTGAATACACATGAGATACTAACAAAGCACATGTGCAAAATAAAAGAAATGCGATTATTTTAATAATAGTCAGTTCTATACTTGTATGATCATGTTGATGCTAACTTTTTATATATTTGACAAAAAGGAACAAAAATTGTTTGGCAAGTCGATACAACCTGACTCATCAAAACTAATTGTCATGCTTTAATGTAGAGAAAAGCTATGCATTATATATTTATGAGTAAATTACACGGAAGGTCCCTGTGGTTTGCCACTTATTACAGCCACAGTCCCTGGTCTTCGTTTATTACACTGGAAGTCCCTGGTGTATTCAATTTGTTACACCCGACGTCCCTCTGTCAAACGGACGTCAAAAAATTCCGTTAAATGACCCATGTGCACCTCACATGATGGGCAAATTCGTAATTTCCCTTCTCCTTTTAAAGAGTAAATTACACGGAAGGTCCCTGTGGTTTGCTACTTATTACAACCACAGTCCCTGAACTTCGTTTATTACACTGGAAGTCCCTGGCGTGTTCAATTTGTTACACCCGATGTCCCTCTGTCAAACGGACGTCTAAAAGGTCTGTTAAGTGACCCATGTGCACCTGACATGATGGGAACAATGGTAATTCTCCTTCAACCCTCAAACGTGTCTTCCCCAATTTACACCAGCCGTCTCTTCACTTATTCCCTCTCATTTTTCCCTCTCTTCTCTCCACTCTATTTGTTGTTCAAAAAGCCCTTCTTTTCTAACAATGGCGGGCCAATCAAGCAGTAAAAGATGTACGAATAATGAAGAAGACAACTGCAATGAACTGTACAATATGTGTTTTGTGTATTTATGATTTTTTTGAAATTTTTTCTTACCGAACTTCATGAGCACTTATTTACAGAGCATTACTATCGTGCCCATCATGTGACATGCATATGGGTCACTTAACAGGTCTTTTAGACGTCCGTTTGACATAGGGACGTCGAGTGTAACAAATTGAACACGCAAGGGACTTCCAGTGTAATAAACGAAGTTCAGGGACTGTGGATGCAATAAGTGGCAAACCACAGGGACCTTCCGTGTAATTTATTCTTTAAAAGGAGAAGGGAAATTACGAATTTGCCCATCATGTGAGGTGCACATGAGCCACTTAACGGAATTTTTTGACGTCCGTTTGACAGAGGGACGTCGGGTGTAACAGATTGAATACACCAGGGACTGCCAGTGTAATAAACGAAGACCAGGGACTGTGGCTGTAATAAGTGGCAAACCACAGGGACCTTCCGTGTAATTTACTCTATATTTATATCTACTCATACACATACACCATTGCAGAAAAAGAGGATACAATGAGACGCATGGATGGTTGTTAACTTATTATGTACATCAAAATAGGTATCAAACATCAAGTAGAAAAAAATCAATACTTGAAAGATCACAGTAATGCATTCGGCATATATGGTAAAAAATTGTCATTAATTTTCTTCTTCCCATAACTATAGTATTTAGCCTAAATTAACGTAGTTTAACGAAGAAATACAAAATCAAACTGAAAGACTTACATAATATGAAGGTAGAATCCGCAAATTTCAAGACTCGTCATCAAAAAGAAGTCTGATTAATTCCTGATTAATTAAAAATTACCATCTGTTACTTGGTGGTTTAACTTTGTAAATCCTAACTATCCAGTTTGATGTTGTGAATGCCTCTTCCAAATATTCAAGTTTCACATCTTTATTCCCTATTTCAACCCCCCTTGCTCTGTCATACCTGTCATTTTCACACAAATTATTGTTTAATATTTTAACAATTCAGAGAAATAAAAAAATAATTACTAGATACTCACCCTGGAGGTTTTCCATATTCTGTTGTCAGCTCTCCAAATCGATAATAACATAGCTTGTACCTATAATCAATATAAACATAATTATTGAACATAACTCCACCTAATTATGTACTTGTAATTTCAACTATTTATTTTTAATTTTTTCAACTTTATAATACAATTAATTTTTTTTAAAAGTGGGAACTTGCATTAGACAATTCAACATCTTGGGAGCAGCTCCTTTATCAACACGATATTCACCATTAACAAGATAATCAGGTTCCTTAATCACAGGAAAAACTCCACCACCAATTCTCACCATCCACAAAAACCTACATTTAATCATTATTATTATAAACATTATTACTTAAAATTATTTATAGAAATAGTAAATGCTTACTTATTGATATCATCAGAAGAGTAGCCGGTAACACCACCAAAAACAACCAAAACATAATCAACATCAATTGATCTCATAATCTCATAAGCTTCATCTTCATATGATGACATGGCACGCCCAACTGTAGCAATATGAGTATTATTCCAAGTATTATTATCAACAATTACACTTCGGTTTCCCATTGCTGTAATTTGATAACCATAATCCCACCATGACATTATTTTAGCATCTGAAGGAGTATTTTCTCTCAGCCAGAAATATGCTTCACGATAATCATCAAATATGACCCGCTGCCCGTGGGCACCTCGGGCAGATAGAACAATTGATGGAGATGAATATGCTTCTGATGTCACCCAAGTGCAGTGGATCGCGTATCTGCTTAATAAATAGAATGCACCAAGAAGTAATACACTTGCACCATTTTTTAGGAATGGTATAGATTGGTCAACTGAAGCTTGTTGCTGCAAAAAAAATAAAAAATAAAAATAAAAATCAATGATGCAACAGTGCAACTTCCATATCATAAAAAAAAAAGAGTAAATTACACGAAAGGTCCATGTGGTATATCACTAATTACAATCTTTGTCCTTGAACTTCGTTTATTACGTTGGACGTCCCTGGTGTATACACTTTGTTACACTCGTGGTCCCTACTGCCATTAAATCTTTTTAAATGACCAAAATACCCTTGTGGCCTTTTGTAGTAAAGCGAAAATAAAAGACTATGAATGTAATAAGTGATAAACCACAAGGACCATCCGTGAAAAAACAAATCAATTAATAAAGTAAATTTCACGGATGGTCCATGTGGTTTATTATAAAAGGTCAAAAGGGTATTTTGGTCATTTAAAAAAATTTAAGGGTAGTAGGGACCATGTGTGTAACAAAGTCTATTCACCAAGGACGTCCAGTGTAATAAACGAAGTTCAAGGACTGAAGTTGTAATTCGTGATATACCACATGGACCTTCCGTATAATTAACAAATTTTAAGAAAAAAATCTGACCTTTATGAAACGTGTTTAGGTAAAGGACCAAACATGTCAATAGTTTCAAAAATAAGGACTATGAGTGTAATTTATGAAACTAAAGGACCAAATATGTAACATGGTACAAACCTAAAGGACCATTGGTGTAATTTACTCTAAAAATCAATGATGTAACACAATACAAAAATTAAATAAATAAATAAATCTGACCTTAGATAATCCTTTTGTGGTAGTCGTTCCCTTAGTTTGACTAGTCTTTCCCCTAACAATTTGGGTCAAATTCTTGATAGTAGCAGAAACTGCAATAGCACTTATAAGACAAACAGCAGGTGTTGCAACTAGAATCAACCGAACCATAACACCAGCAAAATACATACTCGTGAGACCATACATCACAATAAAAATGGTGGCATCTGTTAACCGTTTAAAGCAAAAATAAAGTCCAGCTGGAAATAAAAAGAGTAAAATATGGAAGTCAAACATGAAAGAAGACCATGCAGTTGGTTGATGTTCAGAAACTGAAGCTATAATTGGAATGTGATCTTTAGCATATGTGGGGTCCAATAATGAGTAAAATCGACCCGTCCATGGGGAAATATATCCAGAAGCTGTACCTAATCCCAATGCAATTGTACCAACAGCTATTGCTGATGTCACACCAATTCTTAATAGGGCTTGAAATAGTTTTGTATCGTTTAACATGTGTTTAACCCAAATCAACAAGTAAAATACCTAAAAAAAAGTAGTGAAATTCTTATCTTAGAAAGAATTAAAGCACAAGATATACTTATTTGATGCATTCAATTACGAAGGAATTTAAATCGATACCTGAATTAAGAAAAACACTCCCATGGCAGCCATATGTTCACCTGATTGAACATGTTGAAACCCTACAAACCTAATTTGCATAGCTAGCAACATTCCAACTATATACATACAATTATAAGCAACATACAGCCTCATAGAATACCTTCCAGTAATCAGCAACACCAACACATATAATGGAATCAAATTGATGATGAACACATATCCACCCCATGCTGAAACCATATAAAAGTACCCAAAAGCAGAAGCAAGAGACCAAGCAAGTGAACCAGTATTCACAGCCTTAACAAACAGATAAAAAGTAAGCAACAATGCAAAAATTGCAACACCTTCATTATCATAAGATCCAGCAACCGATCTCGAAATGTATCCAGGACAAATTGCAATCAAAGCAGCTGCAACAAGACCAGCTCCTGAATCCCATAGCTCTTTCCCGAAGAAATAAGCAACAATTGTGGTATTTGATGCGAAAAATGGAGCAGTTAGCACACATACTTCACGGATATGAACTGCAAATCGGAGGAATTTGAGAGTCCAGTAGATTACAGCGGCGGTGACCATAAGACCGGGATACAGAGTACCGCCGATGATTCGGCCGAGTGGATACCAACTCTGTGAGTCAAACCAGTTCCAGAACTCGTAGAATCCTTTTTCAGTTAGGTAAAGAGTAGTTCGGTAATTGAAATAAGGATCAAATTCATGAATCATACTCTCGTAACGAAGAACGCTGAAGAGGCGAGTGATAAACGCTAAAATGTAGACGAGGCATAGGATTGTGACTCGGATCAGGAGCTCTTGTTGCTTTGTTTTGAGTTTTAGGGTTTTGATTGAGAATGCTGTTGAGATTGATGATAGATCGGAGTTTGAGGTGGTTTGGTTGGACGCCGGCGACTGCGAAGGCATCGTACCACCGGCCTTCACGGCTTCTGGTTTTCTGACCATGATTGGTTTACTACACCTGTGAATGGATAGATCAATTCGACAAGTTGAAATATTGTTCAGGTTTAGGGGAAACCCTACCTACAATGGAGATGAAAATGGAAGAATGGTGCACTGGTGTGTGAAATGGAAGAATGGTGCACAAGTTGAAATATTCCAGAATATTTAAATGAAAGAAAAGAAGAGAAGGTAAAAGAAGTGAAGAGAAAAGAAGAGATATGAAAATGAAATATTTTTCTTTTTTGTGTTCCTAAGTTGGATAGAAAAGTAAAGAAAATCATTGTTTTTTTGTGTTTCTAAGTTGGAGAGAAAGGAAGTAAGTTAACATATTTACCATTTTGTCCTCAAAATATGATCAAGTTAGGTAATGACAAGGTTAATTTGATAATTGCAATTAATTAAAATTTCTCTTCTCTCCAAATCTTCCCACTTTTGGGAGGAAGATTAGGAGAGAAAATATGGCTATAATTTCCTTCCCTTTCTTTCCCTTTCTTTTATAAAAAACTCTGGAACATGATAAAATTTTTATTTCCTTCATTTTCTCTTCTCTTCTCTCCAAATTAAGACTCTGGAACACAGTGTGAATGCGTGAGCTAGATCCAGAAACCCTTTTGTACCAAACGGATTTAAAATCAAACCGGCCCCCCGAACTGGTTTTGACATTTGTTGACCAAAACCGAACCGGTTTTAAACCGGTGTGGTTTTTAAAAATTGGTTTGTGCATCCCAACTTATAACCTTGTACCTTACACCAAGTTACACTTCATTCGATACAAACCATAGAAAAAACTTGTTCAAATTAGTTTACCCTTATATACGCTTTACAAGTTTCAGAAATTGGGACAAAACCTTAATTCGATACCAACCATAGAAAAAACTTGTTCAAATTACTCATCCTATTTAAGTAACATAAACACATATCCTAATATGCATACTATATCAAATTTCCTAATAACTCCCTCAAAATAGGCTAGCCAAGTTAACTTGCATTCCAAGTACAATCAAAGACACTTTTAGGTATTTAAGTCAAACATTAATACACAAGTCAACTACTTGTTCAAGAGACTGAGATTAATATAGCATTTCAAATGTTAACAATTCTTCATAACATCTCAAATAAAACCTACAACTGGTTGAGTCATTTCCTCACTAATATGTTTTCACCTCTACAAACCACAATCCAAACAGATTAATTAACATACTAAGAATCATATTGCTAGCTATGATCTGGTCAACTGGTCAATGATGGTCAACACCAGTTGGCGGGCCCGCATTGATGCCAGCCTGTAATGCTGCATTGCTGTTGAGAAGCTGCATTCCTTCTTCTCCCATTTGCTGAACTTCAGAAGGCGATAAAATCCTGATACATCGAACACACCCAACAAATTCCCTGCATTGTATAACATAAAATCAACCGTTAAAATTACAACAAAAAAAAATATCAAAAATTTAATTAGTAAAACAAAAAGAGAACTTACTCCCATGGGTCATCTCCAACAAGAAGAACATCATTCTCAAAATCTACATAAACCAACTTCCAACCAGATCCTCGGGAATCATTGAGCAATCCTTGGAGCCCAAACATTTTCTCAATTTCACTACAAAGTTCATCATAGTTCTTGAAACTTGATACATCAATAGACCTCCCTACCGATCCTGCTTTTTGAATCTGTAATACAACAAGAAAATATATATTTTTTTTTTAAAGATTATTCATTATTCTACACTATAAAAACAAGCACCATTGAAAAGTGCTAGATGTTTACCATTTTGACCGCCTTTTCAAGAAATCAAATTAATATCAATATTTTAATCATATTTTACAATTTACACATTTATTTCTATACTAGGGGTATTAACCCGTGTGAACACAGTAGCCCAATAAAAATTAAATTAAATATATACAATTGTTTATTTTTCATTTATAAAGTTTCTATGTTAAATTAAAAATTTATAATTGAAATTCTAACTCAAAACTAAAAATCTTTGAAAACCCCTATATAGGGCATATAAGGTATTTCAGAAGACATGGATGGGCGGGAAAGAAATGAAAAAGGCTCCCAAAACCAAAAGTAGATGTTTATTAGTATAGATAGATAAAAATCAAAGAAAAAAGCACAAGATAATATTCTTTTAGTCCATATCAAAAAGTAGTTATTTTGACCGCAAGGGTGAGCATAAAAACCGAACCAAAACCGAAAAACCCGAAAAAACCGCCCCGAAAAAACCGAACCATTTGAAAACCCGAATGTTTGGGGCGGTTTTCGGGGGCATATGAAAAACCCGACCAAAAACCCCGCCCCGCCATTATATATCTTTCAAATTTTATAAAAATATTCTTATATTTATAAAAGATTTGACATATAATTATCTTTCAAATAATAATATTCTATTATTAATCTTATTATATTATATTAAACTTACTAGTTGTTTTTTATTTATAACGAAATATGTTAAGGTTTGGGAGTTTGAATCATAATATTAATTTTTAAGGTAACAAATTGGTAAATTTAAAGGAAAACGAAAAACCGAAAAAAACCCCGAAACCGAACCGAAAACCCCGAAAAACCGAAAAACCCGAAAACCCCGGAAAACCGAAACCGAAAAACCCGAAACCGAACGGGGTGTAATTTTTAAAACCCGAACTTTCGGGGCGGGGTTTGGTTTTAGTTAAAAAGCGCCCCATGCTCACCCCTACGGCGCAACCCACTCCAACCCATACCCAAACCAGCTGACCCGCCCCATTTTTGCCACCTCAAAAAGTAAATTGAAGATAAAAATTTGACCTTTGTATACGTTCGAACACGAGTAGGAGCAGCAACTTGTTGCCAAGAATTATTGTGCAAAAGTCCACTATCATCAAAGTCACCATTGCTCGAAGAGGCCCCACCTGAATTATCTCCCAATTCTTGCATAGAATAAGCTTGAGAATCCACAAGGCTAGCTGATGTAATTTGTGACTGAACATCTTGACTCGAACTAAAATTATTATTATTATTGTTGTTCACTAAATAATTCGAAGGATTTTGGAACTCGATATCTTTCAAATTGCAAAAATCATCCAAAACCGTACTCGAAACCGAAGGATCAACAACCGCACTACCACCACCATTGTTACTACCTTCGAAATTGATGCAGTTGTAAACGTTTCCGTTTTGCGAATTGTTGTGATGCGAATGAGATTCGTCTGTTAAGTCTTTGAATCCATACATGTTGTTGCTTGATTGTGGGTCCCATGTTTCGTTCCCTACTGACGGGTACGGGTTGAGTA
Organism: Calendula officinalis; assembly: GCA_963853835.1. Lineage (NCBI taxonomy): Eukaryota > Viridiplantae > Streptophyta > Magnoliopsida > Asterales > Asteraceae > Calendula > Calendula officinalis. The sequence goes on from OY970824.1 coordinate 33,018,858, forward strand.
TGTTTGTATCCGGGTACGGGTATAACCCGTTTAGGGTAGGCGAATCGATTTGTGGTGAATCGAATGGTTGAGATTGGAGTACGGTTGAATCAAACGGAGATAATTGGTTGAGAAATGGTAGCGAGTCTGATTTTACGGTTTCCGGTTGACTTCCGGGAAGAATTCCGGTGGCTGTTGCGGTGGCGGTGGTTGTTGTGGGTTGAATGAGATGAAATTGAGGGCGGTTATCGAGCTGTAACTGAGTTCTGTTAGTGGGGAAAGTTTCTTGAACGGTATTTGAGACAGGTGTCGCGTTGTTATTGGTTTGCGGTTTCATCAACATTTTGATAAGCTGTTCGGACCATAAACTAGACATCGATGGGTTTGAAAAGTTTCCGTTTATTGGTTCGGGGCCCCGCATGAATGGCCGGGTTACCATATTGTCCCATTCAGGTTGTGCTCCTAATAAATCACAAAAAAGTAATAATAAATAAATAAATTACATAAATGGTCCTTTAGTTTTGAATCATATTACATATTTGGTCCTTTAATTCCATAAATTACGGGAATAGTCCTTATTTCTATAACTATTGACACATTTAGTCCTTTAGAAATTAACTTTTCCCGTCAAGTATGCTCACGTGTGATGTACGAGGGGGTAAAATTGTGTTTTTCCCTTTCCCTTCACCAAGTTGAAACTCATAAAAACCTGTTTGTTTGACGGGAAAAGTTAACGTTTGTTTAGGCAAAGAACCATACGTGTCAATAGTGTCAGATATAAAAACTACCAGTGTAATTAATGAAACTAAAGAACCAAATATGTAATATTATACAAACCTAAAGGACCATTTGTGTAATATTATACTCACCTAAGAAAGCAGAATTAAAAGGTCGTTTAAGACTCGAAGTGAGAGACGGGAAAATGAATAAACTTTCAGGAGCCTCAATATCCCATGGACTCACTCTACTTTGTTTATCACCGCACCCTGGTTCATCCCATTCAACCTAATTTCATCATAAACCATAAAATGTTACATTAATTTTAATTTCGAATTAAACATTTATTTTAGTTAATTGGATTAAATATAAACGAAAGCTGTATAATTGATGTGACTCTTTTAACTACCTGGAGGTTATGCCACTTAGATCCGGGCCATCTTAATGGATCCACGTCACTTATACCGACAATTGTGCCCATATATCTGCATTTACAACAAAATTCTCAATTACCATAAAACATTGTTTTTTAAGGTTAACCAAAAATATACCTTTCTTTTTAGGGTTTCGATAAATGCATTAAAATTTGTACATTAATTTATTGGGGAGTAGTTCCAAATTTCTGATGCATGCATAACATTTTAATAATAGATGTCATTATCAAAACTCTTTTAATAAGTACCTGCGTTTTCCTGATTCCTCAGTTTCAAACATCATTCCAAATCTCATGCCTACAGAAAGTTGTGTCCCGTAAATCGATTTCCGGTATCTTGCTAATGGAATAACAAATTCCGAAGGACACGCCCTGAATAAATTAAAAAAGAAAACTTTATAAAAAGATAGTATTTAAATATACATTTGTACTAAAGGTGATAATTTCCACACGTTGACTTATAATAGGTCAATTTGTGTCGCGTTTTATTGTAATGTTTTTAAAAATAATTAACTTTGTATGAGATTAATAATTAATTACCTGGGATTATAAAAAATTGTAAACGGGCTTCTATTAGCAGCAGCATGGGCTGCAGCAGCAAGTACCCCAATGTGCATACTATCAGCAGATAAAACCGATGATGGTAAAGACGTTTGTTGTCGATTTGCTCGCCTTACTCCCAATAATAATTGTGATTTTTCATCCCTAAAAACAAATATTTACATATTAAATCAATATTAAATTAAATTGTGTATAATTTATTGACAGTTACATAGAAAATGACTTAAAAGGTAGGGCGCGTTAGGTATTTTCAAGATTTTATAGCGATTTTATTAATTAAAAAAAGACGAAAATACCCCTGAGTTGTCATGTGCACTAGACATGTACTTTTTGTTGTTTGCTTGAAGTCATTGTATTACCACATGGTTGTTAATTCGGTATTACTTGAGGCTCAAAACAGGAAAATGACATACTCAACCGTTATTAATGGAAAATGGAACTATAACCATTTTGGGATGTCTAGTGAAAATTGGGAAGTATACTGTTTGGATGAGATGTTAATATAAAATTACTTATTTGCCCATTGTCTTCATGATGATATTAATAAAGATTCGTCGAACGGCTATATTTATACAAAATATTGTACCTGATAAATAGAACTGCATCACCAGCTTTAAGCCTTTTTGCACCAACAAACATGCTCCAACCGGTAGTTAGCAAGTGTCGCTTTGGCTGCCCTGACTCATAAAAAAACAAAAAATAAATAAAATATTTTAAAAATGAAATCTTGTATTCATAGATTTGTGAAAAAAAATATTAAATGCTTACCGCGATAAATATGACGAAATGTCCATGTATTATCATGTAAATCACGAACGATAAGTTCTTGAGTGGGCGGTTGCATTGAAAAATCCTAACCGAAATAACAAAAGTCAAAGTCAAAGTCAAAGTCAAATTAAAAAAATGGAAATTAAAGATATGAAATATTAATTACCAATTGGGGAAAGAGTTTTTCTGCTGCTCTACGAGGTACAGAAAAGCCGCCATGTGTACTCGTATCACTCGGGGTCAAAGTCTTGCAGAAGAACTCATTTGGATGTCGACTCGGTTTCATCCCAAAATCTGGTATTGGAAGAACATCTTTTTCCTGATTTAAAAATTAATTTAATAAAATATTTAGTCCAATTTTCAAATATATACAAATGTTGATTTTGTCTGATCTAAACAATATATTCAAATTTTGAAACAGAAAAGTTTAAGGTTGTTTTAGTTGTACAAAGTTTTCTCTAGTTTTTAATCAATCATTTCCACTTTTATAGAAAATTGGAGGTGTTTATTATATGTAAAAAAAATTTAAATGTTTCGTTAATGAGTTCTATATCTGGAAAGGAAAATAGCTGAAAACATTAAAAGTCAGTTTTCAAAAATATAATTATAAAGTTGAAAAGTGTTTTCTCTTTTCTATGAAACTTTTCGTTAGAAGTCCAATTTAAACACGATTTCAGTTATTCCAGATTTCTGTGACATTTTTCTAGAAGAGCCGAATTTTTCTACAACTAAAAGCATCCTTAGTTTTTTGAAACTTTTTTGCGAAAAAGAAAGAATTCTTGGACTTTTTAGGTTAAGTTGACTTTTCTTTTGGATGATGACTCACCGAGTTGACGGGTCGCAGGCTCATTTGGGCATAGATCTCATCTGTATCTTTATCTGCCTATTTAAACAACCAAAATAAATGAAAACATTTTAAGGAAATTATAATAAAAAATATATATAAATAGTTTGATAGGAATTAAGGGGACATACATGTAAAGTCGCATTTAAAACTTGACACAACAGTTGAGACGGAAGATTCGGATAATTTGGAACTTGTGACGTTGCGGTTCTGTTTGTAGAAACTGCCACCTGGCAAATACAAATAGTTAGTTAAAATTGTATATTTATGTCTAGTAACCGAAAAAAAGATACTAAATATGGGTCAAATAAAAAAATGTAGCTAGAAAGGTAACGGTCAAACAAGTTGAAAGTCACCAAAAATGTTTTAATTATGTTTTTATAATTAATACAACATCCTATATTACTATACTTATGAACATACTTCCTCCGTATCAAAATAAGTGACACAAATTGGCTTACACATTTTTTGAGGCAAAAGATTAAAGTAGAGGTTAAAATAGATTAAAGTACATAATTAGTGGAGAATGGGTCCCACTTTCCTTGAATAAAGTGATATTAATGAGTTTTAAAAGTAAAAGTAAGGGTATAAGGGTAATTTCACTTTATTAAAGTGGATAGTTAGTGGGTATGGGTCCCACTATTTTTACCAAATATGGAAAGTTTTCAAAGTGTGTCACTTATTTTGATACACCTCAAAATGAAAAGTGTATCACTTATTTTGATACGGAGGAAGTATATATTACTATAACAGTATTTTATTTTATATTTTCGAACCACATATTACTGTAAGAGTGTAGTTTTTTTAATCATATCTAATGCGTTAATTATTTCTAAAGAAACTAAAAATAGACAAAAAGTGTTTGTTAATCAGTACTACAAAAGTAGACATTTTAACCTTTTTTACCCAATTTGCCAGTTTTTCCACTTCTAAGAAAATAAGTGATACACTCAAGAATTAATAATAAATAAAAATTAAATTAAATTAAAAAAAATTAATTGTATATCCAAGCTTGGATCTATCACAATCAAATTTCCAAGGGACCACTTCCCGTATAAATTTCTAACACCTCAAACCCAAAATGTAAACAGACTTAATAACCTTAAAATTATGATCATGGATAAAGCTATCAGTAGCCCACAACTAATTAATTATAAGTACTCATTATGGGTATACGTGTCCCTTTTCTTTTTCTTTTTTGCTTTTTTACATTTCAAGATTTTAATTCAAGCAACAATGATTCAATTTCAAGATTGATAAAATTTAGTATTTTTCTTGTAACACTGAAGATTTGTTCAAAAACAAGCTGTGTCAACAGTAAAACTTACAAATTTAAGAACTTTGGATATTAAATTAAATATTTGTTCAAAACAATGTGCATTACAAGCATGAAACAACAAATTATACAAAAAAAAAGTGATGGAAATCAAACCTGTTCACTATGTCCTTGTGGGAAGTAATAAACAAGGCTTCCCACCTGTGGCAGAGTCACCAATGGCCCAGCACATGCATGCCATAGTTCAGAATTTATTGGCTTCTTTATCGCTACAAATTTTAACAAAAAAAAACACAAATTTTTAACAAAATACACATTTTTTAGCAAAAAAACACAAATTTAAATATTATTCCACGAGTAATCCAAAAACCCATAAGGAAAAATATAATTTTTTTGTGTAAGTTATCTAGGGTTTGTGTCTAATTTGGGAATCTTGAAAAATGTAATGAAAAAAGGAAAGATTTTTTGGAGAAATAATATTTGGTAGAAAGTAAAGAAAACTTACCAGAATGGTCCTGCATTTCCTTCAACAATTTCATCTCTTCAAGTAAACTGTGTGCCCCACCTGTTGAATTAAGCTTCTCTTCAATGGTGGTCATACTAGAACACGACTCCTTTCTACATCAACAACTTTTACACAAAAAAAGAACAAAATAAGGCCCTTTTTCATAATCAAACAATCAAATCATATCAAATCCTCAATACCCATGTCATAAATATCAAAAAGACTGAATCTTGACACGAAATTTGACCAAAGTTTGACCACAATCACATACGTTTTTCAATTCAAGAAACAAGAAAACCCCACCAAAAAAAAGAACCACCCTTCTCACATTTCTTAAAAACTAACAAAATAAAAGAAAGAAATTTGATGTCTATTTTAGGGGGCAAAAACAGAGGAATCTAGAAATACAATCCAAAAACACACAGAAAATGCCCCAAAAACACACAACCAAGAAACATAAACCTGCAAAATCTATCTATGTGGGGCTAACTTATAATAATCGAAACAATAATCAAAACAAAAAAGAAAAAAGTGTCTGTTATTTTGCATCAAAGCACGCCTACCAAAGCGTTAGGAGTGCTCTGTTTTTGTATCGAGTGTTTATAGGGTCCTCCATGAAAAAAGCAATCACCTTTCTGTGAAAGTGGTCATAATACTCATTTTCACTCCACAAACAAACAAAAAACAATTACACACACACACTCTGAGATTTCAAGATTATTTTTTAAAAAATTAATATTTTCCAGCCCAGAAATTTGCAGAGAAAAAAGAAAGAGTATAGATACACGGAAACGAACTCACACTTTCAAGATCAAGACAAGAGAGAGTTTATTAAAAAATTGGTAGTTTACTTTTATACATCACCTCGGCTCTGTAGGAAAGACAAATTCTTAATGTACTGTGTACATTTTAATATTAATTAATATTTAATATGATAAAATAATAGTGGCTACTTTGTATTCAGTTGAAGTTATTTTATAGTTATATAAATAAAAGATTGATATGTCACTAAAAGTATTGTCATATAAAACAATAATATATTTAAACAAACAATGATGTATGTTTGAGTGTTTATTTATACATTTATGTTTTTGTTAGTTAAACTATAATCTGTATACATTTCTTATCGTGTAAAATGTTTTAGTCGGGGGTGTTTAGTATTGCAATATTATATATTTGTTACTAATCTAAAATGATTATTTGTCAAAAAAATCTGGAAATATTAGTTATTTACGTTTTAGGTCATTTAAAATAGAGTTTTGAAAAAGCATATCAAGAGCCAAGAGGTGCTATTACATTTTGCAAATTGATTTTTGCCAAACAATAAAAAAAACTGATATATCTGATTATTGTGACTTCTAATAGGATAATCAAATCTAAATACTACTCCCTCCGTCCCACAAAAAAGTTCTCATTTCATCTTGGCACAAGTTTTTAGGTGGTAGTTAGTGGTGGGGTCATTGATATTAATTTTGATTAAAATATAAGGTTTGATTGGAGAGAGAGTGATAGTTAGTGGATGTTAGTAGTAGGGTCCTTAAGAATAATAATATTTTATTATGTGGAGCCCATCAAATGTGAGAAATGGGAACTTTTTTGTGGGACAAAATTTTTGTTAGAAATGGGAACTTTTTTGTGGGACGGAGGGAGTATTTTTTATGATCATGTTTTATAACCACTGATTATTTAATTATGACTTTTTTTGTATAAAAACCGATTTGCGTGTTACATGTTTTATTCAGAGTGTTTGAGATTATTGAGCAGATTCTTTTTTTTTCTTTCTTTTTTTGCATTTTAAAACGCAATGCAAATAACCTAAATAAGTGTTCGGCAAAAAGTGTGAAAATCATTTATTTGTGTTTGGGCATCCAAAACGGAGTTTGGGAATAGCAAGAGGTGAGGTTAATTGCGTTTTGAAAATTGATTATTTACATTTTACCTATTAAGTAAACAAATAATCAGGTTTGTTAAAACACTAAAAAATTAATTATCTAATTATTGTAATTTCAAACAGTATAATCAAATCCAAACATTACTTTTCATAATCATATTTTGTAACAACTAATTATATAAAAAAAATTCAAAATGTATAATTTATTTTAATAAACAATCTCAAACACCCTTTAATTTGGCTTTAAAAATAAGAAAATGATAATGACAGCCCTAAGGGCTGTCACTAAGACGTCAAGACACGCATCAAAAACTTGTACAATAATCAATAAGCGCCCCCTGCATTTTAGGATTCAACCCCCACTATTAAAAGTACAAACGATTTATGCACCTAACCACCTCTTAATGACAGCCCTAAAGGCTGCCATTAACAAAACCTAAATAAATATCACTATATGCCTCATTTAAGTAACATTTTAATTCCCCGTGTACTATTAAAGTTGTTACATTAAGCAATTGTTTTTGGTTAAGTTAATTGTAAATTATAACGATTTTTGCTTAATTTAGAAAATTATATGTTTAAATAATAACAACACGTTGGACTATTTATAGACTTCGTTTAACAATGAGGTTTATGGTTCTCTTTGTCTAGGTTTATGGTTCTCTTTGTTGCTCTAACTGAATACTAGAAAAGCTACTATAGTTTTGAATTAATATATGTTAGACCATAAAAAAAACGTTAATAAACTATTTGGTTAATACTTCCTCCATATAATTAAAAAAAAAAAGTTCTTATTTAGATTTTGTATAAGTACACAGACCTACGGAGAATTTTTCACACTCTGCATTATGGCAATGAACAAATGTGCTCCTGACGGTTTATTTTTTTATTAGAAAAATAAAACCGTAACTTTCAATATAGAGGCTTTGTAACAAAAATAGCATTAATGATAGGAGGGAAATACTTTGCCATTTAGCTAAACAATATTTTGTAAGACGTATAGGTAAACACCGTTAGCATACTTTTTATATGTTTAAAACATAAATAAATCAAAACATCCTATATCTTTACTATATATAAAGCATCTACCATTTCCTTAATTAGCAAGGCTGAAAATTCAGCCAACACACTTGCTATTTTTGAACAAATTGCGTTTATTCAAAAAATAAACTTTTCCAGAATCGAACACGAGACCTTCGAGTCATTTGCAAGTGAACTAACCAGGAGAGCTAATAGTCTACACATTCATATTTACATTTCATTTCCTTATTAACAAAAGAACTATAGGAAACCCTTTATTTTATTTTAAAAACCACCGCCCACTGGGGCCAATACATGCATATTCCTTGGTACAACTCTCGAGTTTTTCTTGGGCATGTCAACAGTTGTCTGCAATTTGGAGAGTTGAAGGAACACTTTGGAAATCTTCACGCTCATAATCCATATCAATTGGCTCAACTTCATTTGAAACGCCTTGAACACAAGATATGAATGAATCCTAATGTTGTATGCCTCCATCTCGCACTCGCCAACAACTGGAAACACTATCGCCGTCGTGTCATCTTCTAGATTCCACCATTTTTTCCGATTGAGTTCCCGATGACTCAAACCCCTCATAGCTGCCTTCCAGCTCGTCGACCCCCCACCCGTTTGATTTTAAAGTTGTGAGTTTGTCTAGAACTAGGGTTTCATTTCGTATTTCAGATCTGAATTTCTGAGATATGATGTTTGTATGTATTTTTAAAGTAACGTGTATTAGTTTCTACGAACTGATTCATAATTGGTTTTGTGTTCCATTTTTTTTCTTTGAATATTTTATGGAGATTTTATTTACCTGTGTTGTATTAGTTTTGTTTAGGTATGTATCAACTATATGGTTCAAATAAAACTCAGCCAACACAACGACCATGCCTACACATATATATTTCAGGTTCGATTTTGATGAGCTAATGGTGCCTTTGTAAGGTCAGTGCAAATTTTTTAATCATGAATTTCACCAAATAAAGGTTTGATTGTGTGTACCTTGAGCAGGTTTGTTAACTTGGGAACCAAAGGGATGCATGTACATTTGGAACTGTAGATCCTAACAGCAGCACTGCTGCCCGGCAGTAGTGATAATGTACACCGACACTGACAATGTAGGCTTACAGTGTGATTCTTTCCTTCAATTGCATCCTCAAGTGAGATTTTTTTCTAATTTTTCTTGTGTTTTTTTCCTTATTTTGCTTTCGCGAGATTATTACGTTGGAGAGTTTTAATTTCCTATCAATTACCCTTTTTTTCTGTTTTATTTTGTTTTGCTGATTGTTATATGCAGAGATTTATGTACGCACCAGCATGCATTCGAGGACGATGTGCTATGGACCGGCGCTTGTTGTAACATCCTAAAACTGGCCTAGATGTTTTAGGTATATTTTGATATTTGAAAATATCTATTTGACCCTATGTGGAATAAATTGACTAAGTGTTAAATGAATTGTTTGACTTTTTGTCCTTTTGTGATATTTTAATCAAGGGATTAAAATATCTGTTTTCTGAAATGTTTATATAAAAATGTGATTTTTATATCTTTGGATTCTCCTTTTGATATCGTCTCCAGAAATGCTTTCGTTTTAAAAATTGGAGCCCGTTTGGTATTTTAAATAAATTAACTACAAAAGGGACTTTTATATTATATTGTTTAAAATGTGATAAAAGACAAAAAAAACCACCAAGTGGGCCCCACCCCCTCATGGTGGACGGTTTTGGTGTCAAGGAGGGACACCACACCCTCCTTTGGTCACTTCTCACTTTACTTTCTTTAATTTCCTTTTTGATTTATAAATCAAACTCTCTCAAAACTCATGGGTGTTCTTGAGGTTTCATGAAGATTACTAGCTAGTTTCTTGTCCAATCATTAATCCGAACCCGTTTTTGAATAGCTCTTGAGGTAAGCTTCGACCTAGATGTATTTGTTTTCGAGTTCTTGCAAGTTGGTAAATTAGGGTTTATGATTCTTGGGTTATTGTTAGTGAATCTTGTTGTGGATGATATATTATGTGTTCTTGCAAGTTTTGACATGTATTGTTGTATATGTACAACCTTTTTAGCACAATGTACACATGTGTGGGTGTGTGTGTGTGTGTTCGTGTGTGTGTGTGTGTGTGTGTGTATCAATTGTGTGGTTTTGGATTATGCTTATAACTTGGCTTAATATGGGTTTTAATGTTAATGTGGGTTAAATTAATATGTAGGAAGTGATAATATGTCAAATATGTTAATTATGGATTATGTCAAGTTTTGGTGAGATTTGATAGTTAGTGTTTGGATGATTTGGGTCAAAAGTTATAACTTATGATTTTGAAGTAAAATAGTTGGGTTGTGATAGTTATGAAGTTGTTAGATTGATTAATTAGTTATGATTTGCTAAATGGTAGATTATAGCATTTGCAGTTGTGTTTGGATGTTTCTAGTTAAAAATGATTAACTAGTAAATTGGAAGTAAAATACATGGATGGTTGGTAACTTTGAACTCGATGAATTGTTACATGTTCATGACTTGTTAGTTATAGAGAATTTGTGCTATTTGATGGAAATTGGAAGTGTTATAGTCATATTCGGGCTTTTGACCCGTGTGGGCCATTTAGTGGTATAATGACTTAAAATAACTTGGATTGTGAAGATGTAAGTATTTGGTTAGTATTGTGTGATTAGCAATGCTATTGGTAACATTTGGTGAATTGCGAGTTGATGTTATGTTTTCAATAATAGGAGGTATTATTGTTTAATAACCCGGTTTGACCCGTTTGAATGTATTACTTGCAAATGACTAGTTGACTTGCTATGTAAGTATAGATGGTCATGACATGTTCTTATGATGGTTTAAGTGTTTGGCTAGTGCAAGTGTTAGTGTTAAATGTATATTTAACATTGTTTATAATTTGGTGGAATTATATACTAATTCGGTATTCCTTTGGTGTACAGGAATCGGGATCGTGACTCAGAAACATTAGACCTCTGAGTTCGACAAGTGGAAGGTTTCGGTGAGTGGATTTAACCTCCAACTTGTGTTTGGTTTAAATTGGTTGGTATTTGCATACCTTGAGAAAATTGCAGGAACATACCAGATAAGGGGAGTTCGCGTCGCGAACTCCACTTAGCGATCGCGAAGTAGCTCCAGTGGATTTGGTTGGTCGTCGCGAACTAGATCACGATACGAGTTCCCGACGCGAACACTAGTTCGCGATCGCGAACTAGAGTTCGCGATTGGGAACTCAGTTGTGACGTTTTGCGCGGTGTTTTTTCGTAGCTAGTCTACTTGTTATGTATGCCTAGTGTTAGGGAATACCATTCATGACCTTGTGCACATAGGTGAAGAGACTTGGCTTGACGGGTAGCTACAACTCGGTTTGACTTGGTGACCGAGGTTTGAGAAGTCAGTGCGCTGGGCAATGGGTGTCGACTAAAGGGTATCCGACCTTACCTGTATTTGTTGCATGGTCAAGGGGAGGGAGTTGCCCGGGTGTTGGTCACGAACCGCTATCGGTTACCGTGGTTTGGCCGACCATGGTTTAAGGCTCCGGCAGGACCCCGATCTTCTTGAACGAACCGGAAGCGTGTATTGAAACTTCCGTGTTCCAGCGATGACCCAACCGGAGATGTTTATTTAAACTTCCGGGTTTAAGTGATGACCGAACCGGAGATGTTTTATAACTTCCGTGTTCTAGTGAACAGTGATAAGTGGTTAGGTGGCTTTTAGACAGTAGTGATGACTATGCCAGCTTGTTGGGCTTCGTAGAATTTGTAGATTATATTCATTCACTTAGCTTTGTGCTAATCCCTCCCTCGTTGAATCTTTTCAGGTGATCGGTGCTTTGGACGGGATGATTGACCAAGCTCAGTTGATATGTTTCAAAAAGGAGCCATGTCGTTTAAGTGACACCGTTTAAATAATTAATGTTTTGAAGTTTATTTTGGGACATTGGTTTGTAAACCTAAACCTAAACTTATTATTATCTTTATGCTTCCGCTAAACTAACCTAGAGGATAACCTAATCGCCTTCGGGCATTTAAAAAAAAAAACGCTTCCTAAATTTTGCGGTGTTACAACTTGGTATCAGAGCTTCGGTTTGGCGATGGATACACGGGGTCGGTGTTCCATTCCCAAATCGTGGCTCAAGTTTGGTCAAGCATTCCGTACGAGCGGGATTAGAGCAACGGTGAATGAAGCTAGTTAATAGTTAGTATGTAGTTACTAACGATTTAAATTAAGCTTTCGTGAGATGTTGTGTTTTGCTACAGATATGACGGATAAAGAGAACCCGACCCCCTTGACCCCAGAAAGAGTTGCTACCTCAAGTAACAATGTGGAGACTGACCGGGAAGCACATATTAAGGCGTTGGAAAACCAAGTGCAAGAGTTAAGAAATCAGGTGCAACAACAACAACGACTAATCAAAGGAATGACACCCTCGATCCTTGCCACATTGCTTCTTATTCCCCCATCAACGCAACCACTAGCAAATTATCCAACTCCGCCCCAAATGAACCAACCCGCTCCACCTCAGATAAATCATCCATTACCACCTCAGGGACTTTACCCATACCCACACTTGGGAATCCCGTCACCTCTAGAGTTAGGGTACCAAGGTGCCTATAAACCACCGGGAAACATGAGTCGTAAACAGACTGTTCGTAGATCAGGTCAAAAGAACCCATGGTGTCGTAAATGTAAGTCCGCTCATTCGGGGACGTGCACAGCCCAGACCATGAAGTGCATTGGATGTGGCCAATATGGGCACGAGGGTAAGGATTGTGAGTTTCCACAGTTTGTGTGTTGGAATTGTCAAAGTGAGGGACATGAAAAGAGTAAATGTCCTTTGAAAAAGAAAGCGAATTCTGGGTCAAGTGCGGTGGTGGTCGGGGAATCTTCATCAATGGTAGAAAGGAAAAGAAAGAGTTCTGACGTCACTGACCGTGACAGCTCGGGTATGTTTTTATAAACTCAATACTTGTGTTTATGTAGAATTGTTAATTGAGAAGATTGCTTAGTTAAGACTTGTGAAATGTTGTGATGAACTGAACTGCTTACCCGTAGTGTTTTATAGCACTTAAATTGGAATAAGTGACTGCTTGTTGATTTGGGATACATCTTATGTATCAGGAGTTTTGTAGAGATAAGTTATGTATGCTTATATGTTCCTTTTATTGAAACTTGGACTAAGTTTAGAGTGATATGTTGTATGGATTAGCCTAGTTAATTAAAGTTATGAATTAAAAGCTATAAAAGATTGTTCTTTTCTTGGTTGTCGGGACACACATAGTGTCTCGGTGGTTAAAGTTACTTGTTTCCATTTTGTGCAAATTGGTGATAAGTTGATTGTGACTGTTTGTTTGTTCCTTCACTTTAGGAGAAGCGAAGAGAATCGGTTGTATGTCGGTTTCGGTCACAACGTATGTGACCATGGATCAAGTTGAGTATAATAGTAACTATTGTAACTGTGGAAATGTGGTGCTTGTAATTAAAATGTTGGAATGACCTGAAATGTTTTGATGCAAACCTGATTGGTTTTCTATGTTGAGTTTGGATTCTAAAAAGTGACTAATGAACTGTATGTGTAGGTATTTTGAGTTGATTTGTGATAGTAATAATTGAAGATAAAAGAGGTTGTAAGTGATTGCATTGATTATGAAATTATTTGAGAAAAGTGTTGGGATTGTGATTTATGCTTAAATCTATGTTTAGATTTAATGATTATATTGAAATGATATATGTTAATAAAATTGATCATAGTTTGAATTGGTAATTTTGAAATTACTCAAGGTGATGATGATGTCTTATTGATTGCAATAAAGGTGGTTTATGCTTAATTGTGAATTGAATCGACGAAAAGTATCATGTTATGTGGATGTTAATAAGTAAGAGTTACGGACTAGTTGAATTGTGATTGATTGACTTGAAGTCTAAGTAAAAGTTGACATGTAATTGAAAGTGCTTATTAGTCATCACATGAGTTTGACATGTTAATGAACTGTGAATCGTATGATTGAAATCGTCATGATAAATTTCTAAATGTTGACCCGTTAAAGGTAATTAGTGTCAAGTCTTGATTGGATGCATTTAGTTGCTAGACCTTGATTATGATGATAATTGTTGTTAATTGTATAAGTTGGTTTTGTTAAATACTTTAACATGTTATGGATGTAATAAAACAATTTTTGGATAATAAAAAAACTTGTTTTGATCTGTTAGGTCACAGGTTTGACTAATTGGGTATAAAAGATGTTGCTATTTTGTATTGCAATGATTGTAATGAAATATGTGGGGTAGGCTTGAATTGTGTAAACTGTGACTAGTTTTGTCAAAACGTGCCGCTTGACTTTATGGAATTGTGTTCACCGTGTAATAGGGCCATTTAAGCTTGGAATATCATATGATTGTTAGAAGTATGCTTAACTAGGGACTTGGTTAGTGTCATGAAAAATTGTTTGTTTTGACCCGTTGTGCTTAGTATGCAAAAATTGATGTGGCTTTGGGTTGTGAAAGTGTATTCTTTTGAAAATTAGTTGATTAAGACCGGAAATTTTATTGGAGATTCTTAAAATTGCGGGTCAAAATTGTAAATTTTGATAGAATAAAGAAGAAAATGAGTAGATAATTGAGACTTGAAATAATTGTGTGATCTTGTGTATGGAAATGATGTTGTAACTTATGCTAGTTGATTAACTGTTATGGCATGAAGAATGCTAACTTGTTATGAATGGTAAATGCTATATGAGTAATGAGATTATTGGAGTAAGTGTAGACTACAGAAATGAATAGATTGTTAATTGAAATGACGATGGGTTGCGGGAACATTATATGAAAAGTTAGAATTGCTAAGTATACTATAAAATGCATGACATATTGGTTGTGACTTTGTTTGAGCATGTATACGTGAAAGTGATTGGAATAGAGTTGTAGACGTATTGTGATAAATGTTTGCTAATTGGATTTTGTTGTTGGATTCCGGGGACGGAATCCTCTTTAAGGAGGGTAGAGTTGTAACATCCTAAAACTGGCCTAGATGTTTTAGGTATATTTTGATATTTGAAAATATCTATTTGACCCTATGTGGAATAAATTGACTAAGTGTTAAATGAATTGTTTGACTTTTTGTCCTTTTGTGATATTTTAATCAAGGGATTAAAATATCTGTTTTCTGAAATGTTTATATAAAAATGTGATTTTTATATCTTTGGATTCTCCTTTTGATATCGTCTCCAGAAATGCTTTCGTTTTAAAAATTGGAGTCCGTTTGGTATTTTAAATAAATTAACTACAAAAGGGACTTTTATATTATATTGTTTAAAATGTGATAAAAGACAAAAAAAACCACCAAGTGGGCCCCACCCCCTCATGGTGGACGGTTTTGGTGTCAAGGAGGGACACCACACCCTCCTTTGGTCACTTCTCACTTTACTTTCTTTAATTTCCTTTTTGATTTTATAAATCAAACTCTCTCAAAACTCATGGGTGTTCTTGAGGTTTCATGAAGATTACTAGCTAGTTTCTTGTCCAATCATTAATCCGAACCCGTTTTTGAATAGCTCTTGAGGTAAGCTTCGACCTAGATGTATTTGTTTTCGAGTTCTTGCAAGTTGGTAAATTAGGGTTTATGATTCTTGGGTTTTGGTTAGTGAATCTTGTTGTGGATGATATATTATGTGTTCTTGCAAGTTTTGACATGTATTGTTGTATATGTACAACCTTTTTAGCACAATGTACACATGTGTGGGTGGGTGTGTGTGTTCGTGTGTGTGTGTGTGTGTATCAATTGTGTGGTTTTGGATTATGCTTATAACTTGGCTTAATATGGGTTTTAATGTTAATGTGGGTTAAATTAATATGTAGGAAGTGATAATATGTCAAATATGTTAATTATGGATTATGTCAAGTTTTGGTGAGATTTGATAGTTAGTGTTTGGATGATTTGGGTCAAAAGTTATAACTTATGATTTTGAAGTAAAATAGTTGGGTTGTGATAGTTATGAAGTTGTTAGATTGATTAATTAGTTATGATTTGCTAAATGGTAGATTATAGCATTTGCAGTTGTGTTTGGATGTTTCTAGTTAAAAATGATTAACTAGTAAATTGGAAGTAAAATACATGGATGGTTGGTAACTTTGAACTCGATGAATTGTTACATGTTCATGACTTGTTAGTTATAGAGAATTTGTGCTATTTGATGGAAATTGGAAGTGTTATAGTCATATTCGGGCTTTTGACCCGTGTGGGCCATTTAGTGGTATAATGACTTAAAATAACTTGGATTGTGAAGATGTAAGTATTTGGTTAGTATTGTGTGATTAGCAATGCTATTGGTAACATTTGGTGAATTGCGAGTTGATGTTATGTTTTCAATAATAGGAGGTATTATTGTTTAATAACCCGGTTTGACCCGTTTGAATGTATTACTTGCAAATGACTAGTTGACTTGCTATGTAAGTATAGATGGTCATGACATGTTCTTATGATGGTTTAAGTGTTTGGCTAGTGCAAGTGTTAGTGTTAAATGTATATTTAACATTGTTTATAATTTGGTGGAATTATATACTAATTCGGTATTCCTTTGGTGTACAGGAATCGGGATCGTGACTCAGAAACATTAGACCTCTGAGTTCGACAAGTGGAAGGTTTCGGTGAGTGGATTTAACCTCCAACTTGTGTTTGGTTTAAATTGGTTGGTATTTGCATACCTTGAGAAAATTGCAGGAACATACCAGATAAGGGGAGTTCGCGTCGCGAACTCCACTTAGCGATCGCGAAGTAGCTCCAGTGGATTTGGTTGGTCGTCGCGAACTAGATCACGATACGAGTTCCCGACGCGAACACTAGTTCGCGATCGCGAACTAGAGTTCGCGATTGGGAACTCAGTTGTGACGTTTTGCGCGGTGTTTTTTCGTAGCTAGTCTACTTGTTATGTATGCCTAGTGTTAGGGAATACCATTCATGACCTTGTGCACATAGGTGAAGAGACTTGGCTTGACGGGTAGCTACAACTCGGTTTGACTTGGTGACCGAGGTTTGAGAAGTCAGTGCGCTGGGCAATGGGTGTCGACTAAAGGGTATCCGACCTTACCTGTATTTGTTGCATGGTCAAGGGGAGGGAGTTGCCCGGGTGTTGGTCACGAACCGCTATCGGTTACCGTGGTTTGGCCGACCATGGTTTAAGGCTCCGGCAGGACCCCGATCTTCTTGAACGAACCGGAAGCGTGTATTGAAACTTCCGTGTTCCAGCGATGACCCAACCGGAGATGTTTATTTAAACTTCCGGGTTTAAGTGATGACCGAACCGGAGATGTTTTATAACTTCCATGTTCTAGTGAACAGTGATAAGTGGTTAGGTGGCTTTTAGACAGTAGTGATGACTATGCCAGCTTGTTGGGCTTCGTAGAATTTGTAGATTATATTCATTCACTTAGCTTTGTGCTAATCCCTCCCTCGTTGAATCTTTTCAGGTGATCGGTGCTTTGGACGGGATGATTGACCAAGCTCAGTTGATATGTTTCAAAAAGGAGCCATGTCGTTTAAGTGACACCGTTTAAATAATTAATGTTTTGAAGTTTATTTTGGGACATTGGTTTGTAAACCTAAACCTAAACTTATTATTATCTTTATGCTTCCGCTAAACTAACCTAGAGGATAACCTAATCGCCTTCGGGCATTTAAACAAAAAAACGCTTCCTAAATTTTGCGGTGTTACACTTGCTTAATGTTGATCGTGTGGAGGTAATTTCTTATATTGGAGAAACGGGCTGTAGCATTTTTGTATCTGCCATATCATTTGGTATTAGCACTACAGCTCCTATTTGAGTAACTTAAGATTCTGCATCATTAGAAGGGTTAAATATTGTATTAACTGAACTTTTTTTTGTGACTTCTGGTTCTTGGAACCACAAAATGATGGTAGTTAATGGACCATCTATGTGTATACATACTTTCATCTCCGGGATGCAGCCATTCCAACTGTTAAATTGATTGCAGGTGAGAATATATTAAGAGGTAATTAAAATGGATCTTAAATTTAAATTTGTGCATTCAGCCTCTTGATCTTTCTTGGATTGGATTTGCAGGCCTCAAAGGGTCTGATATCTCATTACTACTTCATTTTGGAATTCTAGCAGTTAGTTATGTTTTCTTGCAACTTTTTGGCATTTTGATTGTTAATGAGTGCTTTTTCTCAGCTTAGTACATGTAGATCCTCTCTGTCTTTTTGTTCTTTTACTATATTTTTCATTGCCACCGGCTATAAGAATGAATTGGTATGAGTTATCTAAACTCATTTTTGTTTCATGAATTATTTTAAATTTCTTCAGATTGAGAAATTAGCTACTATCACAGCTGCAATAACATAGTTATACAGTGCTGGTGAGAGTAAATGTTTGGTGATCATGTTGTGGGTTTATGGTTTGACTTCATTCTCGCTTACGCTTTTGTCCACTTTCTTCATATTGTTAGATTGTCCACAAGCCACGCGGTAACTACCTTACTTTATAAATGGTTGTGTTTTATGCAGACATTCATTGAAACCATATTGGCATCAAAAAATTTTCTAAAAGATTTGCTTGAAATGGCTCCTATAGCACAATTGGAGAAAGGCATTAAATATGCATTATTTCTTAGTAAGGCAATCATTGCTAAATTGATTGATTGTAAAGTCGATCAAATGAATCAAGTCTTCAGAGTCATGTGCCAAAATCTTCTTGGGCGGGTCGGGTTAACTCGACCTGAAATAGTTCAAGTTTATTCAAATTATTTTGAAAATAGTTACTATGGAAATCATTGTTACAAAAAATACTTCCTCCGTATCACAATAAGTGATACATTTGGAAGATCACGGAATTTAAGGCAAAAGATTAAAGTAAGGTTAAAATATATTAAAGTATGGTTAAAATATATTAAAGTAGATAGTTAGTGGTTGATGGGTCCCACTTTTCTTGAATAAAGTGATATTTATTAGTTTTAAAAGTAAAAGTAAGGGTATAAGGGTAATTTCACTTTATAAAAGTGGATAGTTAGTGGAGGTTGGGTCCCACATTTTTGCCAAATAAGGTAACTTTTGAAGTGTATCACTTATTGTGAAACACCCATAAATGGAAAGTGTATCACTTATTGTGATATGGAGGAAGTATATTATTTCAGTAAAAGCATATATTTGAGTATTTGAAGGTTTGGGCGACTTTTAACCCAAAACATAACCTTAATAAATCCATTTACATTGGTACTTTTATAAATTGTGACTGATATTTTTTTAATATTTTGGGCCATGTCAATGGCAAGCTTTACATGCAAAGTTTGACAACATGGGTAAATAGTTTCTTTTTATTTGTTCACTTTTTGTTAATTGACACCCAATATCAGTATGCCCCGCCGGTCCACCACCATTACTATGGTCACAACTATAACGTTATGACCAACGCAAGATATAGTTACATGGTACTTGCCGCCGCATTGCGCGGGTACCAACTAGTACACTAGAACAATTGCACTCTTGCAACTATATTAGATATATTCTAATCAAAACTTTACAATAACAATCTTAGGATGTGTTTGGTACAGAGAAATAGAGGGTGAGAAATGGAATTAGCACATAATTCCCTTGTTCGGTTGCATTAAGAAAAGGAGGAGGATAAATGTCAATTCCAATTCTCTTGTTTCAATTCTCTTACAAGTGGGGAGAAACACTGAGAATTGAAAGTAGAGAAATAAAAAAGAAAACACGGAGAATTAGCCCATTGTAGCCCGTGAAAGTCAATCGTTCCGTATGCGTCAAACCGACTCCCTTGTCGACTGATGTTTAGACAGAAACCTCCATAGATGCAACGATTTCTTTGAATCCGCTGCTTTTTCTTCAAAATCTGTTGCGTTTTCCTCGCATCTTCTGCGTTTCTTGAAGGTATTCATCTCGATCTCTGTCTCGATCTCTCCCTTGTTCTAAAATGATAAAAACTAAATTTTGCAAAGGTATAATGAATAAAATCAACTGAAACTGAGCAAGTGAAACATATTTAGGTGTGGAAGGTCGTACTCTATTGGCTGTCAATTTTCATACTCTCCAGACTAATTCTCTTTCTTCGCAATTCCATTCTTTTCAATAATTTCTCTGCAATTTCATTCGTTATACCAAACAATGATATAACTTTAAAAAAAAGGTGATTAATAAAATTTTGTTTAAATTGAAAAAAAAAACCCACAGAATTGGGTTCTTTTGGTGTTGTCAAATCTAATCCTATGTTTAACTAGCTTATATGGTCTATACTCTATACAAAGCATCAAATCCGTATTGGTATATTATTTAAAATCTTTATTGTCAGTAGTATGGATTCATTATTAAGAAAAAAATTATTGATGTTTACTAGATTTTTTTTATTTAAAATACACTTAGTATGTGAAATCTACTCAATTTTGTTTTTCATTTCAATTTTTTATATGGATATTTATATCAATTAAATAAGTATGAATATAAGTAAAGAAAATTTATAAAAATCAATATCATTTCTCCAATAATAATATGATACCATGTAACGTATATTTTTTATATTCACGTTAATTTTGCTCTATTTCAAATATTAAATCACTAAAGTGTATTACTTTTTCCGTATCAAAATAAGTGAATCACTTTGAAGTTCAGGTTTTTTAGGCAAAATAAGGTAATAAGATATTAGTGAAATTAAATCGGGTAATTAGAATGAATGGACTCCACACCTTTACTATTTTTAGGAAGATGAAAAAAATGGATGAGGCCCCACACCTTTAATGATGTTTAAAAATGATAAGTAAGGGTAAAAGGATAATTTTAAATATAAAAACTTACCAAATAAGGTAAATTATTAAAGTGATTCACTTATTTTGATACACCCCGAAAAGGAAAGTGATTCACTTATTTTGATACGGAATTGTAATGTGAATGTATAATTTTTTATCAAATATCTTCGAAGATCGGTTCTAACGGACGCGCCACTCTCTAACTAACGGCATGTGGTCAACCGAAGCTTCGGTTGTAGTATTCCGTTGTGAGCTTAGGTTTGGCGACGGGATAAATGGACGAGTAGTGTAGGTATATTAATTAAGTGGATATTTTATGTACGTATGTGTTATATTGTGTGCCGACCAAAAACTAAAGTAAATGCGTTTTTCTAATAGAATTATGTCAGTTGAATATCAGATGGAATATCATCTCACATAATGCAGACATGACAAAAAATGGAAGAGAAATTTATTCATATCATTTATTCCTACCTACTTGATAGGATGACATGTGCAATTCGCCAATTCTCTAATAATATTATCTTTTGCTTTTTACATGTTTTTAGATCTAAAGTGATAAGAAGTAATACTATTACTTAAACTTGAATTTTTAGTGTGTATAACGATCGGAAGCGGTATAAAAGAGCTATTATTAGTTTATTACACTAATTGATATTGGGATAAAGATAAAAAGGATATATAGGTTTGGTGTATTTTAGGAGAAAGAGAGAGTTGATGGGAAGGGGAAACTGGCAACATACGGCGCAAATTAGCACGTGGGTTACGAGGAAATGTAAAAGGGCTTCTTTCGATATGCTTTTTTCAGGGATCGCGACTTTCGGGGCTTTTTGCTTTTCGATTTTTGAAGCATATTTCATATTTCACCCTCCATTTTCAGTTTTAAACAATTAACCCCCTTCAAGTATAACTTCCCTCCCTCTTCTTTGACCTAAATTACCTTTTGGTTTTTCTTGCCAGGTTTGTTTTGCTTTTTGAGCATCATTTAATAAAGCTTAACTTTTTATTAAATGAAGATAAAAAACTGAACAATTTCTGTTTGTGTTTATCGTGATTTTGTGCCTAGAAACTTGACTTTGACGATTTGTTTTTAAATTCAAAAGGAAAGTTATGAGATATAAAATCAAACATGTAAGGTAATAGATCTTAATTGGTTCAAGTCAAACCATACAAAACGAGTTTGGTTAGCCGAGGTTGACATGCTCCCATTTTTATCCTTATTTTTTGAGGTTTATAAGTAATCAATATACGGAGTATATTATATATAGTCAGAAAAACATTATTCCTAAAAGAATATTACGTAATATAAATAAAAAAGAATATTATGTGTAAGCATTTGAATATAATAGTACAGTATCAATGTAAAACAATGAATACTTTACGTGTTGATTATAGAGCGAATTACATCTAAGGTCCCTGTGCTTTACCACTTATTGCAGCCACAGTCCCTAAGCTTCATTAAGTACACTGGGAGTCCCTGGTGTTGCCATTTTGTTGCACCCGTAGTTAGGGGTGTAATCGAGTCGAGACAACTCGTGAGTTACTCGAGACCGACTCGAAGAATACTCGAAATCGACTCGTTGTGAACTGAGTCGAGCTCGAGCTCGAGCTACTCGAGTAGGGCTTCGAGTCGAGTTCGAGTTCCAAAATACACAGCCCGCTAGGCTCGCGAGCCTTATTGAGTTTTTATTTAATTACCCTTTTACCCTTTTCCATGTACGTAATTACCTTTTTACCTTTTTTCATATACATATTTACATTAAAAAAGTGAACTTTTAAAAAAATCAAGATTTTTCGAGCCGAGTCGAGCCGAGCTCGAGAGTATCGAGCTTTCACCGAGTCGAGTTCGAGCTTAAAAATGGAAGCTCGTCGAGTATCGAGTCGAGTTTCGAGCTCGAGTTTTAGCTGTCGAGTCGAGCTCGAGCTTGGCAGAACTCGGCTCGACTCGACTCGTTTACACCCCTACCCGTAGTCCCTGAAGCAAACGTCCGTTAAAAAGCTCTGTTAAATCACCCATGTGCACAACACATGATGGGTAGTATGGTAATTATCCACCCCTTCCTCATATTTAAACCCGAGTAAATTACATGGAAGGTCCCTGTGGTATACTACTTATTACATCCTTAGTCCCTGGACTTCATTTATTACACCGGAAGTCCCTGGTATATACACTTCAACCTTTATTGTCGCGCCACCAACCCCCTGAAAATTCAATCCGAACGGATACGAATGGGGCCTTGTGTGTGTTCGTTTGTTAAGGAAAAAATGTGTTCGTAAACGATTCACCAACACTTCTCGAAGTGAATTTTGTGTTCGTGTTCGTTTGTTAAGAAAGTTTAGTGTTCACGAACGGTTCGTGAACGATGGTAACAAACATAAACGAACATAAAGAAACACAAACAAGCATAAAGAAACACAAACGTACACGAAACGAACATAAACAAACATAAACAAACACAAACGAACACGAAACAAACACAAACGAACGTAAACAAACTCAAACGAACACTAACAAACGAACATAAACAAACGAACACGAACAGATGTTCACGAACGTAAATGAACGAACGGGCATTTGTTCGTGTTCGTTTGTTTAACTAAACGAACACAAATCTTGTTTGTGTTCGTTTGTAGGCCTGTAAACGAACCGAACGAACACGAGTGGGGTCTTGTTCATGTTCGTTTGTTAAGGAAAAAATGTGTTCACGAACGGTTCGCGAACACTTATCGAACGGAATTTTGTGTTCATGTTCGTTTGTTAAGAAAATTTAGTGTTCATGAACGGTTCGCGAACGAGGGTAACAAATATAAACGAACATAAAGAAACACAAACGTACATGAAATGAACACAAACGAACACAAACATATACACCAGGGACTTCCGATGTTATAAATGAAGTTCAGGGACTAAGGATGTAATAAGTAGTATACCACAGGGACCTTCCATGTAATTTACTCGGGTTTAAATATGAGGAAGGGGTGGACAATTACCATACTACCCATCATGTGTTGTGCACATGAGTGATTTAACAGGGTTTTTTAATGGACGTTTGCTTCAGGGACTACGGGTGCAACAAAATGGCAACACCAGGGACTCCCAGTGTACTTAATGAAGTTTAGGGACTGTGGCTGTAATAAGTGATAAACCACAGGGACCTTAGATGTAATTCGCTCTTGATTATATTATTTAAGTGATTTAAATTGTATACGTATCTATATATATATATAAAAAAAATGAGTTCCAATTTTGAAGTTGCAATAAATATCATGCATTTAATAATAATAATAATAATATTACATAAATCTATTTATAAAAATAAACTCATTAAATTGGAAAACCAAGAGTTTTGAAATAAATATAAATAATTATGATAATAAAAGGTTTAATAAAATTAGAAACTTTTCAAGTTTTATAAATCTTACACATTAGCATCTATAAATACTCATTCTCATATTGCAAAAATTTTAACACTCTAAAGGTGTATCTAAAAGAAATACCTAACAAGTTCTAACACCCTAAAATTTACAAGATTTTTAAAATTTTTAAATACAAAATTATAATAAAAAAGGTCCCAAAAATAATCCCCCCAAAATAATTATTTAATATAAAATGTATTTAATGCGGAAATGTCTTAAATAAAATTCAGAGTTTTGAAATAATAAAAACGTTTCACATCAGCACTAAGAAGTAATACAGCAGTCAACCGTCCACCTTCTCCTTTCCTTTGCTAGTACCTGAAAAATGGGAGGGAGTTTTTGGGTCAGCGGAGAAGCTGAGTGAATAAACTCAAAATGCAAACAACTATAACATACAATACATGAGGGCACACAGGTGAACTCCTAATCATTTACCACTAAGTTAATTTCTCAGTTTTTATATCTTTTAAATTTATATAGCGCGCTTGTGTAACTCGAGTCGAGAGATCAACCTCGCCTCTCCTTACACTAAAATGCCACAAGGGCCTACACAGAATTTGCCACAAGGGCCCACCCAGAATTTGCCACAAGGGCCCACACAAAATTTGCCACAAGGGCCCACACAGAATTTGCCACAAGGGCCCACACAGAATTTGCCACAAGGGCCCACACAGAATTTGGCACTCAGGCCACCACACAGAATTTCCACTGAGATTTATTAATTATTTTTATGTTTTCAACTCCTAACATAAACCACACAGATAGCCCTATCACTTAGTAGCACAAAATGACTTGGTACCGGCTCAGATACTCGGCACGTCCGTCTCAGATCAGTAGTATGCAAAACAGTCACTCAGATAACAGATCAACACACAGAAAGTACAACAGATCAAAACAGTTAACCATATGAGTCATGCACGTATCGTTATAACTGAATACACGGTGAGAATACTCACCTCGAATAACCGTAAGCTCCTAAATATCCTCGGTACTGAAGAGCGTCTCTAACCGGTCCTAGAAGGTCCTACAATGTACAAGGAAGCTCGGGTTAGGATTAGGCTCAAAGGTTGCTTCAGCAGAAACTAAACAGCACTCAGCACTTTCGCGGGAACGGCTATAACTCTCAAACCGCTCACGAGATATTATTCAAATTTTTACAGTAGTTAAATGACTCAGAGTACTACAATTTTACAGAAGGCTTCGGAAGCTAGATCCAAACAGAAAAGGCTCAAAACAGGCTCGCGAGACAGAATAGCTGAACCGAAAACTATCCAGCGAAGGTTTACTAAAACATCAATAACTTTTAAATCGTAAATCAGATTAACGAGCCGTCAGCGGTTTGATTGAGTAATACACGGTAAAGTAAAAGAATAACGAATGAAAACAGTTGGGTTTCTTGGACGCCTGACACACCAAGGGGAATTCGGGAATGAGGTCACGGCTGGAAATATTTTGGGAGGATTAGGGTATAATTTAGTTTAAGTATTAAACTCTATGGGCTCAAAACTTTTAAGCCAATAATCGGGCTAAAACAAAACACCACATTCGGGCTCAAACAACCGGACGGTAAAGAGTGGAGAAGGCCTTGGCCTTCGGCCGGCCCGACTAATAATTATTGACTAACTTAAAACCCAAGACACAAAAACTTACGTGCTAACTAATTTACGTCTAAAACTTGTGAGATATATAATAATTTAATTATAACGACAAATAATAACGAACCGTCTAACTACAGGTCGACTAAATACTAAGAATTGTCTTAACCATATAAAATTAATTATAAATAAGATGAAACGTGATTAAATAATATTATTTAATTATTACAAATTTCTGGACGTTACACAAGTGGAGTCAACAACAAAGATCTATAAGGCTTTTGGTATTTTATCGTCTCTATTATTTGTATTTTTTGAAGAAAAAAGTCATACAGATGAACTCTTTGTGATATTGTTTTAGAAAGAGTATGTTAGTTGTTTTTGTTTAAAACTTCACAACCTCTTTTGTATATATGTATAAAATTATTATTCGTTGTTTATGTACATTTTGTATAAAAGATCCTATAGTTATCATTATAGTATATGAGATTGTGTATGATATTATCACAATTATTTAAGATGGATATCTTATCATGTTAATGATCACAAATTGTTGTTCATATGATTTGTTATTTTACTTATAATCCAATTAATAGGTTTTGATGGTTGTTGAATTTATGCTTATTTCTTTTGTATATGTATAAAATATATAAAATGAGTTTCATGTTGATGTTGCATTTATTATAATATTAAATAAATCATATTAATAAGGATTGAGAAGCTCAATAGTTGTAAAATCAAGAGTTTAATCTATACTTGCGATTCTCTAATTAGTAGGAAAATATTAATTAAATATATTGATGGTTGTTAAATTTATGCTTACTTCTTTTGTATATGTATAAAATATAAAAATTGAGTTCCATTTTGATGTTGCAATTATTATAATATTAAATAAATCATGTTAATAAAGATTGAGAGCTCAATACTTATAAAATCAAGAGTTTTAACATAAATTATAGTAATGAACTCATTTTAATAACAATTTGACAAACTCATTAAACTGTAAGACCAGGAATTTTTTAATAAATATAAATATATGATAATAAAAAGTTCAATAAAATAAGAGATTTTTCAAATTTAATAAATCTTACACATTAGGATCTATAAATACTGATTTTCATGTTGCAAAATTTTATCACTCTAAAGGTGCATACAAAAGAAACATCTAACAAAGGGAGTAAACAACGAAGAACTTTAGCGATTTTGTTCTATCTCCTCGCTATTAATTTCTTTCATTTATTTGTATCAAGTATATAACTTTTCTGATATCTTAACATCTATATTCTATATCTATATATATGGATCATAAAAAAAATTAAGTTTCATAGTTTATGTTGTATTGAATTATATGTTAAAAATTAAATTTTTGTTATAAATGATGCTCATGAATAAATGTAATAGAGTATATAAAGAGTTTAACATAAATAATAGTAGTAAATAAAATTAAATAATAGTTTTTTTATTTAACTAGAAGTTACATATTAATTAAATAAGACAAAGAATTTAACTAGAAAAATAATAGTAGTAAATTTAATTAAATAATAGTCTTTTCATATAACTAGAAGTTACATATTATAAACTACAAATACAACACTATCATGATACAAATGATATCGAGTTTTCAAATGATATTATTTTTTACCCTAACAGAACATCCATTTATAAAAGGAGATTTTCTAACATATGCACCTAGGGCACATGATTAGGTGCATTAAAGTAACTAATAATTTCCAAATGATGGATTAATAAACATTAATAAAGCATATTCTTACATTTTCTGGAAATGCATTAAATGACTTTTTGAATTTCAATTGTAACTTTAAGTTAATTAAATGTTCTAATCGTGTGCCCCTAGGGCGCATGTTAGAAAGACCCTTATAAAAATTGAGTTCCAACTTTGAAGTTGCATTAACACCATGCATTTAATATTAATAATAAGATTATATAATCCATTTATAAAAAATAATAAATTAATCAATTGTAAGATCAAAAGTTTTACCATAAATAATATTTAATAAACACAACAAAATAATGTCCATGCATTTATGAATTACAAAAATAGTTGAATATCTAGATTATGGTTAAATATTAATTACATAGCAACAAAGTTTATAGGTTTATTAGAATCAATCAATATAAAAAATACACGATGACATATATTTATTAAAAAAAACTAGAACCGAACGAAAAAATGGTTTTGGATGGACCGAGGACCAAACAAATGATGCGCAGAACCGAACCGAACCGAACTGTACCGAGAACCAGTCGGAACCGAACAGTATCGAGGCAATTTCTTCGGCTATTTTTGATTTGTCTCGGTTTTGGACCGAATCCGACCGCTCGGAACCGAACTGGGTGGAACCGAGAACTGATTTTTCATAAAAATTAGAGCTGATCGAGAACCGAACCGATGGAGCTCAGTTCGGTCCAATCCGGTTCTGCAATCCCGGTCGGTTCTCGGTCCAATTTTCACAGGCATACTCACGCATATGAAATCTATTTCAAGCTAAAGAAATAATTGCAATTAACATACATAATCCATATGACTTAATAAAGAACAACAAACCCTAAACATCAATACACATAAAGAACAACTGTGCTCATTTAGTAGAATACCCGTAATCAAAGTTAAACATGTAACCGATCACGCTTTTCGTACTTTTCAGGTGATACCAGTAAATTGTACACGATATGCACTCAAAATAACTCATTATTGTAAACGAAGCCCGTGCATCACACGGGCCATGCTGCCTCGTATGTTTATATACTTGAGTTACAAGTACTTCATCTCTACATGTTCAAGTTATAGTAATTTCCAAATATTTGAAGTTAAGATATTAATTATATTAGTGATTATGTGTTAAATAAAAGAAATTTCATTTAATTTTCATTTTGTATTTAATACTTTGTATATATAGTTAAACGTACGATTACACTTTTTTTTAATTATTATTTAAATATATATATGGGTTAAATAATATTAGCTGTAGTTTTTAGCATGTTTTAATTTAAAGGAGCATCTACTTCTGGTCACAGTAACTTGTGTTTGGTACAATAATAACATCCCCTGTCGCATACAATATAAATAAGGAGGATGTTATCTCTGTAAAAATTTTAATGCATTTAATAATTATGTTATTTGGTATATGCTTTTATCTCTTGTAATTAATAGAGAATGCCTTGTTATTACGCCTCTGAACACAAATAGTTGAGTTCTTTTTTAGTCCATAGAATACTGACTCACTTATAGGGTAATGCATCAATTTAGGTTATACAATATGTTTAAGTTGTTTATTATAACTTGTTTTTTGACTCACTTTGTAAGTCGACTATGTAACATCCCGAGACCCGACCTATAATATTTTATTACTTTTGGTAAGTAATATCTTATTGTTTATTATTTTATTATTTTATATGATTTTATTTGATTTAATTGAATTAATTGTATTTTTAACCATGGGGTTAAAAATTAGTAAAACTGAGATATTTAAATGTTAAAATGATTTTTACATATTTGGGTTCATTTCTGAACCGGGATTCTAAAAATATATTCGTTGTTAAATTTGGAGTTAGTTAGGTCTAAATTAATTATCTGCGAACCTATTATGTATACTGTGTTAAATGGAAAAATACCTGTTGTGGGGGAGGGGGTGCGTGGCTTTGTGTTAGGCAGGTGTCAAATTGATTTTTCCCTTCCTTCTCTTTGCCAGACACGACACAACACACACACATACACTTTTCTTGAGTTTTCTCCCAAAATTGATGATAATTGCTTGAAGATCTTGCCTACTCTTTGTTATTTTCGGAATCTAGAAGCTAGATTAAGTAAGTTCTCTTCCTCCTTGATCTAGGGTTCATGTTATTGAGCCTTGTTGAATTAGGGTTCTTGAGTTAAGTGGGTTTTTATGAAATTCTTGATGAATCTTGTTTGTAATCTGGAATTGTTAGATGATTTGGTGTCTAAGTGAGTTCTTGCAAATTATATGTGTTGAATTGTTAGTTGTGATTCATTTGGTGAAGCTTTCATATAAGCTTCATCAATGGTGTTCTTGGGAAGAAGATGGAGATCTTCCCTAAATTGGTGAAATGTGAATCTCGTTGTTCTTAAGGTATTATTATGTTAAATTATGCATGTTAGAATTATAATTGATAGTTATAAGGATGTCTAGTTAGCTATTGAGATAATGCCTAAAGAATGGTAGTGTTTGGTAGGGGTGTGTATGGGGCGGTTTGGGGCGGTTTTAGGCTCAAACCGAACACGATCCGCAAATTTCGGTTTTAGGATTTTCAAACCCAATGGTTTCGGTTTCTAATGGTTTCGGTTTTAGCGGTTTTTAGCCTTTAACGGTTCGGTTTCGGTTTTGAAACCGAATCCACCTCGTTTAAAACATTGATATACAAGTTCATGTACTAATCTTCATTTTTCCAAAATTACATACAAATTTCACTAACAATATCTAATTTATAGCATTAACTTCAATGTCTAATAATATATTTCAACAATGAATACCATTTTCTAGCTCAGAATTCAAATTATAAACTTATTTTGTAACATATAATAATAATATAAACATTAATGAACCATGTTAGATGGACTTTCAAATATTTAAATAGGTCGACTTCTATTTAATAAATATAAAATTTAAAAAAATATATAAAATATTAAATATTAGCGGGGCGGTTTCTTAATGCAGCGGTTTTTGGTTAAAACCGAAACCAAACCGAATCCATCGGTTTTTTCAAAATCTAAAACCAAACCGCCGGTTTTGAAATGGTTTCGGTTTTAACGGTTTGGTTTTGTCGGTTTTAACGGTTTGGTTTCGGTTTTTCGGTTTTTATGCTCACCCCTAGTGTTTGGCTAGATGGAAATTTAGTCTTAACTAGCTAATTTGTAGATTGTTGACTTTGGTCAAACCTGGGAGTTGACTTTAGTCTTGTGTGTCTAGTAAACTTTAATTATCAATTTCATGTTTGCAATGTGTTAGTTGAATGAATTGTAAGCTTGATTGTGTTGGTTTCGGGTCTTGACCCGTTTGTCTGACAATTGGTGCAATTTGACCTAAATAAGGTCAAAGTTGGTGAAACTTGCATTCGGATGCAAATAACTTGTTAGTATGTAATTTAGATGTTGATCAAGTAGAATTACTCATGGGAAGTTGTTGTGTAGATTCCCGACTCATTATTCTTTTTTTGACCCGTTTGGGCCTAATGTGCAATTTGGTCAATATGCCTAATGAATTGACTTGATGAAGTGTTAGACTTTAGTATTGGTTATGTGTAAAATGCAAGTAATTGGTTGTAAGTTGTGGTTGCAAGATGTGGCCTTAAGCTTGTATTACTTGTTAAACAATTGATGATTTCGGGTGACTAATTCGGTATTCATTTTGTACAGGCTAAGGGAAGGAGCCTCAGTGATATAAGATTACTGAGCTCGGTACTAAAAGGAAGCTAAGTTGAGTGGGTTTAACCTTCTTCTTTGTGTAATGTACAAAAGGTTTTAATGGTGGAGTTCATAAGAGAAATTACAGGATTTTTGTCTGTCTGGGGAAGATAGCGACGCTATCTGTAGATAGCGGCGCTATCTTGTTAACGTTTTTGGAAAATTGTACAGAAGCTCGAAATAGCGTTTTGCAAGTACTTTGCAAGTCCGCCGATACTCTCATAACGTCCAATTGCTTGTGGAAGTTTGGACGGGTTTCCAGATTGATTTCTCTTGTCTCTAATTTGTTGTGGTTATGCAAATTGATTGTTATTTATATTCACTTAGCTTTGTGCTAATCCCTCATTTGTTGACTCTTTTCAGGTTGTGGATTTAGCTTGACTAGAGTCGGGTTTTGGAAGTCTGACCGTACTCTGATTTTGTAAACCAAGTCGAGCCCGTTTTTAGTAACACCTTCAAATATTTTTATATATTTGGTTAATATTAATATGTAAAGTTTTTATGATGTGTAATAATTTAGGATTTATGGTTTCTTAAATCGCTTCCATATGCTTTTAAAAAAAAAAAAAAATTGGCTCTTAGATTTCGTTCTAGCGGTGGGCTAAAATGACCAAAACCCTCTTTTATAAATTCCAAAAATTGCTAGAGTCTTTTTATTGAAATGTTTGCAGTTAATTTTTTCCCCCAATAAATGACATAATAACTTTTTGATTTATGTGAATTTGTGCTTTAACCATTCAGATAATGTTTTTAGATTTTTCAAAATTACTAATATTATTATTACTATTGTTACTATATTTATAATTTTTAATGACTATAATCAAAATAATATTATTACATACTATACATTTAGTTCTTATACGGAGACTCGTTTCGTTACTAATTCGATTTGTTGGTTTAAGTTTAACTCCGCAAAAATGATTTTCTCTTATACTTTTGTAGCCTCAAGGGTCCAATTTTGGTATTCAAATATCACATACTATGTGACAGTGAGATATGTTGTATAGATGAGGATTATAGTTGTGCTCTGAGTTGTCTACGTGATATGATTCCAAATTTTGATTTTAAAAGTTTCACTAATAAGGACCCCCCTAAATTAAATCTTTATTTTAATCTGGATTCGTATAAGCTTTGCGAATACACCCTGATCCATAAATTCAATTGACACAACGATGTTATCTTACCTTAAGTGTCCTGTGTCTTACAAGATTGAAGGTTTAAGTGTGTTAGTCATTCAAAAAAATCGACACAACGACTTTATTCTTTAGAAAAATTGTTTTGCTTTCTACTCAATCATTCTACCGATAATATTATTGCTATGTGAAATTCACTAATTCTCTTTTTCTAATCTCATCCGTTGATTTAGTAGACACTTGTATGATCAAATAAGGAATAAGATAAGTAAAAATTTCTCTATTTTTTATTTGATTGGTATTGATTTTCTGTTGACATGGATGAGTGGCTTACATACAAATTATAAAACCACTCTTAATAGTGACGTCAACTGACACTTAAGTTTTTGCAAAATTAATGTACGTCAGCTCACACTCTAACTCTAATTCAACTGACAAACTGATGTCATCAATACTCGTTATCTTCAATTTTTTGGGGCCCTACTATTATAAAATATACATAAAAAATATCAAATACCATATTAAATTACTTTGTGCACCACACACCCCTCTTATCCACTCTTCCTCTAACCAAAGTGTTTAGTCCCTAGCACTCAAACTGACGAGGCGTGCCAATAGGGGGAAGAAGGAGACACAGTTGGTTGAGTGAGCCCCTAACCCCGTTGGCACCGATTTAAGCAAAACTTAGGTTAAAAGTATTTTTATTACAGAAAACAAATTAAATATATCAAAATCTTCAGAAAGCCGAATTTAAGCATTAAACATCTATTTGTCCAATGGCTCGTTTTGACAGTTTTTCTTGTCACAAATTGATTACATAAATATAATTATATATTTAATCGAAGTTTTTGTTGAAGTGTATGATTAAACTAAAACTAAGACTAACACTAAATATTAATTTTCATTTATGTTTATCGTTGATTAATGAAGGGTTGGTAGAAGACGTAACATGTGAAGGTTGTTCTTTCTAGTTGTAGACATGCTCATGAAATCTACATGATATAGGGATTATTCATTCTTGGAAAATACTTATAAAAAGAATAATAAATTATAAAATCCGTTTCAGTGTTTACACATCAAACAAGAAATACAAGACGAAGAAGTTAAAGATCAAATAACAGAGTAGCAATGCAGGAAGAATCTTCCGTATATTTCTTATATTTCTTTACACTATGATACACAAATTTATACATGAAAAAATATGACAGCTATTCTACCTTGGGCCTTAATTCATGGAACTAATTAGGGCTATACTATAATTAACACAAATCTATAATTAATATAAATCTTTTATTTTGGGTATTGCTTCTCGTCAACACTCCCCCTCAAGGTGGAGAATGTATATCCAACATTCCCAGCTTGACAAGAGAGCACTCGAATACTCTCGAGCACACAACTTTCGTTAGCATATCCGCCAGTTGGTCTTGAGAGCTTACATGTGGTAGTTCTATTGTTTTCCGCTCCAAGTGGTCCTTCAAGAAATGTCTGTCAATCTCAACATGTTTAGTCCTGTCATGTTGAACAGGATTATTTGCAATCTTTACAGCAGATTCATTATCACAATAGAGTTTAATAGGATTCGTTAGAGATACTCCAATGTCTCGAAGAATACTCTTTATCCATAGTAGTTCACATACACCATTCACCATTCCTCTATATTCGGATTCTGCACTTGATCTTGAGACCACTTTCTGTTTTTTACTTCTCCAAGTAACCAAATTTCCTCCAACAAAAGTGAAATACCCTGAAGTAGATTTACCATCAGTTCGGTCACCTGCCCAATCTGCATCAGTGTATCCCTTCAAACTACGGTCTTGATTTTTTCCAAAAAACAACCCTTTTCCGGGAGTTGCTTTAAGATATCTAAGAATACGATACACTGCGTTCATATGTTCTTCACTAGGAGCATGCATGAATCTACTAACAACACTTGCAGCGTATGCTATATCGGGCCTCATGTGTGATAGGTAAATAAGTTTTCCAACGAGCTTTTGATATCTCTCTTTATTCGTTGGGACTTGATCAGGTAGAATGGCCAGGCGATGATTCATTTCAATCGGTGTGCCGATGGGCTTACAATCAAGCATCCCCGTTTCTGCTAATAGATCAAGTATATATTTCCGCTAGCACATATTAATTCCAGTTTTTGATCTCGATACTTCAATACCCAAGAAATACTTAAGCTCTCCTAAATCTTTTAATTCGAATTCAGTTGCCAATTTTGTTTGAAGTTTAGCTATTTCTTCATCATCGTTACCTGTTACCACCATATCATCTACGTAAACTACAAGTACTGTAATTTTTTTGTTTTTATTTTTAACAAACAATGTATGGTCTGCATCATTGTTTGGTCTGCATCACTTTGTTTGTATCCAATCTTCTTCATAAACGCCGAGAACCTACCAAACCAAGCTCGAGGTGACTGTTTCAGCCCATACAACGTCGTCTTTAGCTTACAAACTTTCCCATCAAAATTCATACCGGGTGGAGCCTCCATGTAGACTTCTTCTTCTAGATACCCGTTTAGAAACGCGTTTTTTACATCTAGTTGTCTCAAGGGCCAGTTTTCGTTAGCTGCTATGGAAAATAGCACTCTTATTGTATTCATTTTTGCCACCGGGGCAAAGGTATCCCCGTAATCAATCACATATTTCTGTGTATATCCTTTAGCC
Organism: Calendula officinalis; assembly: GCA_963853835.1. Classification (NCBI taxonomy): domain Eukaryota; kingdom Viridiplantae; phylum Streptophyta; class Magnoliopsida; order Asterales; family Asteraceae; genus Calendula; species Calendula officinalis. The sequence goes on from OY970824.1 coordinate 33,053,876, forward strand.
ACGAGTCTTGCCTTGAATCGATCAATATTTCCACTTGAGTCTAACTTCACAGTGAATATCCATCTGCACCCCACTACTTTCTTCTTATTAGGTAGTGTTGCAAGTTCCCATGTATTATTTTTAATTAGGGCGTCTATCTCTTCCATGATTGCCTTCTTCCATCTTTCATCTTCCATAGCTTCATATAAGTCTCGTGGTATCTTAATGGTGGACAGCTCGTTAAGTGTAGCCATGTTGGAGCTAGCTAAGCGATGTTGTGAGACATAATTACCAACATGGTACTTAGCCTTTGCATTCAAGTCAGCTTGATATTGTGTCTTTGGAATTCCTCGATTAGTTCTCATTGGAAACCGCAGTTCAACGTTGCTGCCCGCGGGTACTTGATCTTGGGCTGCATGTTCTTGGGCTTCTGGTTCGTTTTCCTGCACAACATTAGACGTAACACTTTCATTATTAGTTATATCATTAGTTTGATCCAACCCATGAATGATATCATCATCATAGGGTTCCTGGTCAGGTTGGATTTCTGGATCCAGCTCGTCTTGGTGATCCGGTTCGTCTTGATGATCGGTATTTTGATCAAGAATTTGAGTTTCAAGCACCTCGGTGACCATCTCGGTGTTAAGAGTGTTCACTTCTTCGTTTCTCTCCCCCTGAAGTGGACTCTCATCGTGAAAGAACGGTAAGGTTTCATGAAAGGACACATCACGGGATACATAAATCTTATTTTCGACCCGATTGTAGCACCGATACCCCTTTTTATGAGTACCATAACCTATGAACACACATGGAACAACCCTTGGTTCAAGTTTTCCTATATTTTGATGTACATATGCCGTACATCCAAATATTCATGGTTCAAGCCCAAGGTTAATATGTTGCTACACAAGTTCTTGAAGTTTTTGCAAGGGGTTGGAAAAACCAATAACTCGTGAAGGCATTCTATTCATGAGATATGCTGCAGATCGAACTGCTTCACCCCATAGATTTCGTGGAACGTTCATGTCGAATAAAGATGCACGTACGATTTCAAGAATCTGCATGTTTCTTCGTTCAGCCAGTCCATTTTGCTGAGGGGTTCGGGCACAAGATGTTTGATGTCGGATAGAGTTTTCTGTGCAAAAAATATTCATGGCATGGTTTATGTACTCACCTCCGTTATCGGACTGTAAAATTTGGATATCTTTCCTATATTCAGTTTTGATCAGGTGATGTAGTTCTTTAAGTGCAAACAACACATCCCCTTTATTTTTCAGCAAGGAAATCCAGATCATCCTAGTACACTCATCAACAAAAGTTACAAAATAACGAGCACCACTAGGAGTGGGGATCGGGGCAGGGCCCCAAACACCGGAATGTATTTTTAAAAAAGGAACAGTGACTTTATTATCACTTGGTGTATATGAAATTCTCGTGTTCTTTGCCAATTCACAAATACCACATTTAAAATCACTTTCATGAAAGTTCAAAAACAAATTCGGTTTCAATTTTTTCAAATAACTAAAAGATAAATGTCCTAAACGACGGTGCCATAACATCGCCATAGACTTATTCGCCTCCTTTATTCTGGTATGAAAGGCTTGACTCTTCTGATTCTCTTCGAGATAATACAACCGTCCCCTCCTAGTACCATAGCCAAGAATCTTGTGTGTCTCTATGTCCTGAAACAAACAGTTATTTGGCCAGAAAATTACATAACAGTTCAATGCTTTTGTGATTTGACTAACTGAGAGTAGGTTAGAAGACAAGGATGGAACAACAAGAACAGAGTCCAGATTCATAGAACTCGACACCTGTGCAGCCCCTTCACATATGACCTTTTCAAGTTCCCCACTTGCAGTTTGTATAACACTTTGTTTAGGTGTATGTAAATTGGTCAATAAGTTTTTATCATTTACCATGTGGTCTGTAGCACCTGTATCAATTATCCAATTACTAATTTCTGTTTGGTTTTGACGAGACATACCGGGATCAGTCGTACCAGTGTGCGCAGCCATCGGAATTTCTTGAGCTGAGGTTGCAACAGAGGCTTGACCAAGCTTTTTTCTAGGCTTTTTCGTGAAGTCCCACCATTCCGGATAGCCTATGATCTCGTAACACCTTTGCTTTGAGTGTCCTTCTTCTCCGCAATGGGTACACGTAAACGAGTTTTTCTTTCCGTTAGGGTTCTTTCCCCTTTGAGGTCCGTTGCGTGAAACCATATGGACCATACTATCGGGTTCAATTTTTGGTTCTTCCATGGTTTGTCTTTGGCTAGAGTCTATACGAATGTAAGCATAGCTAGACTCCAATCTCATGGGTGGGTCTTTCCTTAGGATTTCACTTCTGGCTAGGTTAAATTCGAAGTCCAACCCAACCAAAAAAATGTGAACACGGAGACTAGTCATTGTCTTATTTTCAGAAACAGTGCCATCGACAGTTTCTTCTTGCGTGGTAATTCGAATATCAATTTCTTGAAAAATGCTTACCAATTCGATGTAGTATGTTGCTAGAGTTCGCCCATTCTGCCGGGTGTTGAATGACCGGCGGTTCAATTCAAATAGCTGAGTTTCATCACTTCCATCGTAGAACGTTTTTCCGACTGCCTCCCAAATTTCTGCTGCCTTTTGAAGACGAATAAAGCGACGAATCAGGGACGGGTTCATGGAATCAATTAGCCAGCTTTTGACACGATTATTGTCAATCAGCCATGATTCGAGTTGTTTTTCATCGCCGTTGGTGGGCTTCAGGGTTTTTCCGGTGATAAAACCAGATTTGTTTCGAGCCCCGATGCGCATCTCCATGAGATGAGACCACAACGGGTAGTTCATATCGTTGAGGGTAATCCCGGTAGGGAATGGTGTGTCCTGAACATTCTGGACGATCACCGAGTTTGGGTTTGAAGGGTTTTCTTTGTTGCCCATTTGGGAATTTCGGGTTCGAGGGTTTCAAATCGAGTTCATTGATCTTTAATTCCGCTCTGATACCATAAAGATCAAATAACAGAGTAGCAATGGAGGAAGAATCTTCTGTATATTTCTTATATTTCTCTACACCATGATACACAAATTTATACAGGAAAAAATATGACAGCTATTCTACCTTGGGCCTTAATTCACGGAACTAATTAGGGCTATACTATAATTAACACAAATCTATAATTAATACAAATCTTTTATTTTGGGTATTGCTTCTCGTCAACAGAAGTAGCTAGCAGATTGTCGGTACCCCTACATTGCAAGAACTTCTATACAAAGATGAAATATGCAACACTTTTGGGGAAAAAAAATCATAAAATTAGGATATAATTAGCCAAATAAACTTTTATACTGTTGTATTAACTTCTGTGATAATATACTCAAACAATCCAAACAAACAAATAAGAAAGAACCAACCTGAACGTTAATGAAAAAGTGCACGCATGATCATTGTCCTCTAAGATTTTACGCGCTCTATATGTTGCAAGTCTCAACGTAGAAACCCAATATTTGATGTAGTTTATCAGTATATTTCTACAATAATATAAGTACTGATGACACACTACTTCAAAACACACACAAAGAACATAAAAAACACAACAGAGAACCAAGAGTTTCAATACTTTATGGCATTTGAAGAGGCTCGACAAAAAGTAAAGCTCTTTAACTCCTTGCGACCGACGCGACATGTAAAGTGCGCCTATGGCTCGGCTCGGCGCGCATGTGAGTTTAACCATCCATTCATCCTCCACTAAAGTCTTAGAAGACTTGAGGCGTTAAAAACATTATAAACCCAATAATGTGCCTTCTCCAACCAATACATGATATGAAATTTGTCAACTTGTAAATATCTTTTATTATTTCCAACATAGACTATTTTAAACTGAATTAGTATGATTTCCTAGTTCAGTATTTAATATTTTTATTGCTTTATGTGATATCTTAAAATATCTAAAAATCCATAAAACGATAAAAATAACAAAAAAAATGCGGTAATTTTCGAAACGGATTCTCAAACCGGTTTTGATCCGATCCGAACCGGTTTATATAGGTTTCCATGTATTCGATCCGAATCCGGTTCCATTTTATCGGGTTTTGACCTGATCCAGTTTTGACCAACGTTAGCTGATAGATATAGTTAACATATAAAAACTGACAACAAACTTCTAAAACACTAACGTAACTAGTAAATAATGATTCAAACACCTACATCACTAGTTCTCGACGAGTATATCCTTGGTGATTGACTTCTCGCCAACTTGCAAAACTACGAGGATCCCAAGTACAATCCCTCTAGTGGCTCACACCAAAAACTTCAATAGACGAGATGCTATAGCACAAGGTAATATAATGATATAGCACCAGGTAATATAAAGCACTTAACGAGAACTCAAAACAAACACCAAATCACCATGATAATTCACTATCACGATGCATGATTAACGCAACACACCAAGACCAAATTGATCGAACAAGTAAAAGAGCGACGGTATGTGGTGGCAGGCCAACAACGGTTTCGCGACAACAGTGATATATCAGTCGAGAGAGATCTAGTCTCGCGCGGGGGGGGGGGGGGGGGGGGGGTAGGGTTGGTATTAATATTGCGTCCTAATGATTTAACCTTTTTTTGAACGACAAATTAGTAAGTTATTGGTTCGACTTCGACATATGCAATGACATCCAGGCGGACTGTATACATTCCTCGAATATATCTCCATTTTTTGGGAATATACACCACCTCCTTTTTTTATCTCCTGAAGAATGCCCTCAGCAAGTCTTAAACCCAAGATATTTTAAAGACAAACTCCCAAGACAACACTTGGTGTCTAATTATTCCAGACCAATTGGTTCCTAATTATTTAACCTAAGCCTTATATTTATAGGCTAATAACCCTGATCTCAATTACACTCTTACCAAAATTAGGATTGGTTTATTACCAATTATCCATTAGACTTGTACTCATTAATTATACTTTTAATTAACGACATTCTAACCCCTCTATTCTCATGGCTATTTGCGCTTCAAAGGCATGTCAGACAAGACTATAAATTATATGAAATGCTTAATGACTTATTTTACGACGTTCAACATCATCATTTCCAACATAGTTATACAGTTTAATGTATACAATAAAAATTATAGTACATAAAATCATCTTTTACGCAATAACTTAAGCATTACTAATGGCCATGACGTGAAGTTGTGGTACATGGAATTAATTTCTACACCACATATTATAATGTTTATACCACACTATACAAGTATTACTGTAGACTCAAGCATGTAAAGCAATAATTGTGGTGCATAGGTCAAAATATGTGGTGTAAAAATCACCACCACTTATAGGTAATAGTAGGGGTGTCAAATTTGTACCGAACAAAACCAGCCAACATGCTACCAACCATACCAAGTATAGTTGGTAGCCAATATGTTGGTAGCCAACATATTTGGTTGGTAGTACCGTACCAATTGTGTAATCATGGTACGGTAATGGTACACAAATTTTAAATACCACGATATACCGTACCAACCAAGATATATATTATATGATTTTTAGTTTAATATATTATAACAAACTAGCAACCTATTTGCCCAAGATTCCAATTAGATATTAAAATATACGATATTTTATTTAAATTATAGATGTGCCCAAAAAATATCTCTGAAACTAATATAATATAATAAGACATACTTATTTTAACTTTAAAACTAAAAACATCTTTGAAAATACTCCGTATAATATTTTATATGTACATTCACACAAATCAGTGATTCAGTTACGACAAGATAGCTACATCTTTTGTTACTTTATCGTACTAGATTATGTTTATATAGCACGTAACATATTATATCATTTTGCTTATTTTGTTTCTATGTTCGAAACACTTGTTAATATGTTTAACTGGTCGATAATGATAAAATATCATTGTTCTTTTGTTATTAAATTTTTTAATTTCATATGAGTTAGTGATGTTGGTATATACCATTACCAATTTGTACCAACCAAGATTGTTGGTAGCCAAACAAATTGGTACCAAGTAAACTTGATATGGTAATGGTAGATAAATCAGTGTACCAATTATAGTTGGTACGGTACGCGGTATGAGAAAAATATACGTGGTACCGTACCATGTTCACCCCTAGGTAATAGGGAGTGATGTTTACACCACATGTTTTAATATATATATACCACAAAAAATGTATTATATACTTGCACAGCTTGCAGTAATACTTGTACCGTGTGTAAGGGTGTTCAAAACCGAGTACCCGGAAATCCGGATACCCTAAAACCGGGTACCCGAAAATTCGGGTAGTAGATTTAGGTACCCGTATCAGTACCCGAATTTCCGGGTACCCGGTTTTCGGGTACCCGGATTTTCGGATACCCGGTTTTCGGGTACCCGGTACCCGTAAATATAATTTCTTTATCACAAAAATTACATAAATGGAAGTCGCCATTGTTTATATATTTAATTTCTTTAAATCTTATTAATAAATTTGTTATTAAAAATTTACGTTATGATTTTCTTTAAAGAAAAATCGTTACTAGTAATGAATCTGACCAAATCTTTAAAGACATCCAATGATTCAAAACCATGATTCAACGACGGAGGTGAGAATTAGATGGTTTGTACATGAGAATTGAGATAGGGTTTAAAATTTTAGACATTTATCAAAATGAGCCAAGCATATGCCCATATCTAATGATAATTAATGTCTAATAATAATATAAAAAAATATATAAAAATAAGTTGGAAAAATAAATTTTGGGTACCGGGTACCCAATTACCCGGTTTTTTAGATAAACACTACCCGTATTTGATACCCGGAAACCGGTTACCCGAAATCTGGGTATCCGGATTTTCGGGTACCCGGCTTTTCGGGTATCCGGATTTCGGATTTCAAATATTTTTTCGGGTACCCATTTTTTCGGTTATTTTTGAATACCCCTAACCGTGTGTATAAGTTTAAAAAGATGTGGTGTAGAAATTAATTCTAGGGATGAGCATGGAGCGGTTTGAGGCGGTTTTTAACTAAAACCAAACTCCGCCCCAAAAGTTCGGGTTTTAAGAATTACACCCCGTTCGGTTTCGGGTTTTTCGATTTCGATTTTTTTGATTTTTGGGGTTTTCGGGTTTTTCGGTTCGTTTTCGGGGTTTTTTCGGTTTTTTGTTTTCCTTTAAATTTACCCATTTGTTACCTTAATAATTAATATTATGATTCAGACTCTCAAACAATAACAAATTTCGTTATAAATAAAAAAACAACTAGTAAGTTTAATATAATATAATTATAATTCAACTAACATAACTTGAATAAGATTAATGATAGAATAATATCTAACGATTTTTCGCAATGATATTAGTCCATGTCTTCATCCATAAAATAACTTCAATCATATCTTTTATATTAAAGATAATTAAATATCAAATGTTTTATAAATATAAGAATATTTTTATAAAATTTGAAAGATATATAATGGCGGGGCGGGGCGGGGTTTTCGGTCGGGTTTTTCATATGTCCCCGAAAACCGCCCCAAACATTCGGGTTTTCCAAAAATCAAAACCGTTGACATCGGTTTTTCGAAATGGCACGGTTTTTTCAGGACGATTTTTTCGGGGTTTTCGGTTTCGGTTCGATTTTTTGGTTTTATACTCACCCCTAATTTATTCTAGAGGTTAATTACACAAATGGACCTTTAAGAGTTTAAGATGATACCACGTTGCAAGTGTGGTCATAATATTTTAATTTCAACAATCTTAGTCCTTTAAGATTACCGGTTTTGCACGTTTGGTCCTTTAGGCCAAATGGTGTTAACTTTTTCTGTTAAGTGACTCTATGTGCAATGCACATGAGGGGTATTTTCGTCTTTTCCCATTTATTTTTTCAAAAAATTAAAAACAAAACATATGTACAACTATCCATGCATTAGGTACACATCCAGTTAAACATACATACTTCTTCTTCCCCAAAATCAAAACCCTAGTATCTGTCACCACCGTCATTTCTTCAAAACCAGGTACAAGAAATGCAGGTTTTTATGTGGAATCAAATGGAATCTGGTTGGTTACCATCACCATCACCTGTAAAAGCTTCTAGAAACATCTCAACAACTCCTGACGATTTACTTCCTCCAACGCCGATGCATCTGCCGCCGGTTGATCAAACGCTAGCTACACCTGCACCGGAAGTTGTAAATTCATCGTTTGTGTAGAAAGATAAGGACCAAAATCTCAAACCTGGATCATATTTGCCAGATTCAATTTTTCAGAAGAAGCCCTTGCTTGATACTCTTGTCTTGCACAAAAAGAAATCGAATAACATCCAATCGCCATTGATAGACGAAACCTATGATTATCCAGATTTGTCGAACAGAGAACACAAGATTGTTGAATGGCGAGTGTGGAGGTAGCGATGAAACCAGTGGATTCAGGTGATAGAGATGAAAGCTGTTCATCGAGAACGGAGAAAACCGGTGAAGGTTTGAGGCAGTATTACTTGCAACATATCCATGATGCTCAACTTCAGGTTCGCCAAAAGACTCATAATCTCAACCGTCTTGAGGCTCAGCGTAACGAGCTCAATTCTAGAGGTAGGGTTTTCAAAATCCCCAATTTGGTTTTAGAAGTAGAACCCTAGATGTAATTAATTTGAAATATGATTATATTCTTGTGTTGTTAGGTTCAAATCCCCAATTCAGGCGTTGATGTTCCGTACGGTGGTTCCTCTTGTGATGAACCCTAGATGACGGTGGCAGCGAAGAGGAGACGACGAGAAGAAGAGACATGTATACACAGCAACAAAGTCACCGGAAACTTTCCAGATCTGAAAACGTAATTGTACGGTGGTCCAGATCTGTGTTCTCGCAAGAATTCTTTTGTGTTTTAGTATTGTTTTGCTTATAAATCAAGATTTGATCTTGAAATTCCAGTTCAAATTCTTGATCTTTCTTGATGATAAAAATGGGATCTTGAGCTCTGATTTTTAGATCTTGGATTTCATATTAATGTTCTGTTTCATGTGCTCTTAATTTTGGATTGAATTTGGAAAGTAGTTTAGTAGATCTCAATTTTAGGGATATCAATGGAGGTGTTGGGTTTAATTTGAAAATGGGGAAGAAAAAGGTGAAGTGGGTGAATGTGGTGTTGTACCTGATACATAAAAATATGTATATGGATCTGATTCATAGTTTTTGCTGAAAAATAATGTGAAAGGACAAAAATACCCTCGCGTGCATTGCACTTGGGGGGTTTTAATAGAAAAAGTTAACACTGTTTGGCCTAAAGGACCAAACATGCAAAATCGGTAATCTTAAAAAACTAAGATTGTCGAAATTAAAAGTTTAGGACCATGCTTGTAACACCATTTGTGTAATTAACTCTTAATTCTATAGGTAATTGGGTTTTCACATTTTCCCGCTTTTTTTATGAGCATCAAAGGACTGTACGGTACCTTCAACCGATCAAGTATAGAACCAAATCGCATCGAAAATGGAGCCAATATGTGAAGAAGCTCTTGATGTAGACGATTCCGATATCCGGCCATCCATCGTTCTCCGCCCTTGCAAGCAGCAACGCCGCCGTGACGAAACAACTACCACCTACACGCCCAATCTTCCTCAATCTCAAACCCTAGCTTTCTCACAGTCGCCATCTCAAACCGTCAATTCTCTTCCTCAAAACCTAACTTCCGCCAATCAGACTCAAGCACTGCTTCCCTTTCGCACAATTCCAGGTCCTGCTGGCATTATTCAGGCTGCTAAAATCCGTAAAATGCGCGATAACGAGAGATTTTTAGGTCAAGAGGATCATCCAATGGCCACACAGGATTATATACGGAAAGTGGTTGAAGATCCAGAGGAGGATGATGATTTTAAGAGCAGTCCTTGGCTTTCTGCAATCGAGTTTGCTCATGCTGATGGTATTAACACTCAATTGCTTCTTTTTTTGTATCGTTATAGTTTCAATTTCAGTCAATTTGAAGTTTATTTGTGTTTTTTATATATTTTGGGCGAAGATTTGTTCAATCCTGTACAGAATGCCCCTTTGGGCGAAATGAAGAAGTATCAGAAAAATGGCAAACTTGATCAGGTATCAGTTCATTCGTGTTTTTACTTATAAACAGTTAGGGTTTATTATAACGACCAATCTGAACTGTCCTTGATCGATTATCTTTTGATCTTACATATTGCAGAAAAGTATTACCAAAAATTAGGCACCTGACAGATTGATTGTGTTCTTATGTAACATGTTCTAATTCAGATTTTGGTCAATGTTAGTTTTGTTACATTTGTTGTGCATTTATGTTCGAATCCTTCAAAACTTTGCACAATTGTAGTAAAATTTCTGAGACTTTTTGGATTTTAGGCAATGCCTAACACTGATGATAGTAAAATTGTGTAATAGAAATGCAAGAAACATAATAATCAGCAATTAATTCATAAATTAATTGATATGCAACAGGTTGTTGCTGTTATCAAGTCTTGTACTCCTAATGCACTTGGTGATCTGGCAGTAACGCTAAAAGTAAGAATTTCAATTTGCACATTATTAAATTAACAAACAGGTTAATATAATAATATTGGTTACTTATTTGTTTTGTTTAATGTTTAGGATCCTACAGGTACAGTTTCTGGTACTGTTCATCACAAAGTCCTTACAGAGAGTGAGTTTGCCAAGGGTATTTCAGTAGGATCTGTTTTGATACTTCATAAGGTATGTTATCCATATCTTTATTTTATTGTATTATTTTTAAATTTATACTAGTTTTTTTGTTTTTATAGGTTTCTGTATTTTCCCCTTCGCGATCAGCTCATTTTCTTAACATTACAAACAGGAATTTGGTAAAGGTATATAGTATATCTCTTAATTTATTGTAATTATATTGATTTTTTAATGGCCAAAATGCATTTTAGTACCCTGAACTTGGCTAACTGGGTCTTCTACTACCTTGAACTATTAAAGGTGCATCATGGTACCCTGAACTTGACAAAATGGTCAATTTAGTACCCCGACTCACTAATTTGACCTTGTTTTCTCACGAGATTTGCTTCTAATATCATTATATTGAGATGAACGTATATTTTTTAGTCCGTCAAAAGCCCCAACGAAAGTAAGTCAAGCGAGAAAATATGATCAAATTAATGAGTCAGGGTACTAAATTGACCATTTTGTCAAGTTTAGGGTACCATGCTGCACCTTTAATAGTTCAGGGTAGTAGAAGACCCAGTCAGCCAAGTTCAGGGTACTAAAATGCATTTTGGCCTTTTTTAAATCATAACTGAATAATATTAAGTAGGCTCATAGGATAATCTTTTTATTCAGTTAAATTTAAGTGTGCGATGAATGTCAAGTAAAATATGCTGACCTAGTGTTTGGTAACAGATATAATTTTCTAACCCTAACAATTTGGTAATAGAAATATTATGCACTAACTCAATACTTTATCTGCAGGTATTTTACAAGGATGGTGGATCTTCACAAAAACAGACATTTAATGGATGTATAAATACAAATGCAGCTACTGACTCTGGTATTTGGCAACAATTGTTTTAGTTTTGTTATTAGTAGAGGTGGTAAGATGAACGGGTTGGATTAATGGGTTATTTTTGGGTTCGGGTGGGTCAAAACATGACATTTTTTTAGTACGGGTCATGTTGGCTTGACCTGAAGACACTTTTTTTCCTTGTATTTCTAAAATATTATAATAATTATAATGCATTAATCATGATTACCAAAAAAAAGTACTAAACTTGACTCGCTCTGTTTTTAGCTAATTTTTTTGACCCATCTTAGATTAAAAATAATCCAAGTAAATTACAGAAATGGTCCCTTAGGTTTGTACCATATTACATATTTGGTCCTTTAGTTTCATAAATTAAAATGATAGTCCTTATTTCTGAACTATTGACACGTTTGGTCCTTTACCTAAACAGACGTTTATTTTTCTCGTCAAGTATGGTCACGTGTGATGCACGAGGGGGTAAATTTGTCCTTTTCCCTTTCCCTTCACCAATTTGAAACCCATAAAACACGTCAGTTTGACGGGAAACATAAACATTTGTTTAGATAAAGGACCAAACGTGTCAATAGTTTCAGAAATAAGGACTACCAGTGTAATTTATGAAACTAAAGGACCAAATATGTAATATGGTACAAACCTAAAGGACCATTTCTGTAATTTACTAAAATAATCCAAATCTCGAATCGACCCGTTCATAATTAAATGGGTCGAAATTACCATCTCTGGTTAGTATAAAATTTAACAACACTTATACACCATTCATAACAAGATTCTGGAAGCGGGACACAGCTGTCACACAATGCATTTTGTCTGGAACAAGGTGCAGAAAGAATAATGAACCGAATCAAAACAATTACTAATAATAAACAGAGTTTGCATATCGATATTGACGATGAACAAGATAATATAAATGCAAATGTGTCAATTGGGCTCCAATTCAGCAAAACAAGTGAAAAAGACACAAACCAGAAGATTCCAACAGACAATGAAATCTTAAAAGAAGCAGATTTTACAAAAAATGGTGATATAAATGGACTCAAGGGAACAAATACAGTTCAAGTTCATGTAGAACCAGTGACAAGTGGTTCACTAAATGATTGGACTGACGAACAGGTTCAAGAAATCGGTTTTGATTTTGAGTATGATTTCTAGTTCTTACATGGTTTGATTCAGTTGCAAAACTAGTGTTCATATATAGATATAGATTGATGCATGTTTTTTTTTTTTTTTTTGGTGTTTCTATATGAATCTGATGTGATCATTGTTTAGTGTCATTTTAGTGACAAATATTATGTTCCTAATATGGATATTCTTTGTTGGACAAGATAATAACAAATACAATTGAAAAAAAAAAGTTGTGCATTTTCTGCTATGCACATAAGTACTTAACTTACTACAGTACACTGTACAAATTTTAAAACAGATTGTACAAGCATATCAAAATATAGGTTGTAATGTGGATATATAGTATCTATTGTAACAATTTAGTATCTACATGAATCCTCCTCTCAGCATCAAGGAATTTAGGTTTGGTCAACTGTTTTGACCCCAATGCAGATGGTCCACCTGACAGCATTAGAACAACTTCTGACATAATTGGCCTTAAATTAACAGGTGATTGAGTGCACTTCAAAGCAATTTGTATCATCTCCATCACATGTTCTTCTTCATATTCCTTTGGATCTAAAGCTTCATCAATTAACTCAATGTGTACCCCTTTCTCATACAGCTGCCATGCCTGTTGACCAAGTCAAAGTTAGAAGCTAAAAATTTAAGAACTTAAACTAATTAACCAATTAATAACTTAGGAGCCAATTATACTATGTATATTAATTACATGTTCAAGGAGGTAACTTGTTTCATGACCGGAAAAGTTCACATCGGTGCATCTCCGGCCACTGATGATTTCTAGGGCCACCATACCAAAGCTGTAAGTGTCAACTTTGTCTGATAAGTATCCACGTGTTGCATATTCTGGTGCAGTGTAGCCCCTACATTATCGTCACTATATATGAGTTTTAGTGACACTTTTTGAAAAATGTCATATTTTATATAATGTATGGTTAAAAGTACAAATTTTATGTTACTAAAAGGGTAATTTGTATTACAAAAAGAAGTAAAAAAGTTCGATTTTTACTTCTTTTAGTGACACTTTTGTTAAGAGTGTCATTAAACAAGATTATTTTGTAGTGAAAATGAAGAATAAAGTGACTATTTACATTAAACACTTACAAGGTTCCCGCAAATCGGGTGCTAACATGCGATTGATCATCGGGTTGAAATTTAGCCAACCCAAAATCAGCAATTTTGGGTTGATAGTCATCATCAAGAAGAATATTGTTTGACTTTATATCTCTATGAATGATCTTGACATGAAATTCGTCATGTAAATGTGCTAGACCCCTTGCAATCCCAAAAATAATGTCAACGCGTTGCCTCCAATTTAGAGTCCCTCTTTTTTCACCTGTCCATGATCAATATTGTGCAAAAACGTCATTTTTTGAAATTAAAGGACCATTGGTGTAAATAAAAATCTTAGTTACCCCATAAGAATTTGTCAAGGCTGCCATGAGGCATGTATTCAAGGACAAGAAGTAGGTCAGGGCCGTCGCTAGAGCATCCAAGTAGTCGCATAAGGTTTTTGTGACGCACATTGCTTATTAGATTAACTTCATTGTTGAATTCCAATTTTGCTTTACCAAAATTAACATTTAGCTTCTTCACTGCCACCACATTCTCATCATCTACAACTGCCTGTTAACCCATAAACTGTTATTCTCAAGGTTCTAAGCTTCAGTAGCCACAAGACGTGATTTAAGGCGACAATTTTATATAAAAATTATAATTTAATGACATATTTTTTATTTATTTGGACCCTGAAATCTAAAAACATGTATTAGATTACCTTGAATACTTCACCATATCCTCCTTTTCCTATTCTGCACTCTTCACTGAAGTTATGAGTTGCTGCCTGCAGATCTTTATATTTGTAATTCTTTATCCCTTGTATCTGAGTCTCATCTAAGGTACCCAACAATAAACATATAGTTGTTAATTAGCACCTAATTACATGATATTATGTAACATAATATGAGAAATTAAAACTAATAGATAACTGTCTATATAACCTTCATCTGTTTTTGGCTTCGTCCGTAGTTTATACCACAATGATAAAGCGACAATAAGCATAAATATAACTACACCAGCACTCGTGCCAACTATCATACCTAACTTGCTTGAACTCCCTGTTACACAAAACATTTAAATTACAAAATTATATTAAAAGTGTAGGTACTACATACACGAAAAAAGTGAAATTCAAACATTTTTCATCCCTTTCGATACGCTTTCTAGGATATTGCAGGAAAAACAAAAAGGTGTTATCAAACGCTGATTTTTGAATAAAAAGGTGGAATATGTGACACATAGTTTGAATACAACTATTAGAGTAACGATCAAATACTAATGTTCGGGCCCAAATCAAAGCCTGCAAAGATGAGAATATGTTCGGGCCCAAAAACTGGAAAGTTGTTTAAATTTTAAAGTTTTTTATTTAACTTTAGGACTTTATTTTAGGCCCAATTTGTGACCCGTTTATCTTTTTGGTCCCATTCGAAGATTTAGGACTGTTTAGGGTTTCTTTGACACATTGGAATTTTAATTTTGATTTTTATGAAAGTTTATTTTTTTTCCAAACTTTGTGTTCTTGGGTCGAACATACTTAGAAGATTAAATCCATTGTATCCTGTAAACCAACATGGTTTTAGAATAGATTGTTATGAGGATTCTAAGAATAAATATGACTAATATGTGTTATTGTTTTTAACTCTACATCACTATAACACAATTGACAAATTTGTATCGACAATTAATCTCACAAAAAACGGAAGCTTTCCAGTACGGTAAATGTTGTTTTCTTAGACTAGTCTAAATAGAGAAAAGAGTAAATTACATAAATTATCTATGTGGTATACCCAAATCTACGTTTTGTCCCTATATTTTTTTTCGCTTTTTCTATCCCTATACATTTTTACTTCGCGTTTATTTTAGTCATTCCGTCCACGTTAGTTAACGGAGGAAATTGGACGGAAGGACAAATTAACGGAAAGTACAAATGTACAACGACAACAAAAAACATATAGGGACAAAATCTTAGATTTGGGTATACCACAAAGACAATTTCTGTAATTTACTCTAGAGAAAAAGTGAGAAAAAGACCAGTCTAACCTTTGCTTAGGAAAGGTAATATGTTGGTTGTTTGGTTATCTTGAAAAAACGGAGTATCCGAATACCTCATAAAACACCCTAAATCGATAGTCCTTCCTTCCGTTCTCGGGAGACAACCATAGAGATTGTTATATGCTGTATTCATGCAACTTTGGCAAATAGCTCGGCTCGTGTTTTCAACACATTGTCCAATTGCATATATTGTCACATTGCTACTTGAAACTTGCTTTGTGGATGCTACATAAAAATTGGGTGTTCTTGAAGTAGCAACCCGAATATTTGATAGTAGCTCTTGTACTGTTTGGTTGAAAGTTGTTAGTTGAGATGTTGTTTGGTTGCCACATATCGCGGTGGGGGCCACACCGACATCCATGGTTGTTTGGGGATTGTCATAGAATTCATCAAAGTTTTCGTACCTTATAGGAAAAGATGTGCAAATGTTAGTATTCAATTTAATGGGAAAAAAAAATACAAATCTTACTACTTACTAATGCATTTAGGCCTACCTCTTTTAGTAAGTTTAAGGAGCTCCTTAATTTTAAGTTTAAGGAGATTTCCACTTTTAGTAAGTTATTTAACTAAAAAAATAAAGTGTTGCTTACAGGATTCGAACACAAGACCTCTCCTAAGTAGTCACTGTGTGTTAACCACTTCAACTACTTGATTATTTTAATTTATACCAGATACATATATATATAAGCTTTAACGTCACCAGAACTCAACCATCATTTCTCTATTTAAAAGGCCCATATTTACTTTTACAAAAAGGCCAATTTCGGATCTGATCCTACCATCACTAATGTCAGCACCTACCTCACTACGCACCACCACTCATCACCATCGCTATTGTCACCACCACCGGTACTGTCGTCACTTCAAAATATGGTTACGGGTACCCGCCGCCGCATTGCGCGGGTACCCTGCTAGTTTGATTAATGTTAACATGATCAGATGATATTGTAAGTTTGCAAGGTTCCATTTTAAAACCAATTGGTTTTAAGAGGAGTAACAAAGTACCCTTATAAATACATTACATATTCATTTGTTGTCCAATGTGGGACATTATTCAACAGATATGATCCGGATTATTAGAATCATGCTTGCTTAAAACGAAACATGAATTTCATATCAATTGTACCACAAAAGCGATCATGTGTTTTGTTGCAACCCTCAAGAATCTTAACGAAGATACTTCACTAGACTGCGGAACAATCAGTAAATTTTGGTATTTAATAATTCTTTGTAATGATTTTATTCTAGCTCTTGGCTAGTTAAGTAGTTAATACAACCGCCATTAAAAAAACGTAGCAAGCCGGATACCTAGAAGAAATAAGTTACTATTTTCGACCAAATGACCCTGAGACCCTCTATTTAAACTTATTTCTTCTAATTGGTTCGAAATGACCAACATGAACTTATGCATGTGGATCAAGAAGACAAGAACTATAACAACTATGATATTTTTATCTCCATATATGTTCACTTGAATATCTCGTCTTTTATCTTTAAAAAGATATGCATATGCTTAAATATGGAGGAACGAACCTTTTTTTCCTTAAGGCCTAGGATCGTGTTAGAAAAAGGATTTTGGTAAAAAGAGCATAACATTTGTTATGAGTCTCCGTTTCAAACCGTTTTGAAGTTTGTTTTAGACCCAGTTTTCGACCACTTTGTCTTTTTTTGGCCCGTTCGAAAATCTATGTATATTTTAGGGTTTACTTAACAAATTAGAATTATCAATTAATAATTTTATAAAAGTTTATTTTTCTCCCAAAGTTGTGTTCTTGTGTTGAAGATGACGGAATCCATGGTTGTTTGAAATAAACATGGTTTTGAAATAGAGTATCATGATTATTTTAAGAATCAACATGATGAATCTGATTCATTTGTATTATCGTTTTTAACTCTAAGTAATTAATACGAAATCATAATTCACAAGGTGCCCATCTAGCTAGTAAATTCAGATTTTACAATCAAGAAACGAAAACCCAACTTACCTCAAAAAGCAGTTATCTAAGAAAACATTGCCACCATTAACAGAATCACAACTTCTAACTGCCGACACTGAAACATCAAAACATGCCACACACTCCTCTTGTGAAAGGTAGTTTCTGCACTGGACTAACCCATATACCGAATCCCCGTTCCTTAAGTTTTCTGCTCTCGCATAATAAACACCGTTATTCGATAGTTGACTTCTGAGTTGACCAATTGTCGAATTAAAGTTTCTGAAAAAACTATCTGATGACATGGCAGCATTACTACCACAAAATCGTCTAATTGGTGTATTGATTACTATATCGGTATTGTTTTTGTTTAACTGTGAAAGTCCAAGCTCGAACATGATTAAGATCATCACAACCACCATCACCACCGCCATCAACCACCGGTAGAAACTAGAATCACCTTTTTTTGTGTTTTCAGTGATGAAAGATTAATGAAATTGGATTTTGCTTATTGGGGGTTCCATGGTCAATTTGCATATACGTGTAACGTGTTGAAGGTTGACTTGTTCGCATCAAATATTTAGTTGACAGCTGTCCCAACACAATTAAACAGTCGGCAAAGATTATTAAAATAATTTGATTAAACGCCATTGCGAGCTACTTGCACACTTGGTGTTTTTATCATGTCGTCAATGAAGATGATATAGACATGCAAGAAGTTTATTTGAAAGATATCATCGATCGATTTTTAATTTTTAATTTAACGACAACGTACACTATCTATTCACAATTTACTAAGAATCTGATGCAGGCCCATTGATAAACAGTGAACGGATGATTTTGTTTCTTGATATGAAGATCATGTTAGAAATGGGGCTCTATAAAAAAAGATATAATTTTATGCTCGGGTCTTTATTTCAGGTGTGCAAGTAGGCAAATCGAAGCTTGTGACGAGGACTACAACATCATAAATAGCCGTAGGTGGTTTACCTAACTTCCCGGCCCAAAAACTTTATTTTTGGACACTTTATTTGCATTTTAATGTTTTTTCTTTGATTTTGCAAACTTTGTTTAGGCCCGTTTTTTGCCCATTTGTCGTTTTAAGCCCATTTGAAAATCTGGGCCATATTTAAAGTATATTTTGTTCATTGGCATAAAGAGTTGAAGTTTATATAAAATTTGAGTTTTCTCTCCAAAATTATTCTTTGTGTTGAATAGATTTTGAAAATCATTTTCACGGTATTCTCAAATCAATGTGGTTTTGGTTAGATTAATTTGATATTCTTTAAATCAACGAGTCTAATCTACACTATCATTACTTAGTCTATATCAAAATTCTTAGTTATTAGGAATTGTGACTATTAATAGAAAATATATACGCAGCGGAAAATATATTTCTCCTCCGATTCAAAATAAGTAATACACTTTTCTTTTTTGGGTGATTTAAAATAAGTAATACACTATAAAAAATTACATTATTTGGCAAAAAAAAATAATGAGACTCACACCCACTAACCATCTACTTTAACAAAGTGAAATGACCCCTTTGCCCTTACTTTTTACTTTTAAACATCACTAACCCAACTTTATTCAAAATGTGTGAGACTCATTCCTTACTAACCATCCAATTAATCTAATTTAACCATCATTATAATTTTTGCCTCAAAAACCATGAAACCCAAAGTGTATCAGTTATTTTGAATCGGGGGAAGTATAACAAAATTTCTAGTTGACGACAATTCGTTTATTGAACGATTAGATCTACAAACCTATAACAACTAATAAATGAAATTGAAGACTTACTGTGGGAGTGCTTGGCGAGAGACCTTATGATCAAGTTCGTGCCAGATTCGAGATGACAATAGGATTCAAGTGAGAATCCCTTGATTGGTTCACACCCAAAGTTAACGATCGAACGTGAAGATGTACCAACAAGTCGTACAAAACACCCTCGAGAACAACCCTTGTAAAACCCGAAAAACCCCAGCCGCAAAACACTAGCGTTCAACTACTGTTTCGATCGTCTCGGTACGACGGAATACGGCGGCGGAGCAGTTGCGGTTCGCGGCAGAACAACAACGACATCTGGCAGTTCGCATCGGCAGCATGTGTGGGGGGGTTGTGGAGTTTGTACAAGGGATTAAAAAATAAGTGTTTAGGTTAATACCCTTGCATCATATATATTGGGTGTTAACCTTATTAGAGTTTATAGTCCAAGCTCATTTTAAGATAAATTAAGCACTTAACGAATCTAGCATTTTAGGTAGATCCATTAATTTAAATAAACTATTTCATGTCATTCTCAAATCTAATTCTCATCGACATAACATGCTCATCGTCTTGGCTCGACTCAATAATTTTATGAATGTATTCGTAGGATTCTCATCCGATAAAATCATACTCAGAATAATGTCACATTCTTCAACAAGCTTTCTAACATAATGCTATTTTCTAAATATATGTCTTGATCTCCCATGGTCAATTCGCTTATTTAGTCAAAGCTACGAGATGAAGTATTTTATTTTTTGTTGTTGCAAGTATATGAATTTAGTTTTTTTACAGATTTATACAACTATTTTATTCATTTTTATTTTTATAAGAATAGTAAGTTAACAAGCTTGAAGCTTATTTTCATAAAATTTGTTAAAAAAGCTTAATCTAATCTGTTTCGAATAAGTTTACCGACATCCCCTGAAATTGACCTTACGCCATCACCAAAGGGCGTTTCATCTTTATGTCGATGCTCATCTCCAGCTGCTAATAATCAAATCAATCAACACTGTTGACGATTTTATATCTCGGATTTAGGACACTTGTCCCAATTCTCACCACCGTTTAAACCCCCTTTTTCTTTTGGAAAAATCGATCATAAAGCATTGCATACGAATTGAAATTTTGAATTCCAAAATACGATCACCGAATGGGTGCATCGTCGTCGACGGAACAAGCTTCGCCGGACCAACGCGAGGCTGAATCATTAGCTGCGTCCACCGGTGCTCTTACTGTTCTTGAGAAAGCCTTTTCAAACCTCTCGGATCCTCAAACTCAATCCATCCCAATCAATTCCTTGCAGGTGATTTTATATTCTCAAACCCTAGTTATTCGTTACTAAATTCTTACTATCACATGTTGCTAGCTCTGTAATTAACTGGTTAGTAAAATTGTTGTGTTATGGATATCCATTTAATCTGATGAATTATAAATTTTGAGTGTTTAGGTGAAAGTGATGATTACATATGGTTAAATTTGTATGAATACAGACTGAATAGTGATTATTGAGATGGAATAAAATTATTTAATCAATTAATGTATTTTTTTATTATTTTTTCCAGGAATGTTTTAAATTATCCATTGATATAAACCAGAGTTATGAAGCATCAGAAAAGCTGCCTGCATTACTAAATCATCTAAACAAGTCAATAGTTGACCACTTTTTCATACCAGAAAAAGGCGGTCTCAACTGGATTACATTCTTAAACGGTTACACAAAATGTTGTGGCAGGATGCCAGCTTCAAATTCATTAAATAATTTATTAAAAATATTCAAAACAACATATGAAAAATCAGGCATTCCAACAGGATTACAGATTGAATCTACTGATTCTGATTACAAGATTAATGGTTATCTACTGCCAGCTGATTTATTGATGCTTTTTTGGATGTGTTGGATTATGTCCTGGAATTCAAATTTGAAGTTATTAAAAGGGAAAGAAAAAGTTGTTATTCCAGATATTAATAATTTGGTATTATCTGCTGTTTTATCGTGTGGTGAAAATGTTGGTGATTTAAATATATGGGATGATAATTTATTGGGGTCGAATACACAGATTCCTATTGGGAAATTTCATGTTTGGGTATTGAAAACGGTTCCTAATCTTCCGGATTGTTTGGTGCAGTTTGTTCATTCAAGAATTTCTAAATTTGCATCTCAACAGGTAGTTTTATTCTTTTGGGTAAAATTACAGAAATGGTCCTTTAGGTTTGTACCATATTACATATTTGGTCCTTTAGTTTCATAAATTACACTGGTATTTCTAAAACTATTGACACGTTTGTTCCTTTACCTAAACAGACTTTAACTTTTCCCGTCAAATAAACGGGTTTTTATGGGTTTCAACGGATTTACCCTCTCGTGCATCACACATGACCATACTTAACAGGTAAAGTTAACGTTTGTTTAGGTAAAGGACCAAACGTGTCAATAGTTTCAGAAATAAGGACTACGAGTGTAATTTATGAAATTAAAGTACCAAATATGTAATATGGTACAAACCTAAAGGACCATTTGTGTAATTTACTCTATGTTACAACTTACAAGAGATGTGATTAATTTTTCATTAGTGGATACTAATTCGTATGATAATTATTGATAACAGGACAAATTGGAGGGTTCATCCTCATCTATCAGTGGTAATGAATCAGTAACAGAATCCAATACCAGTTATCTTCTGACACCTGGCAGGGCCTGGTCCATTTCTCTTACCCTGAGAAGCAGTGCACGTGATGAAATATTAAAAGCATGTTTTGCACCTGATGCTGATGAAGTTAAAGAAAACATTCTATATCAGTTTGTCACCTTTTTTAATTAAATATTTTTTATTGCTACAACAAAGATGTCGCATTAAAATATAAAATTATAAAATTGTAGGTCTCGTGTTCATGGAAAAGGTTTAAACCGACTTTGGTCAAATGTTGAAGGGTACAATGGTCCAATTCTTTTGATTATTTCTGCAACTTCAGAAGATCATAATTGGATAATTGGTGCACTTACTCACCAGGGTTATGAAAATAAGGACACATTTTATGGAACATCTGGAAGTTTATATGCCATAAGTCCTGTTTTTGACCATTTTACATCCTCAGGTACTTTTTGTTTTTTTGTTAAGTCTTTTTAGATAGATAATGTACTAGATAGTAGGTGCAAATACAAAAAGGGTAAACTGCACAAAAAAGTACTGAACTTTTTGAAATTTTCAACTCGAGGTACTATTTTTTTTTTAACAATGCAGGTATTAAAGTTTTTTTGCGAGCAAAATGAGGACTTGTATTAAAGTTGGTTTTTGTAAACAAAATGAGGATTTTTTTTTTTTTGTCCAAAAGTTGAATAAAAACTTTCTAAAATTGGTAAAGAATATAGTTTTGTCGCACAAAAAACTTTAATACCTTTATTGTAAAAAAAATAAAAATTATTCTATCAAATGGATCATTTTGAAAAGTTTAGTAGCTTTTAATGCAATTTGGTCTTACAAAAACTGTGGAGTAAATTTCGTAAATAGTCCCTATGGTTTGTATGAAATTATGGATATTGGCCCTCGACTTTTTCTAGTTACACGGATAGTCACTCATTTATGAAACTTGTATCATCAACTATCGGTTTGATTAAATAGTCTAGGGACAAAATCTATTGTTTCATATAAACTATAAGGATGATTTGTGTAATTTAATGTAATCACAATTGTATGAGTAAATTTAAATACACATTAGGTGGCATATTACATGTTTGACCCGTTGTGAATAAAGTAGAACCCTAATTGACTGACCCATTTGAAGCAGGGAAAGAGAAGAATTTTGTATACAGTCACTTACATGCAGCTGGGTATGAAGCCAAACCCAAGCCTGTGGGAATGGGTTTTGGGGGATCACTTGGGAATGAAAGGGTTTTCATGGATGAAGACTTTTCAAAGCTTACTGTGAGGCATCATGCGTATGATAAAACCTACCAACCTGGCGCCCTTTTCCCGAATCAGGTGCGTTTCTTGATGTCATATTGTTAGTTTTATAGATAATTTGTATTTTATGTGCTGTTAATATATTATTGAGTAAATTACACAAATGGTCGTTTAGGTTTGTACCATATTACATATTCGGTCCTTTAGTTTCATAAATTACACTGGTAGTCCTTATTTCTTAAACTATAGACATGTTTAGTTCTTTACGACGTTTAGTTTTTCATCGTCAAGTATGGTCACGTGTGAAACCCATAAAAAATCCGTTTCTTTGACGGGGAAAAGTTATTTTCTATTTATGTAAAGGACCAAAGGTGTCAATAGTTGCAGAAATAAGGACTATCAGTGTAATTTATGAAACTAAGGTGCTGTTTGTTTTTTGACAAAAGGTCTTCCTGAGGTCTTTTGTCTTCGCGGCGCAGATCATGCGCAGAAAAAGGCTTGCGCAGATGTTTGTTTTTTGGAAGCCCGCAGACCTTATATTGTCTGCCTAAGGTCTTCCCCAGGAAGACTTGGGCATTAGCTTCTTGGGTCTTCCAAACTTTAAAAAAACAATCTCCAAACTTAATTAATATTATTATTATATTAATAATATTAATATATATTATTATTACGTTAATATATAATATTATTATATTAATTATTATTATTATTATTATATTAATTATTATTATTATTATATATTAATTAATATTATTATATTAATATATTTTATTATTATGTTAATATATAATATTATTATATTAATTATTATTATTATTATATTAATTAATATTATTATTATATATTAATTAATATTATTTATTAATATATTTTATTATTATGTTAATATATAATATTATTATATTAATTAATATTATTATTTAATTAATTAATATTATTATTATATATTAATTAATATTTTTATATTAATATATAATATTATTATATTAATTAATATTATTATTTAATTAATTAATATTATTATTATATATTAATTAATATTTTTATATTAATATATAATATTATTATATTAATTAATATTATTATATTATTAGATAATAATATATTTTATTAAATTTGAATTATATATATTATTATATTTAAATATATTTAAATTATCTATTATTATATTTAAATTATATATATTACTATTATATATAAATATAATATATTAATGTATAATATATTAATTAATACTATTATTATTATATTAATTATACTATTATTATATTAATATATAATATTATTATCTTAATTAATATTTCAGTTTATTTAAGCAGTCTGCAGATGTTAAAAAACAAACAACTGTTTTCTTGCAGACAGCAGATCTTTTTGGTCTGAAAAAACAAACAACACCTAAAAGACCAAATATGTAACATGGTACAAACCTAAAGGACCAATTGTGTAATTTACTCTTATATGTATTTGATTTGGTTTGATGCAGGGATACTTGGCTAGTGAAGCTCAAGTTTTGGATGTTGAAGTGTGGGGATTAGGTGGAGAAAAGACTAAAGAAATCCAAAATTCATTCCAGAAGAGAGAACAACTTTTCACTGAACAACGACGAAAGGTAATTCCAAATTCAAAACGGGTGTGGGTCGGGTCGGGTTGGACTTCTTTTGACTTTTTTGACCAAATGGTTTCCTTTTAAGCTAGTTTTGACATGTCATATTTAATAACATAACCTGATCCGACCCAAATAAATGATTGATTTAATGGTTAATAACTGTTTTTGTAGGTTGACTTGAAAACATTTTCAAATTGGGAAGACTCGCCTGAGAAGATGATGATGGATATGGTCTCAAATCCCAATGCTGTTCGACGTGAGAAACGATAACTTTCACTTGTGCATATTCATTGATGCTTTTATTACATACAAATCGAATAAAGGCTTTTGGTTGTCGGCATTTTTGTTGCTTTCACCTGCCTGGCTGTTTCTTATGTACATATTGTTATTATATGTATATGTATGATGAGAGTATCTATTACTATATAAGAACCTAAGCAACTATAGGAAACACTTAAGAATATTTGTTATGAGAAAATCTTATAAATTTTGTCTAAAAAGAAAAGTTGAAAATAAACAAGCAAGCTTACAATGCTTACATCATGCTTGTAAAGGTGTTTACAACTACTACAACATAATCAACAAGTCACTTAAGCATATATTATTAAGTAACAAGAAGCATATATTATTAAGTAACAAGTCATTTAAGCATATATGATGAAGAGTAGTGCCAATGTGAATCTAAAACTATGTTCTTGTCAATAATTAGAATTTGTCCAGATGAGAATATTATATGAGAATATTTACTGTCCAGATCTGCCCTGATTAGTTATAGGTCTTAAGCCCTGATTAGTTATAGGTCTTAAAGCATGACATTTCAAGACTAGAAGCTTTGAAGTGTAAACTCTTAAGGTGAAAGACTCCCAAACTTATACCATGGTTTAAAGTTAAATAATAGGTAAATAATGCACAGTATTTACCTATAAATAGCATGTTAGATTAAACATAATTCATCATTTCAAAAAATAAGTAAAGTAAGAGCCATCAAACAAGCTTAAGCAAAGTGAGTAAATTTATGAGATTTTTGTGGTACATACATGTTATATCCGTTCAGTGCCAACCACAAGGGAGTTCCAAGGGTGCAATTGAGCAGGGTCCAAAAAAGTTAGGGCTCAAATTTTACTCTGTTAGATATTATATATATATATATATATATATATATATATATATATATATATATATATATATATATATATATATATATATATATATATATATATATATATATATATATATATATATATATATATATATATATATATAGAAAAGCTACAAAAAATTACCAAAAGAATATTGTAGATTAGTTGG
The DNA here is from genome assembly GCA_963853835.1 of Calendula officinalis. Taxonomy (NCBI): domain Eukaryota; kingdom Viridiplantae; phylum Streptophyta; class Magnoliopsida; order Asterales; family Asteraceae; genus Calendula; species Calendula officinalis. The sequence continues at coordinate 33,080,113 of OY970824.1, forward strand.
TAGCCTCCCTTGTTTGTGTACTCAATGTCCCATGTTTCACTCTTTTTCATGACAAAGAATATTGTAGATCAGTTAGATATTATGGGTTTTTTTTGTCAAAGTTTATATTTAGGAAAATGTTAATCATTGCCCTTAAGATTTTGGTTAAGAAAAAGTTTGTTGCTTAAATTAGATGCATTTATTGTGTCAAAGAAATATAAAATTACTCTTTCATAATAACATTCTATTCATTTTATCAATACATTTGCAAAAGATGCAATGGGCATAATAAAATTAAGTTTAGTTATAACAAACTATAAAACTTAAGTTTAACTAAGATTATTAATTTAATAGACGTATGTGTGCGCTCTATAACTATAATTTAGGGGTATTTTTTTTAATTTTTGCACAAGACCTAACATATGTTGGGCCAGCCTTGTTTTCATTATATGTTTTACTTTTACGCACTTCCGTTTATGCAAGTTAAAAAAGAAGTTTATGTAAATTCCTAGTTGTATCACATATAGAAGTAAAAGATAAGTGATGGTACTCGAGGAACGCGGCATCACAACCACCCTATATGTAAATTTAAATGTTCAAATTATGAGCTTTTATATATAAATTTAATTGAGATAACCTATAATAAAAGGTAAATTTACACGATTTGAATATTTTTGAAATTAGGTTATTATTATAAAGTGAAAACAATGAGTGACGTGGAAAACATTTATAACTTTTTTACTATTCATAATTACAAACTTTACTATCTCAAGAAAATAATTCTAGCTTTCTATATATATCTTGTACATTCAAATGCAATTAATACAACTTTCAACCATATTTTTAAGTAAATCAGTTGAAAACCAGAAGCATATACAAAATGAGAAAAACCTGGAAGCAATTTTCATTCCTATCTCATACGTTCTTTACCATAAAAAACAACTGTAGAGCAGAACTGACACACAATTAAGTTTACACAACAACCAAACAATATAAAAAATTAACAGTTTAAAAGTTGTGCCATTTCCTCAAAGCTTCTTAATTCTGCCATTTCCTCTCTGTGACAATTATAAGCAGCAATCAGCACAAAAAGACTTTCTTATGATGGTGAAAAAAATGTAAATGTACTAAATAACCTCATACTATTTTAACCAAATTTCTGTTTCAGATAACCATCTCTTTTTAAATACTAAAAAAGCTAATATAAATTAAATTACTATTTTCATGATTTTTATTCTAAGAAAATAAAACAAAATCATAGATTACCTCGGTTATCATTTCCTTTTGCGGTCTGAGGTGGGGACCGCTTGACACGTGGCGAACCTTGTCTGCCACCTGGCATTGAGTGTCTTTTTTTCAAATAAGCTTCTTTAATCTGCACATCTGGGCTTGATTTTGCTGAATTATTTGCAAGAGATTTTGCTTTTGCAGATTCAGTTACTTGCATATAACTCGGTATATAATTATTATTATTATTACTACTGCTACTATCTCTTGGTTCTTGATCCATATGTTGATCAGAACTTTGTGATTGTGACCCGAATGAATTCCTCCGTTTTCCGGGTTTTGTGTCTCTCGGTAAATGGTCAAAGGTCACGGGAGACTTTTGACTGTTTGACTTTGACCATGATTTCTTATTGGTTTTTGTTTTGGTTGACAGCTGGCAAGAACTTGAAGGTGTTTGTTGTGATTCCAGGGTTGTTATTTGACTTTTTGGAGATCCATTTTGATCGTTAAAATTGTATTTTTCTGAAAGAGGTAAAATGGAGTGAGTCAACTCGGTTCCTAAGAGATCGTGTTCTTCGTTACCGACTGTTTTTTGTAAATCTTTTGATTCTTTTATATTTTTGTCGTTTTTGTCAGTTTCTGTGATTCCAATTTCTGATGGATCTGGTGAATCGAGCATTGATGTGACTGAAAGTTCAGTTCCACATTCTGACCCGCCCGTTTGACTTTGACTTGGACTTTGACCAAGTCTTAAGCTTTCATATACCAATGATTCTGTTTTATCTGCAGGTGAATTCGTCACATGTTCTTGACTGGGAAAAGTCAACGAATTGGTCTTGGAAGTCAACTCCTGGAATCTTGAATGGACTGCACTGAAAGATGGGTTACTCGGTTTTCTTAGCCCAAACCCGGATTTCCTTCCATCAGAATCTGCTTGTTCAGTTGCAACCCGTTTGGAAGCCCGTTTGGGTTGTTCTTGTTCAGCTTCTGTTACAGGCCTCTCAGGAGATAAAGTGGGCCCGTTTTCATAAGAAATTGAATCAAATTTTTGTTCAAGAATCTCGTTTTGAAATTGCTTTTTGTTATCATCCTGCTCGTGTTTTGATGCAGACATCCATCTTTCCATCCATTTCCATGATGAATCATCTTTTGATGGATCACATTTAATGTTGATCTGCTTGGTTCTTGGTGTAGATTCCAGTATCTTTTTATGGAAATTACAAAACATTTATCATTCAAATGGGAATGATAAATTTGAAAAACATGGAAACGAGTCACATGGGTCAGAAGTCACTTTTGAAAATGCATAATACCTTCTATGTTGGTTTATATATTTATTTAGATTATTATTTTATCAATATAGTTTTTCTATCATATTTAACAGATCAACTATTTACAAGTGTCAGAAAAAGAAAAGATTTTTTTTCATTTTGACGCGATTCCCTTATCCAGCTCGACCCGCCCATTTTGCCACATGTACATGAAAGGTCAAATTATTTATAAAAGATAAATAAAAATATATAAAGTTTAATTACCTGGATAGCAAATTGGTTACTGAGTAATTTTTCAATGGAGACATATGTTGGATGTGGTTTGGTTTTAGAATCTTGTATTCCCTAGAAGAAAACAAACAATTATTAGTGCTTGTCTTGAACAAAATGTTTTGCAAGCATAATAACTTTGATATTTGTATTTAGTTCAACAATGTCAATTATAATGTAGCATAAAAAATTCACAACATGAAACATAAGGAGGAAAAGAACCTCAAATTGTTATCATATTTATTCAGATCATTACAAAATATCATCACGTGACTACTTGTAAACGAGTCTTACATAATAACCAGTTAGTCTTTTATTTATTTATTTACAAAGGGTGTATTTAATGAAACAATTATTTCCTAAATATATAATGAATACAATTTCTACCATTTTAGAAAATGCATTAAATACAATTTTCTATTTAAAAAGAAACAACTACTTAATTAAATGCACCCTAATTTGAAGAGTTTCTAATAGAAGCAAACAATACATAGAAAAAAAAACATATAAGATAAAAAGAAGCAAAAAATGTAAAAATAAATTAATTTTGTATTTTACTTACCTTTTTTCTAATACTAGATTTTCCAACAGAAAGACGAGCACGAACAAGAGTTTGCATTTTGACAATGGCTTGAATGCAACGCAAAGCTCCAGCTGCACGACACCGAACCAAATGTCCTCTTACAACAGCTTGCAATTTCACAACCTTTTTATGCTTCACTACTTCTCTTTGAGCCTAAATATTACATAAAAAATCATAATAAAAATAATTAATTAAAAACAGATATTATCTTAATTAGTTAATTAAACAATTCACAACTAAATAGTAAATACATACCAAAAACTTCCTTACAGCAGTCTGAATTACAATGACAGATGCTTCATCATGACTAAAACCATCTTCAATATCAACTTCATCAGCAGCTTTTGTCTTAGAAACCATATTATCCTTAATAGTTGAAGTTGAAGCCCTAGGTAATGCTTCTTCTATCCATTTATTTTCATAATTTTTTTCAGAATTGATTTGTAATTCAGAGTTGATGATAACTGGTTCTGAGATCTTATCTTCAGAAGTAGTTATTTCAGTTATAACAGTGTTGCTTAACACTCGATCGCTGGCTGGTTTTTTGCGAAAACTCCATCCTCTTTTATCGGATACTTTGTTCTGAAGTTGTTTCACATAAGCTTACTGAGTTAAAAGATAAATAAATATATAGATTCACAAACACATATGTATATATATACATATATGTAGCAAATCTATAGCTTAATTTCATCGGAATCAAGTAGCAAGCACAAGTCATGATCTCAAAACCTAACCATTCTACAAATCATAGAACAGAAAACATCTTCGCTACATGTGATCCAATAATTACGGTTTAAGAAAACACACTGAATTCCATGTTCGCCAGAGAGAAAATCGAGAAAAAAACGTAAATCAGAAAGAAGTACCTCAGAAGAAGCATCCAGATCGTCTCTATCGACAGATTCAGAGCTGCCGCCACAAGCAATGATTTTGAAGCAATATCCGCCAGATCTTCCCATATTTCAAGCAGTATATCGGTCGATCAAGGAAAAAGTAGTGTGAATCGTATTCTATGTGTCTTATTCATTCAATTTTTTATGATTTCACACAGCCTTTTTGTTTCGCCATTGTTGGAACTTGCACCAGCAAGTGGGGAGTGAGAGAGCTGGGGGGAGGTTGGTGAAATCCGGACCTAAACACGGTCCTTAAATCCAGCTAAGTTTCGTGTTTCAATTCCGCCTTCCTTTTCATTCTTGTACGGTTTGTTCGGTGCAATGGAAAAATAATTTGAGAATACACAATAGCAAAGTTGGAATAGATAGTATCAGCAAAATTTGACATATAATTATACTAATTGTAATTCAGTTAAAACTGTATAAATTGAATTTCTACTTGTTTATCAATTCGAGTGAATGTTTTTCGGGCATCTTGGTTCTAGTTATATGCAACTTCAAAATAAATAAAATTTAGAAAGAAAAAAAAAATTCCATAAAAAAAGTAAAGTATATCAACGGAAAACAACTGAAAAAAATAAGGTGTAATTTAGTAAATTTACTTATATAAAAATAATATAATGTTGGTGTTTGAATACTTTATAAGATTGTAGATATCTATACAATAAAACCTCTTTAAATTAATAGTGTAAAATTTATTAACTTAGATAGTTATTAATTTATCGATAAATTAATAATTATTAATTTAAAGAGTTTTTAAAGTAATTATACAATGCATACCGAACAAAAAGACATATTAGTCTATGTCTCTTATAATTACGTTACAGTGAACCTTGAAACTCAACGTAAATTAGTAATTAATGTATTCATATGGATTGAATCATATTTTAATAGAGTGTAATATATTTTTTTCTAATTTTTATGGATTATTAATTTATGATTTTCTTGGGACCGAAAATTATAAAGGGGTCTCCCAAAAATTTATCATCTTATTATTTTATCGAGTTTTTCAATATATTTTACATTGGTCCAAGTCGGGACCGGACAAATATATTATTTTAGAGAGTTTATTAATTTACCGAATATTAATATAAAGAGTATTTACTTTACTTTGCTGCAGTGCTGCACTATAATGTATTTGGCTTAAGATTCTGTTTCTTCAATTTTTAGATATTTTGAAATTATATAAGTACCCTCTTAATATTTACGTACTTCGTATAACATAAACAAAATAACTCTAAATTACGCAAGCTAATTCAAAAGGGAAAGTGAATATAAGGTTGTTTCACATCTAAGTTGCATGTGAATATTGCAATGCTAGCTAAATTGTGGTGGGAATTTAATACCGAACCAAACTTACTTTGGTGCAGAGTGACAAAATAATTCATGGAATTTATGGTGGTTCCGAAAAACCTCTTTAATTCCCTCAGGCCTTGGAAAAAATTGTTAATCTTAATGAAAACTTTCTTAACTTCTAAATCTACGGCTTTAAGGGAAAAAAAGGAAATATTTGGATACTTTAATTTGGAAGCCCATTATTAAACCAATTACCCGCTTGTACAAATTGGGAAAAAATGAAATTTTGATTAGAATGTTTTTCCAAAGCCCAACTTAACATATCCCCAATTTGAGTTGGAGAATGACGACCCACGAGACTTGAGCCTAAAATTGAAAGAACTATTAGAGCTTGAATCACATTATGCCTTTATTATGTGAATCTTTAACGAAGTTTTATACGGTCTAAAATATGACCATCCCGTACTAAAAGCTAACTCCGATACAACGATAGAGCTTTATATTGACAAAATATCTACAATAAATTCGAAACGCATTAATTTAAAAATACATTAATTTTCAACTTCTTCTAACGGGTTTATGGTGTGGGGTGGTCCTATGTAGTAACCAACCATACGGTGCTCCATACGGCAACATCACCCCCTCCACTATGTGGTATGAAATGTGAATGAGTCCCACCAAATTATTGTTTTTCTCTCACAACTGTTCATGAAGATCCGTGGCCGTGGCCACTCTTCTCCCACGAAAACCCCCCACGGTGTGGTGGGGGGTGGTGTTCACTTTATTTCCACGGTGTGGAAGGCTTCCACATCAGCAATCACGACACTGAAAAATTTGTCCTAACTCCTAAGTATCAAACAATGTTTCCATGTTATTCTCAACTTCTTCTAACATTTCTTTAACCTTTGTTAAAAATTCTACCTTGGTCGTTTCGGGTTCCCTAACTTGGTCGAGTAAATATTTAAACCCATACCCAATAATTTCTGGTCTCATGATATGATCTAAAATAACGGTAAAATACACATAATAGTTGAGTTTCGTAAAATCACCCCAATATTTATTGTACTTTAAAAACTTTTTACTCACCATGTGGCAAAAAATTTGGTCACTTTTCAACGTACGAAAATGTTTCTCTAACATTTAAAATTTCACTAAAAAATCTATGAGCAACCAGTCTAGATGAAATCGATGTAATTTTGATTTTGATTTTGAATTTTTCAAGAAAGCCAACCTAACATAGTACAAATATCGAAATCATAACACAACCTACCTCATAACACAAGGAATTTGTTTGCTTTTGCTTATGTCAGAGCTTAAATCAGTAATTCTCAGATTAAGACTTTTAATTAATTGATTGCTATCTTGACAAAATACGTATAAAAAAAAGTATGAACCAATCAAGCACTTAACCCAAAGAATGTATCAATCTTATTTAGTTGTCTTTTTCAATAACCGTGTTTAACGTAGTTCTTGATTTTTATGTAGTCTCAACGGATAAAATTTAGTTCTTAGATCAATCAATCTCCAAATCACCACCACCACCATCACATGTGATTTAATACATCAACATCACCCCCCGCCTCATATGTATTAATCACATGTGATTGCACACCGCTGACCACCACCACCACCGCCGCCAACCTATACCGATCACCGTCTCTACCACCGGCAACCCCTCGTCACCGTCAGCTGCTTTCAATCACATGTGATTTGTATGTCCAATCACATGTGATTGCGGCGGCGGGCGGCAGTGGCCAACGATGGTGGTGGTGTGTATTCAATCACATGTGATTAATGATGGTGGTTGTTAAAGATTTTTATCTAATGGTCAAGATTTGTCCTATAAAACTACATAAAAATCAAGGACTACTTCAATAGAAATCGTCTTTCTTAATCACTAAATGTATAAATCTCTTTCTTTCTAATTTTAGTTCTTTTTATCTATAATTTGTTTTTTCATTTGAATTTTTAAACTAACCTCCAATCTGTGTCGATTTACAATAGTTGAATTTATTTAATAAACTTTGAACTCATGATTTTGACCCAAAACGGTGGCACATTAACCTATAATACAATAACCATTCAACTTTCACTATTCATTACAATTTTAAAAAACAGAGTTATACATTTCACTGTTCCGTTTCATATACATGTGGTTGAAAAGGACTTTATCTCCAAATTTAATAATACTTTCTCCGTCTCAAATTAATTGTCCACTAGACACCTATAATACAATAAGCATTCAACACTTATAATACAATAAGCATTCAACTTTCACTATTCGTTACAATTTTAAAAACGGAGTTATACATTTTGTTGTTCCGTTTCATATACATGTGGTTGAAAAGGACTTTATCTCCAAATTTAATAATACTTCCTCCGTCTCAAATTAATTGTCCACTAGACACCTATAATACAATAAGCATTCAACACCTATAATACAATAAGCATTCAACTTTCACTATTCGTTACAATTTTAAAAACGAAGTTATACATTTTGCTGTTCCGTTTCATATACATGAGTAGGGGTGTTCACTATTCGGATATAACCGGATTGTCCAATTGGACATTTTGGATCAGACTATTTGGATTGGTTTTTTGGTTTTTTGGATCGGTTTGGACTTGAACCAAATTAATAGTTTGGATTTCGGATTGGATTTGGTTTCCGTTGTGAAAACCGGATTGTCCAAAAAAACCGAATAGTAATACATAGTAAATTGATTTATATACTAACACTTGTTGGTTTTCATTGTAAGCAATTATGATACTCATTTTCTTTACATTTATTATAGTAAATTGATTTATATACCAACACTTATTCCACTTTATATTGTATTCGTTGGCGATCTACCAATATTTTTGAAGTTTTTGATAAAGTTGATGTCAAGATTTTTGCATATATGATTGTAAATGTTTCAAGCTATGAATTAAACCTGTTTTTATGTATAAAGTAGTTTATCATTTTGGAATTTTACATATCGAACTTAATATTATTTATGTTATATACTTTTGTGGTATTTTGAAAATTTTAAGGAAAAACCAAACGGATATAACCAAACCAACCAAATTGTTATTTGGTTCGGATCGGTTTGGTTTTCGAATTAGTTTGGACGGTTCGGTTTGAACTTTTGAAAACCGGACTTTATTTGGTTTCACCTATTTGGTTCGGATAAAACCAAACCGTCCAAACGAACACCCCTATACATGAGGTTGAAAAGGACTTTATCTCCAAATTAATATAATAAAGTGATATGGTTTCCACTTTTAAACATAAGAACTTATTATAAGATGTGGTTAGCTCCACAATTAGTTTGGTAGGCATGCAATGTGTGTTTTTTTTTTTTTAATTTTCGTTTTAAAGTTCATACATATAAATAATCACTGCTAAATTGATAATGCAACTAAGATGGGTTTAATGATAGTGTTTGCTTTTATTTCTCATGTGGATTGGAAGAAGCCCATTTACACCTAATTTCTTTTATTCCAAACATTAATTTTATTTTTGTACTAGGTAATTTAATAAATATTTACGTAAAAAAATCAATATGAAAAATTTATACTTATTATTATAAATATAAAAGTAATATCATTGAGTACTTAGTTTTTATATCTCTACTATCTATAATGCTTTTAAACCTTTCCATTAATGGAGAAGTTGAAATTCAGCCAAAATCTTTCCTTTTTTGTCTTGAGAAAAGGTTTAGAAATATTGCACCTAGGATGATTCGAACACAGGATCGTTAGGACAAGTGCAAGCACGCTAACCAACTGAACTAAAGGGTAGTACATCGAATGTTTTATGATCAATAAATGTAAACCCTGTTTCCTGTGTAACCGCTCCTCAAATCCCATTTCATGTACATCCGCCTCCTCGATTCCCATGACTGTGCATCCGCCTCCTCGATTCTATTGCCTGCATCGGTTTCTTCAACCCTCTCTCTCATCGATACGCCTCCTCGATTCTATTTCCTTCGATTCCTTCAACCCTAATCGCATGTTGCCCTAAATCCTATTTCCCCTAGATCGTGTTGCTTACGTATCTATCTCTTTCAAATGGTATCCTCGGTTCCTTCGATTCACGCATGCGTCCCTTGGAAATCTGAAGGCATAAAATAGAATGGAAATCTGAGGTTTCGATCAACAACACTGGAAATATGAAGGTATCAATTTCTTCCTCTTCCACCAAATCTTTATTTTCTTTGATTCAGTTTAAATTCAATATGAATGATTTCTTACAAGTTGTTATATGGTCATTGAACTTTTCTCAAGTACTGATGAGGAGGAATCCTGAAAGTTGATGGATAACTGTTTGATGGCCACCTCCATCCACCGATGACAGAAACCCGACGCCATCACGCTGCTCTCTACGACTCCGGTACTCTCCGGCGTCTCATTCCTAACAGGTACGGGGTATATTAAAAAAAGCTTGATAATTTGTACCAGAAACCCGACGCATTACAAATATTATCTTTCGATCAAACCTTATTGCTGGATGTTAAATTGGATTTCTGTACCAGAAACCTAACGGCAACCTTGTTGTTGCGAATTCACGAGGTGATGATTTGTGATTACTGGTAATTGTTTGCACTAAATGTTTTTGAGATCGCGTTAATTAAACTGCAAATTGTTACAGAGATCAAGATGTTGCTGAACTTTTTGTAAGTCAAGTTGACTGGTAATTCTTAATATTTAAGATTTTGATGGCGCACGGTTTTGGGCTTGGAACATAGGCATAACAATGATAAATTTTTGAAATTAATTTTCTACATTTATAAATTTTGATAAATATTTGATACACTAATACAATACAATTACATTTTGGGTATTTTCTGACCCGTTTGTTCCGTATCCTTTTTAGCTAATCTTTTTGATAAATTTTATTTCACATGATCCTGGAATTAGTGGACCTGTTAAAAGAAATCAGTAAGACTATGTCTGTTAATATTTTATCATTCTTTTTTACATATTAATTTTTTAGTTTGGTATTTTTGTTTGCTGTTTTCAATTTAGTAAGGATACGTTAATTTCATCCCATTTACTAATTAATAGGTTAAGTTGGGTTAGTTTCATCTATTGAGAGTCAAATGGATCATAAAAAGTATTTTAAAATTGAACGGGTCAAATAGGTAGAAAACCTAAGACGTATCCTGAACTCCCAAAGTGTGTTTGTTATGCATAAGACTGTCTGGGCCATTTTATCTTTGAAATTTCAATGAATGATTAGGCTCATCTATACGATAATTTGGACAACATTTGTTTGGTTGAAACTTATTTTATTTGTATTAGGTGAAGTTCATGAACCGAATGATATTCATCATAGGTTCTGAGAACCTTTCTTCAACTAACATAAAATGAATATTAGAAAGTCAAACTCAAGGTCAACTTTGAAAGTGATTTGGATAGAGAAATCATTGTGTGAGTTTAAACTTATTATGAAGCACATGTCATACGATATCAAACAATATGAAGCTGATATGATTTTAATTATTAATTACCATTTTGTGTTTTCTTTTACAAATTCTTGATTTTTTTAAGGGTTGCAAGGCTTGCTTCGAGCTATGTCCAGAATTGTAGTTGGTGACAAATTTGGACGAACTGAAGGAATGGAAGAGTTGAGAACGAATTACAATTACTAAAAAGGTTGGCATTTGATTTGTTGTTGTGTTCATGTTCGTATAAACTTATTTGTTACTGCGTTTTTGCTGTTTCTAAGGTAATTTGCTGCTGTGTTTTTTCTCTTTATAAAGAAGTTTGGTGCTGTGGTTTTTCTCTTTATAAACTAATTTGCTCCAAATCTTGATAGAATTAAATTGTGAAACATCAATATCTGTTTTCTTCTAGGTACAAACTCTTTAAAGGGCGTGGATTCATGATGAGATTGGGCTAATCAAGTTGCTTCTTGCATTTTGTTTTTTGTTCCAGACTACTTTATATGTATATTACAATGTTATGCCAGATTGTGATCACCCAAAAACATTGTATATTTCCTTTATATGTGTACATGTAGGTAGTGGTGCAACATTTTCTAATGTAATGGTCACCAGGCAATTGAATCTACATTATTGTAATTGTGCCAAGTGCTTTCAAATGATTAAAAAAGTACATGGAGAAACTTTTAAGTTTCAACCTGTTATTTTAGTTGACTTAACAATTGTTTCATTGAATTTAAAATGTAACCAGAATCTGAATTATTGTATAAAGCAATTTAAGAGATCTTATTAGTTAGAAAAACCATTTTGAGTCACTTTCGACCTATTTGGTCTGTTCTATTTTTGCAATGTATAGAAGCCCATTTGTATATTTATGTTTCAAAGAATTTGTAATCGAACCACATTTGCTCACTGCTTAATGTAGTTGTGAGGTACCCACCGCCGCATTACGCGGGTACCCGGCTAGTATAAAATAAATGTTTGCAACAATGTGTATATAATCTTATTCAATTCTACATATACTAAATATCAATAACATCTTTAATCTTTAATAAATCAACAAAATCAAATCTATATGATTATGATTCGCCCTCCATATTCAGCCCACAGCAACGCGCGATACCATTATGCTTGTTAACCAACATTCGCAAAAGAATGACTACTAGAAAACCTAGAACTCTTAGACCATCAAATGGAAGCTCAATACGAAAAACCATCAAAAGAAAGCCCAATACTAATTAAGGATGAGTAGGAAAAACTGAAACCGAATAAAAAACTGAAACTGACTAAATTAAACCGATTCTTAAACAGACTATATTGGTTTTTTAAATTTCAAAACCAAATTTTTTGGTTTGGGTTTAGGTTCAGACGTTATGTTAAAAACCGCTAAAAAACAAAAACCACGACATTATACTTGGTATTTAAGTAGGGTGTATACTTTGTTGATATGAACTAATATCTGCTACTTACACACATATCATTTTAGATTTTCTAATTGACTGTTTATGTTAAATAATTAGATTAAAGAAGTCAACACAAAATAACAAGGACGCTATCAATTAATTCTATTGTAAAAGTATGTAAATTGCTACACCCTAGCTTTTTAAAGGGTGAGATTATGGATTATATTCTTAGTATAATTGGTTTGCAATTTATATTATTAAACACCTAGAGATGAGAATAAGAACATGTTCTCCATCCACTTCACTTATCACTTAGGATACAAAATAACAATATCTTATGTGATATGAGTAATATTATATTCATTTTTACTCTAAGTTTTTTTATATATATCTTGAAGATTTGCAACCATTTTAATATATTACTTGATTATATCATTTAACAAAAAACAAAAATAATAATGCACGAATTATGTCCAAAAACCATCTTCGATGTATATTAATGTTTAGATCGTGTTGCTTTCGTTAATATATATAGAACCTTGGTCTTAAGGATGACTGGATGAGTGTTGCCAAACTAATTAATGATTCTAAGTTTTGGTTGTGATCCTATTAGAATGATTCTATTTCGGTTCATATGTCATCTGACAGTGTGGCTCATCTGACAGTGTGGCGAGAACGAGATCTAAAGGTTTGACTCAGAGTGTATATATTGTAAGTATTCTATTATGCAGGTTTAGTTACTTTCGTTTTATAGACTAGTAACTCTAGCTAGGTTTGTTTATCCCATTAACTAGGCTTTATTATCGCTTCGTTTAACGTAATCGAATATTTATAATTTAATTGGCTCTTCTAAATAAAACAAGTTTGCACATGTATCTTCTCCATTGATGTAAGTTGTATGATGGAAATTAAAAAGGGGAATAATGGCCTTTTTTTGCCTTCTATTGTATGCATAATTAATATAAGGCTACTAGATTTTGTGCCATTGATTGTGTACTTATAAACAACAATCGTATGGCATAAAGAAAATAACTTTATTCACATAATTGATTTTTTAAATACAGAAAGATGTCAACACTTGTCTTTTTGCTGCGAATGATTTATAAATCATCCAATTTTTAAATATTATATCTTTAAGAAGCAAACGAATCAAAACTAAAGTAACTAAATTATAGGATATTGCTCAAAAGGTCAAGGTAGTTTTACTATGTTATGTTATATTGTTTTAATTTAATACAAATAAAAGATGATTTATTTACCATAAAAACTAAGGTGGTTTCTTAATATAGACCAAATGAAACCAAAGTTCCCTAAAAAAACTTGTATTTTCAATTCTTCTTAAAATAGACCGTGCGGCCGTGTGACCGTGCTACTCCACTAGAACGACGTCACGTGTCCGAGTTAGTGATGTTCAACCTTGTTACTACTGCTCGTTAGTACTGCTCAACATTGTTACTACTGCTTTTAACATTGTTACTACTGCTCGTTAATATTGCTCAACCTTGTAGTACTGCTAGTTAGTACTGCTCAACACTTAATGCTACTCAAAGTTATTGCTGTTCTATGAAGTCTCACAGTCGCACGGGGTATTTTGGGAATATTGAAGTCGATCAGTCATAGATAAAAGTCGCTCATTTAAATTGGTCTATTTTGATAATTAATTCTAAAAACTATGGTAAGTTATTGATATTTGAACAATAGTTAAAGTGTTAAACTAATCATAATAGTGACCAAACTCACTAATGTCATATTAATTTTTAATAGTTTAAATTAAACATATGACTAAACACATGTAGTTGTAATCAAACTCATACCAAGTTGTATAAGGTTAATCATCATTGCTTATTTGTATCAACGAAAGTGTTTACACATATTTGTATAAAAGCATACATATGAAAACGGCATTCCTTAAATAACTACTAATCAAGATACACATTTTTGTAAGATTAGTGAAGAGAATAAATCTTTTACGCAATAAAACAAGTAAAAGACTCACATGAACATTTTTTTTTTATTTTTTTTCAATTGAAGATCGACATGCGTCTTCTGGATCGAACAAGACAAACCACAGTAATTAGATTTGTCCAAAAAAAGGGGCCCATCTGACACGTGTCATACTTCTTATTGGCGGATGTTGGTAAAGAGTGGACTTTCAGAACAAGGACAAATAAAGTCAGAGACAGTGGTATAGAAGGGCAAAATTGTCCATTTTGGAAACAGACATGGCACGCTTTTAATACTGGGGACCAACTTACTCGACAGTTTATCAGCTTCTCCTCCTAATAACGACATCGTTTCTTCTAACAATCATGTGATGAAGGAAATCAAGTATGTATCCAATGAAGTGTACGTCTTCCCAATTCACACAATGAAGTAAAAAAACCGTTTGTATTTTACAGTAGAGTACAAATAAAATTTTGTAATTATATGGAAGGTTAATTATAACAATGTTTTAGACATCATCAACAATAGTGGTTTGTACATTTCATTCTAGGAGAATATAATGGATCGAGAATGAAGAATGGTAGTTGGCAGAAGGTTTTACTAGGGTCGGTGAAGCCACATTTTCCGATTATAAATCTAGAGACCAATTTTGAATAAGAATTCGCGAACTTTACAATTCTATGATTACTATTAAACGTTCAAAAGATAAACTATTCTCGAAATGAACAAACACTAGACGTTGCAATCAATGAACAATTCTCAACTAAATCTATGCTTTTGAAACTAATTTTATGTATTTTATTTTAATTTAATGTATGTTTTATTTTAAGTATCTTTAGATATGTCTTACCTTGGGTTATGGTAAATTTAGACTATACAATCACGTGGGTACACTGACCGTTGTATTTCCGTTAAAATTTTCGGGGTGGGTGACTTCACTCGTCTCCTAAATTGTATACGCATTTGAGTAGAATTGTCAATCATTGTATTAATCAAATAGACAATAGTAATGTGCAAGTAGCAGTAGGTACATTCTTTCCTATTTTCAATATAACTTCAGTCTTACCAATCAATATATACTACATATGTGGGTTCATTGCCCGTGTGTATATTTTCAATAATACCATTAAAATTTCATGTGTGAGCGGCCTTACAAACCGCATCCATAATTCATATATACATTCAAGCACAACAAATATTTTACAAGAAATGTTGTGTAACACTAACAAACACAAAAATCAACATTAACATCTATTTTAATAATTGCAATAAATGGAGTAAAACATAAACCATACAAAGGTACTTGAAACTTTTAAGAAGCACCGAAGGGCCTTTGGTCTAGTGGTATTATATTTGCCTCGTAATCTTGAGGTTGGAGATTCATATGCGAAAATTAGGTGAATAATAAAATTTCCCTTAAAAAAAAGAAACTTTTGAGAAGCTATAATATTGTTATTCCGATAAAAATGGATATTAACGGGTGATTCAAAACACGATATCTGCCGATGTTTTCCGCAAGACCAAATTTTGATACAGTGTAAACCAAATTTAGTGCATATCTCACGTCAGCAATAATTTTCTTTTAAGTTTTAATACATAGTACATATTAACCACTAGCTCTTAGATATTCTGAAAAATTGTAAGGTTAAAAAAATTAACTTAGTCTAGTCAGTGTGGGTCTAAAACCCAACCCCGTGGTGCTGATTTGGCAAGTGCCACAACCAGGTGTGGAATTAAAATTTTTCGCTAACAGTAGCACTCTTGTGGATATTAAAAAAGGCGAAAGTCAAGGGAGTTGCGCCGCCTTCCGGGCATCCCACTGGCCACTGACCGAGCGGTGTCGATGGGGGATGCCCTAACGAAGCTCGAGGCAGTATCCCGAACAATAAGATTTTTTTAACATTAGAGACTTTAAACAAAAACATTATACAAATGCGGTCTTCCAACAAGTTTTCAAAAACTAATTTCATCGTTGAAGACAACTACAAATTTTATAAACCTACAAAACTAAAAAAACTTACAAGACACATACTTTAGATTTTTGTTATTTGGTTTACATTGTAGGTTGGTTTTTGGGTTGGACTATTTCTAAACTTGAGTTTTTTTAAAGTTATTAAAGGCTATTGGGTATGTTTTTTAATATGATAGTACCAATGTAATACCAAAAAATCATGATACATAAAAAATTCCAAAAACCTTTCATTACGGTAAGAATTTTGAGTAGTGGCACGTGCCACCGTGTGCACTAGGGTGAGTCCGCCCCTGGCCACCGCGTGGCTATGAAGATGAATACCACCCCCACCACGGTGTGGGGGGTTTCTCGTGAAAGCCCTGTGGCCACGACCACGAAGAAGCACTCAAGCGTGGAGGTAAATTCGATGGTGCTAACGGTCAAAATGACCTTTTCAAATAAAAAAAATGGTAGTGCGGTGTGGTGTGATGGGTATTTCCTAGAAGGTATGGTATGGTGTAGTTACTTAGGTTGCAGATGATTTGACAAAAAAATTAGTGTGAATAGTGGTACTCATACCTACTAGCCTTAAGTCTAATAATGCGCTAAATATTAATTTATGTCGGATTGATGAATAGGTACGGAAAATAGCAAACACACTTGACTCGCGGTCAAACCGTGTGCGATTTCAGAAACTAGGACATGTGATACGTATATGCCTGAGACGTATTTTATGTGTTGCATGATTACTCAAAGATCACGTGCATTCATAAGCATGTTATGATATATGAAATTTCAGTTGTTTATAATTCTGTTCAAGCCATGGTTTGGTTTATCGAATTCTTAGGGCGTGCTTGGTTGAAAGCAAGGAAAGGAAATAGGAAAGGGAAAGGGAATACTAAGGAATATAATGAGTATACCTTTGATAGTTCTTAGTTCATACAATCAATCATTACATTATATATATAAAAGTGTTTATAAATATATTAATTATTATTTATAATAATATGTATGTGGTGGTTTAAATTTAAAAAGTAAGATAAAATGGAGAAAATGTAGGGAGAGAGGAAAAAATAATTTTACTTTGTTCATTACCCTTAAAATGGTGAGAAATGGAGTATTAACCACTAGTAGGTAATTATTGATTATATTATATCTAACCAAACATTATCAATCATTATCATTCTCATTCCCCACCCCATAATACTCTCAACCAAGCACATCCTTAGATTACCCGGATTACCCGTAAGGAGTAACCAAACTTAGAGCATCCCCACTAGTTAACCTCACAAAAACTTATTACTTTTGTCACATCAACATTCCACTAACCAAAAACCTTTTCATAAATAGCATCTCCAATAAGGTGGAAGGTTCGAGGGAATGCATACTGCCCCTTGTGGATGTCACTGTGTAGGCTCGAACCACTAACTTACTAACTAGCCATTCCAAAAAAAAAAAAAAAAATAGCATCTCCATTGGTTAACCTTTACAAAAGCTTTCTCTTTTACAATATTTCTAATTTACCTTTATCTATCTCAAATGTTTATAAATTACCCATATATATAATTTGATAATTTTTTGGAGATCTTACTAAATATAATATTTTTTAAAATGTCTTATACAAAAATATTATAATAATTGGCATTAAATATTATATAATTTATTTATTAACTAATAAAAATATAATAAATAATTTATATATAACATATCTAAGGTTTAAAATGAAATGTTATTAAACATAGTGGACTAAAAAAGACAAATAATGAAAGATGGTTAAAAGGTTAGTAGAGAATAAGTCTTTACAATAAGCTTTTCAAAAAGCTAGGTATTCCAATGGTAAAAAGTCTTTCAAAGACTTATTGTAATAGTAATAAACTTTAGAAAAAGCTACAATTGGAGATGCTCTTAGTTTAGTCACTTCTGCCACATCAGCAACACCTCAGTTTTTTTTTTGCGATCAAACATATATAACAAACTTCGACCAAATACACGTACCAGTGACCAAACATAAAACCAAACCTTAAAATTGATTTTATAATTACATGTATCACTTACAAAGTACAAACGGTCATTGCACGCGCCAGACGACCTCCATCGGTTGCCCAGGCGACCAAGCGTTAGCGTAATCAACGTGGGTATGCATCGAGCTTGAAAGGTGTATGGGGTGGGACTAGGGATGGCAAAAACATCCGAACCCGACGGGGAAACCCGAAACCGAATGTTTTCGGGTCGGGTCTAAGTGTTTCGGGTTCGGGTTTTTTTGGGGATTTCCTCGGGTTCGGGTCAAGCTATCCCCGACCCGCCCCGATATATATAAATTATTGTTATTTTTAATTATTTTATATATTAAATATATAATATATAAGTGTTATCGGGGATTTTATCGGGTTCGGTTCGGGTTTCGGGGCTTATTTCGGGGGTGGGTTCGGGGTTTGTAAAATCCCCGATGGGGAAAACCCGAATAAAACCCGTCGGGGATCGGGTCGGGTTTGGATTCGGGTTTTGATTTCGGGTTCGGGTATGCCAAAATCCGCACCGAACTTGACCCGTTGCCATTGCTAGGTGGGACGCATCTTCAAGGGGACGACCTTCGGTCGTGGTCACCAAGGACCTTCCCTTTACGTATAGTCTCATAGATTAACATTGTTACGGATCGTTAACATATTGACTAATGAGATGTCAATCAAAGTATTATCTATTCGAAACCCTAAATAATATATATATATATATATATATATATATATATATATATATATATATATATATATATATATATATATATATATATATATATATATATATATATATATATATATATATATTTTAGTCAGGTATTCTTGTTATAAGGGCTCTCAGGATGATCAAGGGTATGCTCGTGATGTACGCAACCTAACTATTGTCGTAACCGTTTTCGAACTTTTCTCATGTTGATGTGCAAGATCTAGTTATAAAATTATGTCTCCTAAATACTACTAATCTAGACTACCACATTCATAGGAAAGTATACCTAATCGTGAGTAATATAGGTTAGGCAAGTATTTCGGGTTGTCGAATCCTCAGGGAATAGATTATGTAATCCAGCAACTGATAGTCAAAGAATTAATCAAGAAAATATCTGTAAACATGGTTTGATTTTTTGTAATTTGTAAACATAAAATTTAATTCACAAGAACGTGTGATGGACGTTGATTTGATAATTAAGAGATATTCACTATGTCTGGATTCATCTAGTTCTAAGTATTGTTATTAAGCACCTGTTAGTCTTATGTTCTAGAAGTCACGGTATTAGATTTCTCTCAATCCCATTTAATAAACTAATTACAACTAATAGGAATTTCTTCTCTCAAAAGTTATAATTAATCACACTTCTATTTGTTGATATTACCGACTTGGGTTACCTAAGTCTTCTAACCTAGAATTTTCATTACTAGGGTTGAACTTCTTGTTTAATCTAACTTATTGGAATCTAGTCTCTAATCCCTATTTCTAGTGAATCACCAACTAGGTCACAAGAGAAAAGTTGGGGAAATAATCAATCAATCAAGTGTTGTCAATACCTAAATTAACTATTTTTGAAAAAAATACGTCCGGAATTCTCGGGCGAAAAAGAACCCTAATCGGCAGCTGATTTCGCGGCTGCTTGGGCTGAGCAACCCTTTTTTCCGATCAGGGGAGTGGGGGGGTTTGGGCATTGCTTGTTTATTTTGATTTCAAGATGAGTTTTAGTCATCGGATGAATTCTGATGGTTGGATGTGGAAGACTGGAAGAAGAAACAATTCCGATCAGGGGAATAGAGGTAAAAATATTCAAAATCCATATCAATCGGTTGTAGAGAAGGTAGCTACGTCGTTTTACATTACGAATTTCCCATATTCATTGAATGAAAACGCATTATGGGAATGGTGTAAGTTGCATGGAAGGGTGGCGGATGTTTTTATACCTAGAAAGGTATCGAAAGCTGGGAAGAGATTTGGTTTTATTCGGTTCTTGGGGATTGAAGATGAGGTTGGTTTTGCCCGGAAACTGTCACAAGAGTGGATGGGATCATTCCATATTTTTGTGTCCGTCGCTCGTTTCAATCGGCCTAAAATACCTGTTGGTGATCATCTAAATAAACGGGTATTTAGTAGAAATACATCAAATAAGCATTACGACCACAATTCCAAGCCAGTGAATGATCATATGGAACACTTATCTAAGCCAATTGGGTATGGGTCTTCATATGCGTCGGTAGTGGCTGGTGGTAAGGCTAATCAAAAGAGTAGGGAAGGTGGGAGTGTGAAAAAAGATGCTGAAGATGTGCAAATGAAGAAAGTTTCTTTGAAAGAAAAAGACCTGGTAAAGATTGATGATGCTAATACTATTGTGCTTGCACAAGTGCGAGAGGTTGCTCTCCTGGTAAACTTGTACATGCATATGGAGAGTGAAGGTTCTGTGGATATTGAAATCCACCATATTGGAGGGTTGTGGGTGTGGGTGAGCTTTAAATCTCAGAAGTCATGTTTTAAATTCAAAAACATGGACCTTTCACACATATTTGTGGAGGTGCGACATGTTATGAGCAATTTTGTCATTGATGAGCGTATGGTGTGGATAGAAGTTGATGGCTTGCCATTATGTGCATGGAGCTCTGAAGCGTATAAGAAAATTGGAGGTCTTTGGGGAAAGTTCATGTTTTTTGACGATGAGTCTAATGATGATCCAAGTTGTGGGCGAATTTGTATTAACACAAAAGAGATGAACCTCATTAATGAGTGTATCCAAGTAGAAGTGGCAGACACGTTATACGTAGTGCGGGTTAAAGAGAAAAGTATCTGGACAGTGAATATCAAAAAAGAAGAATCGGAGGAGGAAGATGATTTTAATAGAGATTCGGCTTCTGAAGAGGAATCTCAAAGTGAGCAGGAGGTAGATTCATTACATGAGTTTGAGGAAGAAAATGTTATTATTAAAAAAGATGCGAAGAAACCTCATGAAGATACAGAAGTGGTTATTGAAGTGGAGAATGAAAATAAAATTTCATTAAATGATAACATGGTAATAGAAAAGGAAGTGGTGATGGGTGCCGAGGAAAAACTAGACGAACGGGATCTGAATGAGTATGACACAAGTGATAGTGTCAACTGTTCAGTTAGCTGTCCGCCGGGTTTTGAGAAATGTAAGAAACAGGTGCGTGCTGGTAACGTCACACAAGATGTAAATGTGTTACTACAGCAAAATGTTACGGTTACGGGTGATGATGGGGTGAATTGTATCAAAGACAATAATCAAGATAGGATGGGTGACGAAGAAGGTTCTAAATGTTGAACATTTTATCCTTAAATGCGAGGGGTTTGGATTCCGTTGATAAACGGAAATGGATTAAGAACTTATGTTACAAAAATAGTGTATCGGTGTTGGGGATTCAGGAGACGCTTATGATTAAACCGGATCTGTTTAAATTTAAATCTATTTGGGGCAATTATCATTTTGACTTTGCATGTAGTTCGGCACGTGGTCGTTCGGGGGGTATTGTATCTATTTGGGATACGGCGGTTTTCACGAAAGAAGCTATTGTTTGTGGTAGGAATTATGTAATTGTTGAAGGTTTGTGGGTGGGAATTTCTGAGAAGATGTTTATTATAAATGTGTATGCTCCCCAAGATATTGATTCCCGAAGATGTTTATGGGATGAAATTCGGATGTATATGGAGGGTAAACAAGGGAAATTTGTGATTTTTGGAGATTTTAATGAGGTTCGGGATGAGTCGGAACGATTTGGTTCGGTTTTTAACCCGGTTGGAGCTGCGTTTTTTAACTCTTTTATTGATGTTTGTGGCCTTATTGACTTGGATATTGGAGGACGGAAGTATACATGGATGAATAAGAAATGCAATAAAATGAGTAAGTTGGATAGATTCTTAATATCGGAAACTTTGATGGCTTATGATCCTGATATGAAGGTTGTGGCGCTTGAAAGGAAGATGTCGGATCATTTACCGATTTTATTGACATCGAAGAAGGTTGATTATGGCCCGACTCCTTTTCGTGTTTTTAATTCTTGGTTAGAAATTGATGCTTATAAGGTTGTTATTCACTCATGCTGTGAAGATTTTGTGCCTAAAAGTAATTCTGCTATTGTAAACTTGAAAGAAAAATTGAAGTTTTTTAAGACTAAAAGCAAAGTTTGGTCAAATAATTTGTTGCGGACCCGTAAAGAGCAGGTATGTGATTTACAAAATCAGATAAAGATGATTGAGGACCGTATGGATATGGGGATGGTGTCGGATCAAGAGGTGAATTTGAGATGGGATCTTATTAAAAAAGTGTCTGAAATAGAAAGAATCGAGAATAAAGATGCATTGCAAAAACTTAAAATTAAATGGGATGTGGAAGGGGATGAGAATTCAGCCTTTTTTCATGGTTTACTCAAACAGAGAAGGCGTAGACAAATGGTCCAAGGTATTATGGAAGATGGAGATTGGCATACGAATCCACAAACGGTTAAGTCTATTTTTTATGATTACTTCAAAAGTAAATCTGAGGCGCTAAATACGTCTAATCCGATATTAGAGGAAGCTCGTGCTAAAAAGCTTGATCCGAATCAGATTGTTGACCTAGAAAGGACGTGTACGATGGATGAATTAAAGGGGGTGGTGTGGAGTTGTGGTAGCGATAAAACCCCGGGCCCTGAAGGGTTTAATTTTAAATTTGTGAAGAAATTTTGGGATGTTCTGAAAGATGACCTTTTAGGTTCGGTGTCTGAATTTTTAGACACGGGTATAATGCCTAAAGGTTGTAATGCATCATTTATTACTTTAATCCCTAAAGTGAAAAATCCTACGTTGGTAAAAGAATATCGGCCTATAGCTCTAATCGGTTTACAATATAAAATTATTGCTAAACTTCTTGCATCTCGTGTAGCTCAAGTGATAGATAATGTTATAAGTTGCGAGCAGTCGGATTTTATAAAAGGTAGGCAAATATTAGATGGCCCTTTGATGGTTAACGAGATTATTGAGCTTTATAAGAAGAAGAAGAAGAAATTACTTCTTTTTAAAGTTGACTTTGAGAAAGCTTACGATTCATTGAGTTGGGCATATTTGGATTTTATCATGTCTAGAATGGGCTTCGGTATTAAATGGAGAAATTGGGTCAAATCGTGCCTTTCCTCGGCTACTGTATCGGTTTTAGTCAATGGCAACCCAACAGAGGAATTTAGTATGCATAGAGGTGTCCGGCAAGGAGACCCGTTATCTCCTTTTTTATTCATATTAGCTATGGAAGGATTGCATCTTTCTATTGACAAAGCGGTGGAAGACAATCGTATCAAAGGGATAGGTATTAATTCTAATTTAAATATTTCTCATTTTTTGTATGCAGATGACGTGATTGTAGTAACGGAATGGAGTGTGGCCGATATGAATGCTATTATACAAGTTTTAAATGATTTCTATTTTGAATCCGGCTTGAAAATTAATATTCACAAATCAAATCTATATGGAGTGGGAGTTTCTCGTGAAGAAATCGATGGTATGGCAAGTAGATCGGGATGTGCTGCGGCTGATCTCCCTTGTTTATATCTCGGAATATTGACCGGTGGAAATCTATATCATCTTAATAGTTGGTCTCGGGTCATTGAGGCTTTTCGTAAACGTTTATCTACTTGGAAAGCTAAAATGCTTTCCATTGGTGGCCGTTTAACTCTTATTAAATCCGTCCTCGGAAGTGTGGGAATTTATTGGATGTCGCTTTTTAGGGTACCGGATTCTGTTATTAAAAAGTTGGAAAGAATGCGTGCTCGATTTTTGTGGGGTTGTCATGAACATGAAAACAAAGTTAGTTGGGTTGCATGGAACAATATCATGGCTTCTAAAGAAAATGGAGGATTAGAAGTTGCAAGTTTGAAAGCGTTAAACCTTGCTCTTTTACTTAAATGGCGGTGGAGGTTGTTTAAAGAACTGAATGCTTTATGGTGTCGAGTCATTAAAGCATTGTATGGAGATGATGGTGGTTTCTTAAGTCATAATGCCAATCGGATTTTGAAGGGTCCATGGTATCGTATTATAGAGGCTGGTAAATATCTTCATGAAAATCATATTATTGGCTATAATGATATTCGGTTTGATCTTGTTAGCGGGAATGAGATCAATTTTTGGCAGGATGTTTGGGTAGGAAACCAATCGCTGAAGGAGAGATTTAATCGTTTATTTCGATTAGACTTGGATAATGATGTTTTAGTAAAGGATAAATGGAATGACGGGAGTTGGAGGTGGCGATGGAGAAGACAATTACGAGGTGGTATTGAAACGGAACAATTTGAAGCCTTATTATTGTTACTCCGTCGCGTTAATTTGGAAGTCTGAGGTGATAAATTAAGATGGGATGCTGATCAACAATCGGGATTTTCGGTGGCAAGTGCTAGAAAGATTATAGACAATCATCTTCATCCGGGCATAAATAGTAGCACGATTTGGTGTAGTTTTGTCCCGATAAAAATTAATATTTTTGTGTGGCGGTTGAGGTTGGATCGGTTGCCTACTAGACAATATCTGCCTAGAAGAGGTATGGAGATTCAATCTATTGTATGTCCAGTTTGTCAAAATGGCATGGAAACGATGAAACATCTTATTTTCGATTGTGATATAGCGGTTCAGGTGTGGTGTTCCATTACAAAATGGTGTGATATACAGTTATTTGAGGGCAGTTCCATTGATGATTGGTGGGTTTATATCAATAACATCGCAAACTCAAAAAACGACTTGATGAAATTGAAGACAATTGGAATGACAACGTGTTGGATGCTATGGAGGTTTAGGAATTCTTTATTATTTGATATTGGTAGTATTAGAAAAGGAGATATTGTCGATCTTATTATTTTATTTTCGTTTAATTGGTTAACTCATAGAAATCAAAAATGTATGATTTCTTGGGTTGATTGGATTAAGAACCCTTTGTTATGATTTGTTTAGTAATTTGCTAAACGTTATATTGGAGTGGGTGTCCGCTAGGGGGGGGTGATGGCAATGCCGAAGCTCTCCCTGTGGTATCCTTTTTTGCTGTTCAAAAAAAAAAAGTGTTGTCAATACCTAATTAAATCAGTTACCAACGATAAAAAAAACGAAAATTCATAGATTAAACCAAAAGAGCAATTAAACACCAACAATTTGTTTAAACATAAACATAAACCTAAAATTGAACCATACTTAAAACTAGAATCATCCAAACATAGCAAATATGAAGATTACTAGCACATAGACATGCTAGAAATCGCAAAACAAGAGTTTAAGAGTTGAATTACAACATAAAATTGTTCCCAAATGATAAGAAATCAATAATTGCTTGTATAATTGGTGAAATCCTTGAAGAAATGCTCTCAAAATCGCCTCCTAACTGCCCAAAAACGCACAATGTCAAAAGATAACTGCCCAATTGACCTGACTCTGCGTTTTAACTTGTTTTCTGGACGCGAAGTTCGCGTCGCGAACTCTAGAGGTTCGCGTCGCGAACCCTTGACACGGGAAGTTCGAGATCGTGAACTCAGGTTCCCGAACGTGAGAATCAAACAGAGACTTAGACCGTCGATCGTGAGGAGTTCGCGGCCAAGCTCGCGGCGCGAACTCCCACTCCTGCATATTCTTTCTTTTTTTGTTCTCTTTTGCGTCTTTTCCGGCCTCATTTCTAACGTACCACCTGAAATACAAACCAAACACTATATTGAGTAATATCAAATACTTTTACTTACAAAACGTACTCAAAATAGGTGATATTGACGGGGTTGAACGTGTTTAAAAACGTCAATATCACATGTCATCTAGTAAATGTTTACCCAGTAAACAATTGAATTTGTGACCTTTAAAAGGTTATTTGTGACTTGTGAGCACTTATCACTAAGCTATAGTTAAAAAAAACTTAAATAAATATACTAATTAATCAAAAAAATACATTTTTGTACATTAGTTTTTTTTTCAGATTTTTAATTAAAGTGTAATAATGCTCGCACTACGTTGTAAGTTTATGTAGCTTTAATCTATCATTCATCCATCTAATTGCGAGATTTAAAAAATAAATATATAATGTTGTATTAATTTATTTTTCTACATCAGTTTTAGTTTTGGATTTTATTT
Organism: Calendula officinalis; assembly: GCA_963853835.1. NCBI lineage: Eukaryota > Viridiplantae > Streptophyta > Magnoliopsida > Asterales > Asteraceae > Calendula > Calendula officinalis. The sequence goes on from OY970824.1 coordinate 33,106,469, forward strand.
TATAGATTGCTTATGCTTATATATATCAAGAATTATGGAATTAGTTTCCAAATTTTTGAATTTAGGTATTTTTTTTTTAAATTAAACTAATTCTTCACAAAAAATTTGTGAGTGAGAGTGGTGGGTGATGGTGAAAGATCCCAACATCCTTTCCTTATGTTGAAATTAGACTCCTTTTTCTTTCCACAATAAAATTATAAGCTTTCCATTCAATTAATATTAATTTAATATAATAATATAAATAAATTTGACCAATCAAATACTTATGAATAGTGTTTATGGTATGACAATTGTATAATAGATACAATATATATTTATATTTTAGTTTTATACGTACATACATGTATATTACAAAACTAGCTACATAACCCGCCCGGGTGTGCTTCAAAATTTAGTATGTAGAAAAATCCCAACAAAGATTAATAACTTTTTAAAATGACATAATAATGTTGTAGCTGTAATGATGAATTGGTAGTAAAATCGATACATTAAGAAATGTTACATAAAATTTACAAACGAAATAATACTTCTTTGTATACTACATTTGAGAAGTAAGAACATACACATACATTTGAGAAATAATACTCCTTATAATACCTCTACTCTTTTGACCAAAAGGCAACCATTACCAAACTCATAATGAGCAAAACCATTACATAAACACATACACAAACGTAGGAAGTAAGTAATACTTATTTTGAAATTTCCGGATCTGAAGTAAGTAAGTAAGTAATTTTACAATAGTAGTTTTCATTTAATAAATAAATAAATAAATAAAATTTCAGATAAATAAAAATAATAAAAGTTATATTGTTACCTGAACATAATGTCGACTAATTTGTTCCAACCAATCAATTTTCACACAGACTCTTTCATCAACAAACACATGGCTGCTTCTTTTCAAGATAGATGCAATTGTGTACCCTAATGCCATTAGACCACCAAGAAGCCTAACACTAACCTCAAATGTTATTCTTGGTGAAATTACACCTTATAAATCCGTTACCCATTCCTAAAAAAAATTAAAAAACAAAAAATTTTAAATTCTCATTTTTGGAGGTCAAAACTCAAATTTGACCTGTAATTAGTCAAAGCAAACCTCAAAGCAAACCAGTTAACCGAATTTTATTCACTCCAGAACTAACAAATAAGTTTGCTAATCGAATTATTTCATTTTGTGACATAATCATAGGATTAGGAATTAGTACTACACCTTCAGCTGGCATACAATATTGGCAACGTAAATTGCAGCGTTCTGTTAATGATATTCTTAAATATGTGTGTAATCTTCCAAATGAATCAACCAACATATTGGAAACGGGGTGGACTTTTGGTGAATCTTCTGGAATCTTCTCAGGCATGGTTGCATACATCTTTGACCATGAATTATCCACATGGTTATTAGTCAGAAGCTGGCTATGATAGATTCCAAATTGGAAGTGTGATTTTAGTTTAGATTTGACATGTTCATCAAATGTAAAAACTCAATTTCAATTACAAAAAAAAAAAAAAGAAGATAAATCTTATGATTCTGGCTAAAACAACAGTCCACCATTATCTGTCATCACAACCATTATGATTCTGGCTAAAAGAAACTATATTATAAAAATGAAAAAAACAATACATGAACCTCTTAGAAACCTTGTTGGAGAAAAAAGAGTATTACCAGTTTATCACATCTTCCCCTTCCACCACCACAGGTCCTTCACCGTAGCTGTAAAAAAGAGCAACCAAAATGAGTTTCAATAGATCAGTTCCTCATCTCTTTCTTATTGTTTACCAATATAACTGATCATGTTCATAGAATTCATGAAATTTAAACCAATGTGTTGGATACTATAATTGTTTCTCAATTTCACGTAAAGTCAAAGTTTGACTTTCTCAAGATTCAAAATTCGATATACAAAACTAAACAAATAGAAGCTTTAATGTGGATTCTTGATTTAAAAAACAAAAGTTGGCTTTTTTAGCATAGAGTTTGACTTTAACTTATATATTTTAAGTTAAGAGGTTCTGATTGTTTCTTAATTACCTAATATACTCTTAATATACACAATAATAATATGATCTTATAATCTATATCTAGTTAAGTGGACATTACTTAGTCACTAAATAACATTGATAATTGAATAAAAATTTTCTACATTTACTTTTTGCACCTAAAAAAAATAATAATTTTGTAAAAACCACAATATTGTCATCAAATATCATTATAGGCTTATAACATTAATTACAATGAAGGGCAAATATGTAAATCAACTTTAGATCTCTTGGAAAGAAAAGTTCTGTGAGTTCCATGTTCAGTCATATGTACCATTTCTGATTCATAATGAAGTAATTCTTGAAGATACGTAAAATTACTTATTTGTCCATCTAATCTGCTACAGAAATTAATGATCAAGTTGACTCAGATGAGTTGGATGATTGATTACCTGTGTCATTATCCATGGAGAGAAACCAGGTCTGACCATCTTCAGAAGTTTTGATATGATTCTCAGACCACATGATGCTGAAATTATCATCAAATGAAGGTTTTGACGCTGCTGAACAACACAATGTAGCCATTGTCACATAAGCAATGAAGCACCAGATCACACCCCCTTTCATACCTTCAGATAATAGCAGTTGAATAGATATTAGGGCTAAAGGCAAGAAATAGCAATGTACTTTTCTTTACTTGCTTATTATAGCATCCTACTTTTATTTCTTCTATTACAGCAATGTACTTCCAATTTGTTTGTTTTTAGGACACTATACTTTTAAAAACTATGCTTTTATTATGGAAAACAATGCTATAATCCGGAAGGTTCTACAAAGTATGAAAGTACAATGTTACAATAGGAAGAAATGAAATTAGGATGCTATAACAGGATTAGTAATATGTTACCTTCCACATCCGATTCTAATCATTCCTGAAAAGTTTGTTATTCATTTTTTTTCATATCAAGACTCTTTAAAGTCAAACGTGGATCTAGATTGTACATATGGTGTGTCATGACATTGACAAATTCTGAACCTGAAACTTGAAGCATCTTGGAAAACCATTGTTTATCAAAAAAAAAACCCTCCTGGTGCTACGTGTAACGGTTTTCGCCGGAATTTCCAGTATGAATTGGCAATTATGTGTTACCCTCGTATGCAATTTTCCCTTACGGTAATGTGGAGCACAAACACACAATGTGGCATTGAAGGGGTCTCTTACTTTCTTTTGGACCATAATCCTTCATATAAAACCCTAATCAAAATCATCATTTATAAATTCTCAATCAAAATCACTCCTTTCAAATTAATCAAATTACCAATTGGATTCAAGCAATCGTAAGGTGTTTGTATAGCATGTCAACATCATCAAATTCATCAAAATCTTCCTGCAACGATCGTTACTATTGAGATATAAGAAAGACCTATATTTTATATAAAGAAAAATGATAAGAAAAATTGACCTGATTTATTTCTACATAATCGTCCAAGAAATCCTTAACATCATTGACTTGTTCAGGGCTCAATTCATCTTTAACTTTATGAATGCGCTCTAAATTAAGTACTGAAATTGATTAACTTCGAATTAACAAACATTTGTCAATTGCAAAGAGACGTGATGATTCCGATTCCGATGAAAATTAGGGTTATAAGTAAAAACCCATTGTTGTATATCAATCTCTTTGAACAATTAATCCACATGAATCTGAAATCATACAAAACAGGAATAAAATTAGGGCAGGTTGAACGAAAATTAGGGGATCATAAAGGGGATGTACTGAGAAGTGGAAATATTGTTGCTGTCGAAACAACAACCGTAATCAATGAAAGCTTGTTAGAAGACACTACTAATACTGATAAAGAATCTGAAAAAGAGAGAACCAAATCGATACCTGAATCGAACAATCGAGAAGAAGAGGAGGATTCGAAAGCCGTAGCTATGGCGGAGGTGGCCGAAAAAGTGGAGGATGAGAGGGCGGAAGAGGTTGATTTTCATTGCCGGAATTCGGAGTCGGTTGCGGCATCGAGTGCTGGCATTGAGAATTCGGCTGTGGATGAGTCGGTGAACGTGGTGGAAGACTCGAAGGATGACTGTGACGGTTCCGTGAATCGAATTTGTGTGTGAATGAGCTGGACCAATACCAGAATTACAGGTGACATTATGGACGAATAGAATTGTTTGGATTTGCAAGGTGTCAAACCCTCTTCAAAATTAGGCTGCATATATAGGTTAAGATGTATATCAATTTTCTTTATGTTTTTGTAACGTGTGGCAAGTAAAGGTTTGTGACGCCTAAGGGAGTAGGTTGTCATTCAGATTGCAGTATTTTCGCCGTCTAAGCGACACACCAGTCAAACAGCCTTCGACTCCTATTGCCTTGCCACCCTCTCATCCCCAAAACGTCAGTTAACTCTCCGTACATTCCGTTTCAGCTTTTCACCACCAACAAAGAAAACACAAGGAGTAACTTCTATCCCCGTCCCATCCATTTTTTATTTTAATTATTCTACTTCTATTACATCTTTCTTGATAACCACAACTTGTACCACTTTTCATGTGAATAGAAACCCAACTAATAATCAAAACAAAAGAAATTGAAATGATAAATCGAATTAATACTAAGAAATGTTTGAGATTGTGATTTGGAGTAAATATATGTCTATTACATTTTAAAAATGTCAAAATTTAAAATGAGCTTTTGATAAAAAAAAAAAAATTGAAAAAATTAGTATTTACATTTAGAGACATTCAAAATGGAGTTTTGTAAAAGTTAGTAGAGATTATATATAATAAAAATATATCGTTAATTATTTTAACATTCAAAACACCTATTTAGCTCTTAGCGAAAAATTAAGTAGAATAATTGACAAAGTTCACTCTTTTAGCTAAAATATAATTAGAATTGTGACAATGGAAACTCATCTATTCAGAATACTTTATGGTTGAATTGTAGTATATATCATTATTTTTGTTGGAAAAATTATGTTGAAAATGAATTTTCACAAACTTTGGACTCGTGTAATTGTATGTATATTTATTATATATAGTTACTGGTTGATAGTTTTGCATTTACCTTTGTGAAAGCTACGCAATGAACTAAAGAATGTCAAAAATGAAAGTGTGATAAATGAGATATCGACTATCAAAATGAGAAATTTAAAACAAAAATCAAACAAATTAAATGGATAACCAACAAAATGAAGTTTTCATGAGTGAGCAACGAGCTATGAACAGTTCTTATATATAATCTCTACATCACTAACGAAACAACTAATCGAGAGATATGTTTGGATTTACAATGTAAACGAGTAACAAAACTACCCTTTTCACTTTAAATATACTACAATGCAATGATTTGGTAACAAAACAACAATCATATCTTATGAATTAACTTGCACAAGCTATTTTTTTGCAATGATTTGGTAACAAAACAACAATCATACCTTATGAATTATCTTTTATATTGTACAAGTTATTTTTTTCATTATGCAAAATTCTAGAGTTTTAGTAGTCACCTTGATGCACAAGTACATGTTCTGTGGTGATGTTATAATTAATTCACTATTCAAAAATCAAAATGGATACTCGTCAGAGATTCTTCCATTTTTATCTTCACCGATATTATATACTACTCTCTACTCCACAGCTCCACTGCATCTCCTAGCCTACACTAACAGTACCACTACCATTATCATCACCACCATCAAAAAAAAAAAAAAAAACTTCCATGCCTCTGTTCCTTCATTTCATCTTCAATTCTTCATCACCAACAACTGATCAACAATGAAGATGATGAAGCCTATTGTTCTTCTTATTTTCATCTTCGTACTCCTCGATTTCTCAAATGCAATTTCAGATCTCGAAGCACTATTGAAGCTCAAAGCATCAATGGCGGTTGCAGTTGCACCATCCATGTCTGGATTAGACGATTGGAAGTCACCTGAACCTAATTCTATTGTTTCAAATTCGCATTGTTCGTTTACAGGAGTTTCGTGTGATAAAAGCTTTCGGGTGACGTCGTTAATCATCTCGAATGTTCCTCTGTACGGAACTATACCGCCGGAGATTGGGGTTTTGGACAAGCTTGTTAATCTTACGCTTGTTTCCGACGAGCTCACCGGTGAACTTCCGGTGGAGATGTGTAATCTCACTTCGATTAGGTTTATTAACTTCTCTACTAATTCGTTGACCGGTGCTTTTCCTGGTGATATTGTGGCGGTGATGACGGAGCTTGAAGTGTTTGATGTTTATAATAATAATTTCAGCGGGAAATTGCCGTTACAGTTTGTGAAATTGAAGAATCTAAAAACTCTTTTTCTAGGAGGAAATTTTTTCAGCGGTGAGATCCCGGAGGATTACTCGGAGTTTGAAAGTTTACGGAGCTTAGGATTGCAAGGTAACGAACTTTCCGGCAGGATTCCGTGGAGTTTGTCACGGTTATCGACTCTCGAAGAGCTTTGGCTCGGGTACTACAATAGCTACGACGGCGGAATTCCGCCGGAGTTCGGTTCTTTCAAATCGTTACAACTTCTCGACGTCGGAGGCAGTAATCTCTCCGGTGAGATACCGGAGAGTCTCGGGAACCTGAGGAAGTTACACACTCTATTTCTTCAGTTCAATAATTTCACCGGTGAAATACCACCGGACTTGGGAGGATTAGTGAGTTTGAAGTCGCTTGATCTCTCCAACAATAATCTCACCGGTGGAATACCGGAAAGCCTTGCAGATTTGAAGAATCTGACATTGCTGAATCTGTTTTTAAATCATTTCGCCGGTCCTCTGCCGACGTTTATCGGTGATCTCCCGAATCTAGAGGTTCTCCAGTTATGGGAGAACAACTTCACGTTTTCTTTGCCGGATAATTTAGGTCGTAACGGCAAGCTAAAGATGCTTGACGTCACTGGAAACCACCTCACCGGAACAATTCCAGAAGATTTATGCAAAGGAGGTAATATATTATGGTTTATAGTTTGTCCTTTCAATCTGTTTAATCAATTTAATAGTATTTAAGGTACATAATTCAACTTAAAATGGTAATTCCTCTGTCATATTTTTATTGTCCACCTTATTATTTTAATTTATCCTAAAATAATTATGAATTTCAAATTATAACCAATCATATGAATTATTAGTAGGTAAATATAAGATTTTAGTAATGAACGGTGCAATAATCTCATTTTCATAAAACTATATACTTTTTGTCCGGTGGACAGACTGAGGTATCATATTTTTGAAACGAATTAGTATCTGTTATTTTACTTTTTTTTTTATAAATTGTAATAGTTGACTTATTTGACTTTTGTCGTTGCAAACAGGGAAGTTACGGACGTTGATACTAATGGAAAATTACTTCTTCGGGCCACTAACGGAAAAACTAGGCGGTTGCAAGTCGTTAACGAAAATACGAATCATGAAGAACTTTTTTAACGGAACTATACCGGCCGGCATCTTCAACTTGCCGGAACTCACCATGCTTGAGCTCGACGATAACTATTTCAACTGCGAACTTCCGGCGGAAATGTACAGCCAGTCTCTTCAAAGTGTTTCAATATCGAACAACTGGATCACCGGAAACATACCTCTGGCGATCGGTGGTTTGGTTAATTTAACAACACTTTCTCTCGAATCTAATAATCTAGTCGGCAGAATTCCGGAAGAGATATTTAATTTAAAAAAATTGTACAAGGTTAACTTTAGCGGAAACAATCTCACCGGTGTAATTCCGGCGTCTATCGGAGACTGTTCCGAGCTAACTTCAATTGATTTCAGCCGGAATAACTTGTACGGTGAAATTCCAAAAGGAATTCTTACTCTGTTAAACTTGAACATTCTAAACGTCTCTCGTAACCAACTGATCGGTGAGATTCCGAGCAAATTAGGGCACATGAAGAGCTTAACGGTGTTAGATCTCTCCTACAACCAATTCTCCGGCAGAGTTCCCTCCGACGGCCAATTAAAGGATTTCAACGACACAATCTTCGCCGGAAACCCTAACCTCTGTTCACCCCACGTTTTTCACTGCACGCCCAAATCTAACCTAAAAAAAAACTCAATCACTGCATCAAAGCTTTCAATCATTCTCATCACCTTATTCACGATCATATCATCAATCACCTTCATAATCATCCACATCAGAAAGAACAAACTCAAAAAAATTTCCAAAACATGGAAACTAACCGCTTTTCAACGGCTAGATTTCAAAGTCGATGACGTCATCACATGCTTGAAAGACGAAAACATAATCGGTAAAGGAGGTGCAGGAATCGTGTACCGTGGATCAATGCCAAACGGTACCGATGTTGCAATCAAACGATTAATCGGAAGAAACCACGGATTTGAAGCCGAAATCCAAACATTAGGAAGAATCAAACACCGAAACATCGTTAGATTACTCGGTTACGTATCGAATCATATCAACAATTTGCTTCTTTACGAGTACATGTCACACGGGAGTTTAGGTGAGATTTTACATGGATCAAAAGGGGCCCATTTGCAATGGGAAACACGGTATAAAATTGCAGTTGAGGCCGCAAAAGGGTTGTGTTATCTTCATCATGATTGTTCACCGTTGATTATACATCGAGATGTGAAATCGAATAATATTTTATTGGATTCTGATTATGAAGCTCATGTTGCTGATTTTGGGTTGGCTAAGTTTTTAAGGGATGTTGGTGGTTCTGAATGTATGTCTTCTATTGCTGGATCTTATGGATACATTGCTCCAGGTACAAGTTTTTAATGCATATTTACTACAATTTCTTTTTATCATTCATATGCTTCATTTTAAGGTACTGTTTTTCAAGCTGAAAGTACAATTATTATAGCATCTTGTTCACCTGCATGCATTAGTATAAGCTATTAATATTTTTATGCATTTAACCAAGAACCATGACTTGAATTGAATCCTATATCGCAACTAGACAACTAGTTACAATTCTTATATGTTTGTACTTTAGGCATTAGGTCAAGTACTTTCATAGTCATCAAGTGTGATATAGTGTATAGTATAGGTCTCGTTACAGTCTCATATTTGTGCACAAATTTAACAAAAACCAAAATATCATGGTTATCTTTGTATTTGCATGTGGTAATGTCTGTACATGATCAGTACTCGTTGGGCTGATATCATTATAATATTCAATTATTCAGTACCAATGAGAAATGATATCCAAGGTTAATTTATATTTTTTCATAATTAAAATAAAAATATTATTATTTTCATTTTAATAAACTATTATGGGGTACAAAATGATGTGTACACTGTATTATTCTTTTATTCAAAATGCATTTTAGTATTCTGAACATAGTTGACTAGGTTTTCTACTAACTTAAACTATTAAAGATATAATATGGTATTTTAAATTTATATAATTGTGGATTTAATACCATAATTTGTTAATTGCTCATATTTTCTAAATAATTACTTTTAACGAACTAATAATATAAGTTTATCTCAATTAATTGGAATTAAAAGTAAATTATGTAAGATTTCAAGACCAAATTAGTGAGTTATGGTAATAATTTGACTATTTTTTTAAAGTTCAAAGTACTATATTTTCATCTTTAATAATTTAAAATAGTAAAGAAAACAATCACCTGATTTGAGAATACTAAAATATATTTTAACCTCATTTTTTTATTTGTAAATCACTGTCCTTTTTTTTTTAATATTTGGAAGAAAAAAAAATTAGGGTTAATGTCATCCATAGAAGCTATTGACATGTTGAAAAAGTTAAATTCAGGCGTCAGACTATAAAGTTCTAAATAGGCGGCGGGCTATAAACAAAATCAAAACAGGGCAATGCAGCACCAGCCATAATGACCAAACTGACCATAATATCCGTGATTCGTACGCTTTCGTTTGAAATTCCTAATTCATGCACTAGATCAAGTAAATTGTGCATCGATACTTGTACCTTGTAAATAACAACTTTTCTTTTACTTTTGTTGACGACAGAGTATGCATACACATTAAAAGTAGATGAAAAAAGCGATGTCTACAGTTTTGGAGTTGTACTTCTTGAACTAATAGCGGGTAAAAAACCAGTAGGCGAGTTTGGTGACGGTGTAGACATTGTGAGGTGGGTTAGAGAGACAGTATCCGAGGTTCCTCAAACATCGGAAACCGTTGCTGTTTTGTCGGTGTTGGATTCAAGGCTAAGTGGTTACATTCTCTCGAGTGTTGTTGATATGTTTAAGGTTGCAATGATGTGTGTTGAAGATGAGAGCACGGCTCGCCCTACAATGAGGGAAGTTGTTCACATGCTAACAAACCCGACCCCACATGATCAATCGTATGTGCTCGCTCACTAGTTGGAGAAATGTGGGTTTGATTTGTATAGGAGTGACTTTTGGTGTTTTGGGATGATGATGATGATGATGATGAATAAACAACCATTCGAGATTATAACTCTTGTGGAATGGAATATTACTTTTGTTGCTTGGTTTGTATAAGTCGTTTTGGCATATTTTGTTGTGGAAGAAAGATGTTGTGTCACTCGCTACTTGTGTTGGAGTAAATTGTTAAAATGTTGATGAAAGTTTCTAATATACTATCTTATTCTAATTACCACTAGTCTAACCCGTAATATCTTAATCTAATTGCCACTAGTCTAACCTGTAATGGTGATTGATACATCAACTTTTTTTTTTTCTTGAGACTAGACACATGACCAAACCTCTTTAGTTAGTAGTGGTGATCAATTATATCACTTTATCATTAACAAATAAAGTATAACAGTTTATACATAATACCACCTTCATATCATAATAAGTAACACATTTGAGGTTCACGATTTTTGAGACAAAAAATTAAAGTGTGGATTAAGATAGATTAAAGTGAATAGTTAGTGGATAATGAGTCTCTTCCTTTTGAATATAAGTGTTATTAATGATATTTAAAAATAAAAATAAGGGTAAAAAGATGATTCCACTTTAATAAAATAGATACTTAGAGCATCTCCAACCATAACCTCTATAAAAATAACTCTATCTCTATAATTGGTGGATCCATTCACTTTAAACATAACCCCAATTCCAATCATAAATTCTATCAATCCTTCTAAAATTAATGGGACCCATAGCAATAGAAAGTAAAAATTAGAAAAAATAAATAGAAAGTAAATTAATATATGCGAGGTCCATTGATAGAGGGAATACCCTTTCATTTCAAATATATAGTGAGTTTTAAGAAACTCTATATTTAGAAGAGTTAATTGCAAGAATGGTCCCTGTGGTTTGGCCAAATTGCACGTTTGGTCCTTAAACTTCATTAAGTGCAGGCGCAGTACCTATGATATGCGTTTTGTTGCACCCATGGTCCCTCCCTCCTAATAGCGTTAAAAATGTCCATTAGTTGGAGGGCATTTTGGTCATTTATCATGTCCGGTCACATCTCTCTTTTGCAACATCAATGTACAACATTTGTTGCATATCTTACAACTGTTGAACCCATCTCTCTTCTACCTCTTTAACGTAAAAACCCCATCGATCCGACGCCGGCAATCCTTTCCGTAGCTACCCTGCAATTCGAGCATTCATTAATCATATAGCTCTGATACCAAGTTGTAACACCTCAAATTTTAACACAAAACATTTGCCCAAAAATAAAACATTTTTCATAAATAGAAGAACTATTCCAAAATATGGATTTACAAAAACCTTTGGTATGAAAATCAGAGTATAAAGTTGGTGTTACAAAATAGATCAAAACCAAAGCTAAGCATAAATCCAATCTAAGGTTCTTCTATTCTAGGCCCCGCATCTCTATCCATGCGTACCTAAACCTTCGATCCCGAACCTGAGTACATAGCAAAACAAAACAAGGAGTACGTGAGACAAAAACGTCTCGTGAGCTACATGGGTTTAGACCCGATAATAAAATGAAATGTCACGTTTCATAAAACCAATCAATATACATATATATAAATCCAACTACCCATTCTAGTCACCTTAGTGTGACTCTACAACCTTGCCCACCGGAATACGTCCAATGAGTAAGACTACTAATGTGGTTGAGTCGATGGGAATCCACCCAACTGCCCCTCACACCACCCTATCGTGGTTGAGTCGATGGGAATTCACCCAACTGCCCCTCACACCACGCCTATCGTGGATGAGTCGATGGGAATTCACCCAACTGCCCCTCACACCACGCCTATCGTGGATGAGTCGATGGGAATTCACCCAACTGCCCCTCATTCCACCCTCTCATGACCGGGGGTTCCCCGCATCATCACATTATCTCAGCATATCATAACTCAATAGTTATGTCAATCTAGCTCTCGGCTATCACGTCTATCATCAAACAAGTTAGTTCAATACTATCATCGGTATAACTAACTATCAACTACTAGTCTACCCAATTAAGCAAATAGACCATAACACAAGTAATGAAAGTATTTAAAAGGGCTATGTACTCAGTAAATTCCACACGTACTCACCTTAGCAATAAGATGCTCAAACCGTGTTCTTGACACCCAATCTCTTGCTTCTCAATCCAATCAACTTTCCAAGACTTCACCAAAAGCCTAATACAATTATCACAATATGATCAACATCAATTACTACTACCAATGTGTTCATCTACCTCTAGATAACACCCATCAATCCATTTTCCCCAAATATGGTGATTACCAAACCCTAGGTTTAACCAACCTTTAAGATTCTTACAAATCAAAATCATACACTTGTTTCCTTTGTCAAAATACCATCTATTAAGTGTATACAACCTTTATTTAACCATTAATCACCAACCCAAGAACTAGGGTTTCAAACCCAAGCTTCTAAACCCATAGATCTAAAGCTACAACTACAAAGGATTGAAGATATACCTTTAATCTTCAACTAGGAATGAAGAATCACAAGATTTGACCAAGAAATCTGCTCCAAATGATGCTTTACACTCAAAATCGTTCACAAACTCGAGTGGGAGAAAAACAAGGGTGTTGTTTCTGCAATAATGACCAAAACCCGACTTTTAATCCTGCACAGACGAAAGATCGCGCCGCTATCCCCAGGATAGCGCCGCTATTTCTTGCCCGCGTTAATTCGCGTCGCCACTTCGCGCCGCTATCTCCCAACGCTATCTATTTCGCGTTTCCCCTTCATACGCTATTTCGGGTCGCTGTCCGACCCCCACAAGATCATGTCGCGATCTTCCCAGATAGCGCCGCTATCTGGGCTATGCAGCTGAGGCTGCATTTTCCTTTATTCCCTTCGACACGGTTTCGCCCATAACTTCCTCATACGATGTCCAAACGACACGAAACCAATTCCTACGTTCTTTAAACGATTTATCCTTAATTATCATATTTTTATATATTTTATTTATTTACAAATTTCGGGTCGTTACAACTATCTACCCCTTAAAAGGATTCCGTCCTCGGAATCACTCAAAAAAATTCCAATCCACATTCTACCGAGTATCCATTTTCATTCTCCCGCGGTTATTACCGTCAAACTGTTTCTCATCCCGAATTAGTCAACAATATGCATGTAAACATTCAATTAATCCCGTTAGATCCAAACGGGTCAAAAAATCAATCTTAAGCCTTTAGTGCCCAAATGGGCAAAACTTGCACAATTTTGACCACGAGTCTTTCAATCCTCTAACCGATCGTCTTATACTCATAGAAATGACATGACCCACGCATTATAATCAACTAATTGACCAACACCAATGTCAAAGTCTAGCTTCGACCAAGTTACCATATTCCAACCTCGTCTAACCCTTGACTTAAGAACAAAGTCAAATGTACTTTAACAATTTCCTTTACCATCGACCTCTAATTATGATTTATCAACCATTAGATACCCAATTCCCAAATTCAACTTGAAAAAGCCCAACGGGTCAAAGTCACATATTTTGACCATAACTCTCTTAATTATGTCATTACCCCTTTCTCATACACACAACTAATACATTATACTCTCATCATCGTGAGTCATTCGAAACGAAAGTCAAAACCCATCCTTAACCAAGTCAACTAATCACATGTTGACTAATCTTGACTTTTGCCTAAAGTCAACCATACTTTTTCGGTTTTTCCAATTAACAGATTCCCTACCCTCGAGATCTCATTCCCGACTTATCACTTCCGGTTACACCCATTAATGTTTCCTAAACAATCGTCCATATTCCAAAATTCCCATCTTTTCACACTTCTCCGAGTTCTCACATTACCTTATGGTCACATCAATCCTTACCGCTTCTTGACCTTCATTCGGTCACTTATACCATTACCTAGAACCATTTCAATCATCTTCGCCTCACATACCATAATTTCACACAAGTTGACCATATCCTGGTTCTCAATAACAATTGCTTTCTAACAGCATCCTTTTTCTCTTATTCGAGAAGTCGTAGGCATCCCATACCTATACATGACCTAATGCAACCCGCATTTCCAATCAAATTCTCATTTACCATAACATAATAGTAATACTCATTAACCCATTGGTTCTATATTCGTCATATAAACGCATAAGCATACACACCTACATATATATATACTTATATATGTATATCTATCACGCCAACTCAATCTAACCATATCTATTGTGCACATATACAACCATATGCGTATGACACGCCAATGTCATCTGACATCCATCTTTTCGCATCGCGTAGCCTCGCTACTATCTCACCCATTCGATCATCCAGTCGCTCATCGTGCGTTCTAGCACCTCTCCCATAAAAATCGCATTAACTTTTTCTTCCCTATTCATATGTCTCCCATCGAACATAGTACTTAGCACATTTCATATAATATTATCTTTCCATTGTCATATGCCTTCCAAGACCATCACATAATGCGCATGCATTGTACCTCGCGGGTATACCAATAAGATCTCCGAATGTCATTTACCGTTTCACTTACACGTTAATCACCCTTAACCGGTCCATTTCCTTGTTACCGGTTTCCAAACCCTTTATCACCACCGGGGTAACCACCAATATATTCCTTTAACCAAAGTTCACCGGCCAACCCGGTCACCTTTGAGTCAACTAATCGACTCCGGTCTACATTTGTAACCCATGACTTGGCACCCATTAGCCCAACATTCCATGTTCCCGTCTTTCTACATCGCGATACCTTGAGATATTTATTTCCCAGTCATAGTCTCATACACGCTATGTCATATTATATCACACCATTATTATGACATTTTGCCCATAATCGTTATCTTACCCTTAATATCAAATCGATCATCCCTTGCCACGAAACTTGTTATGGCTACATGCCAATTTTTACTCCATCTTTCTAACAATTAAAATATGTCATTCCTGACACTTATTCTTTTCCACCTATGTTACATTTATTTGTTCCAAGGCATCACTATATCTTTAATCATTCTTTTCTTTCCCATTTACATATATTAACATTACATTACTTATCCAGATTCCCGCCAAATACACAAGTTTAAATTCCAAGATTTCTATTTCCAAATTTCCATCCTTACTACAATTCTTACCAAAGCTTAGTACTTCGTTATACTACTATCCATTTATTGGAAACATTTACCGTCCTTGCGGTTCATCTTTTGATACCATATGTTAACATCAACCCCTACATCCTTACTATCTGCGACACACCAAACCATATTCCTTTTAAAAAAATAATTTCCATACACATAACTAACCGGGAAATCATTCCCAAAATAAATATCCACGTCATACAACTTACCTCCAATTCCTATAACCACCAATCCGTACGAGTATTAAGCTATAGTCACACAATACCTCGGCTTGGTGCATACCCAACCAATCCCTACTGATAATCACGTCAAAATCCTTCTTTCTCATGGGCATAAATCAATTTTTAAACTTTTTCCCATTTATTTCTAAATCACAACTTCTATAAACAAATTCGATCGTTGAGATTTTCCCATTGGCTACCTCTATTTCATATTTTTCATCTAACAACATCGGTCGGCACATTTAACTTTCTACCAAACTCGTGAGACCAACGAATAAGTAGAATCCGAATCAAATAATATAGAAGGTGGCATGAAGTTAATGAATAAAGTACCTGATACTACATCGTGCACCTCTTTTGCCTCCTCTCGAGTCACCTGAAAGGAACGCCCCTTCACTTTAGCCGGTTCCTCTTTCTTTTGAACCGCGGGCACCTTTGGCTCGATCCTCTTTTTCGGACACGCATTGCTATAGTGTCCCATTTCATGGCACGAGTAACACTCCACCTCGGAGAGTGTCTTGGATCTACAATCCCGTGCTATATGCCCCGTCTTTCCACAAATATAGCACACCTTCGAATCTCCTCGGCACTCGCCGGCATGGTTCTTCCCGCATCTCTTGCACGGGACAACGCTTCCTTGCTTGAAGGAATTTGATGTGAACTTCCCCTTTTTAGAAGTTCCCGAGCCACTCTCGGCTTTCCTTTTCTCGTTCACATGGGCCCTCACGGCATTCCTTGTCGCATCTACCTCTTCTACACCCCGGGCGGCACCAATGGCCTCATCGAGTGTGACCGCTCTCCTTACCTCCAATTGGTAATCCCAAGGTAGCCCACAAGCATACCGGACTACCCTCGATCCTTCCTCAAAATAAGTTTTTGCAACAAACGGGAGCAATCCCGTGAATTCCCTTGAGTACTCCTCAACCGACCTATCACCCTTCTTTAGGTTTACAAACCTCTCATGCATCTTTTCCAAATCCCTTTCGGGGCAAAACTTTCTCTTCAACCTCGTGGTAAAGTCGTCCCATGACATCTTCTCAATCACCTCCCTCCCGAGGGTCTCATACACGATATCCCACCATACCATAGCATCTCCTTTTAATAGTTGTGACGCATACGTCACCACATCGGCATCCTTACACTTACTACTATCGATAACCCTCTCGGTCTCTCGGATCCACCTCGTAGTCACCTTCGGGTCCGAACTACCCGTGTACACACTTGGCTTACAAGCCATGAAAGATTTAAAAGTACAACTATATTTTTCATCGGGCCTTGCCCTAGCATCACCGCTACCACCTGTTGGGGACTGATCCCCTCGGGTACCATTACCCTCGGTCCTCGCATCCGGCCTAGCATCGGATTTACGATCACTTCCCGACTTTTCGCGGTTCCTCAAAATACGGTGCACTTCTTCGGCCACCGTCCCTTTGATTTGTTCAATAATAGTTTGGAGATCCGCCATGGTTACCGGAGTCTTATTAGCTCCGACCTCCGATTCATCATGCATCGACGGTTGATTTCCTTGTTCAACCACAACCTCAACACGGGGTATCTCATCCCCTTGATCTTGTGGAGCCTTTCCACCTCTAAGACTGTTCACCATTTCCTTTCGTTCAAGACTATACGATAGACATCAAATAATTTAGTACTCCATGTACAACCCATTAGTCGCATAGGACTCAATATCCAAAATCATATCAAATTCATCGGTCCCTTTGGGTTCAACCCTAAACTTAATATAAAGTCTCAAGGTCAACCTATCGATCTCAAGGAATCTTACATTCCTAATGCTACAGTCTAAGACTAGGATGGTCATCCAACCAAATTCACTTAAACTATAGCTCTGATACCAAGTTGTAACACCTCAAATTTTAACACAAAACATTTGCCCAAAAATAAAACATTTTTCATAAATAGAAGAACTATTCCAAAATATGGATTTACAAAAACCTTTGGTATGAAAATCAGAGTATAAAGTTGGTGTTACAAAATAGATCAAAACCAAAGCTAAGCATAAATCCAATCTAAGGTTCTTCTATTCTAGGCCCCGCATCTCTATCCATGCGTACCTAAACCTTCGATCCCGAACCTGAGTACATAGCAAAACAAAACAAGGAGTACGTGAGACAAAAACGTCTCGTGAGCTACATGGGTTTAGACCCGATAATAAAATGAAATGTCACGTTTCATAAAACCAATCAATATACATATATATAAATCCAACTACCCATTCTAGTCACCTTAGTGTGACTCTACAACCTTGCCCACCGGAATACGTCCAATGAGTAAGACTACTAATGTGGTTGAGTCGATGGGAATCCACCCAACTGCCCCTCACACCACCCTATCGTGGTTGAGTCGATGGGAATTCACCCAACTGCCCCTCACACCACGCCTATCGTGGATGAGTCGATGGGAATTCACCCAACTGCCCCTCACACCACGCCTATCGTGGATGAGTCGATGGGAATTCACCCAACTGCCCCTCATTCCACCCTCTCATGACCGGGGGTTCCCCGCATCATCACATTATCTCAGCATATCATAACTCAATAGTTATGTCAATCTAGCTCTCGGCTATCACGTCTATCATCAAACAAGTTAGTTCAATACTATCATCGGTATAACTAACTATCAACTACTAGTCTACCCAATTAAGCAAATAGACCATAACACAAGTAATGAAAGTATTTAAAAGGGCTATGTACTCAGTAAATTCCACACGTACTCACCTTAGCAATAAGATGCTCAAACCGTGTTCTTGACACCCAATCTCTTGCTTCTCAATCCAATCAACTTTCCAAGACTTCACCAAAAGCCTAATACAATTATCACAATATGATCAACATCAATTACTACTACCAATGTGTTCATCTACCTCTAGATAACACCCATCAATCCATTTTCCCCAAATATGGTGATTACCAAACCCTAGGTTTAACCAACCTTTAAGATTCTTACAAATCAAAATCATACACTTGTTTCCTTTGTCAAAATACCATCTATTAAGTGTATACAACCTTTATTTAACCATTAATCACCAACCCAAGAACTAGGGTTTCAAACCCAAGCTTCTAAACCCATAGATCTAAAGCTACAACTACAAAGGATTGAAGATATACCTTTAATCTTCAACTAGGAGTGAAGAATCACAAGATTTGACCAAGAAATCTGCTCCAAATGATGCTTTACACTCAAAATCATTCACAAACTCGAGTGGGAGAAAAACAAGGGTGTTGTTTCTGCAATAATGACCAAAACCCGACTTTTAATCCTGCACAGACGAAAGATCGCGCCGCTATCCCCAGGATAGCGCCGCTATTTCTTGCCCGCGTTAATTCGCGTCGCCACTTCGCGCCGCTATCTCCCAACGCTATCTATTTCGCGTTTCCCCTTTATACGCTATTTCGGGTCGCTGTCCGACCCCCACAAGATCGCGTCGCGATCTTCCCAGATAGCGCCGCTATCTGGGCTATGCAGCTGAGGCTGCATTTTCCTTTATTCCCTTCGACACGGTTTCGCCCATAACTTCCTCATACGATGTCCAAACGACACGAAACCAATTCCTACGTTCTTTAAACGATTTATCCTTAATTATCATATTTTTATATATTTTATTTATTTACAAATTTCGGGTCGTTACAGTCGACAGGGACACGGAGGCGATGGCGTTGGTTCAAACCAGTCGACGGGAGCGTCGTCAGCTCGTGTAAAGAACAATGATTGGAGACGGGGTATCCTTCCGGCGACTTCATCCTAAAGGAATCAGTCGCATTCATCGATTCCGGCTAGGACACGATTCCGACGACATGTACAAAAGTCTCGATTCCGGCGACGTGTAAGACGAAGAACCTCTGAACCACCTTCACAAATCAGATTTGAAGCCTACGATTTGTTGAAGAAATCGTTGTAACAAATCACCGATAACAGGTATTGTGTTATTTGTTTGAGTTAACAAATCGCCGGCAGCACATCCCTTTCTTCTTCAACGGAATCCACCTGCAACCAGGTTGTCGGAAATTGAAATCCTTTTCATCTTGGAAGTGAAATTAGGGTTTCAAGAAGAAGAAGAGTGGAATTAAAGAAGAAGAAGAGTGGACGCCATATCTGAGATTTGATGTGTTGTAAATGAAGGAAAATCGATCGTCTTGCTGGTGATAACAAATTTCAAGATCTGAGTTTTATAAAGCTGATTTGAATTTTATTTTTCTGTGTAGAGGAAAGAGAGAGAGAGAAAGTTGATTTGGTGAAGAAGATAAGACTATAGATGCAAATTGACCAAAATGCCCTCCAACTAACGGACATTTTTAACGCTGTTAGGGGTGAGGGACCATGGGTGCAATAAAACGCATACCTTAGGTACTGCGCCTGCACTTAATGAAGTTTAAGGACCAAACGTGCAATTTGGCCAAACCACAGGGACCATTCTTGCAATTACCTCTATTTAGAATGAAGGATAGAGTTGAGTTGGAGATGCTGAGAATAAGTCTTAATTTTTTACCAAATAAGGTAAATTTAAAAAGAGTAAATTATAGAAATTGTCCTTGTGGTATATTCAATTCTGCGTTTTTGTCCCTAACAAGTGTATTTAGATGAGATTATTGCTAGGCACGGTGTTCCATTGAGAATTGTGTCAGATAGGGATTCCCGATTTACTTCTAATTCTTGGGAAAGTATGCAAAAAGAGTTGGGATCGAAAGTATCTCTTAGTACCGCTTATCATCCTCAGACCGACGGGCAAACCGAGAGAACGATCCAAACTTTGGAAGACATGCTTAGGTCGTGTATTCTAGAATTCGGGGGAAGTTGGGATAAATATTTGTCGTTAGCTGAATTTTCCTATAATAATAGTTAACACTCCTCGATTCGTGTGGCACCATATGAAGTGTTATACGGAAGAAAGTGTCGTACACCTTTGTGTTGGCGAGAAGTTGGGGAAAAGGTGTTGGTAGGACCCGAGTTGATTCAAGATACAAGTGATAAAATTAGGCTTGTTCGGGAAAGAATGAAAACGGCCCAAGATCGTCAAAAGTCATACGCGGATAAAAGGCGAAAGCCGATAGAATTTTCAGTAAATGATTATGTAATGTTAAAAGTTTCACCATGGAAGGGTGTCATGAGATTTGGGAAGAAAGGTAAATTGAGTCCTCGATTTATCGGCCCATTTAAGATCATAGAACGAGTCGGAAAGCAAGCTTATCGACTCGAATTACCGGATGAGTTGGCGGGTATTCACAATGTATTTCATGTTAGTTATTTGAGAAAGAGTCTTGGTGAGCATGATGAAACGGTTGGCCGAAGTCAAAGTCAACGAGAAATTGAGGTATGTAGAGGAACCGGAAGAAATAATTGACCAAAAGTCGGTCAATCTCAAGAATAAGGAAATCCCGTTAGTATTAGTGAAATGGAAACATCATAGGGGCCCGAATTGCACATGGGAAAGAAGGGATGATATGATTGAGAAGTATCCGTTCTTGTTCAAGTCAACCTAATTTCGGGACGAAATTCTCAAAAGGAGGAGGTAATTGTAACATACGTGTTTCTAATTAAAGTATTTTAATTGTTAAGTTCTTTATTAATTGATAAATGATAAGAAATTAAGTCTTGATAGTTAGAATTTTGATGAAAAATCTGTGTTAGGGGTGTTTGATTAAGTGGGATAAGTTTAAAAGGGACAAAAAGCTGAAAATTACAGCATCTGGGTAGATAGCGGCCCTATCTTGAAGATAGCGGCGCTATCTTGGCTGGTATCCAACAGCGACCCGTTTTAGCGAAGGGGTAAACGCGAAAATTGAGGGATAGCTGGGCTATCTTGGAAGATAGAGGCGCTAAAAAGCGCGGGGTCAAGATAGCGGCGCTATCTTGTAGATAGCGGCGCTATCTTGTGCTGAACAGACATAAAAATGAGATTTTGACCCATTTCAGCAAAAACTTTCTCCAGAATTTTCTCTAGTCGGGTGTGGGCGATTTTGAGCGAAATTTGGTGATCTTGGGCAGATTTTTGGCTAGAAATCAAGGACTTTCATCAATTATGTTGATAATCAAGGTATTTCTTCATCCCTAACACCATGCATGAGTAGAAATTGAGATATTTAGTTGTTAGGTCAAGAACCCTAGTTGAAGGTTGAGTTATAAATCTGAAAATTGAGATGGTACTCTTGTGTAACTGAGTATTTAGCTATGAGAATTGTAGTTAGCATGTGATCATGTGCAAGTATGAGTAAATTGGTGGTCTAGGGTTTTGGTTCATCACCAAATTAGGGGAAATTGATGACTAAGGTTTATCTTAGATATGATTATGGTTTAGAATTGTTGTTGAGATGTGTATAATTGTGATAGGTAATCAATTGGGAGATTGTGGTGATTTCATTGATCGGTGACATTGGGATTTTGATTAAAGAAGTTCTTAGCTTGTGTTGGCAATTGCTTGATTCCAGGTGAGTTCACTATGTGTAACGTGTATACTTATAATTATATATACTTCCTCCGTATCAAAATAAGTGACACAAATTGGCTTACACATTTTTTGAGGCAAAAGATTAAAGTAGATGTTAAAATAGATTAAAGTACATAGTTAGTGGAGAATGGGTCTCACTTTTCTTGAATAAAGTGATATTAATGAGTTTTAAAAGTAAAAGTAAGGGTATAAGGGTAATTTCACTTTAAGTGGATAGTTAGTGGGTATGGGTCCCACTATTTTTACCAAATATGGAAAGTTTTCAAAGTGTGTCACTTATTTTGATACACCTCAAAATGGAAAGTGTGTCACTTATTTTGATACGGAGGAAGTATATATATATATGTAAATGTAGTTAGTTGGTATCCATTTCGATTGATAGCCTTATATGTTGCCATTTGATGCTGAGACCACCTTGTTGAACCTTAACATTTTCTTGACCCGTTTGAGTGGATTGCCTTGAGTGACATTTCATTTCGTGAGGACCCATGGCGGCTCGAGTATTACTGTGTGTAATATGTTGGGCGGTGGACGCGGGAGTACCTGGCGGAGGAGTGGTATGGACCGTGTGCTAATACACTAGTATTACTATATATTGTAAGAACCAAACTTCAAAATAACCACTTTGGACAACATTTACAACCAAACCTTCCATAACCTAACCAAAATACAAGTTTTAAACATAATTACCAAAAGAAACTATACAAGTCATGGAACAACTAACTATATCGGATACAACCAACTAAACAACCCAAAAGATATACATTAAAATGTCACAAGTCTATACCAAAAGAGAAGCTTTCCCAAGCTTCAAGCAAATCAATCTTCAAGTACCTAATCACACTTGCCCTTGCCTTTGTCTATCCCTGAAAATAATGACAACTAAACGTGTAAGCTATAAAGCTTAGTGAGTTCCACAATGTATAATGTTATACTAAATAATTATATAAATCATCATAAATAAACAAACCAATAGTAACGGGTCAAAGTACCGGGTTAGCACAACACCATCATAAAGCATCACATGACAATACCGGGTCAACAATGATCAAAGTAGAATTCCAGATTTAACAAAGTGCGTCATTCCCTCTTATTCCATTAGGGAATGAGGCCGGTGAAGGTGACCATGGCACCCCTAACCGAGTCCATGATCCAGCTTCACCACCACGGTCCATACCACTCCTCCGCCAGGTACTCCCGCGTCCACCGCCCAACATATTACACACAGTAATACTCGAGCCGCCATGGGTCCTCACGAAATGAAATGTCACTCAAGGCAATCAACTCAAACGGGTCAAGGCAATGTTAAAGTTCAACAAGGTGGTCTCAACGTCAAATGGCAACATATAAGGCTATCAATCGAAATGGATACCAACTAACTACATTTACATATATATATATAATTATAAGTATACATGTTACACATAGTGAACTCACCTGGGATCAAGCAATTGCCAACACAAGCTAAGAACTTCTTTAATCAAAATCCCAATGTCACTGGTCAATGAAATCACCACAATCTCCCAATTGATTACCTATCACAATTATACACATCTCAACAACAATTCTAAACCATAATCATATCTAGGATAAACATTAGTCATCGATTTCCCCTAATTTAGTGATGAACCAAAACCCTAGACCACCAATTTACTCATACTTGCACATGATCACATGCTAACTACAATTCTCATAGCTAAATACTCAGTTACACAAGAGTACCATCTCAATTTTCAGATTTATAACTCAACCTTCAACTAGGGTTCTTGACCTAACAACTAAATATCTCAATTTCTACTCATGCATGGTGTTAGGGATGAAGAAATACATTGATTATCAACACAATTGATGAAAGTCCTTGATTTCTAGCCAAAAATCTGCCCAAGATCACCAAATTTCGCTCAAAATCGCCCACACCCGACTAGAGAAAATTCTGGAGAAAGTTTTTGTTGAAATGGGTCAAAATCCCGTTTTTATGTATGTTCAGCACAAGATAGCGCCGCTATCTACAAGATAGCGCCGCTATCTTGACCCCGCGCTTTTTAGCGCCGCTATCTTCCAAGATAGCCCCGCTATCCCTCAATTTTCGCGTTTACCCCTTCGCTAAAACGGGTCGCTGTTGGATACCAGCCAAGATAGCGCCGCTATCTTCAAGATAGGGCCGCTATCTACCCAGATGCTGCAATTTTCAGCTTTTTGTCTCTTTTAAACTTATCCCACTTAATCAAACACCCTAACACATATTTTTCATCAGAATTCTAACTATCAAGACTTAATTCCTTATCATTTATCAATTAATAAAGAACTTAACAATTAAAATACTTGAATTTAAAACTCATATGTTACAATTTCGGTTTTTTTGTCTTGTAGAGTTTTAGATTCTACATTTATGTCCTTCCGTCCAATTTCCTCCGTTAACTAACATGACTTCTTCAACTTTTTCAAATATTCAAAATCCCATCTTTTTAAAGCCTGTTATTTTGATGCTTGATGAAGATGATCAAAATCAAACCATCAAAATCCAAATTAGTGAATGTGTAGTGGCTGGCAAATTACGACAACCCAAATCAAAATTCAGTAAAGAAACATTTAACCCTGAATCAAACCACAAAATTGAAACCCAATGTGATGGGAGGAGGTAGCAGGGACAATTATCTTCATCCACCCTTGCATCTGATCCATGCGCTTGCATCTGTTGGATTACAATCATGAACTTGCATTAAAAACAAAAATCATCACAATTAAAGATTAGGGCTTTCTCGTCATCAGTTGAAATCTGTAACATCCCAAAAATTGAGGTAAAATACAAAACAATTTATATAAAAGAAAAAGAAAGAAAGAAAGATAAGAATATGTACGAGAGCTTAAGAACAAGAGATTCAAGACTACAAAGTTAACGAGTTTGGTGTTAAATTGGCCTATAAAATCAGTTCTAGGATCAAATTCTAACCAAAGAAAGGTACAATTTCTATCTTTTGTCAAGTTATTGAATTTAGGGTTTATGTGATTAAACCCATATGAACTAGTTGTTGTATTACCTGATCAATTATTGTTATTAGACAACTAATTTAGTTTCAATATGAAGTAATTTAGATATTTCATATGATTTTTATGTAAGTTCATGATGTTTGGCTAGGTTGGTGTATAAAAAAACGATGATTTAGTTAATATCATGTTGATGCACACCAAGTGTTTGTGAAATTGCTTGAATGAGATTTCAAGTATAATTTTGTAAGAAAACCATTGTTTTGAGTCATTGTCATATAAGGATGGTTTTGTAGTCAAAGCATGTAAAGGTTTAAAGAAAGTAGTCTTGAAATGGTTTTAGTGTCAAGTAGGTGTTTTAGTTAGCTAATCATCATATTTAATCAAGTTATGTGCAAGTAGATGGTTATGAGAGTATAACCATATTAGGAGTATATTTATACTAATTGAGGTTAATCATTGTT
Organism: Calendula officinalis; assembly: GCA_963853835.1. Taxonomy (NCBI): domain Eukaryota; kingdom Viridiplantae; phylum Streptophyta; class Magnoliopsida; order Asterales; family Asteraceae; genus Calendula; species Calendula officinalis. Next base: position 33,132,059 of record OY970824.1, read on the forward strand.
TAAAATGTTCTCAAATGTATTTTATAAGTTGGGATTAGTTGTTACAAGAACTAGAAGTCAAATTGAGTTGAATTTGTATGACTTTCACAAAAGTCCGAATTTGGACAGCATGTTGAGCAGAAAATGGGTCGTTTTGTAAAAATCATATAAAATCAACCGTAACTCGGATTTTGATGAGGTCAGAACCGTTGGAAAGGTATTCGAGTCTACTTTCCAATGAAATAGGTTTCAGGGGCAGAATCAAAGTATAAGTTAGTCAGCTGATTAAAATGTTACAGGCTGTCCAGAATACATAAAAATGCTATTTTGAGTTATGACAGGTTTGATGATATGGTTATAGAAATTAATCATATTATTAGTAAAAGTTGTATATTAATCTGTATATGTACATGATTGTATAATTAGGTGTGCAAGGTTCTCTAACTTCTCAAGTAGCGGGTCAAATGGGCCAAACGGGTCAAACGGGCCAAACAGATCAAACGAGACATCAAGGTGAGTAACGGGTCGGGCATGGGATAAGTAAATAGCACCCGGGAATACATCTTATATATTTAGTATGAGGGTGTGCATTTACTTGAATAGATTATAGTTTTTAGTTTATATGACTTTGTTATGATTTATATTAATTGTTAGTATTATCCTTAAATTATATAGACAAGTCTATATGTGAGCATAATTGGTTAAATGACGTCCGGGAATACACTTTATACCTTTAGCATGACGATGTGCATTTATCTATTAGATATTATATTTCAAGATTTTATAGTTTCAAATAATCAACATGATTTCATGCTTTTAGTTGTTATGTGTGAAAGTGTAACAAGTCAGCAAGTTTGGCAAGCTGACAAACTAATTAGTAGATGTGATTTAACTAGAATCACATTTAATAAATCATGTTGGCAACTTAGTTAGTAACTGTGATATGTCAAGAATCACAATTTACTAGATCACGTGGGCATGTTAGATAGCATAAGTTAAAGGCCCAAAATCACTTATGCTAGATCATGTGGCAAGTTAGTTGTGTTTGGTGATATGTCAAGTAATCACCTACACAAGATCATGTGCCAAGTTAGTTGTGTTTTGTGATATGTTATCACTTACACAAGATCATGTGGTAAGTTAGTTGTATATGTGATATGGCAAGTAATCATCTATACTATAGCAAGTGTCAGTTTAATAGTATTTGGTATATATCAAGTATTTACCAATATGAGTTCAAGTAGCAAGTAAATAAATGTCAAGAAGTCAATTTCAAAGGCAAGTAAAGAATATAACATATATGGAGGTTCATGTGTTCAAGTTGATATTAGCCAAGTTATTTATGTTTATATATATAATTATATACTCGTTATTCACTAAGCAATTATGCTTACCCGTTCATGTTTTCATGTTTATAGGTGAAACAAGTTAAATTGGATGGTTCGGGAAGGAACGTGATAGCTAACGGAGATTACGGTGATTTAGGTATAAAAATCACCTCTCTTGAACTTGTTTTGATTATTAGCTTGCACACCCATATTTAAATGCAATTTGGATAAGTTGCATAAGTTTAGTCATTTTGTCAGTAGTTTTCACAGTTGGATTGTTTTGAAAGAGTTTTAAATGTATAAAAATAGTATATACATTTAAGGTACATAAAGTGGGACCAAATGAAATGTTAAAAAAAAAATTTACGGGTGTTTCAAAATCAGTGACCGAAGCACACGGCAAGAATTAGGGCTTTCTCAAAAAAAAAATCAGTGACCGAAACACATCGGTCGTTTCATCTACTTCTAGTTCAGGAAAAATCGAAGAAATTCCGATGATGAGATTGAACCACCGAAGAGATTAAACCACCGACGAAATTCCGATCGAACCACCGACGGTGACTTATCCGGTGAGAAGATGAAGGCATCCATTTGTGAGTTTAAGTGAAGAAATTGTTCGTTTGGTCATGTGGTTATATAAATTAAACGTGAGGATTTGTTTGATTCGTCCGCCTCCCTTCGTGAAAATGTGGTTTTAAGTATTTTTGTATCAAGTATTTTTGTGTGGATATGTTTGATTCAACTATTTTGTGTGGATTTATAAGAATTTGTTAGGTTTCAATTTGTGTTTTGAAAGACTGATTCATAATATGGTTGATTTGATAGTATTTTTGATGATGAAGGTTAATATGAAGGTACTTTTTATAAAGCATATGGTACATGTATATTGAAAAGGACTAAAATATCCTCACATGTTTGGCATGTGAGGTAGTTAACTGAGAAAACTGGATAGAATGACATAAATATAGAATCTAAAATTTTATAGGGACAAAAAATCCGAAAAAAAGTATAGCGACAAAAACACAGAATTGGATAAATCACAAAGATAATTTCTGTATTTGCTCTTTTAAAAATGTATTAATTATTTTTATCCACCTTTAAATAAAAAATATATCGCTTATTTTGATATTGAGGTAGTATAATAAACATATTCTCACAAAAAATTTGGTCAACGGTCTTGATCACCCATTATTGGTTGTCTTAGGGTACGTTTGGTCAATGGTCTTGATCACACATTATTGGTGGTCTTAGGGTACGCTTGTGCTTATGTTCCTTTGGCTATAAATCCCGTCTTATTGTCTATGCGGCCTTCTCCTACAAAATGATACTTGAACTAATTGTATTGGTGTTTGGCATAACATCAAGTCTTTCAAAAAAAAATTTATCATTTTTAGTAGGGCGGTGATTGTTGAGAATTTTAGAGACCACTTTCTTAAAAAGTGGTATCAGAGCTCCATGCTCAGGGAGGTCTTGGTTCTAGAGGTTCGTTGTATGCTCTGTGGTTACAGTTTTGTCTGATCTTCCACATCAGAAAACGAATTTTTCTATTGTTTTGTAGGGGTGTCGGTTTTAAAGGTTCGTCGCATGCTCTGTGGTTGCAGTTTTGTCTGATCTATCACATCAAAAAACAAAATTTATATTTGTTATTTTGTGTATGATAGAAAACAAATATGTATATCATATTATGCGACTTTTAAAACAAACAAGTAAGTTGATTAATATATTTTATATTTTATCTTTTATTTTATTTTATGTGTCTTGTATTCTAATTTTTCTAGTTTTGAATACATAGGTATAAAATGGTATTTGTTCCACTCACTGACATTGATCATCATAAAAAATCAATTACTGTTGGAGCTGCTTAGTACTGAGAGCATTGATTCTTATTGCTGGTTGTTGAAAGCTTTTCTTAAAGCTCATGATAAAGAACTAGTTGTTGTTTTAACTGACCAAGATCCAACAATTAAACAAGTTATTCAGATTGTATTTCCTAATTCAAGACACAGACTATGCATGTGACATATAATGAAAAAATTATAGGCAAATGTAATATATATTTCACATTAACAATAATTATTATTTTAGTATTTTTATTCATATGAATGGTCAAACTATTCTTGTATATGAATAAAAATACTAAAACAATAATTATTTTTAATGTGACTAAAATAATACCTTTGCCTGTAATTTTTTCATTATATGTCACATGCATAGTCCGTGTCTTGAATTAGGAAATACAATCTGAACAGCTTGTTTAATTGCTAGATATTGGTCAGTTAAAACAACAACTGGTTTTTTACCATGAGCTTTAAGAAAAGCTTTCAACAACCAACAATAAGAATCAATGCTCTCAGTACTAAGCAACCCAGCTCCAACAGAAACTGATTTTTTATTATGATCAATGGTAGTGAATGGAACAAATATCATTTTATACCTATGTATTCATAACTAGAAAAATTTGAATACAAAACACATAAAATAAAATAAAAGATAAAACATTAAATATATTAATCAACTTACTTGTTTGTTCTAAAAGTTGCATCAAATGTTATCACTTCTTCGAATTCAGAATAATAAGCCTTTTCTCTTTCATCCGCCCAAAACATAGCAGACAACATATTTTCTTCACACAAGTAATCGAAAGAATAATTTGGGCAATGCTTTATGCGGTCTTCCATCTTATTAACTGTTATTTGAGCATCCTTATAGCCTAGAATCCTATTTACACTTTTGTTCAAATTTTTATTATCATTAACTTTTGGTCGTATATATTGATAACCACCCCTCAAATTTGCTCTTAGTTTATGAGCCAATGTTGGACCCATTTTCGATGTCGACAAACGCACTACATACTCTTTTTCTGAAAAAGACATCTTCAGCGCTTTCTTCGAATGACATATATCTTCTATACTTTCTAGAGATATATAAATTTCTTAACACTATACAAGCTGCAACCCGATACAACTTCAATAATAATTTTAGCGTGACAACCAGTAAGTATCTTATTCAAATATTTCTTTCTCCTAACAGACGCAAAACCCAATGTATCACAAGCCTTATCTTTATAAGTACCCGACCTATTACACAAAATATATTTCTCTTTGATCCGGTTATCAAGAAATTTAGATTGAGTACTCAACCGAATATCAAAACTAGCCATTTCTGCGTAATCATTATACTAACATATAACATATTAAAAAAAATATTTTAATCATATATGAATAGACACAACTGTGTTATAGAATCATTGTTTACTAACTTAATCATATGTCAATAAACATGATACAAACCTATTAACTATGCATAAAACATTGTAATCATACATGATTACAAAAACGTGTGTTGTATATTCATAGGATAATCAAATATGAATAAACTAAAAACTAACAGATAACATATTCACAAAAATATTTTAATCACCCGTGATTACAAAAAACATGTCTTGTATATTCATAGGATAATCAACGATGAATAAACTGAAAACTAACAAATCACATATTCACAAAAATATTTTAGTTTTGCATGATTACAAAAACATGTGTTGTGTATTCTTAAGATAATCAACTATGAACACACTGAACAAAACATATATGAAAAACTATAAAAAAACGTAGTTAAATCATATGCGAATATTGAATGTAAATTACCTTGAAAAGGATTTGAAGTGCGTATTACATAATCATAATTCAGAAACGAACTACATTCAGAATCATTCACAAAACTTGATGAAGACGTCATATCGGAAAACAAACTGTAATCATTAAGTGATAAGAATTAAGAATTAAGCTGGAAAATAGATTTCATCGGAAAAAGGAAACTTGGTTAATATGTGACAATGATCGATTGCGTTAATTTGCGAGAATTGATCAACTAAATTTACTTTGATAACAGAAAAAAAAAAAACTAACAAAACGAGTTCAGATTCATTGATTTGAATATCAGAATGTTAAATTGCGATGATTTATGAGATTTGATCGGCTAAACCTATGAAAACGAAAACTAAATGCAAATAAGATAATAGATTTTGATTAAGATTACCTGAACGAATTGTGATTCAGATTCCTTTTCCGAAGAAGATGACAATAAATTTTGATTATGAATCCTTAATTGAGTATATATATCTTTGGAGAAGAAGACGCAAATAATAGAGTATCATTCAGCGCAAGACAAATTACCATTCTGTCTTTGATCATTTAAAAAGCGCATGTAAGGGATGGAAGAAGATGAGAGGCTGAGATATATTCTCGCATTCTCACCCAATATATGAATACTCAAAGGAACTCATTCATATATATATATATATATATATATATATATATATATATATATATATATATATATATATATATATATATATATATATATATATATATATACAATAAGGATCAAGAAAGAAGCATCCTTATTTGAAGAAGTTGAAGAAGCAGTGCATTTTCGTAAAATATACATATATGTATACATATACATACATCTATGTGTATATACATATATATTCATACCATAGATATACATATGTTCATATTTATACCGTATATAAGTATATATATACACATATATATACGGTATGCATATGCATTTTCGTAAATGAAAATGCAAGTTCCGATTGAAAATGCAAATTACAACTGAAAATGCAAGTTACGTAAAATGCATGTGTATATATATGTGTATATATACATATATATCGGGCATGAATATGCACATATATATGTCTATGGTATAAATATATATGTATAAATACATATATGTATGTATATGTATACATATATGTATATTTTATGAAAATGCATTGCTTCTTAAACTTCTTCAAATAAGGACCTTTTTCTATTGATATATATATATATATATATATATATATATATATATATATATATATATATATATATATAGTGTAGAATTAGAATCAGAACCAATTAAGGCTACAGAACCATCAGAACTTAATCTAAACCATTGATTTTTGAAATGAAATGATCATGTAAGACACATTAATGTATATGATGAGTGACCCCCAAATATTGGTTTGCATGGATGTCATTCATGCATGTATACATATATGTATAGATAACACTTATGTATACATATATGAAAACATATACATATATGTATACATGCATGAATGACATCCATGCAAACCAATATTTGAGGGTCCCTCATCAAATACATTAATGTGTCTTTCATGATCATTTCATTTCAAAAATCAATGATTTAGATTGAGTTCTGCTGGTTCTGTAGCCTTAATTGGTTCTGAAACTAATTCAATATATATATATATATATATATATATATATATATATATATATATATATATATATATATATATATATATATATATATATATAGGGTCCGGATCCGGTGAGGACTCTTTTCCTGGTGAGGACTGCGAGGACTAAAAAAAACCATAAAAATGATCCAAAACAAACTTTTTTAAAAAAAAAAATTCTTTTTTAAACTTAAAAATCGCAGCTTATAAGATCCAAAAAAATATAAAAAATTTCAAAAATGATCCAAAAAAAAAAAAGGATCATAATAATGATCCACAAAAAAATATGGATCATTATTATGATCCACAAAAAAAAGTGGATCATAATTTTTTTTTTTTCAACATTTTTTTTTGTCAAATGTAGTAATAATCATGGGGAGTTATATATTTTTTTTCGGAATTTTTTGAATTTTTTTTAAGGTGTCCTCACGAGTCCTCACCGGATCCCACATATATATATATATATATATATAGAATATGGATCAAGAAAGAAGCTAGTCTATTTAGAGAAGTTAAAGAAGCAATTAAGAGCATTGATTTTATTAAAAGATTCAAGGGCACTTAAGGGCTTGATTGTCATTTTCCCCCTCTAAAAATATATATCGTGTTTTTCACTTTTCCCCCATTCTTAGTCTTTTTTCAATTTTCCATGCCTCATCTTCTTCCCATCCCCTCCACACCTCCATCAATGGCTTCTCCTCCTCATCCTCAATAAAAAGCTTAACCATTAGGTGCTTTCAGATTTGGTAGGGTACAATTTAATAATTGAACAATATATTGAATCCCCTAAATGTCCTCAATTTTACCTTTATTCCCCCATTACGTGATTTTTATGGCTGTCTCTTTCAATTTGATTTCGGAATCAGAGTCGAATAGCTCCTATACGGATCATTACATGATTTCTCCTCCATCAGCTCCAAGTCACGTGATTTCTCGTCCTCAATCAGATTCCGATCGCAAAGCTCATATACGAAGGGTTCTAGGTTGTATAGCTACTCAATCAGCTCCAGATCCTAATAGCACCCCAACCGAGAGATGTAAGCATCCATTAAAAAAGTGATTTTAATTTTGATCATTTTAGTTTCATTTCATAAATATCACCTGTGTGAATGGTTGTGAATGAGTTCTTATTCTTAGATTTTTGGTCTGAGAATGTTTTGTCACATTACCAGCAAGTATGCATATTCTAGAATTTTGGCTTTGATTTGAAATATTGAGAAACTATAACGAAGTATATGTTCTTATGATGAAATTATCTTAGTTGGTTTAGTCCAATTTACTAAACCAAATATTTTAGATACACAAATTGATGGAATTAATGGAAGGAACAAATACCTAGTATACAATTCCCTTGCCAAACAAATGAGATTATTTAAACGAAATGATATCTAACGTAGAAATGTGAACACATATATTTCAACATTGATTTGAACTCAAGTATACATAAATTTTGTGTTGTTGTTTGAAATATTGGCAATTGCATTTGCATTTTCATACTTCTAGTTGCATTTTCATTCATATAGTTAATTTATGAAGTTTCACCCTTTATTGTAGTTTCTATTTATTTTGTTTTTTCTTTTATAGGTTTTGATCATGTTCCAACTTCCCTTCGAATTTGTTTTGAAAAATTATATGTTCTTAGTCATAAGTATTGGGTTCCTAATGTTACTGTAACAGTTATGATCCTCATAATATTCGCACTTCGATCTCCAGAAAGGAAAAAGTAGAAGATGCACAGAAAAAAAAAAACCCGCAACAAGTAGATGATGACGCATAATTTTCTTAAGTGGGACATTATTTTTTATTAGTTATTTCTATATTCATACCAAATGTAATTAAACATATTTTGACATTTTCACTTTCGATATATCTAATTGATTGTGTTTTAATTATTGTCAGTTGATGTTGCATTTTCATACTTACAGTTGTAATTTCATTTTATTTACTTATTTCCTGACATTTTACATACTTGTTCTGTTTTAAAAATATTGTCAGTTGCATTTGCACATTCATATTTGCAGATGCATTTGCATTTTCCTTTTACGTAGTTATAATCTTGATTTTATAACCAACTTTTTTTTTGCACACTTGACATTTGCATTTTCATACTTATAGCTAAATTCTTGCAGTTGCTTTTTTATTTTATGTAGTTACTCCCTGAAATTTTACATTATGTTTCTACTTTAAATACTCAGTTTCATTTGCAATTTCATACATGCAGTTATATTTTTATTTTATGTAAGCTGTAGTTTAAATTTATGTTTCTATTTTAAATACCCAGTTGCATTTGCATTTTCGTACTTGCAGTTGCATTTTCACTTTCATACTCGCAATTAGATTTCGCCTTTTCATTTTATTCATTTATTCCCTAAACTTATAAATAATAGTTATGTTTCAAATACTAGTTTTTACATTTTTAGTTTTCAATATTGCCATTGATTTTGAATTTTCATTAAATGTAGTAAATCCCTTAAATTTTAACCAACTATTTTAAATAATGATAGTTGCATTTGCATTATCATAATTAGAGTTGCATTTGCATTTTCATTACATATAGCTTTTTCTCCGTTTTAGTTTTTGTTTACCTTTTCATGTATCATCACCACTTGATCAAATTTTATGAACCTGCACTTGTATTCAATATCATAACCAAAATAATCGGGAAAAAATCAAAGTCATAACAATCTATATTACTTCTACAAGGATCCATCATTCCATATAATCAAAATCCAACTAACCACCAATAAGTTCAAAAAAACAAACCAACCTCGAACACACATCCAACCACCTAAATCCAGCAATCCGTATTACCAAAATCCAACAAATTACATAGTTTATAGTTATACATAACAAACTTGATTTATAGTTAGACCAACATCCATTTTTTTCATACTCCAACGTAACTTTATCATGACTCTTCTTCATCTCTTTAATTGTTTATTCATCTCTTTATTCATTTACATTTTCAAACATCTGGCTTGCCTTTTCCCCCTATGCATTTTCATTTTATTCGCCTATGCAGTTTCACTTTTTTCTGCCTCTGCATTTTCATTTTTTTTTTTGCATTTGCATTTTCATTTTTCTCGGCATTTGCATTTTTCATTTTTCTCGGCATTTGCATTTTAACCGTCTGCATTTGCATTTTCGCCACCTTCTACCTTTACATATGCATTTTCATCATCTGCATCGTGTGTGTTAAATTCTTGAGTTCTCTCCAATGTTGTTTCAACACATGATGTATTTGACAATAACTTTTTCAAATGTTTCATAAGTTTGTGCTTCTAAATTATCCATCGGAGGCTGCAATTAACAGAATAATACATAACTGCAATAATTTTAATATAGAATAACGAAACTTGCACAAAGGACTTACTTGCAGGGGAGATTGTAATAAATATATAACTTTGATATTTTTAATAAAAGGTTCATTATGAATGTTAGGCTGTAAATATCACCTCAAACAGTTATTGTTCAGAAAGTGGTTCCAACTTCTGATATAAATAGCCAACATAGTCCAAATATGATCTTAGCTCATGTTTTTGTGCTTCTGGTAATGGAACATGAAATAGGGCTGCAAACAATATGCAATTTCTTATTTAACAGGGCTGCAATTAATCGATTAGAAATATGTAACCAATTGAATGATTTCGGTTATATGAGAAAGGAGAGATTGTTTCTATTTGAGATACGATTCAACTCAATTCGTATTACCGTTTTACAAGACTCGAAGGACCTCTTAAAACAGTTGTACATATACCATCACCCATATCCCAAATATGAATCATATAAGATTATAATCTAAACTCCCACTAGCTAAAACCTGCAATAATGGAAAATGTATATATATACCTGCAAATAGATATCCATGAAGGTCTTAATCGAGCTTTTTGAGCAATCGAAATGTTGATTCTCTGCTGCTTGATTGGTGGTTGTTGCGACGGATAAAATCGTGTCTGAGACAAAGATTCGCGATTGAAACCCTGTATTTCCTTCGTCGATGTAGACAGAGAGGTAATCGTCGATCAAAACCCTAGATTGATAACTGTCCGATTAAAACCCTGGATTTTTGATTGTCCGATTGAAACTTAATCGCTCGTTCGTCACCGACTTTTGAAACCTAATTCTTCTGTGATGCAATGATAATCACGTATGATGCATAGGGGAGAGAGGGGTTTTTTTTTTTTTACAATTCTACCCTTTTAGCCTATTTTTTTCATCCAGGTCTTTTCCCAAATTTACATGTGCGTGATTTTAAAAGGCTATAATCTAGCCCATTCAATTTTTGATCCAAGGGATAAAAGCTATTCCTTATGTTCTTTAATTAATAATGTTTTTCTATAGATCAATAATATATATATATATATATATATATATATATATATATATATATATATATATATATATATATATATATATATATATAGGCAAAGGTTCATGCGAGAAGGGATTTTTTTTGCGAGAAATGCGAGAACACTTTTTAGCCATCAGATTAGGAGATCAAAGGCTAGGATTTACGAGGGCCTATTTGTAAATAAAATAACATTAAGGGTTAAATAATATGAATTAGAAGGGTAAAAGGGGAAAAGACATTTTATTATATTTGGTAAACCTAATAACTTCCAGAAAAATCAAACCTCTCCCCTCAAATCTCTCATTTTCACGCCTGACATTTCTCCCTCACCACAAATCTCAATGCCATGGAATCTCCTTCTTAATCCATCATCATGTTGAACACCTCCATTGTTTGCTGGTGTCGTTCGGATCAATCGCCGCCGCAGAGATGTTACCGGAACACAAAAAGATACAGTGATGGTGAAGAGCGGCGGTTGTCAATCCTTCATGTTAATCCTTCCGGTGACCCGTCACACGCACCGCTGCCGCCATCACAACCACTGTGCAGATCTGCGTTGAACCCACCGGTGCAGACGCCCACTCCACCGCCGACGTTTTCTGTTTTCGGCGATGTAAAGGAGTCAATTCATGTTCTTCGTTTTTAACCATTATCATCTGAGTTTTTTGTTTCGATTGTTTCCGTTCTTTCGATCAATGGCCAGATTTAACGTCTGGTTTTGAGCATAATCAGAATGGTGGTGGTTTAGTGAAACAGAAGATGCAGATGGCCAGATCTAGACTTCCGTTTCCATTTTCCGGCGAGGGCGCCGCCATCGGATCTAGGGTTCCGGTGCTTGGTTTGTCCAGAATCATGTTAACCTATGAACAAATGATTGCGTTGTTCATTTACAGTGAACACAAGTGATTCGAGATGTTTATTTACAATGAACACAAATGAAGATAATGATTTTGGATGTTAATTTACAGTGAACATAACAGTTTTCTTTGTTGTTCACCGATGAATACAACATTGAACACATGAAGAAATTGAACACAACAGTGAATACACCGGTTCATCAGTGAACAATTGCTTTGGAGGTCGCCCAACATATGTATTCATCAGTGAACGATTGCTATCGCTATGGAGTCCCCCAACATATTGGTTCATCAGTGAACTATTACAAGAGGAAGTAGTATTGAAACCATGTGATATATCAAATAAACATGTTTTTTTAAATAATTTTGTAAATCACTAGTAAACGAATAATACTATTTTAGCTTCATATGATTTCATCAATGAACGAATAATGCTACGATTATTGCTTAATGGCTTCAGCAATGAACCATAAATTAAATTCATAACCTGAAATTTCATCAATGAACAAGTTAGACAAACACATAAAATTCGTAACATGATTTAACCGATACGAAGAATTGCCGGAAAGAAAAAGTGAAGAACCTGCGAAAAAACAAACGTAGCAAGAAGACACACACATTTTTTTTTGGGTAAATCCTATAAAATAGAATGAGAAGTTATTGGTAATTAAGTAATTAATTTTTTATTAAATGGTAATTTCTAGGTTTTTATATAAAGACAATCATACCCTTTTGGTTTTCAATCTTAATGGGATTAAATTAGAGGCTAAGATCACTTCTCCCACTTCTCGTAAAAAATCACTTCTCGCATGAACCCTCCCCTATATATATATATATATATATATATATATATATATATATATATATATATATATATATATATATATATATATATATATATATATATATATATATATGCAAGATTCCTTTAAGAATTGAAAAAAGCGTGAGAATTTTTATACACATAGTTTATTCAGATATGAATACATGTGTATTCATATATGATTCTTACTAATCATATATCAATAAGAATCATATATGAATAACCATATTCATATATGATTACACATCCCAAATCGACGTCTGAGATTTATTCTCGCATTCTTGACCTTCATATTCATTCTCAAGTGAGATCGAGTGAGGACTCAATATTTGGTGAGTACTGCGATGACAAATCTAAGCCTTTGCTCAAAGAAAATAAATAGTTATGATTTGATTTGACAAAGTTAACAAATATTAGAAGTCTAAGGGGGTTTTATGTAATGTTCAACAAACTAATGGGAAATAAAAGAAATTTTAGAAGGTTAAAATGTAATTGGCAACACACTCTCTTTCATTGTGCCACTAGTCACCTTGTGATTGGTTGGAGTTTTTTACCTTCACTTTGTTTTTCGGTCAAAACTTTTTTTTTTTGTAAACGAAAATTATAAAACACTAAAGTTCGTAAAATTAAATTCTTTACAAAATGAGTATAGTTATGAAGGTTTGAAATAAAAATGATGAATTACTTGATCATTTTGATAATTTGGATCATTGTCTTAATTTTGGATCATTTTGTTATTTTTTGATCATTGTTAATTTTGCATTAACATAATTTTGCATAAATAATTAGTCAAATAATATATCACACATAATTTTGGATCATTTTGTTAATTTAAGATCATTTTATTTACCTTTGTATAATTGTTTATTTTTGGATCATCTTGTTAATTATGGATCATTTAATTATTTTTGGATTATTGTTATTTTTGCATAAATATAATTTTGCATAAATAATTAATCTAATAATATATTATACATAATTTTGGATCATTCTATTGATTTATGATCATTTTATTTACATTTGCATCATTGTTAATTTTGGGGATTATTTTCCTAATTATGGATCATTGTCAATTTTGGATTATTTTATTTTTAAATTTCATGACTATAATCATTTTGTAGAAAATTAAATTTTTTAAAATTTTGGCATTTTTAGATTTTTTATTTTACAAATAAAAAAAAGTTATATACGAAAAACGAAGTGGGGGAAGGGGGACCCACATCTAATCATAAGATGACATGTGACACAAGGTGAGAAATGAAGTTTTTAAAAAAGATCTTTGTGAGCGTATGTAAGGAAATTAAATTATAACCTATACGTGTGGATCATTTTGATGTCACGAGTAGTGCTAACTGAGCCATGCCATAATTTTAAATTAGTGGATAGACTAAAGAAATGAATTGATTGATAACTGAAATGACGATGTCTTTGCGGGAAGATAGTGTGAGTTTTAAATTGGAATGGAAGTTTGAAATCGAAACGAAATACTTTTTTTTGTGAAAATCACGGATGGATTCCGAGGACGGAATCCGTTTAAGGAGGGGAGAGTTGTGACATCCTCCTACTAATTTTATAAATTCCATCTCTTTCGCTCCATTTTCTTTTATCTTTTTAAAATTCCAAAACCACCAAAACTCTTTCAAATTTCTTGGTATTCTTGAAGATTCATAACTTGATTCTTGCTTGTTTTCACTTCTAATCTCGTATTTGTGTAGCTCTTGGGCAAACAGGAGGACAACTCAGTGACATTAGACTACTGAGTTGGTGACAAGGAGAAGGTTATGGTGAGTGGATTAAACCTTAAACTTGTGATTTGTTTGTACATAGCTTGGTTTGCCATGCTTTATAAAACGCATGATTTCAGGCTGTCCGGAGGGAGTTCGCGACGCGAACATCAGTTCGCGATCGTGAACCGTTGACAGATAGTTTCGGGTATCGATCGTGAACAACTTCGCGGACGCGAATCATAGTTCGCGACGCGAAGCTTTTCAGATCATTGTTTCGGCGTGATTTTTTCGTAACTCGCTTACTTGATATGTATATATGGTTGCTTGAGGACTACTATACATGACTATGTGCACATACGGGGAGAGGTCAGTGCCAGATGTTAATTACCGGGCTGTTGGATACAGGGCTATCGGTTACCATGGTTATGACCAACCATGGTTTAGAGTTCAGCAGAACCGTCGATCCTCTTATATTTGGTTAGCCCTCGGAAACGTTAATTGTTTGCTCGTTGTACTTAACATTAATTCTATGTTTATTCATTCATTTAGATTTGTGCTAATCCCTCCCTCGTTGACTCTTTTCAGGTTGATCGGTGCTTTGGACGGTATTTGACTGAGCTCAGTAAAATATGTTTTTGTAATTGAGTCGTGTCGTTTTTAACACCATATTAAACTATGTTTTATTTTGGGACTAATTCCAGACGTTAATTTATAACTTAAACTTAACTACTTTTGAATCGCTTCCGTACTTGCCCCTTTAAAAAAATAACGGTTTCTATTGCGGTGTTACAAAGCCTCAAACATCTAGAGTTTAAGCTGACTACTCATTTGACAAAAAACTGAAGGTATTCATTATTGTTTGGAGCGTGGTCTTACATACTTCTTCCGTCTCACAAAAAAAACTTTTTACTTAATCTTAAATTTTTGTCCCACAAATACCCCACCATAACTATCCACTAACTATCTTTCTTTCTCTAGACAATCTTATATATTAATCAAAATTATTTTCAATGACCCCACCACTAATTATCATCTTAAAACTTTTGACAAAATAAAATGAAAAGTTTTTTTGTGAGCGGATGAAATATTTAGTAACACAAAATGTATTTTCGAATTAAATTTCAAACGCAACATTTCCCGGTTAATATATACCAAGCTTCCCGTTCCCACCGATTACTGTGAGAATCGAAACGAGAGCAAGTATGGAGATCAAAAGCCCGCCGACGTGCCCTAACACCATCACCGTCCGGCGAAACCCTCCCCGGAGAGCCAGGCCCACCCCTTACTCCGCCGCCCCTCTCTCACTACCTTCATCTTCTAAAACCTCTTCTGCTATCCGTTCCTTCCCCATTCAGGACATCCTATCGATTGACGTTCCCGACAAACCGGAGATTGCAGAGTCTTCGTCTGAGCCTTCAGATTCTGAAAAATTAAGGGTTTTTCTTCGAATTAGACCGATTGCAACGCAACAGAAGGTCGGACCATCAGTTAAAAATGGAGCTCAGAAGAACGTTTGGCCGCAAAACCCTAGAAAAAAGGATGCGTCGAAAACGGCCAAAGCTGCTGGGAAGAAGAAGAGCGAGATTTGTTTGAGAGTGAATGATTCGCATTCTGTTACACTTTGTCCTCCACAAAGCATGACAGATGTTAGACGAACAAAATCCGAAGTATATGAAGGGTTTTCACATGTTTTTTATGCTGAATCGTCTCAGGTTATCCTTCTTCAAAGTTTAATTTGGTTTTGATTACTATCAAATATGAAATGTAGAAGTTGGGGAGCAATATCTGCCCTAAAATACAAAAAAACTTTATCATTATTATTTTATTTGAAACTAATAAATGGTATGAAATTGTACACGGCTTGCTGTATTGTTGAGAATAATCTGTAAAGCTTCTAATATCATGTTTCATTACATCCAATCATAAAACAATGATGATAATAAGTTCAAACTTTTATATAAAGTATGGAAAATAATCAAAGATCAAAATGAGTATTGCTCTAATTCTAATTTGATTTGTTTTTGGCAGAGTGAAGTTTATGAGAAAATGGTGAATCCATTAGTGGATGAGTTTTTGAAGGGTAAAAGTGGAATGTTAGCAGCAATGGGGCCCAGTGGATCTGGTAAAACTCATACTGTATTTGGAAATGCAAGAGATCCTGGCATGGTTTCTCTTGCTCTTCGCCAAATATTTGCAGCAAACGAAAAAGATGGATCTAAATGTTCAAGGTCATTGATTAATTGCTAATCATATATATTGTTTTATTTA
This sequence comes from Calendula officinalis, assembly GCA_963853835.1. Classification (NCBI taxonomy): domain Eukaryota; kingdom Viridiplantae; phylum Streptophyta; class Magnoliopsida; order Asterales; family Asteraceae; genus Calendula; species Calendula officinalis. The sequence continues at coordinate 33,148,649 of OY970824.1, forward strand.
TGTTTTTCTTCATTTCATGAGTAAGTAAGACCATGGTTATTGCCTGTTTGATTATTGACTTTCACTAAATATATATTTCTTTTTGTTATATTGTTGCAGAACATTCTATTTATCAATGTTTGAAATATATTCTGAGAGAGGAAAAGGTGAGAAAATTATGGATTTATCACCCGAAGGAGGTGACTTATTCATGCAACAATCTGTTATCAAGGGCCTTCAAGAGGTTTTGTAACTTTTTATTGTATTTATCATCCCACTTATTCACACTCATAAATTTCCGCTTTCATTCTAATTATTATTATTATTATTATTATTATTATTATTGTTATTATCTGTAATTTTTAAGTTAAATTCAATAGACTAATTTATTCCATATACACAGGCGGTCATCCATGATATTCAACAAGCTGAATCTTTAATTGCAAGTGGAATGTTAAAGCGTTCTACTGCTACGACAAATTCCAATATTCAGTCCAGGTTCATGCTAATTTTCATTTTCTTATTTTTATTTTACATCTGAAAAATCAAGCACACATGTTATTTTCAGTTAAATTTTGACTTGATGAGATTAATGAAGATGATAATGTTAATAAGAAGTAAAGAATATATCTGCTGTTTCTAATAAATGTGAGAATTTTATATTATTCCGGCCGTTCACAGTGCATCATAAACATTCGTTGTGACCTTGACGAAGATATTGCTATTCAGTCTTGCCCTTGTATGTTGACCATAGTTGACCTTGCTGGTGCTGAAAGAGAAAAGAAAACTGGAAATCAGGTGCAAATTATTATTCTTTATATTCTGTTTAAAGTATATTTTCTTTGTAAATGTCTAATTTAATAGTACAACTATTATATAATAATTGCTATTGTTGTCATTATATAAGGTAAGGCAGTGTTTATTTTTTACACTTATCTTTTTTATTAACTATTTTGTGACAACTTTTAATGTTGGCAGGGTGCTAGATTACTTGAAAGTAATTTCATTAACAACACTTCTATGGTATTTGGATTATGTCTGAGGGTATGCGTTATTATAATTATAATTTATAAATATAGTTTGTTGGTTTATGTACAAAAGTTATATCCTAATTTATTTTTATCCATCTGTTTGCCAGTCCTTGTTAGAGCACCAGAAGAACCCTAAGAAACCTTTCCAGAAGCACTTCCAAAATTCAATGGTCTTTTTCTCTTCTCATTTGTTTTTAGTGCTTTAATTAATTATTTGTCTTGAGTTTGTGTAGTGACCATCTTTCTTCAATGTTTCCAGTTGACTAAATACTTGCGTGATTTCTTGGAAGGAAAGAAAAGAATGGCTTTGGTATGCATTATACATATTATTCATTATTCATATATGTATGTATATATGTGTGTGTGTGGGGTATGTATATGTATATTTGTGTCTGTATGTATATATATGACAACTTTTTTAATAGTGTTGTTATAAAATATCTTGACAACTTAGTTGGTAATTAATTATTTGGTGTAGATTATAACTGCAAAGGCAGGAGAAGAAGATTATCAGGATACATCCTATTTGCTAAGACAAGCTTCACCATTCATGAATATCAAGTATAGAAAACTTAAGTAATATTAAACACTTGAAATCAGAGTTGAATTATCTAAAATTTGATGTTTTGTTTTAGGTTTGAGAATATTGAAGAACAGCCTGCAAATACATTTGGCAATAAGAGGCGTACCCAAACATTATCAAAAACAGAGAATGCTAAAAAGATGAAAATTAATAATAATAACCAAGTTTCTATGGTATTTTTCCTTTCTTTTCCTGATATGTAAAATCTAATCCAATCCAATTTCTGCTTAAATATACATGTTTTATAATAATTATGTGACTTTTATTTTTCAGGATGATGAGGTGAAGGCTGGTAACCCTCATAAAGGTTACACTCAAATTACTCATCTCTGTTTTTGCTAAACAAAAAGAATATACATATATATTTGTAAATATGTTTTTCTTTTAATTTATACCAATCTTTACAGTTTTTAAGGATGTTTTGCTTGTTTGGACAGATCTGACTCCAGAAAAAGACAAAGAAGTTGAATTTAACGGTTCATTAGCTGAGTGTCCTGTTATTATTGATGATGAAGCAAATGAGAATAAGGAAAATATAACTGATTCAGTAGAGTTAGTTAGACAGAATCAGATTCTTTCAAAGTTTTCTAGAGCCTTGTGGAATGTTCTGAAAGATTATAAGAACAAACTAGAGGTAAATTCACTTGAAATGACATTTTTATCTATATATATATATATTTTTAATACTGTTGACCTCTCTGGCTTTACAACAGGCCAGTGAAAAGGAAGTTAGTTCATTAAAAGATAGTTTGAATGTTGAAAAACAACGGATTACTTCACTCGAGTCTGAGCTAAACCTGATGAAAGCATCTTGTTCATGTGGTAAGGAAGAAAATGGATCTGAAAACTGCCAATCAGTTGATGTTAATGAGGTTTGTAACTGTAACATACCATTTTTTTAAAGATTCTTTTAACATTTATCAAGCAATCACATTCATGTTAATTGATTGATTAATTGATTTCAATTATTGATTTAGTACCCTAGTAACACAACCATAGAATTTTGCTCTGTTTTTTTTAATGAATTATCAACTTTTTTGTAAATTATTTTCAGTCAATTGCACAAACATCTTCTTCACATCCCATCAAATTGGAGTGCTCCAAAAATAGTATTGACATTACTAGTCCTGTTGTGCTCCTTCATGATTGTTCTGACTTAGTCAACCAAAATCAGGTTTGTAATGTAATTAATTTCAGACTTATAAGACCTACTCACTTAAGTTAACAAATTATCTGATTATTATTATTTTTTTAAATTTCTTTCAGGTAGATGAACAAGTGTCTTGTTCAAATATTTGTGAAGAAGAAGAATATGTGGACAACTATCATCAATGTAAGGCAGACACATCTTTTTTCTTCTTCTTTGTATTAGTCATTAGAGTTGGTTTTTTTACTTATAAATGGGTCGATTTGGGCTATATTTTATAGGGGGTGATTTTTACACCCCAACTTTTGAGGTATATACCACAATTATAGCTTAATATACTTGTACAATCAGTTATAAAACGTGTACTCTGTGGTGTATTAGTTAAAAATTGTGGTACATAAATGAATTCCCATATTTTATCCCTCATGGGTCAAAGTGTCAAACAAAATAATTTAGTAATAATGTGTATTATAATCTATAGTATTGAATAGCATATAATTATAAAGAAGATTTGTCAACTGATACGTTGACCTTTATTTTGACTTTTGAGTAGAAAAACTGTGAATATGTGGTGTTTGCTAAAGAAGATTTGAAGGAAATTGAGTTCAACAATGAAATAGCAGCAGGTTGGATTTTATAATCCCGAATGTTAGGTCTATATTTCTTGCTATATCTAAGTTTGCATTTTTTTTAATTAAAATGCAGGATGTGATATGTTGGAGTTGGTTGTTAGTGATTCAGAGGAAGAAGAGGTTAGTTTAATTTTAATATTTAATATCAAATATTCTCATTTGCAGAACGGTACATTTATTATTTTCAAAATGTCAATTTTTTCCATTTTAGTATCAGTCAAAGGCACAAGTTTCATCCTCAAGTCCCAGTGAATCAGAGTGCTTTCAGCAGCATGACGACACTGTAAGCAGATAGATACATCCTGTAAATATATTATACTTCATATTTGATTAATTATTATATTAAAAGGATGACAAGCCTTTGAATTTTTTTAATTTCTAAAATGTAATTATAATTTCCATGAAGTTACATCATAACTTCACTGAAAATTACTGATAATGTGTAGGTTACTATTGATGAGGAAATAAGCTCTGTTGAAATTATATCAGTCTCCAGTGAGTGTAAAAACGAATAAAACTAACTTTGTTATAATTTAATGATTTTGTAGAATCCCATCCCATACTTCTGACTGTATTTGGACTAATTAATGTGATCTGCTTTAAAGATAAAGTATTTTTGTGGTTGTTAAATTGTAGGTTGTGATTATTTAGAGGCTGCTGTTAGCAATTCAGAGTTAATTATACTTGAAGAAAAAAACACTAAGGGAGATCATGAAGATGAAAATGTTAGTTAAAATTTAATCCTCACTATTTTAATATTTATCTTTTTAATGTTTTTTTATTATTTTCATTTCTTATCAAATTTTGCTTTCAGTCAAATGCCGGTCACAATGAATCAGACTTCTTTGAGAAGCAAGATATATTGGAAGACACTGTGAGCAAATACATATCTTTTGTAGTTTTTTTTTTTGTTTTGGATACATTTTAGCATATTTTTATTTATTTATTTATATTGGTCAGAAAATTGATATCTCAAGTTCTGTTTCTGATAAACAAGAATTAAAGGAAGTTGAGGAAACAGAGGCTAATGGAGAAGTAACAGGTTAGAAATACATACTAAAATTTTAAATTGCATTTAAATATATTGGTTATTATGAAATTCAAAAAAGAACACACAAATAGTGACTTGGACCAGCTTGACCCGTTTTCTTAAATGGGCCGTTTTGACCCATTACATAATTTGTCCATTTTGCTACCTTTAGCATGAATATATGGTTACCATCAAGATCATAAGCGTTCCTTAATTCATAGGTTATGATTCGGCTGGTCAAAGTTCAGAATTGACTTCTGTAATTGGAGAAGAAGATGGTCAAATATCAGAGTTAACTTCTGTAATTATAGAAGAAGCTGGTCAAGATTCAGAGTTGACTTCTGTAATTGGAGTAGAAGCTGGTCAAGATTCAGAGTTGACTTATGTAATTGGAGAAGAAACTGGTCAAAATTCAGAATTGACTTCTATAATTGTAGAAGAAGCTGGTCAAAATTCAGAGTTGACTTCTGTAATTGGAGTCGAAGCTGTTCAAATATCAGAGTTGACTTCTGTAATTGAAGTTGGAGCTGGTCATATTGTAGAGTTGACTTCTGTAATTGGTGAAGAAGCTGGCCAAAATTCAGAGTTGACTTTTGTAACTGAAGATGAAGCTGGTCAAAATTCAGAGTTGACTTCTGTAATTGAAGATGAAGCTGGTCAAATATTGGAGTTGACTTCTGTAATTAAAGATGAAGCAGGTCACAGTTCAGAGTTGAGTTCTGTAATTGGAGAAGAAGCTGGTCAAATATCAGAGTTGACTTCTGTAATTGGAGAAGAAGCTGGTCAAATATCAGAATTGACTTCTGTAATTGAAGATGAAGCTGGTCAAATATCAGAGTTGACTTCTGTAATTGGAGAAGAAGCTGGTCAAAATTCAGAGTTGCCTTCTGTAGTTGGAGATGAAGTATCTACCACTTTTGAGGAAGACAGACCAGAACACAAAGAAAAAGAGGTTAGTATAATGACTTTAATCTATCTATAATTTCATATAATTATTGTATGATTTATTGTTTTCCTGTTGTAATGTGTTGTGCAACTCAAAACAAAAGCTAAAAACATGGTTGAAATTATTAATTTTGAAATTAATTTAATATAATATTTTTAATGTGTAATGTAACAGCCCTTATTTTGCTTCTGCTTACCAATATGTGCATGGAAAACATATTCAAGATTTTCTTCATTACCTCAAACCTGAGTGAACGTACAAGTGGTAATACTGTGGATGGTTTTAAAGATAATGAAAAAGACCCTATTTTTTTAAATAAATAAAAAATGCTTGACAAAAAGTGTCAACAACCTTACCCGACCCGTTTGGTAAAAAAAATTCACAAATGCTTCACACTCACTTGTAATTTACTTTTGCAGAAATGCACAATCAATTGTCAGCAATATAGTATATTTAATATTAGATTAAATTAATTATATTATATTACTGGTTCATAGGTTATCTCTGATCAGCAAAATAAAGATGTTATCAGTTTTCAAAGCTCTGAGGTGCCAAGTGTTCAGCCCTGCCAATCGAATCCCGTGAAACCCAAAAGGTATTATTGGCCTTTTTATTAGTTTACATTAAAAATTTGTATAATAATAATATTATTTTGCATTCATGTCTAACACATAATTTATTTACAAAAATCCAAGACCAGTTTTGAACTATACTAAGAAGTACATGTTTGTTATTTATAATTTGACATGTTACATCTGCGTATTAATATATTATTAGCAATTATTTTTGAGATGAAAATAAAGTATTGGTTATTTTGAAGCTAATATGTTTTCTTGGTTTATTAGGAGACTTAGACCTGCTTCATCTGTGATGTTAAGGAATATAAACATTTTAGACTTTGATGATGCAACTGAAATGCCAAAGGTATATTTTTATTCATTTTCTTATATAAACTAATAATAATAGTAATATTAATAATAATAAAAAGTAATATCTGTTTGTGTTTTTAATGTTTATAATTGCATGCATGCAGCAATCTGGAAAAAGAGGGGAAAAGGAAGATTTTGGTAGCAAAAGAACACAAGGTAGCAACACTCTTCTACAACTCCTTAAACAAAATCTCCATCACTAGAAACAAAAATTAAAAACTAAAAACTAAAATACACTTTTGAACTTGTATATGATGGAATTCTTTTGGGATATTATGCTAATTTCAGCTTCTTCTAGCTATATAACATCTGTTTTTTTGTTGCAAAATTTCAAAATGAAATTGCATTATTGGCTTGTGAATATTTATAAAACTTCTCTTGTTATCTTATTGAATATCGCCATGTTAAACTGCACAACATTTACTTAAAAATGAGTTTATTAATGATATATATTAGGTAGGGTTGACAATTTGTGTTGTGGTTTGGTATGTTTATATACCCTAACTTAACCAGTTTAGTCAATTGTCATTCGGTTCTATCATAGAAATGTGTATTAAACAAGTTAGTTGTGTTAACAAAAAAGGCTCTTGTTGTAAAGGGATAGAAAGTGATCTGAAAGCAATAAATGACATTTTGATTCTGTTTGGTTGAATAGAATAGTGATGAAGGAATGAAATGAGTGGCAAAATGGAATGATATATTGTATTTCATTATCATGTTTAGTTAACATTAAAGATTGAAAAATATCATCAAATATTGTTGAGTTAGTAAAATATATAAATAGTTCTTGTTAGTTAATAACTCAATAAAACATTAAAACATTTAAATTTTCAAAAAATAAATAATTAAAAAATATATAACATTAAAAATTTAGATAAGATTATTATTAGAAAAATGTAATTTTAATATTAATCAAATTTTAATTTAAAAATTATATTTTATAAGTTTTTATAATAAATTTATGGTAAACTATGAATTCTCAATCCATTCCCTTAAAGGAATGAAAATAAACACCTATACCTGCAAGAAGAAATCAAAATTTTTTATATTGGCAGCTTTTAAAATCTAATTAGGGCATGTTTGGAAAAGCTTATCAAGGTAATGAGTTTGAAACTCCTAACTAAAAAAATGGGAGAAGTAATGTAAAATTTATTCAAAAATATTAATAAAAAAAAAAAAAGTTGATATATTAATTGAATAATACTATGAAAGGGCAAAAAAGTTGATAGCATGTATTGATAATTTTAGGAGTTTTTTTCCGTTAATATATGTTCGATAAATATTTTACATATAAAGCATACTATCCATACATAAATTTTATTGCTAGGATCCCGTGGCTATAATCAACTCTCCTTCATCCCGCCTACTATCCGTACATATAAAGCATACTATTCGTTCATATAAATATTTTACATAGAAAGCATACTATCCGCCCCTATATAGATGTTTTTTACAATCTAGAGGATTTACATATAAAGCATACTATAGATGTTTTTATTTTGGAAACTCTTACCATGATAACAACATATATTTTGTCCACAATTTTCTCTGAAAACATGAAAAGCTTATGTCTCCATTCCGTCTTGAACACCAAAACTCCAATAACACCCCAAAACCCCGTTGCAAAACCACAAGTTATGTCCAAGGCATACCTTCATCATCGATCGACTCCTTAGATTTGTTCTTTGTTTTTGAGTCTTCATGAGTGAAGCACTTCTTTGGCAATGGATCTCCACATAGATCATTGTTCCCAGCATATATTGATGGATATATAAGGGTTTGTAGTTGATCTCCTGACGGAATTTGTCCTGACAATTTGTTGTGTGACAAATTCAAACTCACTAAAAAATTCAAAGATGCAATGTTTGGAGGAATTATCCCAGACAACTTGTTAACCATTCCTTTGAATTCTCGGAGGGATATGTCATGTTAAGTTGTTGTGTGCAAATTTGAAGATGCGAGATTTTGCACAAAGATTTTGGAATTCTTCCCTTAAAGTTATTTTTGTGTAGCCTCAAAACAATCAAATTTGTGACTTTATCTCCTATCCATTCAGGTATGTTCCCCGAGAATCTATTTTCACCCAAATCTAAGACATGTAGATTACTTAAATTCCCCAATTCTCGAGGAACCTCACCTCTAAAGTTATTATCATTCAAGTTTAGCCACTCTAATGATGAAGAATGATGTGCAATAGAACTTGGAATGACGCCATACAACTCATTTGAGCTAAATATCATGGTTCTCAAATGTTGTAGTTTCCCAAGACATGTAGGAATTGTCCCTCTTAACCTATTTTTGGAAAGATTAAGAAGTTCCAAGTTACCCAAGGCTTGTAGCCTAGTGGTATCCAAGGAGGATTTATGGTGTTGCCGTCATGGGTTCAAGTCCCGTCGTGGACTAAAAAGGTGGAAGGTTCGAGGGAAGGCATACTGCCCCTTGTGGATGTCACTGTCTAGGCTCGAACCACTAACTTACTAACTTGCCGTTCAAAAAAAAAAAAAAAAAAGAAATTCCAAGTTTGTCCTTGTGCACAATGACCATGGAATGAAAAGATTATTTTGAAATGCTAGTATTAGACAACATTAATCTCTCAATATTTCTTTGAGTTTGAAGCCACTCTGGAAGTCCATCTACAATCTTGCAAGAAGTGAGATCAACACTTATTAATTGGAATGGAGGAATCCATTGACATGAGATATTGAATGTCAACTTACTATTAGAAGCTAGATGCAAGTAGTTTAACATTGAAAGGTTAGCAAAATGGTCTTGAGAAACTACCCCTTCTAAAGACATATCTATAGATTGGAGTTTGGTGAGTTGCCCAAGTGAAACCGGGATGATCCCATTTAACTTATTGTTTCTTAGATTCAAATCTTTTAGAGATGCTAATCTTCCGAATGATTCTGGAATTGAACCATTTAATCGATTATTAGATACATCCAATTCTTCTAATAATTTGAATCTTCCGATTCCATTCCTCGAGAGATGTAAGCCTCTTAAGTTAGCCAAGGGATTCTGGACCATTTAAACTCCGATCTAAGTATAGCCTCTCCAATGCATATTTCTGATACGTTTGTTGGTGAATCAATCCATTCTATTGGAAAATAATCGTTTCAAATGACATTGTCTCCAAATTCCAAGATTCTCAATCTCCTTAAATTTGTCTAAATTTAGCCCGATTCCTATAAGGTCAAGAACTCAAATTTGTTAAAATAGAAGGGAAGCTTCCTCCCATCAAATTAAAGCTGAGGTCAAGAAGTTGAATGTGGAGTGAAATTGAAATGAGTAGGTGAAAGATGCGCCTTTTGGAGGCTACAACTTGACAAATGTAGCTCTAATAAAGAAGTGATCATGTGTAGATGCTAGACTAAGATTATAGTCTGAAAGATCCAAGAATTTTAAGGATGTCATGTTGAGTTGACCTTTTAGATCTAAGTGTTTGATGTTGGAAAGTGTTAATTAAAAAAAGTCGCAAGATCACCACACAGCTCGACAAACTTAACAAAGGAGTTCTATAAAGCATGGTTTTGTGCACTACTAAGATCCACATATTGAGATTCTCAAGTGACCAGAGGCTATTTATCCATGCCATATCATTAGTTGTCCATATGTGTTGTAACTTAGATCAAGAAGCTTTAAATTAGAAAGATTACCTTGAAACAGAGAGATTGAGGTAAATCAATGAAGTTAGGAATTTTGCTTCCTTGAAAATCATTCCCACTCAAATCCAAGTATTTTACATGACATTGTCACAGTAAACTCTTTCCCACAAACAACAATCCTTCCCAACCCACTCATATTATAGGTATCTTTGATGTTGTGTTTCAAGTTAAGAAGACTCATGACACCGTAATACTTGCTGTTGCAACCAAGAAAATACTTAGAAAAATAACCCATTGATTCCCCATTATTCAACCTCAACTCAGGTACAAAAAGTAAATTTGGATTTTTATGATGTTCTCTTGTCATCAATAAATGTTTATGTCATGGAAGACTTGGAAGTCAAGAGTCAATGTAATTTATATACCAAACTATTGGTCCTCGAACATTTTATTTTTCTCACAAAGGACAAATAGTTATACGTTTTTCCTTCGGACATGACTTTGAAGTCAACAAAGTAAACTCCTGAACAAAAGTAGTGCCATGATGGACGTTGGATTCAACTCAAGGTCTCCTTGTGTAATACTCCCTCTCTCCCAAATTTATTGTCCACTAGAAAAAAACACATAGTTTAAGAAAAATGCATTAATTACATTATGTCACCAATTAAATTTTCTCTTTTCAACTTAAATGGTTTTTGATTGGTTGAAACTTAAGAGTAAACAGTCATTTTGGGACAAACCAATATAGAAATGTAGACAATAAAAATGGGACGAAGGTAGTATAACATAGAAAAATAGAAAAAATTTATTGTTACTAAATATTAATACTTAATTCTTATATTTATAGAATAATTGATATGGAAAATCAACTATTTTTTTTTCTAATAAATTGAATTGGATATTTGTATTGATTAAATGAAAGAGAAGATAAATATGAAGATTTAATAAGAAGTAATATTATCACTCATATAACTATACTTGTGTATTTCACATTGTTAATTAGAATTGTTTCTTCTTTGTCATTTACTGAATTTTCTTTATAACTATCTGCAAAATTGTATTCAAAATTTTGGAACGCCAAGATGGTATGCTGCTATGGTGAAAGTTTTGGTTTGTGGTTTGTTTATTTTTTTCCCCTCCTTTTTTTGTTTTTATCTTTTTATCACATAATTTTATACTATATAACTTTTTTAACTGCTTAGCTAATCTTTTTCTGAAGATATCAACTGATCGACTGGTCAGTCTCATGAATAATCGTCTTATAGTTTCAAATTATACTAGCACTGCGCAATGCGGCGACGGGTACTCTGTAACTATATTTTGCATTGACGATATATAGTAATGGTTGTGGTGACAATAGTGATGATGGGTGGTGATGGCGGCGGTAGTAATTGTGGTTGTGTGTGATGGTAGTGGGGGGTGGTGGACTTGTGGTCAATAGAATAGTATGAATTTAATGATTAATAAAGATAGTAGAGTATATAAATAATTGTAGGAAAGTAATCAACATATGTCATAACAACTCAGTTGGTTAGAGCTGCTTGTTAATAACATTAAGATCACATGTTCAGGTCATGAGGCTGTTAATTTTTTCAAGACGTAAATCTTTCCCGAAATAACAAGTGTTTTGACCGAAAATTAAGTTTTGCTAATTTGAGAAATCACGGATGCATTATATATAAGAAAGATAAGTTATATTTCTAACAAATGTCTAAATGGAATATATATTACCATTTTTTGGCAACATAAGAACACCGGCTGCACATTTAAACTAAAAAAAATATAAACCTTTTTAACACTGTTTGGAGGATTTTGAAGGATTAGACGGACTATCAAGTGCTACATGATAGGATCACTTATTTTTTTTAGATAATAATTGAAGTTTTTGGTTTACCACCAATTACAAACATATCCTACCTTAATCATAAGTGAAACCACAAGTTTTTATGTGACCAAAGTCGATTTGGAAAGGGTTCTATCTTTGCTCGAAATTGTATAACCTCGCTGTAACGTACGAGTTAAAAATCCTTGTTTGGACACATTTGTTTCTTTTATTTTCTTTTATATTGCATTTAGCAAAAACACGAGATAATAACACTAAAAATAAATGAGAGGTAGTAAAAAGCTCATGATGACAGCGCAAGAAATTGATTTCCAATGTATCTGTCATTGAATTGTAGACCAAATTTGGCTGATTCATCTTCGAATTGTGACAACAGTTCCGACCAATCCAGAATTTATCTATGATCGTAATCTTGGAGACTAACGAAGACCGTGTTTCAATTACATTTAAAAGTTGAATCAAGATATAGATATATTCTAACTTATGTCAAAGTTGAGAGACCCATTTAAAAGCATATGTAACATTGTTTATATTTTACCTATAATAATAATAATACTCCGAGAATGTTACTATTTATCAACTGTTTATAAATAGTGTTGTGTATTCTTATTTTTTTTTTAAAATTTTATGAATATTTTTTTAAATAAAATATCGCACTATGAATATTTTAACTAAGACCACCCGTAACGCACGACCGGCGACCGGCCACCTCACTCCCTCCGACGCGTCCCGCCCGTTGCCGCCCTCCCTCCCCGACGCGTCCCCTGTGCTGAGTGGTCGAGAAGTCGACCGATGGGGGTGTGTGTTCCAGCGACCTCTTTTGCCTCTTTTTCCCTTATATATATTAATAATTAATAATTTAATAATATATTATATATAAAATAAATATTATATTTATATATATATATTAATAAAACGAAAATTCTAAAAAAAAATTAAAAAAAAAATTGGTCGCCGATTCGGTCACCCATTACGGGCATTTGGTCGCTGTCTGGTCGTGTGTTTGATCAGGAGAGAGAAAGCTGATGTGGCGCAGAGGTGGCAGGGGTGACCAAACTGGGTTTGGTCACCCATTACGCCCAGTCTAAAAATGTGTCAATGTTCCCTATGCTTAAGGTAGAACTTCTCCTTTTTGTTTCTTCTACTTAGTTAAGGTTTAAAAACAGGAAAACTCACAAGAGATTTCAATTGGTAAGTTGATCAAACAGGTTTCGGATAAAAAATGTGTAACTTTCGTACGGTTAGGTTGGGGTGACACACAATCTTTTAAAACTTGGTGAATAATAATTGTGATAAATATGATTAGTGAAGTTACACTATTACAATACTAAAGAGGCTTTATGTATATTTAGATTGACTTTAAACATTTTTTCCTTAAACATTTTTTTCAAAAGAATTAGTTTTACAATACAAGAAGAGCTGACAGTGCACATCCTCTATATGTAAAAAAGATCTTTTATTTATTTTAATGACAAGAACACGATTAGAATAAACAAAAGATGTATCATTTGACTAAAAACCGGTCAAAATCATAACCTCGTGGTAAAAAATAAAGCAAATATCCCAAATGCTAATAGTAAACATTTATAATAATACAATCTTTTGTGAAGTAGTCAATCATAAAGTAGTTAAAAAAAGACAAACTCATGAAACAAAAAACTAATGCAATAAAAACCATAAACCTCTCTAAATTCCTTTGATATATATGGAGAAAAGAAGAAATTACAACTCTAATTGTTCTTAAAAAACGAAATTAAGAAATAAATCACTGTAAAAATCTACTTTCTTTTGCCAATTAATCCCGACACCCACACCCACAGTCGCTAAAACCTCTTTTTATTCAAATTGTACTCCTAACACCCCTCCAACTAAAACTCCTCCATTTTCCCTAAATCTATAATTATCCCTAAAATAGTTATAATTATACTAATAATAATAAAAAACAGAGGGAAAGCCAGCAGGCAGATCAACATGAATAAAAATCATAAAAAAAAAACGATACCTTCGTCTACTGCCATGGCGGTTGTTGATGCTTATAGTTCATAGGGAACAATTCCCAACCGCCATCTGGTTCTTCCCGTTTCCCGCCAACAACCGAACTCGAAGAAGCTTGATTATGATTATAATTATGATTTTGATTTGGATTATAATTATACTTTAAAAACTGTCTTAATCCCCCGTTATTCTCACGATTCCCCATTTCGGTTACAAAACCCGAGTTCAAATCTAAGCTGTTGCGTGACGGGCCCGCACCATTTGACCCACCGGTTGCAGCCATGTTGAAGTGACTTGGTTGAGAAAACGAAGGTATGGGTGCACCGGGCGGCCCGTAAATGGCCCCCATTGTGTAACCGTTGTGCCCGTAATTATAACCGGGTAGATTTGCATAAGGAATGCATGACCCGGATCCGGACCCGGGTCGACCCAAACTGAAATCAACGGAAGGTTCTAGAAGCCTTCCGTTAGGCTGATTATGTTGATGATGAAGTGGCGGTGTGTGTTCGTTGGTGCGGTTTACCTCAACTTGTGTACCGAAAATGGAAATAACCGATTCGTCTCGATCTCGTTTGTTGGTAAATAACTTACCGAGAAAATGATTATTATTATTATCATTATTATTATTGTTTAAATTTAAATCGATGTTTCTAAAAGACGGCTGCATTGGAGATGATGACGAGGACACAGACGGGCTTCGGGGCCCGTTTTGTCTCAAAGACCCGACCCGGGTTTCTCGTTTCCAATCCAATGAAATAATCCCAACATCATTTTCCTTTTCCCCGAGACTATTAAGATCCAGTTGCACTTTTTCAACTTTATCATCACTGTTTTCAGTCACATTTAGGTCAAAATCAAGACGATCCAACCATTGGTTTGAGTTATTCTGACTCGACGAGGGCGAAAACGTCTTTTCACCTTCGGGAATCCGTCTAAAAGCACTAGTGGCAGCTGACCCTTTCCATCCGAGAGCACCCTCGAACTGCAAAGGTGCACCGGGCAGCAGCCCGTTTGCTGCTGCTGCTGCCCGTGAAGCCGAAACAACCGAAATCCGGGTCAAACCCGGGGTCAAAATCGGGTCAACCGTTCCGTCAATTTCGGCTTCTTCAGAAGAAAATTCTTGATTTAAATCAAACCCCGAAAAGCCCTTTTCGGGTGCCGATTCTTGAACCTTATCCGAAACTTGAGTAGGTTCGGGTTCAGGTTCGGGCCCAGGTTCAGGTACGGGCCCGAAATTGGATTGTGGTCCGTTTTCATTAGTAGAAGTACTACTACAACTTTGTTCACGTGAATCGATTTCTCTTTCGACTTCAATTGCAACTTGTCTAGCAAGTTCTAACGGGTCCACCATTCCGTAATCCAAATCCATGTCAGATGGTCTGTTATTAATCAGATCATCTTGACTTTTTGTTGACTTTTTAGAAAACCGTAAACGACTATTACCAGAATCATCATCGCTTTGAATTACATCATCTTTTTTTTCATCTTCATCAATATCACTATCATTTTCCGAATTTGATGTCGTTTTAGGGTTTTCAGTTTCCTGAAAACCACCACTAGTAGAATCGCCAATACCACAAGTGGTATTGAATTCCATTGTGGTGGTATTGTGATCATGTGGTGATCCCTCACCATCAATCATTTCTTCATCTTTGTCAGTTGTGTTTTCTGTTATTTCAGTTTTTTTAACCGACTCTAAAACATGGTCAACATCAGTACTTGAAGCCAAAGTAGTCAATTCCTCTGCACCCTCGATCTCCTGCTTCTCATTCACATCTTCCAAAACCAAAATTTCTGATTTGAAATCTTCGTTTTCAACTTTAATTATTTCCGTTTCAGATTCTGTAACAATTTCATCTTTTGGTATTTCTTTTTCATCAATTTCTTGTTTATCATTCTCAATTGAATTAACATCTGTTTGAACTGTAACAACTTCCTCAACTGGGGCCCACTTATCAGACAAACTTTTAGCTTTTTCCCGAACCAGTAAACTAAAATGACCAAAAAGCCCCTGAACAGTTTTCCCAATTCCCGAAACACGGTTATCAATCTCTAGTCTCTCAACTGCCCGTAACAACAAAATCATTAATTCTTCCAACAATTCATTTTCACCATCACTATTTACAAACTTTTGAGCATCATTAATCCATTTATTAATGAAAATTAGTCCATCTAATTTGATGAAAAGTTCGAGACATTCTTTATTTTCAGTGTTTGCAATTGTTGTTGCAACTGCAGACCATTGTTCGGTTGTTTCATTGATATTTTGGGTAATATTATTATCTTTTTCATTTTGCATAATGGTGATCAGTTCGTTGATTCGGGCTGGATTTGTGAGCCCATCTTTTAATTCGGTTATGGTAAAGAAGTTTTTGAGAGTCATGTTGATTCAACTAACGGGTAACTGTTTTCAAGATTGAACCAAATAAGAAGTATGCTAGTACAGTAGTTATTGACATTGAGGGAGTATAAGCATACCCATCTGATAAATTAAATTACCAAAATACCCTGCGAACATAAATCAAAGTATATAATGAACAAAAAAACTGCAAACTCTAAGAACAACTAGAAATAATGAACACCTGAAATCATGAATAAAAAGAAAATTTACCATATGAATCAAGTTCCCTGTTGATCAAGCTAAAATTGTAATCCAGATTAGATCCACCGATTCACAGTTCAGTCAACCTGCAATTAAAATAACAACAAAGAGTTGAACACATAAGAAACTTTCACATAAGGTAAATTCAAAGTTTCAAACCCTAATTAAAGCAAAAAAGAAAAAAAAAAAACATGTAAACAGTGAGAACTCAAAAGAAACTCAAACAATTCAATGAATCCAATTAGCTAACCCTAATTATAAATTCAAAACGCAAATTCTTCAATTGAATACCAAGTATGAAACCCTAGTTATAAATTCAATTTCCGCTTCAGACTAACAGTCGTTTGTAGATATAAAAAAAACCACTAGATATTAATTCTATTAGATTTCCTTCATGTTTACATAATTAAACCACATAATAATAAGTAAGAAATTAAATTTCTATTGATCCTTAAGAAAACATCGTAAATGTTAATAAAATCAGGAAAAAAATATAAATTCATAACAAGCAATATAACTACTCACTACTCAAATTAAATTCATCATTGAAATTAAAACAACAAACAGCGACATAGAGAGAAAAACACTGAAACATTCGATTTTGTGCCTACAGTACCATGGTCGGTGTTTCTCTCTCTAAACACAGCTTCTCTCTCTAGAAATCATTGAAAATCAGTGTAGATTTATACCTGAAAGCGTGAAATTATCGGTTGTTAGAAAAACCTCAGGCGTTTCTGTATTTGCGTCTGAACAAAAGAGAGATCGATCGAACGTTCCTTTATCGCTTTGCTTCTTCAGCTGTTTTCTTATTATTTCTAATTTACATAACCATCCCTAATCTTTTCATCTATATCATTTTCACCCCCACATTTCTTACTAATTGTGAATCAGACACAAGTAATGGCAAAATAATAAATAACGTAAGCATGTACTTAACACTTTTATTTTCTAAATTTATGTACAACTTCAACTTAAACTGAAAGACATATTTGGTAAAAATGTACTATTCTCTAATCATTACTAGCAGGGTAACCGTAATGCGGCGTCGGGTACCTAGTTACTATATTTTGAGGCGAGCAAATGTTGTTAGGTCGTACGTCTTTTGCATTAAATTGATTATCGAGAGGTCTTGTGATGTACTTCCACTCCCAGATGTACTAGACATTAAATTAGTTTTGTCAAATTTCAAAATGTTGATACGCCGGCATTCATGGATTGGAAACACCTTATTAAGGTAGTGTTCGAACATCTTAACCAAAGCTGTGAGTTTGGTTAGTGGTAAGTGCTTTACCTTTGGACCTGTCTCACGCGGGTTCGAACATTGTAAGCAGCTTTTTAAATATTTTTCAATCCGAAAAATTGAACATTTCTAATTATGGCAGGTTTGAATTCAGACATGCCTTAATTAGAAATGTACAATTTACTTTATAAAGTAGTATAGATAGTTGTTTCTTCATTTTTAGGCGCGTTTGCTTGTTCCAACTTAGATTTTGCAATTTTGGAAGTTCTTACTACTTCCTCCGTATCAAAATAAGTGAATCACTTTAAAGTTTATAATTTTTTGAGGTAAAATAAGGTAATAAGAGATTAGTGAAATTAAATGGGATAATTATAATTGATGAACCCACACCTTTTACTATTTTTAAGAAGATGACAAAAATGGATGTGTATCATACCTTTAATGATGTTTAAAGATGGATAAGTAAGGGTAAAGAGATAATTTTAAATATAAAAACTTACCAAATAAGGTAAATTATTAAAGTGATTCACTTATTTTCATACAACCCGAAAAAGAAAGTGATTCACTTATTTTGATATGATACGGAGGAAGTATATGATATTTACTAATTAGAGTATTAATTTATCAGTAACTTTAGTTGGCTGAATTGGTAATTTAAGAGACGGGTTAACTTTTACACTATATGGAGGTTTAAGGATTCTTACTCGATTCAAACAATTCACAGGGATGTCTTTGAGGAGGTGCAGGTCTGCAGGATGTGCAGCCGCACATGACCCATATTTTCTAGAGGCCCAATTTTTATATATATCTTATATATATAATATTAAAATTTAAGCCAACTTAATAATTTAATAGAAAAAAATTAGAAAATCCAAATTTTTATAAAAATCTTATATTCAGGGGGCCCATTTTCATGTTTTCGTACAGGACACTTAAAATCTCAGAGACGCCCATCACAATTCATATGAGGGTTACGTCAATCTATTTAGCGAAGTTTTATCGCACTAATATTGATGGTCCACTTAAGGTGGAGTTGATACTATGGTTAAAAGAATAGTTATATGAAATAATATATAGATGTATTTTCTTATTGTAAGTTTCAGTTAGTTTCATATTATATGTCTAAGTATGTAAATATATGATTCATGATTTCTTTTAAATGTATCGCTATTCTTCATACATCCGATTATTCTTAGTATCGCTATTCAGCACACGAACCAGCTAATCACGAATCAAGTGGCAAAAACAAACTTGCACGAGCCCAGAAGTTAATCGTGAATGAGTTCGAGCTTTGACAAGTTTTTGGTCCAACAATTTGCATCCCAAAAGAAACCTCAAGGAAGGAGTTTGACATCCTTCTCATATTATTGGTTATAAACCTCACTTGGGTTTGTTCTTCTATCAATGTGAGATAATTTTTCACCATTTAATTTGTTTGATTTTTTGTTCTAGAAACCCATATTGAGAGTCGATATCTCATTCTCCACAACTTTATTTTTGACATTTGTTTGCTCGTTGTGTAGCTTTCACAAAGGTGAACGCAAAACTATCAACCATCAATTACATATAACAAATATACATGTAATTACATGCGTCCAAAGTTGGTGAAAAGTCATTTTCAACATATTTTCAACAAAAATAACGATATATAAAATTCAACCATAAAGTCATTTGTAATAGACGAACTCCCGTCGTCACAAGTCTAATTATATTGTAGCCAAAATAGTTAACTTTGTCAATTATTATATCTACTTTATTTCGTCAATAGCAAATATGTGTTTTGAATGTAAAAAAAATTAACCATATTTTTGTTATTTATTGTCAACTAAATGTTAAATATTTAAGAACTAATTATTTTTAACATCCATTAAGTCATATCCACCACCAACCTCGCTACAGCCTGTCACCACCATCTTCTTCATCTCGTTACTGACCCATAGCGTGATTACCCTACTATTGTTAGAAAAAATGTGTACCAAACAACTTTTGTTCTCTGCAAAATATAGTTACATATGCATCTGACGCTGCATTGTGCCGATATCCTAATATATAATAGTAAATGATTTAGCTAAATGACAGAATTAACGTTTGATCACAAATGTTTTTATATACTATAATTAGCAGAATGTCTTTGAATTTCTACAAACATACAAACATTTTATATTACTTTTATTAGACTAGTATTCTATGTTGACTTCTATTATCTTATAGAAGACAAAACAAAGAATCCAATGTTTCTTCTTCTTCTTCTTCTCTTTTTTTTTTTTCTTTGATTATTAGTTTTGTTTTTGGTAATACTTAAGATTAGGGATGAGCCTAGGTCGGTTGACGAAAAGATGAAGTTCGAATAACCAAAATCATTAACCCATCCATTATATTTTATATATGGAGCAATAATCAGTTAATGAAGGTAGTTCGAGTTTAGATTCTGTTAATATCGTTTAACCACAAATATTTTGGGTACATTCATGTTTAACCTAGATTTAAACCATATATAGTTTGCCATTCCATCTACTTTAAAAAAAGGAATCATTAATAAAGATTCATTTTTTACATGTTTATTGGCCCGACAAGAAGAATAACCAGCCAAATAATAACATTTTGAACTTCCATATAAATTATCTACGTATAACTAGTTGTTCGGTTAATTGGTGGATCGGTTTCCATCAATAACCATAGACGAACTGAATTTTCTAGTTAATTGTTTTTTTTATAAACCCAACTGTCAGTTGTTGCAATGTAAGTTAGTTTGAGTAAGCTAAATCGGTTAATTCAGTTATGAGCCACTTTTTTTGGTTTTTATGATCATCCCTGCTTAACATTGTGGAGATAAGATTTAAAACCAAAATAAAATTCGAGTTTCAGTAATTGGCCGAATCCTAATTTTATGAATAGATGTGAGTTAGTAAATCTAGCTTGTAAATTGTAAGCTAAAAAAAAATCATTATATGTAAGATGCTAAGATAATTTAGATTAGGGTTACTTTATTGCAAATAGTGTTATTTACTCAGTTCTTTTATACATAAGATTTAAGGTTTTTAGTGTTTCATTATAGCTTTCACTATGAATATTGTTTGTATGATATCAGTTTGCATCAACTCAACAAAATATTAAATAAAACATTACTTCGATTAAGGTTAGTTTTTTTTATGAAGAACAATTGAGATACTTAACTTTTTCTTAGTGAAAATGTTCTTCTAATAGTTGTCTTGTTTCAAATTGATAAATTATAATTATTTTGATCAAATAATAATAATTACAAAAATAATAATCATGTTGATATGGTCCAAAGTTTTGCACTTTGAAAAGGAAATTGAAGACCCAAAATTTAGTCAACGTAAATAACTTGTAACTTTTATGGGGTTAAACTATAGAAGAGGTTAAACTACAGGGTATCCTTTTGAAATTCAACCCCTCCTTTCATTTTCTCTTTATTGTTCTTTCCTTTCTTTCAGCTTCTTTCAGCAATACTCTGCACGTGGTTTTTTTCAATAAACAAAAAGGAAAATTAGACGGAAAATAAGCCTATCACGTGACCATCACGTGATCATGATATTTCTAACTCGGATAAGGAATCGGATCTTCTGATATCCTACCTGACTGGGCGAACCATTTTCTTCTCATGTTATTATTAAGAATTACTTCCTCCGCAATAACAAAGTTTACATTTCATTTACGCACAATTTTTCAGGAGATAGTTAGTTAAAGGTGAGCATGGGGCGGTTTTTAACTAAAACCAAACCCCGCGCCAAAAGTTCGGGTTTTAAGAATTACATCCCGTTCGGTTTTGGGCTTTTCGGTTTCGGTTTTTCGGGTTTTTGGGTTTGGTTTCGGGTTTTTTTCGGTTTTTTAATTTCCTTTAAATTTACCAATTTGTTACCTAAAAATTAATATTATGATTCAAACTCCCGAACCTTAACTCATTTCATTATAAATAAAAAAACAACTAGTAAGTTTAATATAATGTAATAATAAATTCAACTAACATAATTTGAATAAGATTAATAATATAATAACATCCAATAATCTTTGGCAACAATCTTAGTCCATGTATTCATCCGTAGAAGTTTCATTGCATAGTTAATATCCTTTTTATTTCTATATCAAATCTTTTAAAATATAGGAATATTTTTATAAAACTTAAAATATATATAATGGCGGGGCGGGGCGGGTTTTTCGGTTTGGTTTTTCATATGCCCCCGAAAACCGCCACAAACATTCAGGTTTTCCAAAAATCAAAACCGTTGATATCGGTTTTTCAAATGATTCGGTTTTTTCAGTTCGGTTTTTTCGGGTTTTTCGGTTTTTATGCTCACCCAAGTTAGTGGTGGGGTCATTTGTAATACTTTTGATTAAAATATAAGGTTAGATTGGATAGAGAAAGTGTTTTATTGGTGGAATGATTGGTAATAATATTATTTTATTAGGTGGGCCCCTCAAATTTGAGAAATGTAAACTTTTTAGTGGGACAAAATTTTAAGGAGAAATGTAAACTTTTTTGTAGGACGGAGGGAGTAATTACTAAAATAGACCAAAAAATGTGAGAGACTTCCATTTAAGACTGATATACTTCAATCTTCCCAAAATAGCCCGTGCGACTGAGAGACTTGAGCATCACTAACTGGGAGCAGCACTAACGGAGCAGCACTAAGTGTTGAGCAGTACTAACGAGCAGTAGTAATAAGGTTGAGCAGTATTAACGAGCAGTAGTAACAAGGTTTAGAGTAGTAGTAATAAGGTTGAGCAAAACTAACGACCAGTAGTAACAAGGTTAAGCAGCACTAATTCGAACACGTGGCGGCGTTCTAGTGGAGTAGCACGGTCGTACGGTCGCACACACGGTCGCATGATCTATATTGAGAAGAATTGAATTACAAGTGTATACTTAAGAAAATTTTATTTCATTTGTTTCAAATTTACCCTATTATTAATATTTGAGTAAATTCAGAAATTGTTATGATGTTCCAAACTCTATGGTTATATCTTTATATTTATGTTTTGGTGATTTTTTTCCTTATTATTATCCTTCCGTGCATTACTATATAAATCGATCAGTTAAACACCCTCATGTGAAAAAAAAAACATGAGAATACAATCATCTTTCTACGTTTCCCGCCATTTAAAACCTTTTTCTCACTCAATATATAAAAATATCAAAACAAATAGAATAAAAGTAGGAAAAGACGAAAATGCCCTCATATACATTATATATGGGAAACTTAACAAAAAAAAAAGGAAAAAACTTAACAAGATCAAACAACAATAAATAACACCTCAATTTCTGATGCAGGCTAAGTTTGAATTGACATATCCTTTTGTTTTTGGAGCACATGTGAGAAAAGAAGTTGCGCTAAAATGAGTATAACTTGAGTTACGGGACTCTGTTTCAGGCCTACAGTCAAATCGAAACTTCCATTTTAATGTTTTTTTTTTTTGTCTAGTTTTTGGACTTTGTTTGTGTGCCAATTTTCGGCTCGTGTATCTTTTTAGGCTGATTCTAAAATCTATTATATTTTAGGGTTTCATTATGATGCTGCAACATTCAGTATTCATTTTTATGAAAGTTTTTTTTTCTCTCAATTCACATTATTGTTGATTATCGGTATACGTTGAATTAACGATTATTGGAAAAATTAAATCAACAAGATCAATTTTGTGTTCTATTTTTTTTTAGTCTACTATCAATTTCTTAATCAAAAGGAGAATTAGTCTGACAAAAAAAAAAAAAAAACAAAGCGAATAGGGCAGTTAACAGCTGTCTTAAAAAAAGTTAGTATTTACTATTTCCATGAATCAAGAGCTTGAACTATAAACTCATCCACAAAGGCAACATACATTACAGCTTTGAGTTCATTAGCAAATTTTAAAAACTATCATTGTAGACATTATTGGTCAACCTTTTTCACCAACTCCTATCAATTGTTATACTAAACTTACTACCCGTTGACTTTGACTCAGCCGAAACAGTGAGAATACCATTAACATCTATGTTAAAACAAACATTTACCTTCTGTTCATGTGCAGGGCCTGCTGGAATGCCATGAAGCTTAAACGAGTCAAGAAAGATATTTTCTCTGGTTTTACGGCTCTCACCCTCGTATATATCGATTGTCATCGTTATTTGGTTGTCGTATTTTGTATCATAAATACGCTCCCTGATTGTAGGTATCGGTGTGTTTCGGGGGATTAAAACACTCATATTATCCATATCCACATGATCTACCTCAACCCTAATTCCAAGAGAGAGAGGAGTCACATCTAAAAGTGTCAAATCCTCGACCTTTTGGTTCCCATAACCGCTTAATTTTGCAGCCAAAACGGCTGCACCATAAGCGACAGCCTCATCTGCATTAATACTCTTGCAAAGCGGTCTCCCATCAAAAAACTCCATCAACATTTTTTGCACTTTGGGAATCCTTGTAGACCCACCAACAATAACCACATCATCAATATCCTTCTTGTTCATATTCCCATCTCTCAAACAATTCGCCACATGCTTAACGCACATGTTGAAAAAAGCAGCGTTTAGATCCTCGAATTTTGCCCGACTGAATTTCGTTATAAAATCAATTCCTTCATGTAAGAGATCTATTTCAATTGGTGTTTGAGTTGTTGATGAAAGCTCCCTCTTTGCTTTCTCGCACGCGACTTTTAATCTTGTCATTGCTTTTGCATTCTCACTCATATCCGTCTTTTCTTTCTTCTTAAATTCTTCGACACAATGATTCACCATCACTTTGTCGAAATCCTCCCCACCCAAATGAGTATCACCACCAACAGCTTTAACAGTAATTGTACCATCTTTGTTGATACTCAAAAGAGACACATCAAAAGTTCCTCCACCCAAATCAAAGATGAAAACATTTTTTTCTCTGGGACGATTTATGTCACCACTCTTATCTAAACCATATGCAATTGCTGCTGATGTCGGCTCGTTAATCAACCGAATGACATTAAGACCGGCCAACATACCGGCATCTTTAGTTGCCTGCCGTTGCTTGTCGCTAAAATAAGCCGGAACGGTTATCACTGCATCTGTAACCGTCGTTCCAAGATATGCTTCAGCCGCTTCTTTAAGATTCTTTAAAATCATGGCAGATATTTCCTCAGGTGAGAATCTCACTTCTAACTCATGTTCAAATTCAATCATTGGCTTGTCATTAGGCCCTTCAATAACTTTAAAAGGCCATGACTCAATGTCCTTTTGCACTATACCATCACTAAATCTGGTTCCCATTAAACGTTTGACATCTGAAATTTAGTACCAAACAAATTAAAAAATGTCATATATACTAACGTTTGATTAATACGAACTCACCAAAAACGGTATTTTTAGGGTTTCTGGTGATTTGATTCTTTGCTGCCTCGCCAACCAAGATTTGTGTTCCATTCCAAGCAACGCATGATGGTGTAATTTTGTTACCTTGTTCGTTTGGAATGATTTCAACGCGATTGTGTTGATCAAACCAGGCGGCAACACACGAATATGTTGTTCCAAGATCAATACCGATTGCAGTTTCTCGAACTCTTTTTGACATCTAGAAATATATGTGTAACAATCAACTTATTCAAAAGCTAAATTGTATATCCTTTTTTAAGCGACCAAAAAGAAGAATATTTTTATTCTAAGTTTTTTTTATACAACTCCACGGACCAAAGTCATAATTTCCAGAATCTGTGGCTGGGTGAGAGGTAATCCGACTCGAAAATAAACAGGTTTGGGTTGAGGTAAGATGTTTTGGGTTAACTCTGACCCGTTTAAACATGTTAAGTTTGGGTTGATGATAATTTAAATAGGTCGACTCGCAAACCCGTTTGATTATTAAACTATATTTAAATATTTATTTATACTTAGTTTATATTTTATTAGTTAAAACGTAACTAATAGTTAGATAAAACTAAAATGACTATTTAATAATTTTCATGTATTGATATTTTATTATGAATTTGTGGAATAACAACCTAATTGACCCGTTTGACCCCTTTTGACACGCTAACCTATTTAACTTGTTTAACTAAACGAATTATATAGGTCAGATTCGGGTTGAAGGTAAACATGTTAGGATTGAGATATTTGACATGTTTATATGAACCGAGGTCGAACGTTTCTGACCCACCAACCAAAACCCAAACCCAACATGAATACAGGGCTAAAATAGCAGATTCTTTATATTTTATTTAATGTAAATTACAGTACACTTAGGGGGCTGTTGTATAAAATTATGAAGAAAATCCATACAAAGTCGTCTCCTTCACCCTAGGAGCAAGATCCTACCCGTTTTTCGATTAGTTCATGTGTTTCTGTTTGGTTTCAAATAACTGTGTGAATAAGCATCGATTTAGTTGTTAAAAGGTTGATCTTGAGACCCGAAATTTTCCGATTCGTCACCATTAAGGGTGAAGTCAACGGTGACTTTCGGTTAAGACTAGAATATGAATCAGAAATATGAACGTAATACGATGTTAACATACAAGTTTGATTTAAGAATTACCTTAAAGTTTGCGCAATTTCGGCCCAAAATCTTTAGCCGATAAACCTCTTGTTAACGATTAAACTTACTGTTCTTACTCTCAATTTTGTGTCATGATCTGTGATGCATATATAAGCAAATTGGTCGGGAGAATTTGGATTTTAAAATCTCTATTTTGACGGGTTCTAACTGTATATTCGAGTTTTTATTACTCCCTCCGTCCCACAAAAAACTTCCCATTTGACCTTAATTTTTTGTCCCACAAAAAATTTCCCATTTCAATAAAATACTATTATTACTAAGGACCCCACCACTAACTATCCACTAACTATCATTCTCTCTTCAAACCAATCTTATATTTTAATCAAAATTATTACCAATGACCCCACCACTAACTATCACCTTAAAACTTGTGCCCATATCAAATGGGAAGTTTTTTATGGGACGGAGGGAGTATAAGAGAAGGGAAAGTAAAGAAATAAAATTATGTTTTTAAAACAAAGAAACGAAAAGAAAAAAAGTTGAAAGATTTAGAGAGATTTTGTTTTTTTTGATTAATTATAAGAAAAAAAGTCGAAAGATTTAGAGAGATTTTTTTATTAATTATAAATATTTGACAATTACCAAATTACTCTTGATATTAACTAATTTGTTTACATTTTAAGGATAGAAGAATAAATGTGTTAACTTTTTACCTTTATTTCACACTCCGGAACACAAAAATTAATAATTTCCTTTTCTTTCTTATTCGACTCTGAAACACACAAAAACAAGAAAAAATCTCTTATTTCCTCTTTACTTCTCTTATTTTTTTTCTTTCTTTGGTATCATTTATAAAGTCTCGAACACAATGTAATTGACACCATTTTCTTTTCAAAATATTGTTAAAGGATAACCTTTATATATTTATTTATTCAATTAAAGCATATCAATGTTATAACCAAAAACTAAATGAATGCATGTTGTTAATGGTCAATTAGCTAATAAAGGAGTTTTTTTTTACATAAATGGTGTTTTATAAATAAATATTTATCAAATAGGCGTGATTTGAGAAATATTTACTTAATAGGTGTTTTAATCATCTTTTGTACCATTTTTTCATCTTTTGAGTTTTTTTCCACTTTTTTCTTCTTTCATTTTTTCCAGATTTCATAATTTTTTACATGTTTCGTATATAACTATAAACATATAATATCTCATACTAGTAGGGTACCTACGCAATGCGGTGGTGGGTATGAAGAACATCATGTTTAGAATTGCACCATATCTGCAAAATCTTCTTCGTCCCCTCCAAGTTCATTAAAAATTGAATGAAATTGATATTTTTTTGTTTTTTATCTGTACAGTATAGCTAGTGAAGGTGAAAAGATGAAGTTAGGAAGTTTGATTTTGAAATCTCCAACTTTTTTAATCGTTTTCATTTTGAGTCGCTGGTTTGGATTTTACAACAATTGAAGTTTGTTTAAATTGTTTTTGATTTGCTGGGAAAATGATGAAGAAAACATGAAAGGATAATGAAACAAAAAAGAAAAAGTAAAATGTCTAAATTACCTTCACGTTTGTTGCATGAAGGGGTTTTAACGGCTTGATTTAAACCTATTTTAGTAAAAAAAAAACACCTATTAGGTAAATATTTCTTAAATCACACCTATTTGATAAATATTTATTTTCAAAACACCATTTTAGTAAAAAACTCCTAATAAAGTATGTGATGTCATAAAAATTTGTATCCATTTCATTGATATATGATATAACTACAAAGAAAGCATTTTTATAATGCTTTACATGTTATTACAATCAATATTACTGTACAACATAAGGTTTATGCACTTTTTATTTAATTAATGTTATTATATTATACAATAATTAATTATTCAATACCAAACTTTTTAAAGATACTTAAGTCACCCGTATGAGCTACAACTTGTTAACACCAATTTACCACCATTATTTAAGAATCTTTCTCGTAAGATATAATGTAATTATAAGTAATATAAGCAATATTGTTTACCAAAAAGAAAAATACGTATATCCAGCTAAGTAATTTTCACATAGATAAAGAGTGTCATCATACAAATATAATTTCACAATGTCTTGTAGTCGTAATGAGAACAATAAAACCATGTAATCTTAGATCATAAATTTGACCATATGAGCAAAATGGAATTTAGTACAAGACACCTAACCTTCAGGGGTGTTTTTGAGAAGGTACAGCCGTACAGTACCCATATTTTATAGGGGTCCAATTTTTATATATATCTTATATATATAATATTAAAATTTAAGCCAACTTAATAATTTAATAGGAAAAAAAAGTTTAAATTTTTACAAAAATCTTATATTCAGAGGGCCCATTTTCATGTTTTCGCACATGGCCTTCAAAATCTCGAAGACGCCCCTGCTAACCTTAAGTTTATAGCAAGTAATTTTCTTGGTAAACCGTATGAACATAAACCATTTTTTTTTAAAAAGGAAACTAAAAATATGAACTTTTTTGTAATAATAACCCTAATGTTTGGTTGTTTACATAAAAGGATAACAAAATTTCTCTCACTAAAGTTCTCTGGTTCTTTGCCTTAACTCATTTAACTCTTTCTCAACTTCAAGATCAGGAAATGCGTATGCTGCTTTTGAGTTGTTAACTGTTCTCCCAGGTGGAAGGTCTCCTTTCTGTCACATACAAAAACCATTAAAAAAATATAAATAACAGAAATTGTCCATGTGGTTTTCCAAATTCTACAATTTTGTCCCTATACTTTTAATTTCGTCTTTTTTGTCCCTGCACTTTTTAATTTAATTTCGTGATTTTTGTCCTTGTAATCATATCCAACAAATTAATTATTTAGGGACAAAAATCACGAAATTAGAAAGTACAACAACAAAAAAAAAAAAAAAGAAAGAAATTAAAAGTATAAGGACAAAATCAAATAATTTGGAAGAACACATAGACAATTTCTGTAATTTACTTTTAAAATAATCATAGACTTGTTACAAATAATTAAGTATACCTTTGTGGTTCCAGATAGTTCATTCTTCAAGCTTGCAAGATCGTCATCAACAGAAGAGCTCTCCAGCAATGCAAACTGCAAAAGAAACAAGATTTCCTTCTTTTAGAACACATATAATATAAAAAATATTTTAAAGTAATAAATTTAGAATAAAAGATATTTATTACCTTTCCTTCAAGATCATCGGTAGTTAACTGATTAAGGGCTTCTGCTTGGAACTCCATGGCCATAACTAACATTTAAAGACATAAAAACAAAGTATTAATCTCAACAATTATCTAATCCTTCTTCCTTATTAAATTTTCGGTATTTTAGTCAATGGTCAGTATTAGAAATTTGTATATTGAATTAATTAAGACTTTTTATATTACAGTGATAATCATTTATGGTAAAAAAAATACTACTTTCTTAGCAACGTTCCCGTAAATAATTTTTTCCTCTTATTATAATTAGTTAATGAGTTAAATATGATTTCAAATATATTACTCCATATTACAAGATAATCTAAACTTTTTCAAATAAAACGGTTTAGAAGGTTTTATGCATTTGAATATATTTAGAGATAAAACATAAAATGTTCATGAATTATGCAACAAAATTTTGTTATAAAAATCAGTAAACAAGAATGAACCTTTTTCTTCCATCTTCTCGAATGCTGAAAGAGCACCACTTGTATTAACATTTCCCACCATTTCACTTACTTTTGTTGCAGTCCTGGAATACATAATTGTGTATACTTATATTAATTCCACGTCATCAAAAAATAAATAAAAAGAATTAAAAAGTGAGAGAACAAACTTTGCAGATTGTGCACGTGCTTTTAGAGTATCTTTCTTTGATTTAGCCTCTTTTATCTTACTCTCTAGAAGCTGTTAGAGAAAGGGGATGCACTCAAATAACAATGTAAATGATGCCAACAAGAACCATAAATAAATAATCATAATAATAAATTCATAATAAAGATAATAATGTAATAGTAATACCCACCCGTGTATTGTTAACAAGATTCTCAACAACACCTTTCTGTTGATCAAGTTGAGTCTTCAAAGAAGCTGCACTCTCCTGTAAACAAACTTGGATTCAATGGCTGCCAGTTTCATCAAAACCTTCAGAAATTTAAACTAGAGTAAATTACACAAATGGTCCTTTAGGTTTGTCTCATATTACATATTTAGTCCTTTAGTTTCCTAAATTACACTGGTAGTCCTTATTTCTGAAACTATTGACACGTTTTGTCCTTTACCTAAACAAACGTTAACTTTTCCCGTCAAAGAAACGGGCTTTTATGGGTTTCAAATTGGTGAAGGGAAAGGGAAAAGGAAAGATTTACCCCCTCGTGCATCACACGTGACCATACTTGATGGGAAAAATAAACGTATGTTTAGATAAATGACCAAACGTGTCAATAGTTTCAGAAATAAGGACTACCAGTGTAATCTATGAAACTAAAGGACTAAATGTGTAATATGGTACAAACCTAAAGGACCATTTGTGTAATTTACTTTTTATAACTATATAACAATTTAAAATGAAGTCTTACAGCATAAGATTTACGTCTTTTTAACGCTTCACGTGCAAGATCCTCATCTCCCTTACCAAGAGCAAGTTGTGCCCTTTTATACCTACAAAATTCAGTTGAATAAAAACATTATCACTTGATATGTTAAAGTTAACCAATTAGGGTTCTCTAATAGGTCAAATGGGTAAAATAATATACAAAAAGCTTAAAAGGGTTAAAAGTCAATCGAAGTGTACTTTAAATGCATAATACCTATTAAATAATATTATTAAAATTTTACATAATTTTTGTTTGACGCACTAATTATGTATAAGAAATAAGTTGATGTTTAAAAAACAGTTACCAATCCTCAGAAGCTTGTTCAGCAGCTTTATATTTGTTCTCCAGCCGCTTTTGAGATGCCAAAACCTTCAAAAGGAAGATATAGATTCTTACACATAAGCATTGTTATGAAATGATATAAGTAAGACTATAATAAATATCACATCCAAATCCCGAAAAAAAAATAAAAAATAAAATAAAATGAATAATGCATACTTGTGCTGTAGCTTGACGCATCTTTATTAGATCATCATTCATTTCAGTATCGGCTTGCTCTAAGATCTTTTCTGGGTCTTCAAAGGTGCTAACGAGTGCATTTGCATATGACTATTCTTGTAAATAAAAAATTAATAAATAGAAAAAAAAATAGTAGATAATATAATATCCAAATAACCTTGACAACACGTGCGAAACGGTCTAAAAGATTCATCCGGATGCTGTTACATCGTGTAGTACTAGGGTTAGCTACCCGTAATCCTCTAACTTTTAGGGTTCCAACTGTAAGACAAATTAAAAAATAAAACAAAAATGTAGAAATTGAAAAATAAAATAAAAATAAAAAAAAGAAGCTGATGTTGTACACTGAAGTAAGTTAAGGGGTTGTTTGTATGAGCCTTTAAGCTGATAATAGTGATTTGAGAGCGTTTAAGTAGATTTATGATGGTTTTAATTTTGAGTATGTAGCAGGGTCAAAAGTGAAAAAATAATCTTTAAATAAAGAGAGAATCACTCAGATAAACATAATTACATACCTATCTTCAACTGGCTCTATGATTGTTCTTAAGTTGGAAACAAAAAGTGTAATGGTAGTAAATAACCTAACAAGAACTTAGCAGTAATCTAAAGCTTAATCATTTGATAAGAAAAACAGGTGAAATACAAAAACTTATCCTCAACAACTACCCAAAAACAAAATTAATCTTACTTCCAAAATATCCTTCCAATTCCACTGTTATGAATAATTTAACTCCAATTTACTAATCTTATCTTGTCACACTGCAATACTGAAAAATAGGGTTCATAACAAGAACATCCTTGGGGCATGTTTGGGAAAGCTTACATAAGGGCATATATAAGCTTAATTAAGTTATATAAGCTAAATATGCCGTTGATAAAATGAATAATTATATCAAAAACTCATAAAAATTGAAACCGGAAAGTGTGTATTGATACCTCCAGAACCAAAAAACGATGTTGAAACCCTAATTCTGGTAGAAGAAGCTGAAGAAAAATTTAATCCTGAAACAGGTGCTCTTAATGCCATTGTATTTTATATCTCTGATAATTCAAACAAAACCACCTCTGTTTGGATAAATAATTCTCGTCAGTCAATCGATGAATTGATAATATATTTTCATCAAAAAAATGAAAAATAAAAACTCCAATCGATCAGACTCGGTCTTACTTGTGTTGTGGTGATTTTGATTGTGTGGTTGCGATGACGAAAGACGTAAATGGCCCAAATTATTTTTTTTTCTCAAAAACAAAAACCGATAATAAGGGGGTGTTTGGGAAAACTAATTTAAGGGAGCTTATGGGCTTATAAGCTTATATAAGCCTTAATAATTTCTTTTCAAAGGGATTATTTAAGCTTATATCTAAAGGGATTATTTAAGCTTATAAGCTATAAGCCCTTCTAAATAAGCTTTCCCAAACACCCCCTAAGAGAGTATTTTTAATTAATCCTAATCGATTTATTTATTAAAATTGGTACCTCAAAATGTGTTTTAAAATTCATTAATGTTATCATTATCATTCGTAAAATATCAAATCGGTGTGAGCTTAAAGTAGAAACACCTTGGTGTTCAATAGTAGAAATTTCAATCCATCTCAGTTTTTTTCAATTCTTTGGCTAAATATAGAAACAATTGTAATAATAATTTGTTAACGTTTAATTGGAGATATAATCCTTTATCACTTTTTTTATTTGTTTCTTGTACTCTTTTATTGCTAGTTTTTTATTAGTTTCTCTTTTGGTGGCTTGCGTATCTAGTCCTCCCTTTTATTGTTAAAAAAAATCTAGTCATATTTTTTTAAATCATAAATTTCAGAAATATATATAACTACACATATACTGTTTGAGTTACTTTTCAACAATCTTCTTAGTGTTATAGTTTTTTTCATTACATAAAACATACAATATCAATTTCTCCAAACTTATCAAGTTTAGCACAACATTACCAGTGGCTGTCCCCCTCCCGCTATATTTGTGCAAAACATCATGTATATTTATTAGGTGGTGATAAATGCACTACAACTTTTAATGGGCATACAACAATTAATATTTTAAGTGGTTGTACAGCACGCTATAAAACTTATACCCTATGATATAGACATTAAAAACTGTGGTACGAAAATGAATTCCCATATTTATTAGATATCTAAACACTCTTTAACTTAATGACTTATTGTAGAATCACTCCCAAACTATAATAATCAGTGGTAGACTCATGACAAAAATTTAGGGGTAGTAAATTTTTTTTGTCTAATATATAATAAGATTAATATTAAAAATTCGGTTTCATTAAACATAATAAAACGACAAACTAGACTAAAAAGTCTTAAAAATTTACAATCATAATATAAAGTATATGTTTAACATTACAATAAGGTGATTGAGGTATGCGATATGCAGTGTCCTAGAATAGAATTTCACCCGAATTATTGTGACTGCTTGAGGATTCAACAATCAATTCAAGTATAGAACATTGAATATGAATTTTATGTTCGTGATGGATTTGGCAGCGATATATATAGTGTTTGAACGGGTAGGATCAACCATTGCAGCTCTTCAGAATATAGTCTTGTACTCGTGTCTGTTCAGTTGCAACTATCAAAAACTGTTAAAACAGAAAACGTTTTTTTAAAACGTTGCACCTATTTGTAATCGGTTAAGAAAAATGAAACGTTGCATCTATTGACGAAAAACCGAATCCGTATTAAAACTAAAATTGGATTTTCAAATTGAGGCTCAAAGCCCATCTCTTCAATCCAATCAATG
This sequence comes from Calendula officinalis, assembly GCA_963853835.1. NCBI lineage: Eukaryota > Viridiplantae > Streptophyta > Magnoliopsida > Asterales > Asteraceae > Calendula > Calendula officinalis. Next base: position 33,182,531 of record OY970824.1, read on the forward strand.
TGGGATTAGTTCACACATATTCCAACTATCAATGTGGTATTCGTTAACTCATCTATACTACTTTTAAATGCATCTTGGTCATTTCTAAAAGAGCCGAATTTCAACCCTTTCATTTTTAGCAATGCACAAACCCACTTTAAAATCATAATTAAAAACTGATGCTGCCAAGATTCGAACCCAGGTGGGCAGGTACCCCATACAGGAAGCTTACCACTAGGCTATAAGCAATTTGCTGACTATGTTTCGTAAACTATACATACTAACTGTCCCGAATAGATGAGTATTTTCTACATTTAACGTTTTTAATATTAGTCAAACGTTTTAATATTACAATTAATGTTCCCATAAGTATTATAGATAACCTTTATTTGTTGTCTTTTACCAGCCACACAAGTTTAAAACGTTTAATGTAGGAAATAGTCATCTTTCGTTTAATGTAAAAACGTTTACATCAAGTTTGACTGTTAGTATATTCATCCATTTAATTCGCACCCATAATTCAATGTACCACAAATGCATTAATGTAGTATAGAACTATAGATAATGGAGTTTTCTTTTAATGATCGTGTTTTAATAAATTATATAACATTATCAACTTAAAATTTATTTAGAGTATTTACGCCATTACACGGACTTATTATTTGGGTAAGTTCATGAGTGTTTGGTTATTAGGGTCATTTTAATTCCTTTAATTTTTATTTTTTTTGCTGTTACTTGGTTATTTGAAAACACTTGATGACCCTAAGCTTGATTGATTGTTATACAGTTTATTTTTCTACCATTATTGTGATTTCAAGTACTCCTTTATTGTGGTTTCCATAATGTCAGAAACGTTCATAATTTGCCGTTTGACTGACAGTTTTATCTTAAATCTCATCAATGTTGTTGTCTAATATTCGGTCATCAAAACCGAAATTACCATAGTTAAAAATCCTTTAAACATCCGTTTTATAAACGTTTTTATTGACCGTTAAAAATGGCAATTACGTTTTCTAACCGTCTTTCTAGAAACTCATTAATAAAAAAACGTTTTCTCCATTAAACTTAGAAACGTGTAATGTATTAGTTTATTATACATTAATTTGCGAGTCTATTAGTTTTAAAAACGTTTTCTACCAGAAAAGTAGAAACGTTTTTCAAAATATTTATGTACATTCATAGCTTTAAATACTTTTTATTACATTTAATATAGATATACGTTTTATAAACGTTTTTATTGACGGTTAAATATGTCAATTACGTTTTCAAATCGTTTTTCTAGAAACTCATTAATAAAAAAACGTTTTCTACATTTAACTTAGAAACTTTTAATGTATTACTTTAATATACATCAATTGGCGATTCAAATAAGGGTAAAAAACGTTTTCTAACGGAAAGGTAGAAACGTTTTTCAAAATATATGTACATTCATAGCTTTAAATACGATTTATTACATTTAATATAGATATACATTTTATAAACGTTTTTATAATAGGTTAAATATGGCAATTACGTTTTCAAATCGTTTTTCTAGAAACTCATTAATAAAAAAACATTTCCTACATTTAACTTATAAACGTTTAATGTACTTCGACCAGAAAAGTAGAAACGTATATTAAATATTTATGTACATTCATAGCTTTAAATACGTTTTATGTAACACCTCAAATTTTACAATAAAACATTTGGCCATAATATGTATCATTTTCATTAAATAGAAGAACTATTCCCAAAATACGGATTTACAAAAACCTTTGGTATGAAATCAGAGTATAAGTTTTGGTGTTACAAAATATATCAAAACCAAAGCTAAGTTTAAATCCAATCTAGTGCTCCTCTATTCTAGGCCCCGCATCTCTATCCATGCGTACATAAACCTTCTATCCTGAACCTGAGTACATAGCAAACAAACAAGGAGTACGTGAGACAAGAATGTCTCGTGAGATACATGGGTTTAGACCCATCAATAATAAAATGTCAACTGTCAAGCAATCTTACATATATACATCTATATATATATATCCATCAAACCAATATGGCCACCCTATTGTGGCCCTATCAATCTTGCTTCCCTACCAATCATATCTAACTATCGGGTTGCCCCCGAACTAGCTAGAAGCACCTACATATCTAGTTATCGGGTTGCCCCCGAACTAACTAGAAACAAGATACCGGCAAGAGGGAATCGCCCAATCTACCGATACCTGTCTTACTCGCCGGAATACGTCCAGTTAGCAAGACTATTAACGTGGATGAGTCGATGGGAATCCACCCAACTGCCCCTCACTCCACACCTCATGACCGGGAGTCGCCCGTGTCATCACATCATCTCAATCTTACCATGACTCAACAGTCATGACAATCTAGCTCTCGGCTATCACATCAATCATCAACAAGTTAGTCCAATATTATCAATGATATGTTACCAACTAGACCACTACAAATCTACACAATTAAGCAAATAGACCGTAACACAATCAATAAAGCATATTTCAATGGCTATGTACTCAGTAAAGTCCACACGTTCTCACCTTAGCAATATGACGCTCCAACCGTGTTCTTGACACCAAATCCCTTGCTTCACAATTCAATCAACCTTCCAAGGCTTCACCAAAAGCCAAATACAACAATTATAAGTTGTTCAACATCACATACTATTAATATTATGACCATTTATCTATAGGTACCCTTTAACAATACTTTCCCCCAATTTTAGTGGTTTACAAAACCCTAGGTTTAACCAATCTTAAGATTCTTACAAATCTTCACCATACACTTGTTTCCTTTGTTAAAATACCATCTATTAAGTATATACAACCTTTATTTCACCATTAATCACCAACCCAAGAACTAGGGTTTCAAACCCTTGCTTCAAGATCCATAGATCTTGAGCTACAAAGATGAAAGAGTGAAGATATACCTTTAATCTTCAACTAGGAGTGAAATCTACCAAGATTTGATGAAGAAATCACCCAAGAACAGCCCTTGCACTCAAAAATCGCCAATGAGAGAAAACTAGGGTTTGTAGATAGCATTTATGACCAAAACCCGATTTTAATGCTGTGACTGACAGAGTTCGCGCCGCGATCAACCAGTTCGCGCCGCGAACTTCCCGTGTCGCGAACTCCTTCGCGTTCGCTAGCTGGTCGCGAACTCCAATCTCAGAAAATCCAACTCTCTGCCCGATCCTCGCGATCGCGAGGACCTAGTTCGCGCCGCGAACTCACTGCACCAGACAGGCTGCAGTTTTTGTTCCTTGTTTCGACCCGGTTTCGTTCATAACTTTCTCATACGGTGTCCAAATGACACGAAACCCATTTCCACGTTTTTTAAACGATTTATCCTTATTTATCATATTTTTAAATAATTTATTTGTATACAAATTTCGGGTCGTTACAACTATCTACCCCTTAAGAAGATTCCGTCCTCGGAATCTCTTCATAGTTCACGAAATCCGGGTACCTTTTCCGAATCTCGTCCTTGACTTCCCAAGTCAAATTTGGTCCAAGAGAATGTTTCCACTTGACCAAACCAACTCGATCTCTTTATTCCGAAGCTTCTTTGTCTTTGTCTCTAAAATAGCATCGGGCTCTTCAATCAACCGGTTCGGGGCATCAACCCGCAACTCTTGCAATGGAATAATATTTTCAACTTCACCAATAAACTTCTTCAAGTAACTTACGTGAAAGGTGTCATGCACACCTTGAAGCTCGGGTGGAAGTTCCAACTTAAATGCTTGAAGCCCGATTCTCTTCAATATCTTAAACGGTCCAACATACCTTGGACTCAACTTTCCTTTCTTCCCAAACCGCATTACACCTTTCCAAGGTGATACTTTCAACATGACCATATCCCCGACATCCAAGTCGTATGGTCTCTTTTTCAAACCCGAATAACTTCTTTGCCTATCTTGAGTGGCCTTCATGTTGGCTTGTATTACACCAATCTTTTCATTGGTCACTTTCACAATCTCGGGGCCCGTGAGCTTTGACTCTCCCGCTTCTAGCCAACAAGATGGAGTTCTACATTTTCTCCCATACAACGCCTCATAAGGTGGCATCTTAATACTCGAATGATAACTATTATTATACGAGAACTCGACCAATGGTAAATGCTCATCGCATTTACCCCCGAAATCTAACACACACGATCTTAACATGTCTTCAACCGTTTGAATTGTTCTTTCACTTTGACCGTCGGTTTGCGGATGATAAGCCGTGCTCAACCGCAACTTTGTACCCAATTCATCTTGTAACGATCTCCAAAATATCGAGGTAAACCTCGCGTCTCGATCGGATACAATTGACAATGGAACCCCGTGGAGTCGAACCACCTCATCAACATATAACTTAGCCAACCTTTCAAGTGGCAAAGTTTCCCGAATGGCTAAAAATAACGCACTCTTGGTCAACCGGTCAACTATGACACAAATGGCATCATGACCCTTACTCGTTTTTGGCAACCCAACTATGAAATCCATAGTTATGTCTTCCCACTTTCCGGCCGGTACTTGCAATGATTGAGCTACCCCATACGGTACTTGATGCTCGGCTTTCACTTGAGCACACGTGGCACACTTAGAGATGTACTTGGCTACTCTCGTCTTCATTCCGAGCCACCAATACACCCGCTTCAAATCTTGATGTGTTTTTGTACTTCCCGGGTGAATTGAATACTTTGACTTGTGCACATCATGTAACAACTCCTTTCGGATACCCCCGAACTTGGGAACCCATATTCGACCGCCTACGGTTTTCAATCCTTGCACATTTTCCACAAAATGTTGGTTCTTACCCAACCGTTCTTGTCTTAATTCTTCTTTTCCCATAACCTCTCGTTGAGCATTCTTGATTCTCTCGATGATACTCGAGACGACTTCGATACGCATTGACCTTCCCTTGATCGGCTTCTCATATACTTTTCGGCTCAAGGCATTGGCTACCACATTCGCCTTTCCCGCATGGTACACAATCTCACAATCATAGTCGTTAATCAACTCGATCCACCTTCTTTGTCGCATATTAAGATCTTTTTGAGTAAACACATATTGCAAACTCTTATGATCCGTGTACAACGTACACCGAGTACCATATAAATAATGCCTCCACAATTTCAAGGCAAACATGATCGCTGCCAACTCCAAGTCGTGTGTCGTGTACCTCGTTTCCGCATCCTTCAATTGTCGTGAAGCATACGTGATCACTTTACCCATTTGCATCAACACACAACCGAGCCCTTGATTTGATGCATCACTATACACCACAAAATCTTCCATACCATCCGGTAGTGTGAGTATCGGCGCGTCACACAACTTTTCTTTCAACAAGCTAAACACTTCATCTTGCTTCTTATCCCACACAAATTTCTCGCTTTTTCTTGTCAACTTCGTGAGTGGGACCGCAATCCTCGAGAAGTCTTGAATAAATCTTCGGTAATACCCGGCCAACCCAAGAAAACTTCTAACCTCGATAGGAGTTCTCGGTGCTTCCCAATTAGACACCACCTCAATCTTCGAAGGATCAACTTTAATACCATCACGTGATACCACGTGACCTAGAAATTGGACTTCCCGCAACCAAAACTCACACTTCGAGAATTTGGCATACAACTTCTCCCGTTTCAATACATCCAACACAAGTCTCAAATGATCCTCGTGTTCTTCCTCGGTCTTCGAATAAATCAAAATATCATCGATGAACACAATCAAAAACTTATCGAGAAACGGTTTACAAACCCGATTCATCAAATCCATAAAAATAGTTGGCGCATTCGTAAGACCAAACGGCATCACTAGAAACTCATAATGACCATACCGTGTACGAAAGGCCGTCTTCTCGGTGTCGCCTTCTTTCACCCGAACTTGGTGGTAACCCGACCTCAAATCGATCTTTGAGAAATAACTAGCACCTTGCAATTGATCGAACAAATCATCAATTCTCGGCAACGGGTAACGGTTCTTTATAGTTACCTTATTCAACTCACGGTAGTCGATACACATTCTCATCGAACCGTCTTTCTTCTTGACAAACAACACCGGGGCACCCCCACGGTGACGAACTCGGACGAATAAAACCTTTGTCTAGCAATTCTTGCAATTGAGTCATCAATTCCCGCATCTCGTGGGGGCCAAACGATACGGAGCACGAGCAATCGGCGTCGCCCCCGGTACTAAATCAATCTTGAATTCAACTTGTCTCTCCGGTGGCAAACCGGGTAAATCATCGGGGAACACCTCGGGAAAATCCAGAATAATTTTAACATCACCAACCGCCTTCTTTTCCTTTTGGCCATCTAACACGTATGCAATAAACGATGCACAACCCTTCGATAAACATTTCCTCGCCTTGATGGCGGTAATCACATTAGGCATGTGATGTCGTTTTTCCCCATACACATACACTTTCTCGTTCTCGGAGTCTTGATCGACACTATCTTCTTATCACACAATATCTTGGCTCGGTGCAAACCCAACCAATCCATACCAATAACCACGTCGAAAGCCTTTATCCCCATCGGCAATAAATCGACCTTAAACTTTTTCCCATCTATTTCTAATTCACAATTTCTATAAATACATTCAACCATTGAGGTTTTTCCATTGGCTAGCTCTATCTCATACAAGTCATCTAACTTTTCGGACGACACATTCAACTTACAACCAAACTCATGAGACACAAACGAATAATTGGAACCCGAATCAAACAAGATATAAGTTGGCAATGAGTTAATGAATAAAGTACCTGACACCACATCGTGTGCCTCCTTCGCCTCCTCCCGAGTAAGTTGGAAGGATCGCCCCTTCACCTTCGCCGGTTCCACCTTCTTTTGAGCCGTGGATACCATTGACTCGGTCCCCTTCTTCGGACACACATTATTATAGTGTCCCTTCTCGTGGCACGAGAAACATTCCACCTCGGCCAATGGCTTGGCCTTGCAATCCCGGGCTATATGCCCCGACCTACCACAACTAAAACAAGATTTCGACCCACTCCGGCACTCGCCGGTATGATTCTTCCCGCACTTCTTGCACGAGCCAACACTTCCTTGTTTAGAGAAGCTCGATGTGAACTTCCCTTTCTTGAACGTACTCGAGCCGCTCTCGGCTTTCCTTTTCTCGCCCACATGGGCCCTCCAAGCAACCCGTGCCACATTCACCTCCTCCACACCCCGGGCGACACTAATGGCCTCATCAAGTGTGACCGCCCGCTTAACCTCCAATTGGTAGTCCCACGGTAACCCACTAGCATACCGGACCACCCTCAACCTCTCATCCGAGTAGGTCTTAGCAACAAACGGGAGCAATCCCGTGAACTCCCTCGAGTACTCTTCCACCGACATATCACCCTTCTTAAGGGTCACAAACTTCTCATGCATTTTCTCCAAATCCCTTTCAGGACAAAATTTCTTTTTCAATCTCGTGGTAAACTCATCCCACGACATCACCTCAACAACCTCCCTTCCAAGGGTTTCATAAACTATATCCCACCAAACCATGACATCTTCTTTCAACAATTGTGACGCATACGTCACCATATCGGCCTTCTTACACTTGCTACTTCCGATGACCCGCTCGGTCTCTCGGATCCACCTCATAGTCACTTTCGGGTCCGAACTACCCGTGTACACACTTGGCTTACAAGCCATGAAGGATTTAAACGAGCAACCTTCTTTCTCATCGGGCCTTGCCCTAGCATCACTTTGACCACCCGTAGATGATTTTCTTTCACCGGTGTCACTACCCCCGGTCCTCTCATCCAACCTAGCCTCGGACTCACGGTCATCCTCCGTCTTATCACGGTTCCCCATTATACGGTGCACCTCCTCGGCCACCGTCCCTTTGATTTGGTCGATAATAGTTTGGAGGTCCGCCATAGTTACCGGAGTCTTATTAGCTCCGACCTCCGATTCATCAACTCGATGCATCGACGGTTGACTTTCTTGTTCAACCACCACCTCGACATGAGGTGTTTCTCCCTCCCGGTTTTGCGGGGCTTTCCCACTTCAGCGGGTGTTCACCATTTCTTTCGATCAAGACTATACGAAAGACATTAAACATTTAGTACCTCATGTACGATCCATTAGTCCCATAAGATTCAACATTCAAATCATATCAACTTTCATAGGTCCCCTAGGTTCAACCCTAAACTTAGCATAAAGTCTCAAGGTCAACCTATAATCTCAAGGAATCTTACATTCCTAATGCTACAGTCTAAGACTAGGATGGTCACCCAACCTAATTCACTTAAACTATAGCTCTGATATCAAGTTGTAACACCTCAAATTTTACAATAAAACATTTGGCCATAATATGTATCATTTTCATTGAATAGAAGAACTATTCTCAAAATATGGATTTACAAAAACCTTTGGTATGAAATCAGAGTATAAGTTTTGGTGTTACAAAATATATCAAAACCAAAGCTAAGTTTAAATCCAATCTAGTGCTCTTCTATTCTAGGCCTCGCATCTCTATCCATGCGTACCTAAACCTTCGATCCTGAACCTGAGTACATAGCAAACAAACAAGGAGTACGTGAGACAAGAATGTCTCGTGAGATACATGGGTTTAGACCCATCAATAATAAAATGTCACCTGTCAAGCAATCTTACATATATACATCTATATATATATATATCCATCAAACCAATATGGCCACCCTATTGTGGCCCTATCAATCTTGCTTCCCTATCAATCATATCTAACTATCGGGTTGCCCCCGAACTAGCTAGAATCACCTACATATCTAGTTATCGGGTTGCCCCCGAACTAACTAGAAACAAGATACCGGCAAGAGGGAATCGCCCAATCTACCGATACCTGTCTTACTCGCTGGAATACGTCCAGTTAGCAAGACTACTAACGTGGATGAGTCGATGGGAATCCACCCAACTGCCCCTCACTCCACACCTCATGACCGGGAGTCGCCCGTGTCATTACATCATCTCAATCTTACCATGACTCAACAGTCATGACAATCTAGCTCTCGGCTATCACATCAATCATCAACAAGTTAGTCCAATATTATCAATGATATGTTACCAACTAGACCACTACAAATCTACACAATTAAGCAAATAGACCGTAACACAATCAATAAAGCATATTTCAATGGCTATGTACTCAGTAAAGTCCACACGTTCTCACCTTAGCAATATGACGCTCCAACCGTGTTCTTGACACCAAATCCCTTGCTTCACAATTCAATCAACCTTCCAAGGCTTCACCAAAAGCCTAATACAACAATTATAAGTTGTTCAACATCACATACTACTAATATTATGACCATTTATCTATAGGTACCCTTTAATAATACTTTCCCCCAATTTTAGTGGTTTACAAAACCCTAGGTTTAACCAATCTTAAGATTCTTACAAATCTTAACCATACACTTATTTCCTTTGTTAAAATATCATCTATTAAGTATATACAACCTTTATTTCACCATTAATCACCAACCCAAGAACTAGGGTTTCAAACCCTAGCTTCAAGATCCATAGATCTTGAGCTACAAAGATGAAAGAGTGAAGATATACCTTTAATCTTCAACTAGGAGTGAAATCTACCAAGCTTTGATGAAGAAATCACCCAAGAACAGCCCTTGCACTCAAAAATCGCCAATGAGAGAAAACTAGGGTTTGTGGATAACATTTATGACCAAAACCCGACTTTAATGTTGTGACTGACAGAGTTCGCGCCGCGATCAACCACTTCGCGCCGCGAACTTCCCGTGTCGCGAACTCCTTCGCGTTCGCTAGCTGGTCGCGAACTCCGATCTCAGAAAATCCAACTCTCTGCCCGATCCTCGCGATCGCGAGGACCTAGTTCGCGCCGCGAACTCACTGCACCAGACAGGCTGCAGTTTTTGTTCCTTGTTTCGACCCGGTTTCGTTCATAACTTTCTCATACGGTGTCCAAATGACACGAAACCAATTTCCACGTTTTTTAAACGATTTATCCTTATTTATCATATTTTTAAATAATTTATTTATATACAAATTTCGGGTCGTTACATTTTATTACTTCAAGATAATATATACATTTTTTTTATTGTGTATAAATAGACAAATCAACCTTTATACCTTTGCATTCACGATACGAGAATTTCAATACCACCAACCATCACTCGTTATCCTTTTTCATCATAATTCGGCAAACCATGTCAATAACCGGATTGCACTTTGTAAGAAACATTAATGATTTCAGGGACAAAATTCACCTCAAGGTCAAGGTTCTACGGATTTGGCCCCAAACAAACTTCAACAACAAAAACGAGATAATTTCACTTGAGATGATTTTAATTGAGGATGAGGTATTACTCTTAATCATATTCGATAAATCATCACTAGGTATAGATATTATTTTTACAATATTAACTTACAATTAACATCATTTTAGTTACCCATTTTTTGTAGGGAGGCAAGATTCAAGGTTCTATTTACGTGAAGTTGATGAGTAGATTTCAAACAAAACTGAAGGAAGACGGTGTTTACTATATCAGAGGATGTAAGTTATGGAAGACCAATTCAAGTTTCATGTTTACTGGCCTGAATGAAAAGCTATCGTTTCAATCAAGCACAACGGTTAAAGAATGCGCTGAGTGGAATGGTCCATTACATGGTTTTGAATTTGCCGCATACGAGAAAATTTTGAATAACTCATTACTAGCCTCAAAGTCAATTGGTAAAATTTACTCAATTTTATTATGTAGGAGTTATATATTATATTAAAACTTTTTAATCGGAGAAATTTGCGTCGTTGACAACCTTAATTCTTCCAGTGATGACAGGAGCAAGCACAGGCTGCCAATCGAAATAAAAAACATAGAGTTCGTTTCAATGAATATATATATAGATAAAAACTTATTTGGTTTCAAAAATTGATCGTATTCGCTTAATTACATGGGTGCAAAAATATTGGTAACATTGTGGGGGGAACATGCTCATACTTTGAGTGATTACCTAGACTCCATACAACTAACCGATCGTGTCGTAATAATACTTCAATTTGCCAAGATAGACAATTGGAATGGTACTTTTTAATTAATTATAACATATTTAAATAATTACATACGGATACATAATTATACAAATTTATAACTTTAATGCTTGTTTATTTCAAAACACATAGAGGAGCCATCGGTTACCAGTTACTTTGAAGCAACACGTGTGTTTGTTAACAGTGCCATACAAGAGATACAAGATTTCAAAGATAAGTAAGCATTATCTTACCATTTGATATAAACACTATAATTCTACAAGTGATGACAGGAGCAAGTACAAGCTGCCAATCGAAATAAAAATATGTCCTGTATTCATTATAAAAATATGCAACCAATGGACTTTTCATCGCCAGAAATATGTAGTTCGCAGCCCGCCGCATCGCGCGGGTTTTAATCTAGTTTTTAAAAAATGAGTCATTACATTTTCATCCATACGCCATAAGTATTTCCATTTCTACACTACAAAACAAAGCATCCATAATATCTTCACATATTCAATTACGCAAACCCATGTCCAATAACTTAATTAGGGAAAAACACCATTAAACGGTTGTGGTTGCTTATCTATATCTATACTATCTATAAAGCATTTAGGACTACTAAACATAGCAACTCCTTAAACTTAAACTTAAGGACATTTCCACTTTTAGTAACTTCTTCAACACCACAAAAATAAAAAAAGTGTTGCTTCCAGGATTCGAACACAAGACCTCTTGTGAAATCTGACTATGTGTTAACCAATTGCTCTAAATGACAATTTGTTTTAGAACAAATGAACAACCAACTTTAAATAGAAAACATATTGTATCGAACTTTCCATGATCAAGGTATTTGTTTGTGTGCTCACATATTCTTTAATTATAATACTTAACTTTGTTGGTTAACTTGAATGTATTATTATGTTCTAGATGATAATGATTATTAATTGCAATTTTTAAAGACGGAAAAAATCATTCATTTGCGCAATTATTGTTGGAAAAACGTTGTAAACGAACAACACTTGCTCGCCAATAAATATAGTTTCTGGGTACCCACCGCCGCATTGCGCGGGTACCCTGCTAGTTACAATTAGAAGACAATATAAGCATTGAGCTTTTTGTTTTACTCAAGTTGTCATAAAGTATCAAGTAAGATTTGTTTATTAAATTAAATTGGTATTTGAGCTCCATAATAATCTAAATATTTTTGGGGTTTTCAAGTTTTGTTTTTATTTTAAATCATATGTGAATGACGGCCCAACGCTTTCTAGAGTAACACAAGCATATAATTTATATATTTTTTGCGAAAATATTCATACTTATAATCGAATATTGAGGGATAGCATGTGCATCACTGGACGGTGGTTCGTCCCTTGACAACAACGATTTTAGAAATTGGTATATGTTATGATGTTATCTATAATCTTACATGTATACATCTAACAAATTGGTCGGACATGTAATTAGAATTTGAATTTCTCACCAGCAATTTCAAAGATTTTAGAAAGATTAAAAGCAACATGTATTCTTTATAGTGACTGACTTTATACAAGGAATGGGGTTGGGCGACTAGGCGGCTACACATCACAAACCAATCCTTTTGACCTTTTTTTTAACATGAGAAATCATCTTCTAATTGCCTTATGCATGTTCTACAGAATAAAAGAAACTTCTTTATTCTTTATTGATTTATTTTTTAGTTTCCTCATCACCCGGCCAGCTCTATATGCAAGTTGTAATATAAGACATGGGATAAGGTCCAAAATTTATATGTTACATAAACTTACAAATTAATAAGTAGGTGATGATTTTTACACCACATTTTTTAACCTATACATCAGAATTATTATTTTATATGTTTGTATAATTTGCAGTATTGCTTATATAGTATGTTACATAAATTAAAAAACATTGTGTAGAAGTTAGTTTCCTTTTAAATAAGTTTTCCCAAACACCCAAGAGTAACGACATAGCAACTTAAAAAATCAACTTAATTATATGTTTCATTAATCCATTGTTTGACCCATGTCTTATGCATTTTTCTCACTGCTCATAATTTTCACTGGATTTGTTATATATCTTCATCTCTTAATTAGGCTTATTAATAGGTTGATACTTTAGAATGCTAAATCATTTTCCATGTAATAATATTGACTAAATCTAAAGAAGATAAAGTCTTAATTTGGAGAAACTGAAACTTTGAAATAGAAATAGACAGTGATCTTAGAGTGATTGGTATGGTAAAAATGTTTTTTCTCTTATAACGTTATTAAAATATTAACCTCATTTATAATATATTTTCTCAAGGAGGTTCATTATTTTTGTAAATTTCCGAGGGATAAATTTCAGTCATTGGATCAATCAACCCCCAAATCAGCAACACCACCAACATCACATGTGACAACACCACCACCACCTCATGTGTATTAAATCACATGTGATTGCACACCGCCGACCACCACAACCACCACCACATGTGTATTAAATCACATGTGATTAAACACCACCGACCACCACCACCGTACCACCACCAACCTCTGTCGGCCACCATCTCTACCATCGGCAACCCCTCGCCACCGTCGGCTGCTTTTAATCACATGTGATTGTGTATCCGATCACATGTGATTGGGGCGGTCGGCGGCGGCAGATAGCAGCAATCGGTGGCGGCCGGTGGTGGTTGTGGCCAGCGGTAGTGGTTGTATATTGAATCACATGTGATTTGATGATAGTGGTTATTGTATATTGAATCACATGTGATTTGATGATGATGATGGTGGTGAAGAGATCTTTTGATCCAATAGCTAAGATTTATTCCTTCGAACTTTATAAAAATAAAAAACTTTCCTTGTATACAACTTCTATAATATTAATATAACATAACACAAGATGGTTTGCGTTTGGTCTTATTACCAAGACTTTCTAAATACGATAGTTTAAAACAAGAACTACTTATAATTATACTTGAGTTTAAAAATATAGGTGTATAATTAAATTATGAAGAAGTTTATTTTTCAATGAACCGTGCTAGAGGTTTATTTCACGTTTATTTGACATTAAAAGTTTCAAGATTACAAAGCTTTTGATACTTTATATAACATCTTTTTTCTTTTCTTTTCTTTTAGCTTCATATTTCGACTACCAATTATTATTTATGTGAATCATTTATGAACTTATAAAACCTTTATATTTAAATATATAATGACTACAAGTTTGTAAAGGAAAAGAATTATAAGTTGATAATATAGTATCACATTAAAATTTTATAAACTTTTACAATCATTTATCATTGAACTGGTTAATTTGTTAAATAGTCAGACCGGTTTAGACGGTTGGTTGAATCGAACGACAGTCGTATTGAATACCTATGATGCAATAATTATGCAATGTGTATAAATGTCATAATATTACAATAATACGTACAAAATAAATACAATAAAATTAAAAAATTTCCAAAACCTATTTTTCAATTAAACTTATCATTAATTTTTTAGTTGTAAAATCTATATAAATATTCTAAATGTCTATTTAAATTATCTAACTTTTTAAAGAAACAAATACTTTTAAAGAAAAAAAAATATTTTTTCTGGTTCTTTGACTGTGCGGTTCAATCAGATTTTATTTCTAACTGGCCAGTTCTGACCGAGTTATAATTATCGATCTAAATGGCTCATTTTAATCGAATATTTTCTCATTTCCTGATTCAACATTTTTGGGCTCACATTTTTGCTAAAATAAATTTCAAATGGAAGCATCCTTAAAAAGCCGCTGACTTTTCTTTCAAAGGGAGTGACATAAAATCTTTTGAAAAACCTAAAAGAGAGATATTTAAAGAAAACAAGATTATCCATAGATGTCACACACCACTTTACACGACACATAACATGTTAAAGGACGTTGGTGGTTGTCGCAAGACCTCATGGATATCAAGTCTTAAGTCTAAGCTTTAACGTTATATACGTCAATGTTGGTATTCTCGGAGCTATGTTTCATAGCCATGTGTCATGATCGATTAACTTAGATAGTTAATAGACACGATGATCTACTCACAATCAGAAGTTACAATGGATTAACACTATTGTGATTAACAAGAACAATAAACTATAAATAATATGCGAATTATTAAGAACACAGTTTATCACAAAAAACTTCAATGTATATTGATTGATCGAATACAATATACACGTATGTTTACAATTCATAAGGAACTATATATAATAGTCCTTGAAGCCTATCATTTACC
This sequence comes from Calendula officinalis, assembly GCA_963853835.1. Lineage (NCBI taxonomy): Eukaryota > Viridiplantae > Streptophyta > Magnoliopsida > Asterales > Asteraceae > Calendula > Calendula officinalis. The sequence continues at coordinate 33,197,728 of OY970824.1, forward strand.
CTAGTTATTCTAGGACTAGATTACAATTGAATTACAAAAGATACGATATTCTAATCAAACTTTCCTAAGATATTGGACTCGATAAACTCCATAAATAAGCTTTAACAGTAGTAAATCCATCGAGCAGTAGTAACTATGATCATCAGTAGTAAACAAGAGATCAGTAGGAATTGCATCATTAGTATTAAGTAGTTATAGCAGCACTAACTCTTGATAAGTAGTATCTTCAGTAGTACGTCTTGTACCAGGACCAAGACTTGATCAGTATCAATCTGCACATCAGTAATAAATCGTTTATATCCCAACAATATCATCCTAAACTTATTAATTCTTTTTGAATTAATCAAGTTTCTTTTTCTTTTCTTCTTCTTCCTTTTCTCTTCTTTCCCTTCCTTCTTTCTCTCTTAACTCTTTTTCTCTTCTTTGTTCATCCACATATGCTTTATTAATTTGAAGAAATTGGTTCTACTTCTCGGTATACATTGTAAGATCAAGAGGTCTTACAAATGCACATCAAATGATTTGATAGAGTGTTTTCTTTGAGTGATTGTATTGTCTTTCCATTAAGTACAATTCACATCTTCTGTTTGTTCTTTCAAAGAAATACATATTCACTGTTAGAAGGACACTCCATGCAAACAGATTATCTTCACTTTCAATTCTTTCAATATAATTTTCTGGATGAAATGCAGCATCTATCATTTCAGTCAAATATCCAGCTCCAGAGTTCCTCCATTTCTTGTTTGACATCCTTGGCTTTCCAATCTCTAGCATTGTTAGGACATCATTTCTATTGAAAGATAACAACATAGGTTTCCAGGCTTTGAATTTCTGAACATTTTTATCAGCCTTAATTATTTCATGAATACCTTTATTTTCTCTCCAATTTAGAATTGGATTATCTTGTTGAATTGGTTGTGGATCATCCAATATTTTAAGAGTTGATTTGAATTTCTTTGAAGTTGAATCTGCAGCATCTATCACCTTTCTTTTATGTGAAGCTTGATCTGAAGATTCACCTATTAAAGTCTTTCTGTTAAGTACAGACTTAGGATCAATTTTTATTATACTTGTAGGTTCATTAGCTTTGATATCTTCATTCAACTCTTTCTTCTTCTCAGTACAAAATCTTTCAACTAAAGTTATAAGTTTCATTCTTCCAAAGGATTTTGCACCGTGTCCTCTTGATTTTAAATATTCAACCATATCTTGTTTTTCTTCAGTGAATGCTTCAGGCATGTCAATCTTTAATCTTTTACATTCCTTCACTTGATCTTCAAGAAGATTCAGTCTTTCTTCTTCAATTTTCTTTATTTTATTCAGTTCTTCTTGTTGATCTTCCACCAAAAATTCTTCAATCTCTTGAATGGCTTCAGCTGTAATCTTTTCTTTTTCAGCTTTCCTTTTGTTTACCAATTCAAGAGTCTTGGCACATTTCTGATGATATCTTCTCCGTTTATTCTTTTCATGAGCTTCTTTTAATGGTCTAACAAGGTTGATTTTGTTTACCATGTAATGACCCAGTGCTCTGTGTGGTACATTATCATCAAAAATAGCCTTTCCTTTTCCAATGCACTGTGGAAGTGGCTTATACTTCATATACACAACTGGATTTATAGAAATTGTAGGAGCAAAGGTGTGAGCTTTCTTCTTTTTCAAAATTTTTGGGTGAGGAGGTAATTCACATTCATCTACCTCTTCCAGTTGACATCAGCATCAAAATCTCGAATAAAAATTTCTGTTGCTGCTGGTGTTGTGGTTACTACTGTTGAATCAGTAGTAACTGGTACTTGTGTTGTTACTGCTACAGACTCGGTAGTAACCAATGTAGTTACTACTGGTATAAGAGATTGTAAGTTGAAAGGTCTATAGATTACCAGTTGCATGTTTGAGGAGTTGTCTACTACTGGAGGTGAGGATTCTTCAGGTGTTACTACTGGTAACACGTCAGTAGTAACTAGAGTAGTTGTCGCTGTTGTTGAGGTAATTAGTACTGATGTTGCTTCTTGGACATCTTCTTCAATGAGATCAGTAGTAATTACTTCAGTGTGTTCAAGAACCTCAGTAGTATCCATGGGATCAGTAGTGCCCATGACTTCAGTAGCAATTTGAGAAGGTACTTGTTCTGCTGCTGTTGGTGATTGTTGTGCAGACAAAAATACATCTTCCTCCATACTCTTGACTCCTCTATCAAAGTCTTCATCACTTTGACTTGTTTCACCATGAGCTTCTTTAAGATTTAAAAGGGAGGCTGCTGCTGCAATTGAAGTATCAATCATCCCTTGAATTTGATCTTTCTCCCCCTTAGTGATCTCAACTTGTGGAGCATCACTAACATCAATTTTCTTTTTCAACTTTCTGATGATGTTTGATTGTCTTTGAAGCCTGTATTCAAACCTCTTCATCCTTCTGTTCATTACATTAATATAGTGCTTCATGTAGCTCATGGTTCTTCCTTGATTGTTGATAAGTATATGGCAGTTTTGTAAAGTGATTTCAAGGTTTTCCATCCTATCCGTCAAATCAATTTCTTTCATATTACCCTCATCACTTCTTGGTGATTCATTGGGTGATTTAGATACACTCTTCTTCCTAGCAGAAGCAGATGCACCTCCCCTTGTTGTTTCTTGGCACCGGAGTCCTTTGAGTGCTAATTCAAAAGAATCATCACTCAAAGTTGCCGAGGTCTGGGTCCTAATTATGTTCTCACTAGCCTGTGCACCAACCTTTGGTGCATCAGTAGTGAGATCCCTTTTCTCATGTCCTCTCTCCTCCTTGGAGGACAACTCTTGGAGTATGGGGTATGACTCAATTAGTCACCTGGTGTCATTTTTGGAAGATCTCTTCCTTTTGTATTTTGAGGAAATGATTTGGCTTTTAGGTAGGTTTACCAAAGAGTGAAGAGTAACACTCTGGGGTTCTAAAACATGTTCCTGGGACACATTCAAGACATTTGGTGGTGAGGTTGTTTGAGTGGCTAAGGGTTCTGTTTGGGCTGCAATATTTAGTGATGGAGTGGGTTGGGGTTCAATGGGTTGATTTGAACCTTCTCCAGTTGGAGGATGATCATGGATCATATTTGAAAACAAGGGTGTAACCCTTCCTGAAAAATTAAATTGCATTCTCATGTTTGAAAAAACCTTTTTATTTAGAGAAGGCGCAGTAAAAATTTCTTTTGTTTTAGTGAGATATGGGATCTCACAGTTTAAAATGTGTGCAATGAATCTTGGATACATTAAAATTTTTAAAAATGATAAGTTTCCAGGCATTCCATCAAATATCATTTTTGAAAAATTAAACACTTGGTTTGTGCTCAAACAAACAACACCAGAGGCTATGAGGCTATTGATCTGTTGAACTCATTCCAGGTGCTCTTATTAGGAGAGATGCAGTGTTGAATAATGTGTACTAAAAATTTCCATTTGGGAGAAAGAAGCCCTTTTTGAAAAGTGACAATGTTTTGTTTTCCTTCATACGTCATTTTTATTAAATTTTCAACAAGATCCTCCTTAGGGAGTAGAGATATACCTGACTCATCATGAAGTTGTAGATGCTGTCTGATAGATTGTTTTGTTATAAAGATTGTTTTCCCATCTACTGTGGACTTGATTTTTGAACTATTTCCTTCATTTATGTGCTCTGCAGTCTCCTAAAATGTAACAAGGTGTCTCTCGTAGATTGTAGGTTGGACAGTGAGAGCGTATTTGATTGATGAGTGTTTGAGAAACATCACAATTTCCCTAAATCTCTAGTTCCATCTAGATTCTTCAAGAAAGCAATCATATTGTGAAATTCACAATATTTTAGATCAGTGGATACAGATAGAGGTTTGATCATTGCCATTTTTAATCGATGTTGGATTTGATTTGAGGTTGAAAGTTTTAGTTGAAATTTAGGTTCTTTTAAGAGTTGTAATTAAATCGAATTTGTTACTGATTTAGGGTTTTGTTCACAATTGCCGACTTAAGGGTTTATCGTGGGTTTTAGCAGATCGGGGTTTGGATAATGTCTGATTAAACGATTTATGTTATTTATAGTTTTTGAAATTAACCTGCAAAAAGTCAGAAATATCCTTCGAATCATAGCATAACGGCTATTTTCATGGGGTTATTTTGGTAAATATATCGAATTTTAGAGTAAACTGCCGATCAATAGTAACTAAGTACCAGTAGTATGAAACGTCAGTAGTAACTGAGATTTTATACTAAAAATGACTGATCAGTAGTAACTAGTAAATACAATCAGTACTAAATGAATAACCAGTAGTAAAAAATACATAAACTTAAATAATATTTTACAAAAACTTTACAGATGAGAAAATTTTGAAATTAATTTATAAAAATCATTCCAATACTGTTAACTAAAAAGCTAAACCTTCCTACATCGAATGCTTTTGTAAAAAGATCTGCTAGTTGATTATCAGTATGAATTTTAACTACTTTAATTAATTTCTTTTCATTGCAATCTCTTATAAAATGGAATCTGATTTCTATATGTTTAGTTTTTGAATGTTTTACTGGATTATTCACAATACTAATTGCACTTTGATTATCTATAAAAATAGGAGTTTTAAGGATAAGATACCAAAGTCCATGAGTTGATTTAGAATCCATAGTACTTGAGCACAACATGCAGATGCAGCTACATATTCTACTTCAGCAGAAGATGTTGAGACATTTGTTTGCTTCTTGCATTGCCATGACACAAGTCTTGACCCAAAGAATTGACATCCACCAGTAGTTGACTTTCTGTCCAAGCATTATCCACCATAGTCACTACCAGTGTAGGCTGTAAGTTCAAAAGGTGAGTCATGTGGATACCAAAGACCTAGTGATGGTTTTCCTCTCAAGTATCTAAAGATTCTTTTGACTGCTTGCAAATGTAGTTCATTTGGCTTTGCTTGATACCTGGCACAAACGCATACATTATACATAATATCAGGTCTTGATGCAGTTAAATACATTAAGGAACCTATCATTGATCTATATAAGTGTTCATCTACATCCTTCCCCTCAATGTCAGGATGTAGGTGTTTATGTGTTTCCATAGGAGTGCTTGCACTCTTACAGTCCTTCATTGCAAATTTCTCCAAGATATCTTTGACATACTTTGATTGATTAATCAAAATTTCATCTGATTTTTGATTGATTTGGAGTCCAAGAAAAAGTTCATTGGACCCATAGAGCTCATCTTGAATTTGATCTGCATTAATTCTTCAAATTCTTTCTATAATTTATCATTTGTTGATCAAAAAATGATATCATCTACATAAATTTGAACAAATAGAATATCATTCTTGACTTTTCTTGTTAACAGTGTCTTGTCAATTGCACCTCTTTTGAAATTGTTCTTCAATAGGTATGTTGATAGTGTATCATACCAAGCTCTTGGTGCCTGATGTAGACCATAAAGAGCTTTGTCCAATTTGAACACATAATCATCATGTTCAGGATCTTCAAATCCTGGAGGTTGACACACATACACTTCTTCTTCTATTTTTCCATACAGGAATGCACTCTTTACATCCATTTGATAGACTTTAAACTTTTTGAATGATGCATATGCCAAGAAAATTCTTATTGCTTCTATTTTTGCTACAGGTGCATATACTTCATCATATTCTATTCCTTCTTCTTGAGTATATCCTTGAGCTACAAGTCTTGCTTTGTTTTTGATCACTATACCTCTTTCATCTTTCTTATTTCTGAAGATCCGTCTAGTTCCAATTGCTCTTTTTCCTTTTGGAAGAGGTACAAGTGTCCAAACAGCTTGTAATTTGAAATGAAGTAGTTCTTCTTGCATTGCTTCAATCCAATTTGAATCTTTCATAGCTTGTTGAATTTTCTTAGGTTCATCCTGTGATAAGAAGCATGCAAACAAACATTCATTAGAAGTTAAACTAATATTACAATTATTTGACCTGAATTGACTTCTTGTTTGCATCTCTGAATTCACTTCACTTAGAACTAAGTCTAAAGGATGATTCTTTTGAGCTCTCGAGGTAGGAACTTTATCAACAACAACTTGACTTTCAAGGTTTGATTCATTGGATTCAGGCAGTTGTGCATCAGTCCAGTTTTCTTCTTGACTTTCATCATTTATACTGGCATTAGTATTAACTAGATTGTTGTTGAAATCTTGTGTTTCTGAATTAGTACTAGTGTCAATATCATTTCTTGCAGCATCACCATTTAGAGTTTCCGAGTTCCTACTGGTGTCAGTATTATCACTTGTTTCTTCAGAATTTTGGGATTCTGAGTTGTTACTGACGTTAGTGTTGCTTGTATTATCAGAGTTGTTACTGTCCTCAGTATTAACTGGAGGAGTAGTATTAACAATAATATACTGCAATGAATTTTGATTTCCATTAGATGGTGATGATCCTTCTTTAGGAGGTTGATTATTTGATTCACCTGTATTAAAATTAAAACTGAAATCAAGAGATTTTGTTAGTGAATCAATATTAAACAACCAATTTGGACCATTTCCTTGTACATTCATAAGATTTTCATTAAAGGATACATCTGCACTTTCTTCAATGATCCTTAGTCTTTTGTTGAATAATCTATAAGCTTTGCTTTGTGTTGAGTATGCTACAAAGTTTCCATCATCTGCTTTGGAGTCAAACTTACCAATTTGTTCTCTTGTAATTAAAATAGTACAAGGACAACCAAATGATTTTAAAAAGCTTATTGAGGGTTTTCTTTTATTCAAAATTCATAAGGTGTTTTAAAGTGTGGCTTAACCATTAATACTCTGTTTTGAACATAACAGGCAGTATTTACAGTTTCAGCCCAAAAAGTTATTGGTAATTTTGCATCTGCAAGCGTAGATCTTGCTGCTTCAATGATTGTTCTATTTCTTCTTTCAGCTACACCATTTTGTTGAGGAGTTCTAGGAGAGCTGTAATGCCTGTCAATACCTTTAAGATCACAAAAAGAGATTAAATTTTCATTTTTAAATTCTGTGACATTGTCACATCTAATGACTTTCACTTTAAGATCTCTTGTGTTTTCCAGTTTGATTATTAGATTCTTGATGATTTCGTTTGTTTCATCTTTAGTCCTGAGAAAGAACACCCAAGTAAATCTGAAAAAATCATCAGTAATAACTAGACAGTATTGCTTCTTTCCTATACTCATCACATTAGTAGGCCCAAATAAATCCATGTGTAGTAGCTGCAATGGGTTAGAGATAGAATTGATTGATTTGGACTTATGAGAAGTCTTGTGTTGCTTACCTTTTAGACAAGAAACACAATGATGATCACACATGAATTGTTTTTGTGGTAAAACAATTACTAGATTTTTTTTTACCAAATTATTCATGTTTTTAAAGTTTGTGTGACACATCCTTCTATGCCAAAGTTCTGATTCATTTGTGTTTGCCTTGGATATAAATCAGTTGACCTCATTTGAAGAAATGATTTCTCCCCCTATATCCAGGCAATACACATTGTTTCTCCTTGGTGTTCTTAAAACAACATATTTTTCATCTAAAATAAAATCAGGAAAAAGAATGATGCACTCTATATTTGTAAAAAGAATCTTGTTCTTTTTATCACATACTTGTGACACACTAACCATATTATATTTAAGTTCAGCAACATAAAAGACATTATCAAATGTAATTTTACCATTCGATACTATACCTTTACCAGTGATGCGACCACCTTTTGGATTTTCTCCAAATGCAACATAACCACCATCATATGACTCAAAGTTCCTGAGAATTTGCAAATTCCCAGCCATGTGCCTAGAGCATCCACTATCAATATGCCATGTATTCACCTGGATGTCCTACACTAAAGAAGATTTAGTTAGTTCTTTTTGGGAACCCAAGCTTGTTTTGTCTTGGGTTCATCCTTTTGAATGAAGAATTTGCTATATGTGGTTTGGTTAATACTTTGTTTAGGTGTTACTACTGATTTATGTTTAGTTGACCATTTGTTCTGCTTTGTTTTGGTTACTACTGACGGAGCAGTAGTAAGTTTGTGAAAGTGTTTTCTTAACTGATCAGTAGTATGAGAGTAGTTGTATCTTACTGCATTGTATTTTGGATACTGATCAGTAGAATACATTTGATTGTTTCTACTGATGGCGGTATTAACTGGGTACCTTGAATAATTTCCATATTTTATTTTGTTTTCATAATTTTGACTTGTTTTTAGATCACCATGTCTGGTATTTTGAACAAATCTTTTAGCAGTCCTTCCAAATCTTGGAGTATCAACTTGTGGAGGTTTAAAGTTTTGTTTTCTTTTTGATTCTTTTAATTTTTGTGCTTTTAAATTTAATTTGTTTTCTTTAAACTCCTTGAATTCTTTGCAATTTATTGAATTGAAGTGACAATCCTTTGCTATATGATTAACTTTATTGCAGATTACACATTTAAGTTTGGTTGATTTTAAAGACTCTGGTTTTCTTTGTTCTTTTAATTGATTCAAGTTTATTTGATTTCCCCTTTTTAAAATAGTTGGTATATTTTCAGAATTATATTTGGGAGATTCTTGGCTTTGAGTGGTATGGAAACTTGTATCATTTGTTTTAACAGAGTTTTCTTCATCAGATGATTCCTCACTAGATTCAGTTTCAGTTTGATTTTCTGTTTTTAATTCATCTAAAATTCTTTCTGAACTAGATTTAAGTGGAGGAATAAAGTTAGTTGGAGTAGGAACTGCATGATATCCAACTCCATGAACTACCTTTTCAGTGGTTTGATTACTTGTTAATTCATCAATAATTTTAGAACTTCTTTCAAATTTTTTAATTGTTAATTTATTTTGTTCTAATTCTAATTGACATTCTTCTAATTTTGTTATAGCTTCTTTGGCTCTTAATTCGGCATGTTCTTTATCATAAACTGCTTGTAATAATTCTTCTTTACATTTTTGATCAATATTTTGATAAATTTTAATTTAATTTTCTAAATTAGCTATAACACCATTAAATTCTATTATTCTCTTTCTATTTTTGATTAAATCATCATTTATTTCATTAGTTTCTTTTTCAAGAGATTTTGAATAGTTTAATACATTCTGGTGAGCAAGGTTTAGGAGATACCTCAGATTTAGGATCAGAAAAGGCCATGAGTGCTTGATTTTGAGCATGTTCTTCAGCTTGAAAGCTCCAATCATATCCTTGACCTTCTTGAGATACCAGCGCAGTTGAGTTTGTCCTTTTATCTTTGTTAGGACATTCTCTAGCAAAGTGACCAAGATTGCTGCAGTTGTAGCATTTGACTTTAGTTTTGTCAAATCATGCCCTATCACTTTGTTTGAGCTCAAGTTTGATCTACCAGTTCTTTTTAGGAACTTCCTGGTTCTGGAACTAAGCATAGCCATATGCCACTTGATATCCATCTCCTCAAGATCATCAGGGTGAACTTGTTCCAAATCTTCACTAATTAATGCAGTGTGTGAGTAACTAGTGAAGAAGGAATCTCTTGCAATGTCTTCTGATTCTTTAGACTTTCCAGCTGAAACATCTTGGTTTGTACCTGCAGTGGAAACAAAGGCAGCATTGTTTGAATTTAAAGTAGGAGTTTTCTGACTTACCTCAGATTCGAACACTCTTAAGTCATTGTAGAGTTCATCAAGCTCCTTTTCTTCTAATGCATCTCCTTGTCTATATATGACAGTGTACATAGACCATTCTTCACTTAGAGATCTGAGAAACTTCCTGTTGACATCATCTTTTTCTGGCTTAACCCCAACTTGATTGAATTCACCAATGAGTTTATTGAATCTATCAAAAACTTGTGACAAATATTCATTCTTTTGTCCTTTAAAGTTTTCAAACTCTTACTTTAGCACAGACTTCATGTTTCTTTTTGTACTCTTTGTGCCCACAAACCTTTTCTCCAAGGCTTGCCATAGAAGTTTTGCATCATCAAACTCAACAAATAGATTTTGATAGTCATTAGGAATTGCAAGCAATAAGGTACTTAACATTTTTAGTTCAATTCCTCTGTCTTTCTTTTCCTTATCACTTCCGAGCTTGTCAGATTCAGTAGAAGTGCTGGGTATGACAGTTGGAATGGTTTTATTACCTTCCAAAACAACTTCCCACATGGAATAATCAGTAATAAGCATGTACTGCTTAATTCTGTTTTTCCACATCCCAAAGTTAGTGGGAGTGAGAATGGGAATCTTGTTTGCTTGTGTGCTTTCATTGTTATCAGATATGATGAAAACGAGATTTTTGAATGTATTGAAAAGCTTTTTAGAGAGTTCTTGATTCGTAGATCTAGAGTACAAAGCTCTGATACCACTTGTCAAGATCGATTAACTTAGATAGTTAATAAACACAATGATCTACTCACAATCAGAAGTTACAGCGGATTAACACTATTGTGATTAACAAGAACAATAAACTGTAAATAACATAAGAATTATTAAGAACACAGTTTATCACAAAAAGCTTCAATGTATATTGATCGAATGAATACAATACACACGTATGTTTAAAATTCATAAGGAACTATATATAATAGTCCTTGAAGCCTAACATTTACCCTAGTTATTCTAGGACTAGATTACAATACAATTTAAACATATACGATCTTCTAAAACAAACTTCCTAAGATCTCGGACTCGATATACTTCATAAATAAGCATAACAGTATTAACTCCATCGAGCAGTAATAACTTTGATCACCAGTAGTAAACATGAGATCAGTAGTAAGTTGCTTCATCAGTAGTAATTGCATCGTCAGTAATAAGTCTTGTACCAGCACCAAGACTTGATCAGTATTAACCTGCACATCAGTAATAAATCGTTTATATTCCAACACTTGCCAAACACATTTTGCCACACCACATTCTTCGTTATACCTTCATTCGCCCAGGCTACAACGGCTCATTGTCGAAATGTTAAGTTTTTTTGTTTTTTTTTGTTTTTTTTATTTTGTAAATTGTGATTGGTTGAGGTATTTTTTGTGGTTCCTAAAAAAGAGCGTTATAAGATGTTAATATGGGAGGCTAATTTTGAGGTAAGTGTTAAAACATATTAAATGGGCAAAAAATCTTTAACATGACAATAACAAGGGCTCCATACCTTATACACTTAGATAATATAGTTTAGTTTTAATGTATAACTCAAGTCTAATTGTGTAGACAGTTAATAGTCATATACGGCTTTCTATGTATCTTATATTTATATATAATAATTAATAGGGTTTTGTTAATGCGTGCCCCATATGTATACAATAACGAAAGTTTAGTTAACTAAAATTTCTTTAATAAGAGTAAAATGATGTTTATGAATCATTAATACTTTTGTGTTATATCGATTTTACCCGTACCATAATTGAAAATGAAACTTTTTGATGAATTAAATGTAGGGACATAAAAGACATTTAATATTACTATGATGTACTCATGGAGCACATATTAGAAAATCTCTAATTAATAATGCAGTTATCCATACAAATATTTTATGAAAAATGTTAAACATTGCCCTTGCAATGGTTAAGAAATTTTTGTTGGCTTTAATTAATTGTACATTAACTAATAAAAATGAACCCTTTGAATCCCATTAATCACTTTTGTGTAGTTATGTTTCTTTAATTGTACAATAACCATCTTAATTATCATTAACCATTGCCCTAAGAGCAATATAAGTGAATCTCTTATTTTATTAAGACAAATATACCACGTACGTAATCACATGTATGATGTATGGGTGTGTTGTCTTTCTACTTTTGCACGTCAGATATGCATTAAAATCAAGAAACTGTCCCACATTTGTGACCCAAGTTTTCCATGGTCAACCACCTAAACTAGTATCGACTGAACCAAATTAACAAATACTGTAAACCATTTTCCCTCAATCTTATCCTTAAATAAAGTGGGATTTCTTTTTCTTTTTTAAGGAAATTAATATCAGTTTTATGTATGTTAATTCTAACATTCATTTGTTACTAAAAAAGTTGCAAGGAAGTGGAAATCATTATAGCAGTCTAAATCACCACATCTATCGATATCATGTTGTGTTTTTCTCTTCTTCTTGATTTGTATTTTGTACTTGTTCAAATCGTATGTAAAATATGCATTAAAGAGAGAAATGCGGAAAAGAGTATCCGAAATAATATCCAATATCTGAAATATAATATCCGATATCCGAAATACTGGATATCGGATTCAGATAGTGTTTTCAATATTTTTGAATATCCGATATCTAAAAATATTTGAACAATTTATTTTTCCGGATATAGAATTCAGATAGTAAAAATTCGTTATCCGAAAATCCGGATTTTTAATTATGAACAGAGAAATGATATTTTTGCCTACCCATAGGCATACTCACTTCTAAACTTGACAAGTGTCATCCACTAATTCTTTCTCTTCATATCATCCCTTTATTTTGACACTTGTCATGATCAAATTGGTAGGCACATGAGTAGGCACAAATAATATTGCTCTTTTGAACACCACCGTCAACAACCTATAATCGAGATACAAGTTTTTATATGTAGTTAAATGGAAATTAATTTATGGACCACTTTTTTATGCATGTACCACACTGTACAAGTATTACTGCAGAATACAAACATATAAGAACATTGTCAACGACACTGGAACCCGTCGTACCTTGTCCTCACCTCTTCAAACTAGTCGTGAGCTCGTCACGATTGGCAGTACCGATTATTCACGGTTAAGTGTGTGTGTGGGGGGGGGGGGGGGTCGCTGCAAGGGGGGTTAATTTTTTTAATATTTTATTTAAGTAGGAAACGTGTCATAGTTGGAAGTGGCCTAAAGCAACTATTGTAATGTATAGGTTAAAATAAATAGTGTGAAAATCGCCACTTTAGTTAACTATCTTATGTCGAACTTTAATCGTAAAACCCTTTTCTTTATAATTACTCTATCATTCAATTGTTTAAGCATCATTGAGAATCCAATTCCACCGAAAGTTTCCAATATGCTGTCAATGCGTGCAACTTATCTGGCCTAGATCTACATGCATTTGGATTCGTTTATTATAAATGCGGTTTCGTACGTATTAACGTATGTATATAAGTATAATTAAAAATTACACAAAATAATTGTTCAACATGTTTTTTGTAATTAGAAATTCAAATTTATTAGTTTATAAAGTTTTGTAAATGGTGCTTAGAAATTCACGATTGAGTCAACAGGTGCGGTTAAAATATGTCGGTCAAAGTAAAAAAGTCAGTTGTTCTGAATCCTTTTAATTTTGTCGGGAAAAGAAAAATCAAAAATAAAATTTAAAAGACCTACGGTATTATGAGGATATGTCCTTACTAGGGGTGAGCATGGGGCGGTTTGGGGCGGTTTTTAACTAAAATCAAACCCCGCCCCAAAAGTTCGGGTTTAAGAATTACACCCCGTTCGGTTTCGAGTTTTTTGGTTTCAGTTTTTTCGGGTTTTTCGGTTCGGTTTCGGGGTCTTTTTCGGTTTTTTGTTTTCCTTTAAATTTACCAATTTGTTATCTTAAAAATTAATATTATGATTCAAACTCTCAAACCTTAACACATTTTGTTATAAATAAAAATTGACTAATAAGTTTAATATAATGTAATAATAAATTCAACTAAGATAACTTAAATAAAATTAATAATAGAATAACATCCAACAAACTTTGGTAATTAAATATACTCAAAAATCTTTTATATAAAACCTAGTAAATATATGAATAAATCACCTAAAAAATCCAATCATATCTTTTATTTAAAAGATAATTAAATGTCAAATCTTATATAAATATAAGAATATCTTTATAAAATCTAAAAGATATATAATGGCGGGGCGGGGCGGGGTTCGGTCGGGTTTTTCATATGCCCCCGAAAACCGCCCCAAACATTCGGGTTTTCCAAAAATCAAAACCGTTGACATCGGTTTTTAAAATGGTTCGGTTTTTTCGGGGCGGTTTTTTTCGGGTTTTTGGTTTCGGTTCAGTTTTTCGGTTTTTATGTTCACCCCTAGTCCAAACTAAAAAAAAAACATCTCCAAACTTAATTAATATTATTATTATATTAATATATATTATTATATTATTATATTAATATATATTACTATGTTAATATATAATATTATTATATTAATATTATTATTATATTAATTAATATTAATATTATTATTATATTAATATATTTTATTATTATGTTAATATATAATATTATTATATTAATTAATATTATTATTTTATTAATTAATATTGCTATTATATATTAATTAATATTATTATTATATTAATATATAATATTATTATATTATTTAATATTATTATTTTATTAGATAATAATATATATTATTAAATTTAAATTATATATATTGTTATATTTTAATTATATATTATTATATTTAAATTATATATTATTATATTTAAATTATTATATATATAAACATATTTTTTTTATTTTAATATTAATCTTATTCATGCACATATTAAATCAAGTAATATTAATAGTCAAGGGAATACTAAGAAATGCTCATTATATTCCTTAATATTCCTATTACATTTACCTTTCTCATTACCTACTTTGAACTAAGCGCCCCTAAGAGTATTATTGTTATTTGGTTATGTAGAAATTGGATTTCATTGTTATTGTTATGCATAAATTATTTATTGAAAACTTTGAAGAAAAAAAACTTTGACAATGTATGGATTCAAGTTGGAGTATATTTTAAATTTCATTATTTGTTAAATTGAAAATTTTCGCAAGGATTTGACAAAAAAAAAAAAAAAAAAAAAAAAAAAAAACTGTAAACAAATTGCAAGATAGAAGTAAACAAATTGTTATTGCAATGTATGGATTATTTCATTATTGTAAGATGTAATATATTTTAAATTTCAGTTTATATAAGCAGTCTGCAGATGTTAAAAAATAAACAACAGTTTTCTTGCAGACTGCAGACCTATGGTCCATCTCAGAAGCTGCAGCAACTGGCAGATGTGGTCCGCAGACAGCATATCTTTTTGCTCTGAAAAAACAAACATCGCCAAGTCAAACTATGTTTTCAAAAAGTCATATAATTTTATCTTTTAGTGACCTATGGTGAGAACTTTTAGTCCTCACTACAAAGTTTGGTGACCATAGCTCTTTTTTCATGAATCGATAAATTGGTAGGGCTTAATGCAATTGACGTACTAAACGGAAGTTAACCATATCCGAGGGAGAAATGGTTCACCAATATTTTAGTTATTTCGTCTCAGATCTGGTTATTTATCAATAATTTATATTTGTTCATAGATGAATATGAACATTTCTAGTTTGTGAATCTGTATATTGTTCATTAGTGATCGTTATGGAATACGTACATTTGTTCATTGGTAAATATGTACATCTATTCGTTGGTGACTTTGTTCATTAATAATATCTAAAATCTGGTTTGTTAATCAATAATATACTAATTTTTCATCTTACATTATGTATATTTGCACATTTATTCATTATTTAATTTGTAGATTTTGTACATTAGTAAACAATTTTTTTAAGCTGGATAAAGTGAAATCTGAATGATGAACACTGGTGAACAATGTTTTCCGGTGAATGTAATTTTCCTGTGGGACTAATCAAAATCCCGTTAAATAAATGTGAAGAGTATCAACTATATTGATTTAATTAAGATAAAATTAAAAAAAAGACTATAATACCCTTATAAATAAGAAAAAAACTAATTAAAATAAATGAGTGAATAAAAACTTGTTCTCGCAGTAAATATGAATATGAAGGTTAAGAACGTAAGAATAGATATCATGCGCCATCTGCATGACACCTCCCCCCGGATAAAAATATAAAAATAGTAACATTTTTAGAGACATGGATAGCGACTTTATAATATTAGAGTCATCTTTAGCACCTTGGATAACGACTTTTACATCTTAGTGACAACCATAGCGACTCCTGTTTCCTTGTAGCTGAAACTCAACGACAGTATAATGAACTCGACTAAATCAACGACTTCTAAGTAGTAACTCTCCGATTGATGTCATTATGAGCGTCATTGGCTTCAAATATGTCGCTAATGATGTCGTTAACTGTGTCACTAAAAGGACTTTTTTTTTGTAGTGGTTGGGTTCAAGTTGTATCCGAGACAACATAAACACGCCTTTGATTAGGCTTGCAAGATGACTCCAAAATTACTCACCATTTGCATGAATGTCAACCACAATTGCTCTTGCTCTTCACAAACTTGAAAAACATGCCAAAAAAAGGAGATAATTGACCCAACTATTGTGCCAAAACAGATTTGAAACACCATCCAAATTCTTCAATGATTATAAGACCTGAATGAGATGCTCAAATTGGATAATATGAGGTAAGTATATATTAACTTCCACCATAAAATTGCAAGTAAAAAGCACACCATCTACCTAAAGTCATACTGAAAACAAGTAACCATGCAACTTTCCCAAAGTTAGCCTCACCTTTACACATCCGATTCTCCAATGTCCATCCATATATTCTCTCTTCCCCCATATTATATATTATATACACACACAAGTGTATCGACATATTATATATACAATTTAACTCACACACTTTTGCTTTGTACCACCCTATAAAACTTAAGTTAGTCAATCTCATAGAATCTCCCTTCTTTCATCATCTTACAATTCTCTCTTTGATAGCTAAGCAAAATCTCCATTGTTATAGCTTCAGGTTTTATTGATGCTTGGTCAAGATACAATCAAAGCTGTAATCCAACTCCACATTTTGTTCATTACGACAACCAATTATAACCCGTGAATCTTGACAACGGGTGGTGCTTCATACCCTGAGAGAACCCTCGAACAAGAGTTTTAGCTAGATAGATATTATCAAAGTTGTGCGTATCAATTTTCTTATATGGCAACATTATATTCATTTGTTTCTTGTTCTTGCTATGCAACCTTCATCATGTTGGTGATTTGCAAAGGTAAATGAAAGTTGAAAAATTACCGATTTCTACTAAATCTTACTAATCTTCTGATCCACATTTCTATAATTTACTCTTCTTTTTATTCATAAAATTGTTGGATAAATTACTAGGGATAGATCAGTTGACGGTCAACATCATTTACACTCAGATGAGTTGATCCCCAAGTCTTGAAAAAGGTGGAGTTAAATTAAATATATATTTTTTGGATCTCAAATTGTACCATATAAGTTAGATATACAAGTTAAACATCAAATTTATAAAATATACTAAAGGGATTGTAATCTAGTATTATAAGGTGTTGAAAAGTATTCTTTATTGGCATGTAGTCCTATGTTCAAATCCTGTTATGGAAAATATGATATACATTTAGGAGTAAATTAGATTTTAGAGAGTATTTGTTTTGCTTAAAAAAATAATCTATTAAATCTAATCTAAAATAAGAGCTTATTATATTTTCTTTTGATTTTGTAATTTCAGGAATATTGGCAAGTACATTCACTTTTAAAAATAGATGTGGCTACATGGTGTGGCCAGGGATATTATCAAGTGCGGGAAGCACCCCATTGGATAGCACCGGGTTTGAACTTGGCCCAGGTGACTCACGGTCCTTCCAAGCCTCACCCGGTTGGTCGGGTCGATTTTGGGGCCGAACCGGTTGTACATTCGATGCAAGTGGTCAAGGAAGTTGTGCAACGGGCGATTGTGGATCCAATCAAATGTCATGTAATGGCGCCGGTGCGACCCCACCCGCAACCCTAGCCGAATTTACAATCGGGTCAGGCTCATCAAACCCTCAGGATTTCTATGATGTGAGCCTAGTAGACGGGTACAATTTGCCAATGGCTGTTGATGCTAGTGGTGGGTCGGGCGCATGTGGTTCAACGGGATGTGTGACCGATTTGAACCGCATGTGTCCAAATGAGTTACGGGCAGGTGACGGTCAAGCTTGCAAAAGTGCATGTGAGGCTTTTGGGAATCCTGAATATTGTTGTAGTGGATCATTTGGTTCACCGGATAGTTGTCGTCCATCGGTTTATTCTCAAATGTTTAAAGCGGCTTGCCCGAGATCGTATAGCTACGCTTATGATGATGCTACAAGTACGTTTACATGTACTGGTGCGGATTATACTATTACATTTTGCCCTGCATCAACAAGGTTAAGTCTTTTTTAAAGGGTATTCTCGTTATAATATAAATATATACGTTGTTAATAAATAAATATATTCGTTAATTTTCAGTCAAAAATCATCAACTGATTCACCGGTACCGACTTCACCCGCAACAACGACAAATGCTTCAACAATGATTCCTAGAACTCCACAACCTGAAGATGGTCCAAACGGCTCATCATGGCTGCCAAGTTTTACCATTGGAGGATCATCGAGACATATTTCCAGAAATGCCCTTACATTGACTCTAATTTCATTTATTCTCATTTGTTTTTTGCAATTATGATAAAAAGAAAGTTAAACGAGGATTGTAATTAATGAATTATATGAGCAATTTTGTATAGATATTTATATGTTCTAGAACTAATAGCTTAACCCCATTGAAAAATGTAGCCAGCTTTTTATTTTTCTCCTTTAATTCCAATCTTTATCTTTATCAATTTTTTCAAATTAGCAAGATTTAATTTTCAGTCAATGCACTTGCTATTTTATAATAAATTTGTGTTTATAAGAATATGCATCTTGCAAGATTTGAACCTGTGACCCTTATGTTATTAGCAAGGGGCTCTAATCAACTGAGCTATTAGAACATATGTTGATTAGTTGACTGCAATTATTTATGTATCATATTATCTTTATTAATCCCTAAACCAATATAATTGTATTGACCACCACCCACCTCCATTATCACTACTCACCACCGCCACCATGCAGCACCACCACCCACCACCCCCACCCGTAATTTGCCACCCACCAACATAATCACTACCGAACCCACCATCACTATCGTCACAGCATAATATAGTTACAGGGTACCCGCCACCACATTACACAAGTACTTAGCTAGTTAATCTTAAGCTGATTTGAGCCACAATTCTTTAATGCTTTCTCCATGTTGACCCCTTCTTCTTCTTCCGTACAATATATAAAATATTGAATACCGTTATTCATAGTAAAATGTTTCCTAAATTTGCAAAAATTTAAAATTCAGCTACTATTTGATTGTTGGCTACTAGAATTATGAATCACCTAATAATCTTTTATGCAATTTCCCTAATAATAACTATGATAATAGTAATAAATATAATAATATCAATAATAATAAGGGTTTTGTTAATGCGTGCCCCATGAACACACGCTAACGAATACTAAATAAATCAAAATTTTCTTAAATAGAGTAAAATGATATTTATGGGTAATTAATACTTTTATGTTATACCGATTTTACCCTTACCATAAATGAAAATGAAGGTTATTGATGAATTAAATGTAAGGGCATAAAAGGCATTTAGAATTACTACGATGTGCCCCTGGGCCAAATATTTAAAAATCCCTAATAATAATAATAATAATAATAATAATAATAATAATAATAATAATAATAATAATAATAATAATAATAATAATAATAAAACTTTTAAAGTGATAAATCATGAGTATGAGTGTGGGTCAAAGCCTTATCAACCCATGCCAATTAGTATGTTTTTAACCTCACCCTAATAACATGTATACTGTATTGCCTTTTTAGGTGAAAAGGATAAAAAAAAACCTTGTGAAGGGTAACCTCACCTAACATGTATAATGCATTGCCTTTGAATTCCAGATCACACGATCTCTACTTCTTTATTGCTCCATTTTTCTTATGTTAATCCTATTCAAATCTTAGCCCTCCATTCTAGAGTAGGCCTAGTATAAATAGGTGGTGGGTTCATTTGGCACAACAATCTTGTAAAGCTCTCTTGTTAGTTCTCACTGGATATAGAAAGCATTTGGGAGTGATTAGTAGAGATTAGATGTGATTAAGTAGAGAGATAAAGATCAAGTGCTTGTATTAGACGACTTAATAAGATATCGGGTAAAGAAATATTTTCTCCTTTTATTAATTCAATTGTGAAATTAAAATTACTTCAAATTGCTTGTCATCTGGAAAAAAGAATTCTTTTTAAAAATTAAATCTTATGTCTTTTTAAAATATATATTTGTAGAATAATTCAAGAGTAAACAGCAAGAAGTACTTAAATTTATTTGTCGCGACCAATATGATAATTATACTAATTCAATGACAAACATCGTATAAAATAAAGTTTTATTTCGTCTTTAATTTTTTGTTAACAATTATTCATGTATAACAAAACGTTTATTAAAAACTACAATAATAATTGAGTACATGATTTCATATTTTTTTTTGTAGTTATCCATTTTATTTTTTGAAGTTAGCCCGCGCATCCGGGTGGGTTATAAAACAAGTATATATATATATATATATATATATATATATATATATATATATATATATATATATATATATATATATATATATATATATATATATATATGTCGAGTTATATTGAGAACTCTGATTTCAAAAAGAACTCTGAGAACTCTTATTAACCAATAAGAATTTAGTAAATTAATTTTGATTTATATAATTCATATTAATTATTCAGGGGTATTTAGGACATTTTACAATTTGTTTTTTTGTTTCCTTTTTTAAAAATTTCCTTAAATTTAGGCATTAATTTCAGAATATTTTTTGTTGCATATATATTATTTTACAGTATTGTGTTTACGTTATTTTACGGTTATGCGTAAATGTTTTTATACAGATTTGCATATATGTTTTATAACGGTTAAGTATATATTTTATGGTTGCATATATGTTAAGTTGCAGTTCTGCATATATGTTTTTTTCATCTATTTGGAAATTAATTGTTGCATATATGTTATTTACCGTTCTATTAAGCATAGATATTTGAACATACATATTGAACTTATCCATAAAAAAGTCAAAAGTAATTTCAAGTAACACATACCTACTATAATAAAATAATATAAATAATACTGAATAATACACATGCTCAAATAATACATGTGTATACAAAAAATAACACTTATGCTATCCTAATTAACAACATATATGCAAACTCTGAAGAAATAATTAACATAAATGTTAACATTAATAGCAATTGTTTTCTTTCCTCCGAGTTTCAATATCTCTCCATATTCTTGAGAACCTGAAAAATAAAATGTAATATTAAATATAAATTACAATAGAATTTAAATCAATGAATTAAAAAGTTACATGCTCTTCGTTCCTCTAATATTCAAATGATAATATAATATAGAAATAAAGTAATCTAATATTCGAAAGATGAGTACATCATCACACATATTGTACTTCAAACATTAAAATAAATATAAACAAATAATGAGGAGTACGTTTAAACCATGATCTATATACCAAATCATGACATGTTATATTACAATAATAAAAAAATTATACCAATCCTTGTGAACTGCTTTGTATATTTATCGGAGATCTGTTGCAAATTAAATATAAAATAATACAACTATATCATTTGCAAATTAAAAATCCAAAACAAATCATGCTTTGTATGTATATATGTACTGAATCCATCACATATATTAATTATTAAAACTTAATAATAACAATAAATACCATCGTAATATGTCATAAACCTTCTTTCTCGCTAGTCGCCGCAGATCTGCACCAATATCCACAACCATCTTCTGTCTCGGCGGCCACCACAGATCTCGCCGGATTATGCATAACCGCTACCGCCGCAGATCTCGACGAATGATGCGTAACCGCCACCTCAAAACTGTATTAAGATACACCACCATCTTATGTCTCGCCGGCCACCACAGATCTCGCCGGATTAGGCATAATGGTCACTGCGGCAGATCTCACCGGATGATGAGTAACCGCCACCTTAAAACCGTATAGCTTGGGCAGCAACTTTTGTTGCAGGTGTAGGAGGTAGCCGACGGGAGAGATCTTGAGAGAGAAAGAATGTGTGTGAGAGAGATGAATGGTTGATTTTTAGAGATAGAAAGTGATTTGGGGAAAGAAACGTGAGTATTAAAGAGAGAAGAGAGAGAAACCGGTTATTAGGGGTTTTTTTAAATTTTATTATTATTATTTTTATGTGCCAAAATACCAATATGCCCTTTACATTTAAATCTTACCATATAAATAGTTTGATTTATTTACGAAAATAGCACAAACAATCTTAACCGTTAATCTTAAATCCAATGGTCTAGATTGGTTAATTAAGAGTTCTCAAAGTTCTTTTTAAAATCAGGGTTCTCAATATAATCCTTCACTATATATATATATATATATATATAGGGTCCGGATCCGGTGAGGACTGCGAGAACTCTAAAAAAACTCTAAAAATGATCCAAAACAAACTTTTTTCAAAATATTTCTTTTTTAAACATTAAAATCGCAGCTTATAAGATCCAAAAAAAATAAAATATTTTAAAAAATGATCCAAAAAAAATATGGATCATAATAATGATCCATAAAAAAAATATGGATCATTGTTATGATCCGCAAAAAAAAGTGGATCATAATTTTTTTTCAAAATTGTTTTTGGGTCAAATGTAGTAATAATCATGGAGAGTTATATATATTTTTTTCGGAATTTTTCAGAATGTTTTTGAGGTGTCCTCGCGAGTCCTCACCGTTTTTTGAGTCCCCACAGGATCCCACTTATATATATATATATATATATATATATATATATATATATATATATATATATATATATATATATATATATATATATATATATATATATATATATATATATATATATATATACTTGTTTTATAACCCACCCGGATGCGCGGACTAACTTCAAAAAATAAAATGGATAACTACAAAACAAACATATGAAATCATGTACTCAATTATTATTGAAATGATGAATAAACATTTAATTATACACGAATAATTGTTAAAAAAGAAATTAAAGACAAAATAAATCTTTTTTTATACGACGATTGTCGTTGAGTTGGTGTAGTTGTCATCTTGGTCGTAACAAATAACTTCCAAACATTTCTCTTGAGACAATGACATATAGCTGACCATATAAGAATAACAGTTTTTGAAAAACAAATCAACGTGTGATAATGTTTGTCATTAGCCTTATAGCAAAAAGGAAGTTGGGTTTTTACCCTAAGACGCGGTTTTCAAGTAAGGAATATTGCTCGATTGGAAAATCTTCATAACGTTTTTGTGTGATTTTCATGTGATTTTATTTCCTTTAAGAATATATTTTATTCATTAAAAGTTGTACCTTTAAAATAATTTCATAATCAAACATATTTTCATATATTTTTATAACAATTATAGTTACAAATTTAGTAATAGAAAAAAACGATCCTATTATGAATATGAAAGACAAAGCCATTAAATGGATTGCCATATTTTCAATCCTTCATGTCTTCTCCATCAAATCTATGTCTACTTATTTACCTTTCATTTATATGTACATGTAATTCTAGGGTAAAACTTTTAGTATAAATACCCCATGAGATGGATGAATAAAATGCACCTCAACACTTTCATAAGTGTTTACATACTTTTCTTCCTCTCTTCTTTCTAGTTATTGTTCATCTTATGTTCTTGTTATAGATGTAGCAAGTTCTTTGATGAAGTGCTAATAGGGTCATAATCATATCTAATTTATAACACGTTATCAGCACGAAAGTTCTTAGTCAAGGAATACCAACTCAATCACAAGGTACATTCAATTAATCATGTTAACTACATAAGGTAAATACTTTCTTAACATAAAATTATAATTATCATAATAAACTAAATGAAACCAAACATATTCTAGCAAGGACATTATGATGGTATTTGGACTACTAATCTTGGGAGTACTAACATACTTACATTTATTATTGTACTAATTTTATTCTTATGTATACTAATCCTTTTAATTTATGCAAACTAACATTTACATTTATGTATTCTAACTTTAATTATGCTTACTAACTTTTAATTATGCAAACTAACATTTACCTTTATTGTATCTAACTTTTATTTACGTTACTAACATTTATTTATGTATACTAACTTTCATTTGTGTATACTAACATTTACTTATGCATATTATATTTTTCTTTAATTTACTAATTTATTTAACATTCACTAATATTTTTACAAATATGTTTATGTAATTTATTTCTTTAATTATTCTCTTTATTAAAAAAAAATAAAAAAAATTATATATCTATATAGGGTCAAGTTATATAGAGAACCCTATATATCGTACAGAATCCGTAGAACCCTTATCAACCAATCAGAAATTAGTAAATAAATTTCAAATTATTTAATTTATTTAATTGTGTAGGGGTATTTAGGACATTTACATTTTATTTTTTGTTTCCTTTTTTGAAAATTTCCTAAAATTTAGGCATTAATTTCGGATAGCTTTTGTTGCATATATGTTATTTTACGGTTCTACATGTATGTTCCTTTACGATCGTGCATATATGTTATTTTACTATTTTGCATATATGTTTTTTTGGCATTAATATCAAAAATGTATCTTATTTACGGTCATGCATACATGTTATTTTGCGGGTTTACAATATTAAAGATATGTGTGACTTAAAACATGCATGTTTAACAAATGAAATATACATCCGTATTTTACAAAATTGTTAAAACAAACACAATACATACATGTACTCCAAAAAAAAAAAAAAACACATGTATTTAAGCAATAACATATATGCATCCAAATGAGCAATTATGTCCCTTTTTGAATAACTTTCTTCTTTATATACCATAACACAAAATGTTCATTTCATCTTTTTCCATCTGTGTAATTTGTCAAGTTTCCTTGTACCACCCACTGCAAAACCAAAAAACACATATGTTTAATCAAGAACACATATACAACCTAATAAAAACATATATGCCCCATAATCAAAAACATATATACAACCTAATCAAGAACACTAATATTACCTAATAGAGTTCGGATACAATTCTGCATCACAAAAGATCAAAATAATCGAATTATGGTCAATAATTTAGTGATTATTTTTATTTTATTATAATTACAAAAGACAAAACGAATACACCACACCTTAACCCCACCCTATCAAACTCCAATTTTTTCACATAATAATTAAACGAAGCTTAATAGATAGTTAAATAGCATATAAAATTATGTCATATAACATACCACACAAGTTCTCCAAGTTCTCGAATATTTAAGTCAGAAAAAAATAATCTAATTTTCATTCATAAAGTGATGATATTTATTTTTTATAGTTGTATTAATCCAAAATTAAAAATGTATAAAATGAACATGTAATTGAAAAAATAAAACTCCCTGCCATTTAATTTCATCAAGATTTAGGCTTGCAATTAGAATTGGGGATAAAAAGAAAGATGAAAATGACGATTAAAAGAAAAATAAAACTGAACATAAATCAAAGGTACCTAGCTGTGATTTAGGCTTGCAATTAGAATTCTGGATGAATATTGAAATGGCTATTGCGAATTTAGAATCTTAAAAAGAAAATGACGCACAATATAGCTTTTAATTCTTACAATTTTTAGTGTGAAGGAAGGATCCAGAATGAATATTAGGGCCACCGAGTACATCTCACTTAGCCCGACGTGAGTTCCCTCCAATTGTTCCGTTTCTAATCACAACCATTTATTTGTAAAGCATCGGGTGCAACTCTTTAAAGCACAGAATTTCACTTGCTGGCAAATCGAAAGTTGATAACTTGACGGCTTGCAGCCATGACATTTTTGGGAGAAAAGTTGTAGAAAGAAATTGGGGAAAACCCCTAATAAATATGTTGTAGATTCTTGGTAAGTTAAAGAGGGGTGGGCGGAATTGAAGGGAGAGAGAGAAATTTTTAATTTTTTATTTAATATCTTTATAAACAAATTTACTTTTATACCCTTTTATAAAAAAGTTTCTGAAAATAAAACCATCATTAATTACATTTATGCCACACATCATCTCTACCATTAATTTTATTTTTCAACAGCTCAGATTTAAATTGACGAGTTCTACGGGTTCTGCACGAATATATATATATATATATATATATATATATATATATATATATATATATATATATATATATATATATATATATATATATATATATATATATATATATATATATATATATATATATATATATATAGGGTTGAAAATAGTTCTACCGGTTCTGTATATAATATGGGTTCTGTATGGAATTCGACCCTATATATATATATATATATATATATATATATATATATATATATATATATATACAGAATTTAGTAAACTAATTTTTTATTAATTAATTCATTTTATAGTTCTGGGGTATTTGCGACAATTTACATATTTGTTTTTTGTTTCCATTTTTATAAATTTCCTTAAATTTAGGAAATAAATTCGAAATTTAATTATACATATATTTTATATTTACGGATATACATGTATGTATATGTACAAAAGAACACTTATGTATCTAAAAAACATTTATGTTATTTTACGGTTATTTTAACCAACTCAAATAAGCACTTTAATATAACAATAAAAAATATTGGATAACATATATGCACAAGATAACACTAATGTATCTAAAAATACTGAATAACATACATGCACAATAACAGTGAATAACACTCATGTACAAAACAACACTTATGTATCCGAGCGTTAACATTTAAGAATATCACATATGAACGAAAAAACATATATGTATACGAGCACCAACACATATGTATACCGCTTTCATATGGTAATCAAAACTATATATCTTATTTAACTGCAATATTCATTCATGGTTTCCATCGACCCAAGACTTTTTCAAGGGTGTCCTTTTTATCATCAACAATTGTTTTAGCTATTTTCTTCTTTAAGTGTATTTGGTTCCTTAATCTCCGATCTCAACCTCTTTGTCTTCAAGCTTGTCTTCCAAAATTAGCACCTAAACAAAACCAATAAAAGGTTATCATTAAACAATTTTAAATGGATTCAACTTTCTGTAACAAATCATAACAAGGAAATGCATTTATCCCAACTTTCTGCAAATTCCTTATAATTCTCCAAAAATCACTCCAAAATATCAAATTTAAAGCTAAACAATAAGAAACAGAGTGTGTGCTCTCTTATGCACAAGATTATTATGCACCTATTTGTATCGAAATCAAATATATAATTCCTAATAGCCATTTTTTAATATGACTTTAATAGAAGAAGAATTAACAATCTTATAACAAGTATTACTCATACGTAAATGCTTAAATACCCAAATCATGGATGTATTGCAGACAGAAACATAAGGTGGTTCAAAAAAAAAGATACTTACAAGCATATGAGAACATACATAGAAAAAGGGAGCTTAAAAATGCAAAACTAACACAACCACACTAAAATTAGGTATGAATGAGAAAAACCCACAGAAGTTATACGAAAGAAATTGAAAGTAAATGAAAAAGGTGTTACCTTGGTGTAATTAATTTCAAAGATGAACCTAAAAAACCGTAACAATGTGAACCTGCTCCATGTTAATCTTATGAAACAAAATCGCCTACAGCGGTGCGGAATCAAATCATCCGCTAGATGATTTATAGCAACAGGATAAAACGATGGCAGAATTCGGCGATGATGATGATCGGTGGCTTTGGAGAAGAATCCCAAAACGAATAAAAGAAAAAATCTTCCATGTATTGGTAAAATCGGTAATCAGAGACGATAATCCATGTGCGGTCTTCCATGAATCGAAGAGTAGAGTGATGCTCCGGCTATGTGCATCATGACTGCGGCGGCAGGGTTTTATCCTGGGGGTTAAATGTTCTGGCCAAGATTTAGAATTGGAGTTACCCACTACGTTGATGGTTAGAGAGAGAGAGTGTGTGGGTTATTAGGTTTTTGTTTTTGTTTTTTACTATTTTACCCTTTTCATTTAATACTTACCAATAATGAAACTAAATTTATATAAAAAATGTTAAATTAATCTTAGCCATCCATTCTATAATTCAGTGGTCTAGATTGGGTTCTACGGGTTCTGTATATAATATGGGTTCTGTATGGAATCCTTCACTATATATATATATATATATATATATATAGTGGAGAGTTATATAGAGAACCCATAATTTCGTGCAGAACCCGTAGAACTCTTATTAATCAATCTAGACCATTGGATCTAAAAATTAACGGTTAAGATTAGTTAGTCATTTTTGTAAATAAATCTAATTAATTTTTGGTAAGAATTAATTGAAAAGGGCATATTAGGTATTTTACAAAAAATAAAAATAAAAGTTTATTAAAATTTCCTTAAAATTCGCCCCTCTTTCCACTTTCTTGTTTCCATCTTTTTTAAACCGTCCATATTTATGTATTTTCATTTCTAGATCTAAGGTTCTTGAAGAAAGATGTTACCCATAGAGCGCCCCCTTATCTCCGGTTTCTGATTTCTCCGGCAAGCAACAAATCTCCACCAACTGTGTGCATCTGCGTCATGCGGTGAAGTATATCTTTTGTTAAAGTATGTGTCGCGGTCAACGGTTCCTTTCACCTTTAAGAGTGATGGGATAAAGATTTTGTATGTGGCGGTGGTAAGATGTTAATATCAATATTTTATTATTTGTATTAAGTTGACATATTATTTAATATTCATATCTCAAAATTAACAAATTTGTTGTAACCACATAAAATTATTAGTGTGATTTGATAGTATTATTTAATATTTTATTACTCATATCTCAAAGTAATACTCGCATAATATTGTTGTAACAATTTGTGTTATTTGATAGTTTAATCAATTAGTAATCATTTTCTGGCATTTTTTCATTGTGAAGTTTTGTTCATATTATTTATTTGTTTTGGTATCCTTTTAATTTTCTTATATGCGTGTTACATGTCCTATTTCCTTTTAATTTTGGTAAATTGTTGTTACTATCAAGTTCCAATTGCAATAAAACGGATTATTAAGGTAATTCTTGATTTTTTTGCTAAACTGCTAGGAAGATCAAAAAAGAGATAAAGTGGAAGCGTATCATGTATTTGGATTGTTGCAGTAGTGGATCTTGTATTAGGATTCTTGCGATATTATTGATTAGTGTAACATTAATGTTTTAGATTAGGTTGCATATATGTTCTTAAGTTTTTATGTTTTTTTTCCAGCAAGCTGATGATGGACGCCAACTTTTGGATTTGTCAAAGACAACTCTGGATAAATGAAAACCGGAAGATGAAATTAGCTTTGGGACATACGTGTTTTTTTTACGTTGCATATATGTTCTGTTATTGTTTAGATGTGTAAATGTTATTCACGCAGTTTTTATACATCGATATTTTTTTGTTACATATATGTTATTGGTAAACAAATTTCGACTTTAGGCACTTATACATCCATGTTTTCTTAAACATATGTTCAACTGGTATATAACACTGATGTACACAATTTACATAAAAATAACTTTAATTACTGGAAAAAACATATATGCAAAGCGTCTCGACATATATGCACGACCTACATTAAACACTAATTTTGAAGAAAAAAAACATATATGCACAACCGCTGGACAAAAATAACAAAATAACAATAAATTTCGAAAAAATTCCTAAATTTTAGGAAATTTTCAAAAAAGGAAATAATTTTTGTGTGTGTGAAATGTCTTAAATACCCCTGAATAATTAATATGAATCAAATAAATAAAAATTAATTTACTAAATTCTGATTGGTTAATAAGAGTTCTACGGGTTCTGCATGATATATATGGTTCTCTATATAACTCGACCCTATATATATATATATATATATATATATATATATATATATATATATATATATATATATATATATATATATATATATATATATATATATATATATATATATAGTGTAGAATTAGAATCAGAACCAATTAAGGCTACAGAACCAGCAGAACTCAATCTAAATCATTGATTTTTGAAATGAAATGATCATGAAAGACGCATTAATATATTTGATGAGGGACCCTCAAATATTGGTTTGCATGGATGTCATTCATGCATGTATACATATATGTATAGATAACACTTATGTATACATACATGAAAACATATACATATATGTATACAGCATGAATGACATCCATGCAAACCAATATTTGGGGGTCCCTCATCAAATACTTAATGTGTCTTTCATGATCATTTCATTTCAAAAATCAATGGTTTAGATTGAGTTCTGCTGGTTCTGTAGCCTTAATTGGTTCTGAAACTAATTCAACCCTATACATACATATATATATATATATATATATATATATATATATATATATATATATATATATATATATATATATATATATATATATATATATAACGGCTATATATATAACGGTAAAAAAATTATTTTCATATTAAAAATTTACAACGGCTATATATTGTTACACTATAAATAAACACATCGTACACACTTCTTTATACCACAAAATAATTTCTCTAATCTTCAAAATCAAGATCAAGAATGATTCACCCACTTTTGATTTTCGTAATTGTATTAGTTTTAGCACTTGGCATCCTAATTAGTAATCTCCCTCCTGATGTATTTTATCCTTATTTGTTCATGTATGGGATGATTGTTCTCCCACTGCTGTTTTGTGCACTTCATATTGATATATATGGATTCTAATTTTTAAATTTGTTTTTTTGTTCAAAATATATAGTTTCAAAATGTCTAGTATTGTAAAGCGTGAGCTAGCTGCACTTGAAGTTACTGGGAAAAACTATATGCAATGGACCATCGATGTTTTACGAATTCTTGAATCGATGGGCATTCATGCAACTATAAATGAAAACAATGAATGCTCATCCCAAGACAAGGCAAAGGCACAAGTGTTTCTTCGTAAACACATTGATGACATGTTAAAATTTGAATATCTTGATGTCAGTGATCCATGTGTTCTTTGGATGTCTTTAAAGGAAAGATTTGATCGTCAAAAGGAAGTTATACTTCCAAGTGCCAAAGATGAATGGCGAAATCTGAGGTTCTAGGACTTTAAAAAAGTAACTGAGTATAACTCTGCTTTGTTCAGAATCTGTTGCCAACTTAAATTTTGTGGGCAAACGATTACTGACGAAGATTTGTTGGAGAAAACATACTCCACATTCCATGCATCAAACATTAACTTAATGCAACAATATCGATTGCAAAAGTTCAAGAGGTATTCTGAACTGAATACTTGTCTCCTTGTTGCAGAGCAAAATAATGAGCTCTTAATGAAAAACCATGAATCTCGTCCAACGGGATCAGTAGAATTCCTGAAGCAAATGCTACTAATACTAATGGTCCTAGAAACAATACACGCGGACGAGGACGTGGTCGTGGTTATGGACGAGGTCGTGAACATTTTAATCGAAACCCAAACCATAACAATGGTCGTGGAAAAGGCAATTATAATAATCGTGGTCGTGGTCGTGTTTATAAAAATACTGATTATAATGCCACTAAAAAGAACAATGTCAAACCACAAGATAAGGCCACAGGGGCAAGGTATGATGCTGGTAAATCAAAGAATGCTGAGAGTTGTTGTTATAGATGTGGTTGTGCAGACCATTGGTCTAGGACATGTCGCACACCTGCACATCTTTGTGAACTTTACCAAGCTTCCCTCAAAGGAAAGGGAAAAGAAGTAAACCTCGTTGATAATGTTGAAACTAACAACATGGAATTCAACATTGATGATATTACAAACCTCAGTACTCTCGATTTCTGCAATGACATGGAAGACATAGATTAAGGAAATCAGTGGTTTGTTGTAGCCTGTTTTTACTTGCTTTCTGTCTTATGTGATATATTTTCCCTTCAGCAAATGAAGTCTGTTGTATGTAATATATTTCCCTTGAGCAAATAAAGTCTGTCGTTTGTAATATATTTCCCTTCAGCAAATGAAGTCTGTCTTATGTAATATATTTCCTTTCAATAAATGAAGTTTCTTTATAATAACCTCATTGTTTGTTTTTCATATGTGAAGTTCAATATGAGTTCAAATGGAGAACAACATCAAGGAAATATTGGAGATCTTTTAATAACAAATAGTGGTACTACACATACTATCTTGAAATCGAAGAAATACTTCTCCAAAATAAACCCAACAAAGGGTTCAATACGTACTATATCGGGTCCTGTAGACTTGATTGAGGGAACTGGAAAAGCTAATTTCATATTACCTAATGGTACAAAATTCCAAATACATAATGCCTTATTTTCTCCAAAGTCAAGCAGAAATCTATTGAGTTTTGGTGATATATATCTTAACGGATATGACACGCAAACCAAAACAATAGATAATAAGAAATTTATGCTTATTATAAATGACAATCGAGTGTTGGATAAATTACCAAAATTTGATTCCAATTTACACCATACATATATAAATAAAGTAGAATCAAATATGGTAGTTAGAGAAAAACATTGTGATCCTGGGATATTTAGTTTATGGCATGACAGGTTAGGTCATCCAGGATTAACAATGATGCGAAGAATAACTGAGAATACACATGGTCATCCATTGAAGGACCAGAAGTTCCCTCAAACAAGTAATATGAAACCGTACGTCTTGTTCCCTTGGAAAATTAATCATAAGATTCACCGATGAAAGTTGATAAGAAATCACCTAGATTTCTTGAAAGAATTCAAGGTGATATATGTGGACCAATTCATCCACCATCTGGACCATTTAGATACTTTATGGTCTTTATAGATGCATCTATCAAATGGTCTCATGTTTGCCTATTATCATCTCGTAATATGGCATTTGCAAAATTCTTAGCTCAAATCATTAAACTTAGAGCACATTTCCCTGATTATACAGTCAAAAGAGTAAGACTGGACAATGCTGGTGAATTTACTTCCCAAGCATTCCATGACTATTGCATGTCTGTAGGGATTGTTGTTGAACATCCAGTAGCTCATGTACACACACAAAATGGTTTAGCTGAATCATTAATTAAACGTCTACAGCTAATAGCTAGACCATTGATAATGCAAACCAAACTTCATGTTTCCATATTGGGTCATGCAATATTACATGCTGCATCATTAATTCGCATAAGGCCAAGTTCATATAATGCATACTCTCTCTTACAACTTGGTTTTGGTCAAGAACCAAATATTTCCCATCTTAGAGTCTTTGGATGTGCATTATATGTTCTTATTGCACCTCCACAACGTACAAAGATGGGTCCCCAAAGAAGGTTGGGTATATATGTTGGATATGAGACAAAGTCTATTATAAGATATCTTGAACCTTTAACAGGTGATGTTTTTACAGCACGTCTTGCTGATTGTCAATTCAATGAATCGGTTTTTCCACCATTAGGTGCAGAAAAGAAAAACCAAGAAAAGGATGTCTTATGGAATGAACCTTCTTTGTCATATCTTGATCCTCGCACAAAATAATGTGAAACAGAAGTTCAAAAGATAATGCATTTCCAAGAATAGCTAATCAATTGCCGGATGCATTT
Source organism: Calendula officinalis (assembly GCA_963853835.1). Classification (NCBI taxonomy): domain Eukaryota; kingdom Viridiplantae; phylum Streptophyta; class Magnoliopsida; order Asterales; family Asteraceae; genus Calendula; species Calendula officinalis. The sequence continues at coordinate 33,231,084 of OY970824.1, forward strand.
ACTGATACAAAAAGAGTGACTAAATCATATATTCCAGCTGTTAATACTCCAGCTCGAATTGAAATTCCAAATAGGCAATATGATGATAAAATCACTCAAGAATCTAAGACACGCTTGAAGCGTGGAAGACCAATTGGTTCAAAGGATAAAAATCCTCGAAAAAGAATACCAACAGAAAATGCAATTGATCATGAGGAAAATGTTCCTGAAGAAGCACAAAACAATCCTCCGATTGAGGAAAGTAATGTTGTAGAAAATATTGATGAGAAATTTTCTTATGCTGTCACATGTGATATTATGAATGATGATTCTGAACCACAATCTGTTAATGAATGTCAAAATAGACATGATTGGGTTAAATGGAAAGAAGCTATACAAGTTGAACCGAATTCTCTCAATAAGAGAAAGGTATTTGGACCTATTATTATGACACCTGAAGTTGTGAAACCATTAGGGTATAGATGGATTTTTGTACGAAAAAGAAATGAGAAAGACGAAATTGTAAGATACAAAGCTAGACTTATAGCGCAAGGTTTCTCTCAACGACCTGGAATTGATTATGAGGAAACATATTCTCCAGTTATGGATGCTATCACTTTTAGGTATTTAATCAGCCTTGCAGTCTCTAAAAATTTAAAGATGCGTCTTATGGATGTTGTTACTGCTTATTTATATGGATCACTTGATAGTGATATATATATGAAAATTCCTGAAGGATTTAAAATGCTAGAAGCATTGAATACAAAACCTAAAGAAATGTATTCTATTAAACTACAAATATCTTTATATGGGTTAAAACAATCTGGACGCATGTGGTATAATCGTTTAAGCGATTACTTGACAAGTAAAGGTTACAAAAATAATACTATTTGTCCATGCGTATTTATTAAAAGAACAACATCTGGATATGTGATTATAGCTGTATATGTTGATGATCTAAACATAATTGGAACGTAATGGTGATTTTCGGTTATTACAAGTAACAAAACGCAGCGGCAAAGTTTAATTACCATGAACGGATCTAATATTGATTAATACAATTAAACTATAAATAAAATCAAAGAGTTAGGATGAAATAATCATACCCTTGAAGCCATTGATTACACCAACAAATGAGGATGAAGAACTCCAAGAATTCAAGGTAAAATTCCTCTAATGATATCCATACTACACCATATCAAGAACACCAATTTGGATGCTAGTCCATTGAGTCAAGAATCAAAAATCTAAACAAAGAAAACTCTTTGTTTCCACGTAATCAAAAAACCCCAACATTTGTAGCTTTTGGTTTTGTGGATATTATCTCACGGCCACGCATATTGAATAAAAATGGAGGATTCGAAAAACTGCAACCACCCAAAATAACTTCATGTATATGCGGCCGTATGTGGGAGTGGGAGAGACTAGGGTTAATCTTTCTTGCTCCCTAATCTAAGTATATATCCATAATACAAGTTATGAGATATGACACTTAGCCCCTTGCCTTTTTGATTCTTTATGATTACTCACTAATATGTTTTAACTTAACAATTAATTAAAACATAACTAGCCAAGTAATTATAGTTTATATAAATAATATAATTACCCTAATTATATTATATATATTAAATGGTGTTTGGTGTATAAGTGTGTGACCCTTTAGGCTCACATACGTCTAGCTATATAACTATATGTTATGAACGTGAAGCATATTCCAACAGAACGAATAAAGAAATTTTTGAAGTTATTGAACTTTTAAAGAAAGAATTCGAAATGAAAGATCTTGGGAAAACCAAGTATTGTCTTGGTTTACAAATTGAACATTTGCCGAATGGAATACTTGTACATCAATCGAATTATATTGAAAAAATCTTGAAGCGTTTCAATATGAACGAAGCCAAATCTTTAAGTACTCCAATGGTTGTTAGATCACTAAATATTGACAAAGATCCATTTCTCCCATGCGAAGAAAATGAGGAGGTTCTTGGTCCAGAAGTACCATACCTTAATGCAATAGGTGCCCTAATGTATTTTACTAATTGTACCAGACCTGACATTTCTTTTGCTGTAAACTTATTAGCAAGGTTCAGTTCATCACCGACAAAAAGGCATTGGAACGGGATCAAGCACATATTCCGATACCTTCGAGGAACTAGTGACTTAGGATTATTTTATCCTAATGATTCAAAACAAGGATTGATTGGTTATGCAGATACATGGTATTTGTCTGATCCTCATAAAGCAAGATCTCAAACTGGGTATGTCTTCATGAATGGAGGTACTGAAATTTCCTGGCGTTCTCAAAAGCAAACACTTGTTGCCACATCTTCAAATCATGCCGAAGTAATAGCACTAAATGAAGCAAGCAGAGAATGTGCATGGTTGAGATCAATGACATAACTCATACTAACTTCATGTGGACTGGATAAAGATAAAGTCCCAACTTTAATATATGAAGATAACGCAACATGTGTCAATCAAATGAAAGAAGGATATATCAAGAGCGACAGGACAAAACATATTCCTCCAAAGTTTTCCGAATACACTCAAGAGCTTATAAAGAATCATGAAGTTGAGATAAAGTATGTTCAATCCAGTAACAATGCGGCAGATCTTTTCACGAAGGCACTTCCCACTGCAATCTTTAAAAATCATGTATCGGGTATCGGAATGCGACATGTGCATAACATGTGAAGAATAGTGATTACATAAATAAGGGGGAGTAAACTATGCACTGCACTCTTTTTCCCTTCGCTAAAGTTTTTTCCCACTGGGTTTTCTTTAGCAAAGGTTTTTAACGAGGCATTAGTAGTTGGAAAATGTGTCATCCAAGGGGGAGTATTATGAATATGAAAGACAAAGCCATTAAATGGATTGCCACATTTTCAACCCTTCATGTCTTCTCCGTCAAATCTATGTCTACTTATTTACCTTTCATTTGTATGTACATGTAATTCAAAGGTAAAACTTTTAGTATAAATACCCCATTAGATGGATGAATAAAATGCACCTCGACACTTTCATAAGTGTTTACATACTTCTCTTCCTCTCTTCTTTCTAGTTATTGTTCTTCATCTTATGTTCTTGTTATAGATGTAGCAAGTTCTTTGATGAAGTGCTAATAAGGTCATAATCATATCTAATTTATAACAGATCCTTAATTATCCTTATAAGTAAAATTTAAAGAAGTAACACGAAATTATATTTTATAACTATCACATTTTACAAATAAAATCTTATCTAATTTATGATCTGAAGGTCATTACAAAACATTGTATGCCAATCATTCAAGAATCCACCATACATACCCACCCAGTTGCCGCACCACCGGGCTTCAAGCCGAAGTTGGTAAACATGAACCAATACTTGCATTAGATGGTGGTCAAGATGGCATGTTTGACCTTTTGCATATTTGCAAAAATGCTGCAAAAATTCTAAAAAGTGGCGGGTTTTTTTCGCTCTTGAGGTAATGCAGAGCCCATTCTAATCCGGATTATTTCATTTTATTCTTCATTTTCTTTGAATTATCAGTTTAAGTAATATATTAAGGGCAAATGTCTATGAATAGCAATATATTTTCCCATATGATGCATTTGTGTTAATTTTATAACGTCTTATATTTTGAGGTTGTAGATAAATGGTGAAGATTGCAGATTTTTTATAGACCATATGAAAACCTTACATAGAGAATTTCTACGATAAGACGATCATATCAGATTTTACTTGGCATACAATGTTTTGTAATGGGCTTCACGTTAATATTTTGTTACTTCTTTAAATTTAAATTTATAATGATAATTTAAGGATCGTTTTATTTTCTGTTACTAAATTTGTATATAAACTCACTCAACGGTTCAAATGATGATCCTTGCCTTATAGATATATTTCTTGAAATATTATATAACGAGTCGTTTTGATAATTTGTATATTATCATAGGTATAATATATATAGCGAGTCTTTTTGATAATTTGTATATTATCTTAGGTATAATATATGATACGATTACCTTTGTACAAAACCTTTCCTAACTGTTGAAAAGATGAAAATTGATAATTAGAATATCAAAACTTCAAAAATACCCACATTACCGTTCAAATGATACCTTTTTACATTGTATGAAGCAACTTGAACAGCAACATGACTCAAATCAGTAGAAACAACTCTCCCAAAATCCCCTAAAATCCTCCCAATTCAATAGCAATTGCTTCACTATCAGTCCCAAATCAACCCACAAACCCTCCTTCAATTCATCATTTCTCTTAATTAAATCATTAACCAAATCAAAACTTGAATCAAAACCCCTTCTTCAACACTTAAAACCAAATCCCTCCAACGCTCACATCCTACGATATACCAAAATAGCCTTCTGTTTTCAATTCTTTGCTTCCGACAAAATTTATTTTATTAAATTTACCTATCAATTGCAGCATCATCATGATGAGTTTGTCTTGATTGTTTAGCTTCAACATTCTCATCAGCAAATATTCTTTTGAACCGTAACTTATGATGTTATCAAGATCTTCCTATGTTGTAATAAGATCATCAATCTCAATTTAACATAGGGTTTGTTCATAATCTTAGAAACGGGATGATTAATTTGGAACGGGAATTGCATCCGCGGCTAGATAAAGACGGAGAAACTGCAAAAACATATAAAAAGGAGAAATTACATACCGATTTCAAAACTTCCGTAATAACATGAAATTGAATATTATAAATGATATTTGTGTCTATAATGTGTGCCTACCCATAGGTCTACCAACTTTTAAACTTAACATGTGTCATCCAATAAATCTCTCTCTTCATATCATCTATTTGATTTTAACACTTGTCATAATTAAATTGATAGGCACATGAGTAAGCACATTACTTTTAAGCCTTTTAAGAATTTTGATAATGACATCCTAGGCTAAGGGGGTGTTTGGGATTGCGTTTTCTACCTGATTATTTGATTATCACGTTTTCAAAATGTAAAAAAATCAAGTTTTAGTGTTTGGTAAAGTAAAAACCAAAATCACTTATTTGCTTATTTTGGGCTTCAAACCGATGGTTTTGTAAAAGTAACTCAGTACATGCATTTGACAACCGTGATATCCCTTAAACATAAAAATACCAACATACCCTTATCTTCCTCACACATTGCGTCAATCAGAGTCAATTCAAATGTTAGGTATCTTTAATTTCTGTATCTTTCCTTATTATCCTTTTCTAATTCTGTGAAATTTGATAGAACCTTTGAAAATTTGAATTAACATGCTTATTTCAACAATGTTAGGATCGATATATGTGCATTCTTAATTTTTTTTCTTCTATGTGCATTCTTAATTTTTTTTCTTCTAAAAATAGGTCTGTAAATGTTTGATGGTGTAACAATTTTTTATGCTGTGTAATATCGCCATCATAGATATGATTTCGTGATTTGATTCTGAAATTTACATGTGGCTTTATCTATTCAACACCAAATAGTTGATGCATACCAAGTGTTTGATAAAATGCCTTAATGAAAAAAGTTTAAATGTTAAGAAGGATTCCTATTATAAATAGTCTGCAACCATGATTAAAAATGCAAAGGAGAAGCATCCATGATTAGGGGTGCCCAAAGGGTCAACCCGACCCGACCCGAACCCGATTATGCTAGTCGGGTCGGGTGTATTCGGGTCTTATGATCTTATCGGGTTTTATAAACCCGACCCGACTAACCCGATTCCTTATCGGGTCGGGTTTCGGGTTAGAATTTTTTAAAATTTCGGGTTTCGGGTTGACCCGATTAGACCCGATTAGGATTAGGGTTAAAAGCATTGTTTGTTTTATAAAGCATTTTATAAAGTATTGATTATAAAATTGTGTAGTTGTTTGCAATGTTTTAAAAATCGTGTGAGGCGTACGCCTCGAGGCGCGCCTCGAGGCGAGGCGGGTAAAAAACGTATCTGAGACGGCACCTCAGAGTCTGTTTCTGAAACGTGCGCCTCGGCGGTCCGAGGCGGTGAGAGGCGGTCCGAGGCGGCCGAGGCAGTGAGAGGCGGATCCGAGGCGGTCAGGACCTGAGTTGGGTTTTTTTTTAACTTTTTGGACTGTTTTACTTACTTTTCCCGACTTTTACCTGATTTTTTTGAAATCCCATTATCTTTTCTTGACTTTTTGCAAAGAATGCTTTGCTTAAAGCTAAAAGGGTGACCAATATCTATCCAAAATCGTGAATGGGTCTTGAGTTTGACAAAAAAATTGCAAAAAATGGTCTTTTTGTGAGTATAAATGACCTTTTAAACTTAATATTGGGATTGCATAATACTTTGTGTTGCTTTTTATGAGTTATATAATATTTTAGATATTATTTGTTTTTCCGCCTCGATGTTACGCCTCGGTTCGCCTCGAGGCTTACGCCTCGTGAGGCTAAAGAAAAACACCTCGAGGCTCGATTCCGTATATTAAAACCTTGGTTGTTTGATTAAAAAAGCATTGTTAGATTATACAACTTGTTTTCAATGCTAACGAGTAGCATACCGCACTCATTCCATGCTACTTAAAAAGCATGTATCAATCGAGAGGATTGTATACAACTTGTAGTTGTTTGATTAAAAAAAAAGGATTGTTTTTTTAAGTGATGGTGTTCGTAGTTAGTACTTTAAGGTAATAAAAATCAAAGGATTGTTTTTGAAGTATTCTTGTTATTGTTCGTAATTAAAATATCAGTGTTTTGATTAGTGTTTTTAAGTGTTCTTGTAAAAAAAAATTATAAATGGCTAACCCGACTAACCCAATCGGGTCAACCCGACAAACCCGAAACCCGAAGAACCCGAACCCGACTAACCCGATTCCTTATCGGGTCGGGTTTCGGGTTAGAATTTTTTTACCTCAAACCCGATAGACCCGACCCGATAAGAGCCGGGTCGGGTCGGGTTGACCCGTTGGGCACATCACCATGTGATTTTACTTCATGATCTTACTTTGAGCCAGTTAGAATCACTGATAATTTGTAAGGCTATGGGGTATGGGCCTCACCACCACTTGAAAATTTCTGCCACATCATCTGCCACCTCAGCAACCACACCGCACCACACCATACCACTTTATTCAGGAAATACCCACCACACCACACCACACCATTTTCATTTTCATCTCATCATTTCTTTTCCATTTATTTTTTTTAAACATAAAATGACATTTTATTAAAAATACAAATATTTCTTTTAAACCCCAACTTCTTTTTTATACATATGAATTCATCTTCTTAAAATCCTAACTTGTTTTTTTCCCTCTATGTCCCGTATACATTTAGTTATAAAATGGCCCAAAAAAAATTAAACCCAAAGTTTTTCTTAAAAGCCCAACAAAACCATAAAAAAGCCAATAAGCCTCCATGAGACATCGTCTTCTTCACACTTCGTCTTCTACACAGAGTTCAAGCCTCCACAGGATTTTTGTTTTTTTTTTTTTTGTTGAACATTCTGTCTTTTATGCTTCTCCCAAGTCCCCCAACGGTCAAAAACTCTCGAAATTAGCCCCCCCCCCCCCCCCCTCGTTAACATCCGTGGCCATGCCACGCTCCACCACCCCGCACCCCCACGCCGTTAAGGGGGCGGTGTTCCGGTTATCCTCCACGTCGTTGAGGTCGGCCACATCAGCACCACGGGCACGCGATTGTACCCATATCGTTCAGCCTAAGAGGCAGATCTGATTTTGAGCAAGTTATAATCACAGTTAATTAATTCAAACAAGTATAAAAAGATGTCTATTTTAGTACCTATTAACTAAACAAATAATTAGATTTGCCAAACACTGAAAAATTGATTATCTGATTATTGCGATTTCAAACAACATAACCAAACCCAAACACTATTTTTCATAATCACGTTTTGTAACTGTTGGTTATCTGATTATCCATTTTCAAAACGCATAATCTATTTTCAATAATCAATCCCGAACACCCTCTAATGCCTTTTATAAACCCTTAATTAACTACATATTACTAACTAGTCTCATAACCCGCCCATCGGGCGGCTAGCTTCGAAAAACAAAAGACAAAAGTACATTTGAAACGTCTGAAATCATGAAACATTTATTATTGAAATTATGAATACAACGTTTTGTTAAAGACGAAATAAAACTTCTTTGGATACGACGTTTGTCGTTGAGTTAGTATATTTCTCATCTTGGTCGCAACAAATAACTTTCAAACCTTTCCTGCTCTTCACTCTTGAGACAGCTACATATAGTTGACCGTGTGAGAATACCGGTTTTTGGAGGAACAAACCAACCTGTGACAATGTTTGTCCTTGGCTTTTATTACTTTTGAATTCTTTGATATGTTTTTACACCGTATATGTGCACCATCATTTATTTACATCGTATATGTTTTTGAAATCAATGAAAAAGTTTTTTTGTATCAGAGCCAAGTAAATGTTATTTCAAGTATTTAACAGATTGTTGAATTTAATATATTGTCCAAAATTCAATATATTCGTGGGTTTAAATTTTTTTTGCAAAATGTGTAACAAACATTAATAAGAAATCTGTTTCATTAACTATATTATTTTAAAAGTGTAATGCTATTTTTAATTTTTTCAGAAAAATACCTGAATATCTTGCAACACCAAGTCCAAACTATACAGATCATGCACATCATTCAGCCTGTGCGAATGCCATATGGAGATATAGCGACCTTGAACCGACATGTTTTCCAATAGAGGGTCCACATGCGAAATTGGTGTAATCTTCGGGTTGTTGTTGTTTCCTAAAATGTAAACACGATGTTTAGGTTGATATATTTTGACAGTAATTGACTAATTATTATGAAAGTAATAAAGTAATTCCAATATTTATCAGAAACAAATATCCATTTAAATCAATTTATTGTAGAAAAAATGCATACCTCCGTCACCACCAGAAGAACCAGATCCGTCAATTTTTTGTTTTCCTAAGGAACTTCCTGAAGATCCAAATTGTCGAAATCTGCCACCTTGAGGGTTGGATGTATGATTGCAGTCGCGCTTGGTAATTTTGGCCAATTTGAACTGGTGACTCATCTATATAAGTAATAAAAGGATGTCAAAAAAATATTAAAAAGAAACATAAGAGCATTAAGCATCTATGAATAGCATTAGAAACATGTCATGGTTGATGCTTATAGTATGAATGGTTGAATGACACATACCTTGAATTGAGGACGAATGCAACTCAATGAGAGAAGGAAGATAGTTCGTATAAGGAAGAAAGGTAGAATGTTAATAAAATGTTAGCTATATATACAAAACGCATTTTCTTATTTGTAGAAAGTGTATCAAAAATAGTTTTTTAAATTCGGAATTGATGTAATTGTTATTAAAAATAATTGAAGACTTACCATTCTGAAAAAAGAATATACCAAATTTATATTACCAAAAATAAATTTCAGTTTTTAGGTTTTTAATTTTCCGATTTTTGCTCATTTAAGAGTTACCATAATATAAATATTCTAAATTTATATTACCAAAAATCAATTTCGGTTTATAGGTTATAAATTTATTGATTTTTGCTCATTTAAGAGTTACCATTCTTAAAAATATATTCCAAATTTATATTACCAAAATCAATAATATAAATATTCCAAATTTATATTACCATAAATCAATATCGGTTTTTAGGTTATAAATTTTCCGATTTATAATCATTTAATATTTTCCATTCTGACAAAAATATTCCAAATATATATTGGCAAAAAATAAATAAGAGTTACCCTTATCTCAAATCATTTTCTTATTGTAGCAAGTGTATCAAAAATAGTTTTTTAAATCGAGAATTGATGTAATTATTATTAAAAATAATTGAAGACTTACCATTCTGAAAAAAAAAAATCCAAATTCATATTACCAAAAATAAATTTTGGTTTTTAGGTTTTTAATTTTCCGATTTTTGCTCATTTAAGAGTTACCATAATATAAATATTATAAATTTATATTACCAAAAATCAATTTCGGTTTTTAGGTTATAAATTTATTGATTTTTGCTCATTTAAGAGTTACCATTCTCAAAAACATATTCCAAATTTATATTATCAAAAATCAATAATATAAATATTCCAAATTTATATTACCATAAATCAATATCGATTTTTAGGTTATAAATTTTCCGATTTATAATCATTTAATAGTTACCATTCTGACAAAAATATTCCAAATTTTTAGTACCAAAAATAAATAAGAGTTACCCGTATCTCAAATCAATCACCCCATAATCTTCCAAAGATACCCTGCATGATTAATAAGATTAATGACAATTAAAATACGTTTTAAAAAGTTAATAAAACGTATTTTTTTATGTTAAAAGATGAATAGACCAATTTTTCTGTAGAACAGGCAAAATACCAAACGCTCCTAGTCCATATTTTGGATAGTATGCACACGCCCTTATCAGTAAAATCCTGGTAATAAAATCAAGGAGGGAGTAAGCATGGTTCAACATGAAGATGAATGCAATGGGACCAATTCCACATGAATTCTTCCTCTTTTCCTGTTAATGCAAATATAAAATTAAAAATAAAATAAAATAAATAAAGTTAAAAAATTTCCTACATTTCAGAAACTTGATACAAATTGCATCAAATTAAAGCCGGATCAGTTAAGTAAATGACTTGAAATTGCCATCTCAAGAGTAAAAGATAATAAAATAAAAATGCAAATATACCTCATATTCATCCAAGATTCATGTGAGAAATTCCAATAACAAAGTAGAAGAAGACGATGAATGATTATCTTCTGAATTATTAGGAGATGATATAATGCTATCAAGATCATCAAGTACCACAAGAGAAGGAGCATGATCTAATGCTTCAGATATGTTACTTGAAAGTGTTTGGTGGATTGTTTGTGACTTACTTGAAGCAAGTTTAGAACAACCTACATAAACTCTGACAATATAATCCTCCATCAAAACAAAATTTTAAAAATATAATAATCAGTAAATTACATAAACGACTAAGTAGAGTAATTAAGCACCTGTACACCATCAATGACACAACGATCACCAACGTCTAATGGCTGTTTCACAAACATGAATATTATTGCTTCCAGTGTCGACTTAGCAGATGTCCCAAAAGAGAAAAGTGCAAGTAAAAATTGAGATGAGATGAAAAGCAACACTTCAGTTGTAGCAATCCCCATCAGAATTAACCATAGGATTATCAACACAGCTACCGTAAGCCCAGTAAAAAACTTGCTTAGCTGTGCTATGGCTGTTTTGGTGCTGTTTAAGGAAACCGTTAAAGATTTGCGCTCTTTATACACATTCACCTGCAACCAAGATGAATTACGTAGGGAATGGTATAGTTTAACATGAATGGGGGGAAATTGACAGTGTAATTACCACCCAATTAGTAAACGGCTTCTTTTTAATCCCTTTACATCCAACTACTCCTCCAATAGATGCAAGCAATCGCTCCACTTCGCCTTCGACCAGAAAACGCAAAAGATCATCCTCTTCGAAGTACCTATTTCATAACATCCTGCATCACATTCAAATGAGTTAGATAAAATCAAAATCAAAATAAAAAACTATAGCCATCTGATTTTATAATATGAGCAACGACTGTTTAATTAACCTAAGAATCTATGAAATTGCGTTATCTCTAACCCATCATTGTAGGATTCACATAACTAATTTAACAATTAGTTACGAGTACCTGGTGCGAGCAGCGAGCGGAGGAATGAATCAGAGCGCATTGCTCGAATTTCATCGGCGGTTGGAGCCGCCGCCTGGATTCTTCACGGTGAGATCCGTGAATTGTGGATTGAAGACAAGGCACCTGGTGCGAGCGTATGGAGGCTGAGGATGAGACCGTCGCGTCGGGGGAGGGGAGAAAATGTGTGATCGTTTGGGAAAAAAAAACCTAAAATGAAAGATGCGGCTGATGTGGTTGGTGAATGGTAAAATTACATGGTTACCCTTTGAGTCAGCGTTTGACTCATCATTAAGGAGTGATGTGATTGGCTGGGTAAGACATGTCATCAAAACAAATTCATGTCCTTGCTCCATATATAGGTGGGAGATAATCACTCATATTTATCATATTAACTTCCTTATTTATAGGAATCTCCACCAATCATAAAATTTAGTTACTAGTTGTATGTAATTAATTAAAGGATTATAAAAGGCATTATTCACTTTTAATGAGAGCCCTAAAGATTGTTATTATCAAAACTTTTTATTTAATAGTGGAAGTAAAATCCTTTAATAAGATTATTACAATTAGAGTTTTTCTAACGTATGCCCCAGGGGCATACGATAACGTGCATTTAATGAGACGTTAATTTCCTAAATATGTATTGAATGATATTAATGCACTCTACAACCTACCATTTTAAAAGAAGCACTGAATTCAATTTTGTGTTTAAATGATAATTATCGCCTCATTAAATGCATGTTATCGTATGCCCCAGGGGCATACGTTAGAAAAACCATTATAACTATACGGGGTAATTGATTGTCTGTAATAAAGCGATTTGCTTGACCTGTTTACTACTTAGTTAAATCGTTTTACTTATGTTATCCATTTGACAATTGGAAATTATTAAATAACCCAAATCAACCAATTTCTTACAGCATCTTCAATGGGAGGTTGAAGAAAAGGTTGATACTATTTGAATAACTTCTAAAAGGACTTTTTACCATTGGAATGGATGACTTTTTTAAGAGGTCATTCCAAGTTCAAACCACTTGATCTTCCCCAGCCACTTGAACAAGTTTCAATGTTTGATTCTTTTAGTCCCTATATTTAATAATTTTACATTTTAAACTCATGTATATATTTATATGTGAATAATTTATTATTTCTATAACTATATATTATAATTTATCATATTTCAATACTTTTTAAGGTCAAGCATTATAATATTTTTGTAAGAGAAATTTTATAATAATGTTAAGTTTTGTAATGCTATAAAAATTATTAAATTACATAAGTGAGGGGCATTTATAAAACATTTGATATACATAAAGGTAAATTAGTAATATTAGTATAAAAGTCTTTGGAAAGGTTAACCATTGGAGAGGTTTTCAACTAATAGGTTATTAGATGATGTGGCAAAAGTAATAAATCATTGGAGAGATTAACCATTGTGAATGCTCTTATAAACGGGTCAAAGTAGAAGATCACAAGTAATATATTTTAAAATATCTCACCCTTTCTACGTATCACTCTCCAACCTCTATTTATTGATTTATTCCTTTCAATTACTAATTAGTATTTGCCTATTTTACTAATTTGACCCTTCTAGTATAATACTTGTCATTTTCCTATCAAACATGCTTTAAAAAATTTCTGTGAGATCTCATAATTTCATGTAAGTAGGCCAAACTTCTTTGAGGTTCACATAAGGGCTGCTAAAAAAGGTCTGTTTGTAAGACGTCCCTCCATACCATACCCTCGTACGTAGGATATTTAAATGGCCAAACTTAACATGTATAAAATTTTCATGCTATCTTCATGATATACACCAAACATTTTTTTTTGAACAGCAAAAAGAAGGCAACTGGTCGAGCTTCGGCAATGCCATCACCCGCTCGAGGACCTCCACAATTTTATTAATCAACTAGAGTCTAGCAAAATGCTAAACTAAAACATTACAAAGGGTTTATTAACCAATCGACCCAAGGAATGTTTATTTTATGATTCCTATGGGTGATCCATGAAAAAGGAAACAACTTAATACTATCTACTACATCTGCTTTATGAAAACTACAATTATCAAATAAACAAGAATTTCTAAACTTCCAAATCGTCCAACATGTAGTAAAACCAATGGCTTGAATTTTTTGTCGCCTGAAATTCACATTAGGAATGCCATCTAGTGAATTGCACCAATCCAAAACGAACCGTAATCATGCAGATTCACATCACACCACCGAGATATATTTAACCAAATGTCTTTAGCAAAAGAACATAAGAAAATTACATGATTTCGAGTCTCCATACCTTGATTACAAATGGGACACATAATTGATTCAATCTCCATGCCACGACGAGACAAGTTCAATCTAGTTGGAAGGCGATCCAAATTAAGTCTCCAAATGAAAACATCTACCTTAATCGGGATGTACGAACACCATTTCGAAACAACATCAGTACCGGGGTATAAGAAAGCATTTATACACCAAACATGCTTTTAAAACATTAAGCATTTGATCATGACAAAGTAATATAACTCATATTATAACATGTATGTATCTCATTAACTCACATAAGTACTCACCTTACTTTTATGCTTCTAAGACTTCTTTGTTACCAATGAAACTGATTTTAGTTTTGGGATGAAAGGAAAATGAATAGCAGGGTTGGTTATTTATAGGTAAATTATGCTCATTACCACTATTATTCTTTAAGCTTTAGAGTTAGTACATCCATGAATATACGATAGTTATTCATCCTACTTCTTTAGAAGATTACATCTCATGCTTAGTAAGGGTGGCAATTCAGGTCGAGTTCGGGTTGGCGGGTTCGGGTTCACGGGTTGGCGGGTCAGAATCGTTCAACCTGAAACCGACATGTTTATATAAACGGGTTAGATATCTCAACCCTAACCTGTTTACTTTGAACCCGAACCTGACCCATACAACCTGTTTAATTAAACGGGTTAAACAGGTTAGCAGGTCAAACAAGTTAAACGAGTCAAACAGGTCATACATGTTGTTATTATTCCACAAATTCATAACAAAATACCAAAATAACACATTACTAAGTAATATTTTTAGTTTTTATTTAACTATTAGTTACGTTTAAACTAGTAAACTATAAACGAAATAAATATATATATTTTTTAAATATATTTTAATAATTAAACGGGTTAACATGTCGACTCATTTAAATTATCATTGACCTGAACCTAACATGTTTAATAAACGGGCCAGTCGAGTCAACCCGAGACTGACCCAATTATTTTTTAGCTCAACCCAAACCTGTTTATTTTCGTGTCGATTTCATGTCGAGTTTCGTGTCGGGTCAAAAATTACCACCCCTAATGCTTAGTAACCTTAATTAGTCATTCCATACTTAACATAATTTTGACAGCTTGTATATCGACTTATTGTTGGAAATCAAAGATAACAAAGCACAAATTATGA
The DNA here is from genome assembly GCA_963853835.1 of Calendula officinalis. Classification (NCBI taxonomy): domain Eukaryota; kingdom Viridiplantae; phylum Streptophyta; class Magnoliopsida; order Asterales; family Asteraceae; genus Calendula; species Calendula officinalis. Next base: position 33,246,154 of record OY970824.1, read on the forward strand.
AACAAAGAAAACGTTTATGTGTATTATCTCTTCGTTCTTTAAAAAACATGGATACAAGGACTTTAAATAGAATATAAAATAGCTAATTCCTAACTTTAAGCCACTATCTAATCTGTACTTCTCTAATCCTAAAAACTAGCCAACTAACTATGACTAATTCATCTATCCAATTAATTGCTATAAAATCTTGTTGTTATGCTATTAATTCATGCCAACCCCTTTGCATAGGTGAAGGTTCATGCGAGAAGTCATTTTTTTGCGAGAAGTGCGAGAAGCGATCTTAGCCACTAATTTAAATTAAAACCAAAAGGGTAGGATTGTCTTTTATGCAATTTCCAGATTTTCATATTTAATTAATTAATGAATTAATTAAGTACTGTAACTTCCATCCTATTTTATTGGATCTGATCAATAAAACAATCGTGTATCATCTTCATCATTCTAAGCATACGAACGAGACAGATTACATAATCTCACGAATCAGAATCTGCTTATCTTACGTTCGCCGGGGATTCTTGGTATCTTGGTAACGTTTTTTCTGGGTTTTGTTTTGTATAAAGGGTTAATCTTTGTTGGAATGCATTAAGTGGGAATTGAGTATCCCCTTCCAGATACTAATTAACAATATTCAGTTTAACATGAATATGAGGAAGACGAGTCTCCAAAATTTAACATCAATTATTACCATGTCGTATATAATAGAAGTGTATTCGAATCGTATTCATCAATGAACTTATCTATAGTTATTCCAAATATAACACAAATCCCCATCAACATAAACATGTCTTCTTCGGATGATTACTTATATGTTCCCTTATTTTGTAGGTTTTTGCTTATCATGTCTTCTTCGGCTGAATTTTATAGAGATGATCGAGATTCACCGGTGAATCAAAACCACGAGCAACTTATTGATTCTGGCGATACAAGTATGTGTTAACTGTCAAATAGTTCCCAATAATTTTATGTTTTTAAATATAATTCTTAATAAACATCATAATTAAAAAAATCACAATTTTTTGCAGACGTATTGACAAATTCAGATAACGAATCACATGGTGGTAATTTAACTGAGTCGCCCAACGGATCAAAGTATTGGGTGCCGGATGTTACAGGTGATTTTAAACCAGTTCTAGATACATTGTTTAACTCACTCGAAGAAGCTGAAAGGATGTACAACCGTTATGCATCAGAAGCTGGGTTCTCTACTCGAAAGTCTACAACATGTAAGAATAAATTAAATATGATTACAGTGAGGTACATTGTATGCAATAAGGCTGGTGTACCAAGGAAGAAAAAGTCGGTTGACACACTTACAGATGATGTTCATGAAGTACGTGTACTAAAAAGACGCAATTCAAACCATAGTGTTACAGACTGTAATGCCGGTATAAAATTGAGGTTGGTAGATGGTTCATCAGTATACCAGTTATATTCATTTGAGGAACTACACAACCACCCTATGGAGAGTGCAGCAAACAAGCATTTCTCGCGCACCGCAAGGCAATTATCATTCGAACAACAAGATTTTGTACACAAGTTATCCATGTCAAACATTGGACCTACAGTAGCGCATAGGATACAAGTATCATTAAAAGGAGGTTACGATAAAGTTCGAGGCACAAAGGTTGATTATAAAAACTTTAGGCGAGATCTAAACGGCTACATAGGCGATAATGATGCGAGAATGGTAGTTGATATGCTTAATAGTAAGAAAAAGCATCTTCCAAATTTTTCTTTTGATTATTTGTTAGATAATAATGAGCTGGGAGGTATTTTTTGGGCTGATGATGTAGCCAAGTTTAACTACTCAGAGTTCGGTCATGTATTGGCATTTGATGCAACATTCCGTACAAAAAAGTAATGTTCATCATTTAAATTTGTGAACTTCTAACGTTGTTTCTGTTCTATTACCAGATATGGAATGGTTTTTGTTCCATTTACGGGTGTAGATAACCATTATAAATGTGTTACTTTTGGAGCCGCCTTACTAAAAAACAAGACAGTTGCCTCCTATGTATGGTTGCTAGAGGCCTTTCTCAAGGCTCATGTTACACAACCTAAGTTGGTGATCACAGATCAGTGCCCATCTATGAAACAAGCAGTACCGACCGTTTTTAATGAAGCACATCACAGGTTTTGTATGTGGCACATCATGACTAAATTACCTGTAAAGGTAAATTATTGTCTATTTTGCGATTTATATTTAAAATTCATTAATGACCTTCTCCACCTCATTTGAATTACAATTCTTTTTTCTTGTATGATGCTAAATAAAATGCAGATTATAGGCGATAACTTTGATAATGATGAGATCAGAAGGCGTTTGCATAAACTTGTTTGGAATGTCTACATCGGTAAAGATGAATTTGAGAAACGTTGGCACGAATTAATTGAAGAGTTTGGTTTACAAGGTAACAAGTGGCTTGAAGATATGTTCAAATTACGTGAACATTGGATCCCATCGTATTTCAATAATCATGATATGTCTTGTTTGATGAAAACAACTTCGAGAGCTGAAAGCTCGAATTCAATGTTCAGAATTGTCTCCCGCACTAGTAATACTCTAGTCCAGTTTATGTTATGTTTTGAATCAGCAATGGAAATGCAAAGACACGAATATCAGAAATTAGACCACGATGACTTAACAACAACCCCTACACTGTCAACAACCCCTTCGTTACGAGCGTCAAGCCGCTACTGCATACACTAGAACTATATTCCGGAAGATTCAAAAAGAAATATACACAGCGGTGTATTCATGTACTTTAAAGACGCCAGCATCTGATGAATCCGCCAATGTATACAGAGTAAAACATTTTAACAAACAAGATAAGATTATTGGTGAATTTAAGGTAACACTAATGAACCTAATAATTCATTACTGAACATACATATTTGAGAGTTCATATTATAACACTGTTTTAATTTTATAGGTCATTTATGAAGAAGATGAAGCTAATGTGACATGTAGTTGTAATCTTTTTGGCCGGCTTGGATATTTATGCCGCCATGTATTTTGTGTATTTAAGCATGTCCAGTTAGAACAGATACCTGATAAATACATTTTGCGTCGATGGAAATCTAATCTATTGCCAAGACATTTGATAAATAGTACACACCGATATGGGAGGGAGAAGGATAGCAATTTATTGATCGAGGATGAAACAATTTCGAGAGTAGAGTCATGTATGCTACGTTTACGATCTTGTACTGACATACGTGATGAATTTTGTAACCCGCATCAACGAACTCACTAGTGAGTTTGAAGAAAAGGTTCCTTATGCACACTCTAAGAGTAGTAACAAGGAAGCTGTTTTTGAACGCATATATGGACGTAATGCTCCTAGCGGTGTTCAAGTAGATCTGCCTACTGGAATCAGAACCAAAGGTTGTGGTACAAGCAAGAGGTTGAAAGGTCCGGCTGAAAAAGCAAGAGAAAGGATCAGAAAGGCCACCAATACTTGTCATGTTTGTCAGAAAGAAGGGCACAATTCACGCACGCGTGAACTTTTAAAGACCAGAGCCGAGACTTCTTCGAAGCGTAAAAGAAATTAACTTTTGGTTTTTGATTTCTTATTTAATTATGAACTTTTTGTGATGAGGATGTTTATACGTACGTTTGATGTATGATGCCTTTTTATTATGTAATTCAGATATTATGTTCTATCTACTAGCCTTAACATTTATCAACATTTGATTTAGCAACTTACTTTATGTATGTCATTAGGGTTACTTAGTCCTTTCGTTATATGTGAACACAATTGTTCATTTGTAAACACAATTGTTCATTTGTTATCAGTAAGGATAATTCGTAAATCCTTTTAATCGACATTTAAACACATTTAGATAAATACCAAAAGACCATCTATAAAATGTCTACAACGATAACGTCTCAATAATCATCAACGCATAAATAAGCAAAAAAATCCAACATTCAATCCTAAAAACTTAAAAATAGATAAACACACTTATTGTTTCAAACAGCAGTGAACGGGTATAACTTTCATGGATTTCCGTCTCTGTTCTCATTGGCTTCGTTGATAATTTTGTTTCGTAACACATTATGCTCCGACATCAACATCTTTACAACGTACTTCTGTCTCAATTTCTTCAAGACCGCTTTCTGACGTCGACCATCCTCCTCTAGTCCGGTGGTCCATTTTGATGTACCTCCACCCATGTATGTTTCTAAATGTCTCATAGTGAATACTCCCCCATCCGTCTCTGTTTTCTTCAGTGTGAAACACATTTTAAGCTGAACTGGTTGTGCGTTTTCCATCTTACCTGCTTTGTGATGTTCTACGCAACTCAGATAACGGACAAATCCTCTTTTCTACAGTTATCATCATTGTAGTTCATTAGTGAATATATCAGTTCATTAATAATTACAAGGAAAGAACTTACCATGTTTTCAGGCAAACCCCAATAATCCCATTCAAACTTTGGATCATAAAACTTGCTGTCTATGATCTCTATAGTTTCATGCTTTAAATCAAAGCAAATCAAGTAGTAACTTTTATCAAGTACCGGAAAAAAGACCTGCAATAACAACATACAATCGACTACTATTAAAACATATCAAGATATGGGTCGTGTTTCAACAATGATTGAAGCTCATATAGATTTATAGGTACACATATTATCAATACCATGTCAACATTTCTGAGTTTCATCAATTGATGATCTTTATTCATTGCTTCGCCTATCATAGTTGTTAACCATCGAACTCGATCATCAATATTCTTGATACCATGTATGTGGCTTGTTCGTTAGTTTCCTTATCAAATAACATTCATTAAGTAAACCATGTCTATTTTATTATTTACCCCTGTGATTGTTGGTAGAAACAATCTATATGGTGACTCTGGAGCACGTGTTGCCTCATCAATGTTTAATAACTCACACCATGCATTGATGACATCTACATATACTGGACTAATATTGGCCAGACTTTCAATACTTTCTCTGTTCATTGAATTGTTTCGTTTGGTATCGAATAAAACATCTCTGCGAAAAAAAAATTATATCAGCATTACATTCAAAGCTGATATATATGGTGTTAAAATCTATTTATTTCAATTTTTACTTACTCGGGATTAAGGAACATCTTCATGATAAAATCATGAACCTTTTTCTCTTGAGACGACATTTTCTTAGCTATATCAACCGCTCTTTGTGCAAATGGCGATCTTAGTTGTTCAGATCTGTTGATAGCTCGCTCAGATTTCCTCCTAATTGTAATTCCACGTTTCACAGTTGGTGCTAAAGACTGTAATGGAGTAGCGTCAATAGATACTCCTTTTTTAACATCAACATGATTTCTAACAATTTCATCCAATTCAGTCATCTCAAACTCTTGTGTTAAACCTAAACTAAAGTTTGGCATAGTGTTGTCGTCACCGGAAACTCTACTAGTTGCCCTACCTTTCACAGTTGGTGCTAAAGACTGTAATGGAGTAGCGTCAATAGATACTCCTTTTTTTAACATCAACAAGAGTTCTAAAAATTTCATCCGTTTCAGTCATCTCAAAATCTTGTGTTAAACCTAAACTAAAGCTTGGCATAGTATTGTCGTCACCCGATATTCTACTACTTGTCCTACATTTCATAGCATTTTCCAATGCTTTTTCCATTTCCATATAATACTCTTCGGATACATATGTCACCGGTATTTTAGAATTCACATTCTCATTTATGTTTACCTGTGAACTTACATTTATGTTCACTTATGAACTTACATTTTCGTTCACAGGTGAAATTACCGGTTCATCATCAACAGGTTTCCGAACCAGTTGACTGTTGTTTTCCTCCAAATCACATTTCTCCTCATAACCTATTATTTACATTCAATTTACATCAACGATAATGCACAAAGGTTGTCAACCATATCTCATTATTACATGTTACATTTACTAATAAACTAAATGTTGTACATTGCTAATATATCTTTTTTAATATTTACTACTATCAATGAACACGTCTAAGTTCATAATATTATTGACAATAATCATACTTATTAATATTACATACCAACTTCTGAACATTCTTACTAATTATTACAATATTTTTCTTAATACATATTTTAAGTTCAAACAAAAGATTAGTGCATTCCGATACACTTAGTCATGTTCATTACCTTTTAGGTTTTCAGACATGTCATTCATAATGTCATCAAGCATTTTTGTTTTCTCATTCCAATCAGCAATCCTACCATTGTCTGCAAACATCGAATGTGCTTCTTTTGTTACTTTCAGCAGCTCATCCTTAGACTCATTCAACTTACTGAACATTGTTCCAAGTTTTTCTAAGTAATCCTGTTTTCATATCCAATAATTTTTATACTGAATATCTAACCAACAAGTATTAACATTTATGAACAACACAAAAAATTATCTACTCATGTTACCTCAACAGTGATTTGCTCATCAGTATCCATGTTCATATTGTCAAAACCAATAAAATCGTCATCTGCAAAATAGTCTTCATTTTGCGGCAAATAAGGACCACTGATATTCGCTTTATCAAATCCGCCTATTGCTTCCCTTTTTTTAAGTAACTCCGTATTCCAATTCATAATCACTGGTCTGTTTCTTTTAACGTCAATTCCTTTGCAATTTGATCCATCGACATACAAAAGCTACATATAACATACAATAAAACTATTAAAATCTCTTAATATATACACCACATTAGTTTTTTTCAATAGTAAATAGCATATTTAATTTAATAAATTAAAAAATTCATTATTTTTGGAAACATACCGTCAGATACGTAATTGGTCCAGCAAAGAAACTGTTCGTGTCATTATTCCGCCAACCTTTCTTGCAGTCTTTTAAGCAATTAAATATGTACTCACTCCAGTCTATTTGTGTCAAGTCAGTGTTGCTGTTGAAGTGAGCAAGTATTGACAGGTCACACTTACCGCCCTTATTGGTTTGCCCCATAGTGTTCACAAACAGGACTATAAAATTCAATATAAAATTCCAGTCATCCACCTCACTCATAACTATCTTGTTCATTACTTCATTGGATGACACTTGTGTTCCAACAAACTGTTCCCTCCATTTTACTATTATGTGGTCTTCATTTTTTTTATCGGGAGGTCATCAACTTTTATGCCTTCAAACCGTATTCCAAGCATTTGTGAAATCGAGTATTTCGTTACTTTAATTATTCCCTTCTTAAGCGTTAACTCCATTCGTTCATCATGAAAGTTGTCAACTACAAAATATCCGAGAATACCAGGAATTTCAGCTATATTCAAGTTTACAAAAGATTCAAACCCAATACGCTCAAGACATTCTTTTTGTACATGACTTAGTGAATGCATTGCTGCACACATCGGTTTCGGGGATGTTCTACAACGGATGTGTGGAAGTTTTTTTGATGTTCGAGAACCTTTTCCAGCCTTCTTTAACTGTTTACTAACTTTCTTTTTCCCCTTCCCCACATTTGATCTTTTAATAACTGGTAGATTTTCAAAATCGCTATCCTCCTCATCCAACATCGATTTGTTCTTTTCCTTACATGTTTTATCACTGAATGTATCCTTCTTTTTCTGTTCTGCTTCGGAAATCTTCCTCTTACCTATTAACATAATCCATTCTTATTATTACATATTGTTCATAATTCGATTTTTATTAAAGAAGCATTGTACACATACCTTTGGATTTTTCACTAGTGCTGACTGGCTGCATTGATTTTTTTCCGTGTCCCAAACGAGAACCTACATCTTACCAAACTTCAATTTAATAAATTTTGAATTTCATTAAACATATACCTTGTTCGTTCACATAATTTACTCAATACAGTGTTTACAAATAATTTGTATATCTACTTAAATCACTAGAATTAATGATGCTCACAAATATTGTAACACCTCAAATTTTCAAAACAACATTTAAATACCATTTAATTCAAAAATACATAATATTGTATCAACATCATATACCAGTTTTACAAAAACGAAAAGGTTTCTTGTTCGAGATTATCAGAGTTTACAAAAACGGTGTTACAAATTATATCTTAACCATAGGATAAGGACTCTAATCATCAACACCGAGCTAATCTCAACAAGGCCTCTTCTAAACGGGCCTCCTAGATCTTCGATCCCGAACCTGAGTACATAGCAAAAACACAAACATAGTACGTGAGACAAAATTGCCTCGTGAGATACATGGGTTTTAGACCCGATAAACAAATAGTCAAATAATATCATTAAATCTTAAAATAATATTACTAAGTTTGTTTTGGGTCACTTTATCACTTTCATCATTGGCCAATGTCAAGATAATCGGAATGCCTCCAATCTATCAAGACCATCATTTCCACGGTAATCGGAATGCCTCCAATCTACCGGGACTCATAGGTATTGGGTAATCGGAATGCCTCCAATCTACCACTAACCTTAAGGTACCGTAGTAACCGGAATGCCTCCAATCTACTACGGCCCTAGGGACATCATCATCATTACTTATCTTTTATCGTTATGAGCTTATAGCTCCATCATTTCTCAATAAATCAATCATTTCGTTATCAAACAAGCAATTCATCATAAATCACATAAATGACTAAATTACTTAAAGACTCGACAAATCATTAGATCATAAAAACAGTTACTAGCTATGTACCCAGTTTAAAAGTCACATGTACTCACCTTAGCCAAGCTTATCCAATGTTGTGTTCCTTGAACACCAATATCACTTCTCAAGATTTGAATGCCTCAAATCCACCAACCGGTAACCTATTATCAAAACCAATACAATGGTTTGCATCATTTATCAATACTAACTACATAGTCCATGGCTAGCTAACTACTAGCACCATTTTCCCCAAAATCACCAAACCCTAAGTTCATAAATCACCACATTTTCGTGTATCCAAAACATGACCACATTTTCCTTGGCAAAATACCATAGATCTAAGTTATTTCACTTCCATTTAACCATTCATGAACAAATCCATAACTAGGGTTTATGATTCAAGCTTCCCTACTTGAATCTAAGACTTATAACACAAGAGAGATGAAGATTTACCTTAGATCTTCAACTAGGAACAAGAATCTCCAAGATTTGATGAAGAAATCAGCTCCAAATGATGGTTTGCACCCAAAATCGCCTATGAACTCGAGAGAAGAAAACTAGGGTTTATAAAATGCATTAAATGAGCTTCAACCCGTCTTTAATGCAGCCAGATAGGGGATCACGACGCGAACAATGTTCGCGACGCGAACTTTGCGTCTCTCCAATACTTCGCGATCGTTATGCTGGCGGGAACTATTCGCGACGAAAGGCCAAACTCTCTGGCCAATGTTCCCGATCGCGATCTCAACTTCGCGACGCGAAGTCCCTTAGGCAGCAGGGCTGCACTTTTTCATCTTTGGTTCGACCCGGTTTCGCTCATAACTTTCTCATACGGTGTCCAAACGACACGAAACCAATTCCTACGTTCTTTAAACGAATTATCCTTATTTAACATATTTTTGTACAATTTATTTATTTACAAAATTCGGGTCGTTACAACTATCTACCCCTTAAGGAGATTCCGTCCTCGGAATCTCATCATAGTTCACAAAGTTCGGGTATCTTTTCCGAATCTCATCCTTGACTTCCCAAGTCAAGTTTGGTCCAAGGGAATGCTTCCACTTGACCAACACCAACTCAATCTCTTTATTTCTAAGTTTCTTGGTCTTTGTCTCTAATATGGCTTCGGGTTCTTCTATCAACCGGTTCGGGGCATCAACCCGCAATTCTTGCAACGGAATTATATTTTCAACTTCACCCACGAACTTCTTCAAATAACTTACATGAAACGTATCGTGAACACCTTGAAGTTCGGGTGGGAGTTCTAACTTGAAAGCTTGCAACCCGACCCGTTTCAAAATCTTAAACGGGCCAACATACCTTGGGCTCAATTTGCCTTTCTTACCAAACCGCATTACGCCTTTCCAAGGCGATACTTTCAACATCACCATGTCTCCAACATTCAAATCATACGGTCTCTTTTTCAAACCCGAGTAGCTTCTTTGTCGATCTTGGGCTATTTTCATATTTGTTTGGATTATCCCAATCTTTTCATTGGTCAACTTAACAATTTCGGGACCCGTAAGTTTCGTCTCACCGGCCTCGAGCCAGCACGATGGAGTCCTACATTTCCTACCATACAACGCCTCATAAGGCGGCATCTTAATGGTCGATTGGTAACTATTATTGTAGGAGAACTCAACTAACGGTAAATGTTCATCCCATTTACCTCCAAAATCTAGCACACACGATCTTAGCATATCCTCAACCGTTTGAATGGTTCTCTCACTTTGACCATCGGTTTGCGGGTGGTAAGCCGTACTCAACCGCAATTTCGTTCCCAACTCTTCTTGTAACGATCTCCAAAATCTCGAGGTAAACCTCGCATCTCTATCGGACACAATCGACAACGGGACCCCATGAAGTCTTACCACTTCATCCACATACAACTTTGCCAATTTCTCAAGTGGCATGGTTTCTCGAATCGCCAAGAATAATGCACTTTTGGTCAACCGATCAACTATGACCCAAATGGCATCGTGGTTCTTGCTCGTCTTTGGTAACCCAACAATAAAATCCATTGTTATATCATCCCATTTTCCGGCCGGGATTTGCAACGATTGAGCTTCCCCGTAAGGTACTTGATGCTCGGCTTTTACTTGTGCACACGTGGCACACTTAGAAATATACTTTGCCACTCTTGCCTTCATCCCGGGCCACCAATACATCTTCTTCATATCTTGATACGTTTTTGTACTTCCCGGGTGGATCGAATACTTAGACTTATGAACATCATTTAGTAACTCCTTTCGGGTACCCCCGAACTTGGGAACCCAAATTCGACCACCGACGGTTTTCAACCCTTGCTTGTTTTCCACAAAATGTTGGTTCTTTCCCAATCGTTCTTGCCTTAACTCATCTTTTTCCATCACTTCCCGTTGGGCATTCTTGATTCGTTCTACTATACTCGAGACTACTTCAATACGTGTTAGCTTTCCCCTAATCGGCTTTTCATACACCTTCCGGCTTAAGGCGTCGGCTACCACGTTGGCCTTCCCCGCATGGTAGACAATTTCACAATCATAATCTTGTATCAATTCGATCCATCTTCTTTGCCTCATATTTAAATCTTTCTGGGTAAAAACGTATTGAAGACTTTTGTGATCCGTATACAACGTACACCTTGTACCATATAAGTAGTGTCTCCATAACTTTAAAGCAAATACTATCGCCGCCAATTCCAAATCGTGAGTCGTGTATCTTTCTTCCGCGTTCTTTAGTTGTCTCGAGGCGTAAGCAATCACTTTCCCCCGTTGCATCAAAACACAACCCAAACCTTTATGTGAAGCATCACTATACACGACGAAGTCTTCCATACCTTCGGGTAACGTGAGAATCGGGGCGTTACACAATTTTTCCTTTAATGTGGCAAATGCATTTTCTTGTTTTTCTCCCCACACAAACTCACTACTCTTTCGGGTCAACAATGTGAGTGGTGTCGCCACTCGAGAAAAGTCTTGAATAAATCGACGGTAATATCCGGCAAGGCCGAGAAAACTTCTCACTTCGGTTGGAGTTCGTGGCGGTTCCCACTTCATAACCGCTTCAATCTTCGACGGGTCAACCTTGATCCCTTCTCGCGACACGACATGACCAAGGAATTGGACTTCTCGAATCCAAAATTCACACTTTGAAAACTTAGCATACAATTTTTCTCGTTGTAGCACTTCTAATGTTTGTCTTAGATGGCTCTCGTGTTCTTCTTCGGTTTTTGAATAAATAAGAATATCGTCAATAAATACGATAAGAAACTTGTCGAGGAATGGTTTGCAAACCCGATTCATAAGATCCATAAAAATGGCCGGTGCATTAGTCAACCCAAACGGCATCACCAAAAACTCGTAATGCCCATAGCGTGTACGAAACGCCGTCTTCTCGGTATCTCCTTCTTTCACTCGAACTTGATGGTAACCCGATCTCAAATCGATCTTCGAGAAATAGTCGGCACCTTGAAGTTGATCGAACAAGTCGTCGATTCTAGGCAATGGGTACCGGTTCTTTATAGTCATCTTGTTCAACTCTCGGTAGTCGATGCACATTCTCATTGAACCGTCTTTCTTCTTAACAAACAACACGGGCGCACCCCATGGAGATGAACTTGGACGAATAAATCCTTTGTCGAGTAACTCTTGCAATTGGGACATCAATTCCCGCATTTCGGTGGGAGCCAAACGGTATGGAGCACGAGCTATCGGCGTCGCTCCCGGAACTAAATCAATACGGAATTCTACTTGCCTCTCCGGTGGCAATCCCGGTAAATCGTCGGGAAATACCTCGGGAAAATCCCGAATCACCTTTACATTTTCCACCGACTTCTTCTCTTTCCTTCCATCTAACACATATGCTAAAAAGGACGAACATCCTTTGGCTAAACATTTCCTAGCTTTAACCGCGGTCATAAGACATGGCAAATGGTGTCGTCTCTCACCATACACATAAACTTTTTCATTGTCGGGAGTCCTTATCGAGACTATCTTCTTCCCACATAAAATCTTTGCTTGATTCTCACCCAACCAATCCATACCTATAACTATATCAAAACCCGCAATTTCCATGGGTAATAAATTCACCTTAAACTTTCTCCCATCTATTTCCAATTCACAATTCCGACACATATGTTGAACTATGGAGGTTTTACCATCCGCAATTTCTATATCATAAATTTCATCAAGAAGTTCTAATGGCACACTCAACATCACAACAAAATCATGTGACACAAACGAATAAGTAGCACCCGAGTCAAATAAGATCCGGGCGGGAATAGAATTTACGAGTAGGGTACCTGAAACGACATCGTGGGCCTCCTTGGCTTCTTCTCGGGTAAGTTGGAAGGACCGTCCCTTGACCTTTGTCGGCTCCGCTTTCTTTTGAGCGGTCGACACCATGGTCTCACTTCCCTTCTTCGGGCATGCATTGCTATAGTGCCCTTTTTCATGGCACGAATAGCACTCAATTTCATCCAACGGTTTGACCCGGCAATCCCTTGCCAAATGTCCCGGCCTTCCACACTTGAAACACGACTTTGAGTCCACCAAACATTCTCCCTTGTGGTCTTTGCCACACTTCTTACAAGCACCAACACTCGATTGTTTAGAGAAGGTCGGAGTGAACTTTCCCTTCTTCACCGAACCCGAGCTCCCCTCAAACTTCCTCTTCTCAAACTTTTCAAACTTCGGCCTCTCGTTGATTCTTCTTTGGCCAACCTCTTCAACATTTCTCGCCGCACCGATAGCTTCATCGAGTGTGGCGGCCCTTTTAACCTCCAATTCATACTCCCACGGGAGTCCATTAGCATAACGAACAATCCGGGATCTCTCATCCGGATACAATTTGATCACAAACGGGATTAATCCCGTGAACTTTTTAGTGTACTCATCGACACTCAAACTTCCTTTCTTCAAATGCACAAACTCCTCTTGAAGTTTCTCCAAGTTCCTCTCGGGGCAAAACTTTGCCTTTAACCGCTTCACAAACTCTTCCCAAGTCATCTTGTACACCGCCCTTTTTCCCAACGTTTCATACATGGTGTCCCACCACACGAGGGCCTCATCCTTTAACAAACGAGAAGCATAGATTACCATATCACCTTCCTTGCATTTACTAGCTTCAAGGACTTGTTCAGTTTCACGGATCCAACGGATCGTGACTTTCGGTTCGGAGCTACCATAGTAGTTATCGGGCTTAAAGGCCATAAAGTTCTTATACGTGCACCCCTTCCTTTCCCTTGGCTCGGGCTCACTTTCATCTTCTTCCGTTGATGATTTCTCAGTTTGCGCAACACTACTTGACTTGCTCTTTGTGCGGGGTGGAGATTCCTCCCGCCTTTCACGTGCCCTATGCTCATTGAGAAGTCGGTTCACATCCTCGTTCACTATGTCCCTCATTTGATTGAACATAGTTTGGAGGTGTTCTACGGTGACCGGGGTGTGAGTATTCCTTTCAACACCCGAATTTTCCTCCCCTTCCCGAGGTGGAGGACCAAACACCGGTTCGACAATGTTGTTCGAATCTTGCCCTTGATCAAGTGGGCCTCTTGTACTTCTAGTTCTCACCATTTTGCTATAATAAGACATTAATCATTTAGAAGTCAATTTATCAAAGTAACGGTAACATTGACCGTCCCAAAACCAAACATGACCTAATCCTCCAAGGTCAACCCTATTGAACCTACACTTAAGGTCTCAATAGCCATTTCACAAGTATCCTATGGAACCTACGGTCCTACTAGCTCAGTTTAAGTCTAGGATGGTCAACTCAACCTAGTTCACTTAAACTATAGCTCTGATACCAAGTTGTAACACCTCAAATTTTCAAAACAACATTTAAATACCATTTAATTCAAAAATACATAATATTGTATCAACATCATATACCAGTTTTACAAAAACGAAAAGGTTTCTTGTTCGAGATTATCAGAGTTTACAAAAACGGTGTTACAAATTATATCTTAACCATAGGATAAGGACTCTAATCATCAACACCGAGCTAATCTCAACAAGGCCTCTTCTAAACGGGCCTCCTAGATCTTCGATCCCGAACCTGAGTACATAGCAAAAACACAAACATAGTACGTGAGACAAAATTGCCTCGTGAGATACATGGGTTTTAGACCCGATAAACAAATAGTCAAATAATATCATTAAATCTTAAAATAATATTACTAAGTTTGTTTTGGGTCACTTTATCACTTTCATCATTGGCCAATGTCAAGATAATCGGAATGCCTCCAATCTATCAAGACCATCATTTCCACGGTAATCGGAATGCCTCCAATCTACCGGGACTCATAGGTATTGGGTAATCGGAATGCCTCCAATCTACCACTAACCTTAAGGTACCGTAGTAACCGGAATGCCTCCAATCTACTACGGCCCTAGGGACATCATCATCATTACTTATCTTTTATCGTTATGAGCTTATAGCTCCATCATTTCTCAATAAATCAATCATTTCGTTATCAAACAAGCAATTCATCATAAATCACATAAATGACTAAATTACTTAAAGACTCGACAAATCATTAGATCATAAAAACAGTTACTAGCTATGTACCCAGTTTAAAAGTCACATGTACTCACCTTAGCCAAGCTTATCCAATGTTGTGTTCCTTGAACACCAATATCACTTCTCAAGATTTGAATGCCTCAAATCCACCAACCGGTAACCTATTATCAAAACCAATACAATGGTTTGCATCATTTATCAATACTAACTACATAGTCCATGGCTAGCTAACTACTAGCACCATTTTCCCCAAAATCACCAAACCCTAAGTTCATAAATCACCACATTTTCGTGTATCCAAAACATGACCACATTTTCCTTGGCAAAATACCATAGATCTAAGTTATTTCACTTCCATTTAACCATTCATGAACAAATCCATAACTAGGGTTTATGATTCAAGCTTCCCTACTTGAATCTAAGACTTATAACACAAGAGAGATGAAGATTTACCTTAGATCTTCAACTAGGAACAAGAATCTCCAAGATTTGATGAAGAAATCAGCTCCAAATGATGGTTTGCACCCAAAATCGCCTATGAACTCGAGAGAAGAAAACTAGGGTTTATAAAATGCATTAAATGAGCTTCAACCCGTCTTTAATGCAGCCAGATAGGGGATCACGACGCGAACAATGTTCGCGACGCGAACTTTGCGTCTCTCCAATACTTCGCGATCGTTATGCTGGCGGGAACTATTCGCGACGAAAGGCCAAACTCTCTGGCCAATGTTCCCGATCGCGATCTCAACTTCGCGACGCGAAGTCCCTTAGGCAGCAGGGCTGCACTTTTTCATCTTTGGTTCGACCCGGTTTCGCTCATAACTTTCTCATACGGTGTCCAAACGACACGAAACCAATTCCTACGTTCTTTAAACGAATTATCCTTATTTAACATATTTTTGTACAATTTATTTATTTACAAAATTCGGGTCGTTACAAATATGGTAATACTGAAAAAAATTTACGCCTAAATAAATATCATCTAAACATCAGTTAACAAAACGCTATAACACAATAAATCAACTTTTTTTTTTCATCAGTGAAACTAACTAAACATCAAAATAAATGTGCCATATCTACGCCAATTTTACTTCCAAAGACACAAAATCAATGAACAAGTAACCTATTATCTTAATTTTAAAACTCAATAATCCCAAAATCCAAAACATTAACAGAAAAATCAGTAAAAAAAATTAAAAATCTCGCAATTAACAGAAACCCAGTTACGACTGCATAAACACAAAAAAGAAAAGATTCAACAGGTCGTTTGTTCATTGATTCTCGCGTAAAATATCTCGCAATCAGTAGAAAACTAAAAACTAACCTTCGTTTGATTTGGAAGATGACCCTGCCATGTTCGCATTAACTTTGTACGACTATTGATCTTCTTAGGGTTTCACAAGTTATTGCTTCGCTTTTGGTTTTGATTCACCGTATCTTACTAGCCAGATATTAAGGGAGTCGGTTTTCAAAAAGTAGTGGGGTATTAATCGGTTTCCAAGAATTCAGCAATGATTTCCATAATTACATTTATATGAATCTTCCAAATTTGCCCTTCTACGCTTAAATTATTAGCCACTAGTATTCACATAATTTCAAAAATGCCATGCAACATCTGCGCCCTTTATTCTATAATCTAATGAACCAGATCGCTTCTCGCACTTCTCGCAAAAAAATGACTTCTCGCATGAACCGTCCCCCCTTTGCATAATACTGAATATCATTGTAACTGAAAATAAACAACTAATTATCCCAGTCACTAAAAAGCTGATCTTCATCCACCATATCACCAGCTTCGACACTCCCCAACGCATATTGTAGATGAGATCAATTACGAGCCCACATAGGATTGCGTAAATGAGTAGCAGTAATGCCACCGTCAGAAGGGTATTATGGGCATAAAACGCATTGTAAGATGACGTGCGACTCAAGTTCATAAAAGCAGCCAGCAACCCGTGCATGTAAATAAGAACCTCCGTGAATAATTTATTCTGGATAAACCAATTTTTCAAATTTTGCTCGTCCACTAATTCCATGATTTTCTGCACAAGATTTAAAAAAATATAAAATAAAAGAAATAACCATTAAAAATAGTTGTTTTGTTTTGTTGTTGTTTTTTTTTTTTTTTTGGTACCTGGGTTCCGACTCGCTTTTTGCGGGTAGCCTGGAGTCGGCACAAGTGAGTATATGCTCCAAGTGAGATTTAAACTTGAGACCTCCAAGTAATTTTATCAATGGAGACACCCCCTTATGATTATGTTTTGTTTATTTTTAATATTTCCTATAGGAAGTATTATTAAAGAAAATATTGTAGAACTCGTTACTTGTTAATTCGACGCCCTTGTAGCGAGTTCTCAATTACTCGTTCGCGAGTACTCGGATTGGAATTTTTATATATAATTTTATTAAATTAAATACAGCCTTAATCTCTACTACTTATAAAGTATTTAAGACTTTCCCTAAATAGTATTTGGAAAATTCAGCCAAATACTTTCCTTTTTTGTTTCAATTTCGGTTTAAAAAATAATGCCCTACGCAGACTCGAACTCGAGACCACCAGCACACGAAACAAATCACTACCCAACCGAACTACAAGGAATAATTTACATTTTGTTCGTAATCAACATAATAAAATACCTTAGCAATTACCCCGTCGATTCATTTTCCTTATCGGTTGTTTCAAACCCTCGAATCTTTCAATGCTTCAAGCATCTTCCTTCACTGATTCATTATCACTTTCAAACCCTCGAAAATTACCCCGTCGATTCAATTCCAACACCCTCGATTCCTTAAACCATCGATTCACTCATTCATCATCACCTTCAAGCATGTTTCCTTCAGCCTACAAATACGACGGTTCATCAGTTCATCTACAGTTCCATACAACTTCTGCATCAGTTTCTTAAACATAAGGTAGCCTCTACATTCTTTCAGATTTCAAATTATTTTACAAACATTTAATCCTTCAACTAATCAGTTACAAAATACAAAAAGAATTCTAAAGATTGTCAAATCACCAGCAACGATAATGGATTTGAGGTATTTTTTTGACTGTTTTGGTTGGTTACTAGCTTGAACGTGAATTCTAATTTCCGTCAAAATTAGCAGAACACTTTGAATTTGAGGTTCCGTGTGAAAGATTAGGATGTTTTAATTTCTATATTCAGTTGAGTTTATATTGATTTGAGTGTTTTTGGTATCTTTGTGGTAACACTGTGTATTGGTGGTGTCTTGGAAAAAAGTGGATTACAAATAATAGAGAAATTTTACAAATTATGATAGTGTTTTCCGTTTAGAATGATAGTGTTTTATTTAGGGACAATTATTTTTATCATAACTTTGTCCATCATACTGTCATAAAAACATTGAGAGAATTGAGTTTTTTGTGTCTTTTTGAGTGAAATTTAATTGGATCAGATAAGCTGAATTTGTCTTTTCCGTTGAGGAATGGAGTTTTTTGTGTGAAATTTAGTGATCAATCAATCTAAAATGTAAAAGTGGATATGTAATTGAATGAATGATGCAAAACTTGATCTTTTAGTTTCATTTTTATAAGCTGGAAATCAGGTCATGATTTATAATGTTGTTAGACATGAATATACTATAAGCATCACTAAACATCCGACTAATTTGATTTCTGTAACTACTTTCTGAACCACTATGGAACTTTAATATTAATGAAAGGAGGTGATTTGACCCTTGATGAAACAACCATAATAGTTGGAGCACTTGAATGCAACTCATACGTTGTGGGTTCATTAATTAGTTGGCTAAAGCTCGATGCTTGAAGTCGAATTTGTACTCGCAGGCCACTCATACTCCAGATGGTACATGATCCTACTGCTCTTCACCCTAAATGCTTCATCTGAATGTGTAGTTACGGTTTACAAGTTCAGGCCAATTTATGTTTCATTTCATATAGAACTGAACTTATTGCTGTTTTATTTCACCAGTGTACGTTGATTAGCAGCGTGAATTGGTAAATCATTATGTGTTTAGGGAAAATTTGTTAATTGATCGACATGTTATAGAAATATAGTTTTTTTGAATGTATATAAAGCAGGTAATTGTTCGAGTTGGATAAGTTTAAATTGAGGAAATTCATTGCTGAAGTGAAAGTTACATTTGAGTTAAGTTTTAGCTCTGAACTTATTAGAAGTTTTTTTTTTCTGTGTATAGTTTCTGCTAATGATTATCTAATGACCTTCATAGTTCGTATTCCTTTTTCATAATTATGCCATCACCATGCTTCGAAGGATGATAACAATCTGATTGTGCAAGATTTGAGAGGCTCAATTAACCCGTACGCTTAATTATGACCAGAAGTTCTGGTGAGAATGAACTAGCGGATCTTGCGCTATCCGGACTATGGTTAACAAAAAATAAGGAGGATATACGAGCAAGTTGCAGCCCGAAAGGCACAACAAATGTTAGCACAAAGGATCTTTTGGAGGTGCTTCTCATTGTTGAGTTGGAGCTTTAAGATTTTCAAGGTTTTCTCTTTTCATAATTGTAATAATATTTGCATTTTATTATGCATTCTCTACCACAAAAGAATTGTGTTTGATTTTGAATGTAACCAGTATTCAACTTGTAAATAAACACAAATTGTTTGTTGGTGACTTTTTCTGTGTGAAATTGTTGAAAAAAATAATCACTATAATCTGCAAAGGCTCTAAATGAGATAAAACGTAACCTAAATGGGTCAAAATGGTTATTTTCTTTTTACTGTGTCAATATAGTTGGGTCGGCCTAACATGGATCAATTGACCTGCTAGATTATATGTTGGTTACTTTGCAATTACTTATGTATCATATCATTTTATTAACCCTAAATATATTATTCTTGTGATCTCCACCTGACATCATCATTACACACCACCGCAACCCACCACTATAACTACCATCACCCACTACTATCACTGTTGTCGCCAACTATCATCACTGCGCATCACCATCGACCACCATCGTTACTATCATCACCGGCATCTCTATCGCAACTGCGGAATATAGTTACATGGTACCCGCCGCCGCATTGCGCGGGTACCTGCTAGTAGTTAGATAAATTCTGAAACAGAACATAAACACTTAAATAGAGATCTGAAACAGAACAGAAACAGCAACAACGATAACACATTACCTTGTAAACAGATGAAGCTCAGAGGAATCGATTTGATTTTGGTTTTGATTTTGAGTGGGGAAACGCCGATTTTGATGTGTGAATCAGAGAAGGGCCGATTTTTTATACATACGGTTCCGAGATTTGAGCGTGTATTTCGGATTTGCAAGGTGAGATTTGCCCGTTCCGTAACTTATTCCACCGTGCCCTCCAATTTGGGTTTCTTTGGGCCCTTTAGTTCACCCTCTTTAGCCATTTCAGTATTTTGTTGGACTCAACTATATAGACTAGTTTATTAAAAATTGGCCTTTTAAATTGAATTTCATAGTCGTTTAAGAGCATCTCCAACCATACTCTATTATTCTTTTTGAAGTTATTTTTGTCTCCAATATTACTTTATTATTCCCTTCAGAATTAGAGAGTGTGAAAAAATCCCTCTATATTTGAAGTGAGAGGAAATCCGTCTAATCATGGACATCACACATGGTCTCTGAGTGTGAATGTTAGTGAAATGTGTATCCCACTAATTTTGAAGGGTTTTAAAGAGATGG
Organism: Calendula officinalis; assembly: GCA_963853835.1. Classification (NCBI taxonomy): domain Eukaryota; kingdom Viridiplantae; phylum Streptophyta; class Magnoliopsida; order Asterales; family Asteraceae; genus Calendula; species Calendula officinalis. The sequence goes on from OY970824.1 coordinate 33,266,910, forward strand.
ATAAAGTGTATGGTTGGAGTTGAGATTTTGGTTAGAGTGTATGAGCTCACCATTTATAGAGATAGAGTGAGTTTTACTGAGAAAATGATTGGAGATGCTCTAAGGTAGTTTTCGATCTTATTCATGCACCACTGATTGTCCATGTGCTAGAGATATTGTGGAGTTACGTTTACATGTTTTGGTTATCGAGTCAAGTCCCGTTTTATAGTCGAACATGCATATCTATAATCCATAAAGGGGTTTTCTAATATGTGCCCTAGGGGCACATCATAGTAATCTTAAATGTCTTTTTTACCCATACATTTAATTCATCAAAAATCTTCATTTTCACTTACGATAAGGATAAAATTGGTATAACACAGAAGTATTAATGACTCATAAATATTATTTTACTTTAGTTAAGGAAATTTAGTTTATTAAATTTATTAATCTAAAGTATAATCTGCTTCTACTTTAGAATTAAATGCGGTTTACATATGAGAACGTAGAAGAAGTAGATTGGTTCAGTTTTGTGCACCGTGATGGGTTGCCGGGTTGTACGCACGTTAATCTAATATCGAGTTTTAGTCAATGTGATTTGGTAATGATACTAGTATATGCAATAATAATTTACTAGAATTTTTCGAAAGCTTGTCATCCTTTTAATATAATAATTAATAAATCATTTGTTAACTTACAAGTCTAGAATTTTACTAAACTTTTACTAGAATTTTGTTATTTATTTTAAATCAAAGGAAGTATAAAAACTGTTGGAATTAGTGTCCAACGTCATCAAATAAACTCGTTGACAGGTCAACGCAAATTAAAGTCCTACTCGCGTTGCTCTTGAGGTGCAACCGAACACGAGAATAAATGAACCGGGCTTTAAATTAATTGTATACTTAAAGTACATCGCGCTTGCAGGCTAGATTAAGTTAATGAGTTATTAATTAGTTAATCTATGAAACGGGCTAGTTTAATTAACGGGCTTAATTAAAAAGACGGGATTGAGATAATATGAGTTTGACTCAAATAAGGAAAGGTTTTTTCTAAACCTTATAAATACAAAGCTTAAGGGCATTAAGCAAACCTTGTATCTTTGTGCTCCACACCATTCGGCCGCCCCTACCCTGCCCGACCGACTGCCGCCGCACAACAGCTGACGACCACCAGTCGCTGCCGATGACCGCATGTCGCCGCCGTACCCCATCGCCGAAATTGTTTTCAGTGTTGTTTCGTTTGGTTTTCTCAAGGGTACTTTACATTACCTAGTGGTGTATCATCTCGTTTGTTGTTAACCTCGAGTGTGGTCTTGTATAGAGATTCTCACTTGAATCCTGGTTTGGTTTCACGTTGTGTCTCGTACGAGATCTTAAGGATTGTCACCACCGAGCATCGTGAATGTAAGTTTCGAATCCTATTTCGATTATATTAATCTAGTTACATTAAAAGCGTAGATTTAATCATTCCTTATAATTCTGTGACTAGAACAAAATGTTGGTAAATTGGTATAAAACCCAATAAAAACTTTGTGCGTGAAGCACGTGCATATATCCATGAGAGTGTTGCTACACACTCTTTCATGTAAATGAGATCAGTGACGAGCCCACAAAAGATTGTGCAAGTTAATAGCACTATTGCAACCATAAGGAGTACATAATGGGCGTAGTAGGGGTCGTATGATGAAGTTTTAGCCATATTCATATATATGGCCATGCACCAATTCACGCCAATAGTAACCGCCGCGAAGATTTTAAACTGGATAAACCAATTTTCGCAATTTTGCTCGCCTTCCGCTTCCATTTTTCTTCAGATTTTCTGCACAAGGCCAATATATACGCTTAACACAATAAAGAAGATGGGCTTGTAAAACCCATATATAAAGGTGGTGGGTTTTATTCCAAAAAAAGAGATGAGTTCGAAGAAGACATACTGACTGCTTGGATATCACTTCTGACTCGAACCACTAACTAACTTTGGCGTTCAAAAAAAAAAAAAAAAAAACTAACACAACAAGACCTTGACTCTTCCAGTTTGAATTGAAGTGACAAATTAATATACCCTTTAAAACTTTCGGATTACTCCAAAATGTTGGATATCAAGATCCCATGCACTGATGCACACATTAAAAGAAGAAAATATTGGTGGGCAAATTTGTTGGAGATCCTTTTTAAATGCCAAATTAATGATATTATTATTATTATTGTTATTATTATTATTATTATTATTATTATTATTATTATTATTATTATTATTATTAAGAAAATAGTATTATATGTATTTTAATTGCAATAGATAAGTGTAAGTAATAAACACAAACGGACATAATGAACCGTTGTGTTCTTTCCCACCAACTTCAACCGGTTTAACCGCCGGCAACCTCCACGAGACAAAGGGGTGGCACCCTTTCATCTTGTATATATAGCCTTGTAAATATTTACTAGTAGGTACCCGCGCAATGCGGCGGCAGATACCCTATAACTATATTTTGCGATAACGATAGTGATTATGCGATGGTGGCAGTAGTGATGGTGTGTTCGGTAGTGATTGTGAGGGAAGTGATTCTAGTGGCGGGTGGTAGTAGGTGGTGGTCAACAAAATGATATGAGTTTGTGGCTAGAGCTCCTTTCTAATAACATGAAGTCGCAAGTTCAAGTCCTTGGGGTGTCAATTTTTTCCTAAATACAAATGTTTCCCGCGATAACAAGCTGGTTGGCTGATAATTAAGCTTGGTAAATTGCAAAAGTCTGAAATATATATTATATGTAGTACTCTCTCCGTCCCACAAAAAAGTACCCATTTTTTTTGGCACAAGTTTTAAGATGAAAGTTAGTGGTGGGGTCATTGGTAAAAGATAGTTATTGGTAGGATCCTTGGTACTTTTTTGTGGGACGGAGGGAGTAAAAGATAAATAAATAGAAAATGAAATATTGTAAAATAAAGATAATTAAAAGATTATTTAAAATGAGGTCGTTTACCTCATAAATATTAGCAGTAATTGTACTTTCATTTGAATAAGTACATTGAAAAGGAAACATTAGCACAAATCCAATGTAGTTGAGATGGAAAAGCATGAATCCTTTATGCGCAAGGTCATGGGTTCGAATCCGGTGGCCTGTGTTTTATATTTTGGGTGCTTTTAAAAATTAAGACATTTCCCAAAATTGTAAGGTTGAAAATTAAGTAATGCTATAAAGGGAAGTCCTAAATGCTTTATATATTAGTAAGATAATAAGATTATCGATGATAATAAAAATGTTGGGTTTTCTATGCATCTAGAAAAACTATTTGAACCGTTAAGTTTACAATTCTAATGAAACTAGAATAGTTTAATAAACAAATTAAATAGGTAATTCGAAACTTACATTCGTAGCACCAGGAGATTGCAAACCTTGCGGTATTGTACGAGCCCGATCAATCACTGCACCAGGATTCAAGAAAGAATCACTCTATTGGTTCACACCCAAGGTTTGGTCAAGAACGAGATGATATACCACAATGTAGTATAAAGCACCCTTGAAAAACAAGAACCCCAAACCGAAAAACCCTTTCGGTTCGACGGCGGCACACGGCGGCGGCGGCTGGGCAGCGGCGGTGGTCCGGCGGTGGTTCGGCGACGGTGGTGGTGTTCGGCCGAGTGGGGTAGAGCACAAGAAACAATTATCAAAAGTCTTTTAGATTAAAACCCTTAACCCCTTATTTATATTAGTTGAAACCCAATTAGAGTCAAACTCTAATTGGTCCAAGCCCACCATTTAATTAAACCTTTCATTAAGCCCACATGTAATTGGTTAATCCAATAAGTAATACTTGGCCCGATACCATTAACTAGTTAATTATCCATTAACTAGATTAACTCGTCTAGCCTGGTAGTCTATTTAATTAAACAATTAATTAAACACTACGTTATTTCTCGTGTTCGTTGACTCCTCGAGGGCAATCCAAATAGGATTATAAAATACCCGAACCGGAATGCCGGTTTATTTGATGTGTTGGACACCAATTCCAACAGTTTCCCACTTGGACATCTAATCAACTATAAACGGTATGCGTAAGTGTATCCTTTAAAGTGTGCATAACATGTGCAACTACTGAACTCTGAACTATCAGAAACAGTCCTAAGATAAGGGATCATATGCCATTCGTTTCACGATATCACATAACTAATGACATGGACATTTCAATCACTTTAGTTATGATTATTTTTCCTAATTCGAGATTTATGATGACGGTTTGACTACTAATTGAACTTTCAATTTAGTCATGACATGTGCAAGTACTTTAAGTGTCACATCAAATCAACAGGGGGCCCATAGATATCTCCTCTCTCACCGTGACAGAGGGAACGGATAAACCTTAACTACATCATCTTCCTTCATAGTCATCACATGACACATGGAACTAATCTGTATAGCTACCAGTTACGAATAGCGTTGGAGTTAGACCAATGCATCACGAAAGCGTACTAAAGAAATGATGCATCTTGGTTTGAAGACTCATACATTATTACCGTCTCACTATTACCTATGATTAAGTCCATGAGGTAATACTCTGAACGTGAGTTTGTCAAACATTTAAAAACACATTTTAAATGCTCATAAGAGTAGCAGCAATCTCCATGCAATGTTCATCCTTTTGAACAATCTACTCACTCTCTCATGACATCTTAATTCAGTTCCCATTCCCATGAGAACGATTGACTGTGGACGTTTTAAGTAATCTCTTAGATTACTTTGGAATAGGTTCTAAGCATGAAAAACGTGAAATGGAAAATTTAAATTCAATATGAATGATAGAACACTTGCATATTATTTAATCTCCATAAAAAAAATCACCAGTTCATACAATTTAATTTCACTACAAATTTCAACTGAATAACACTAACATAAGTCACTATGAAATCTAATTCCTATCATCTGAGCATGAGCATCATGCTTGGAACGACTCAATGGGTTTGTGAAAGGATCAGCCGGATTGTCTTCTGACGATACTCTAGTCACAATGATGTCACCTTCCTCAACACGCTTTCTCACATAGTTTTACTTTCTGAGTATATGTTTGGTTCGACTATGATCTTTGGATTCTTTAGTCAAAGCCACTGCACCTTCATTGTCACAAAAGGTTTTTAATGGGCCCTTGATGCTTGTTACGACACCAAGATCAGCAATGAAATTCTTTAACCATGTAGCCTCTTTTGCTGCCTCACTAGCAGCAATATACTTAGATTCACAAGTTGAGTCAGCGACTGTCTTCTGCTTGGAACTCTTCCAAGTGACAGCTCCTCCATTTAACAAGAACACCCACCCAGATTGTGAGCACGAGTCATCTCTATCCGTTTGGAAACTCGTGTCACAATAGCCTTCCACTTTCAGTTCGTCTTTCCCACCATACACTAAGAACATATCCTTTGTTCGCCTTAGGTAATTGAGAATCGTTTACACCGCAGTCCAATGATTGTTGCCAGGGTTGTCCTGGAATCGACTCACCATGCTCAAAGCATATGAGACATCCGGACGAGTACATATCATGGCGTACTTGATCGAACCTATAGCCGAGGCGTATGGGATTCGACTCATCTTTTCCAGTTCTTGCTCAGTACTGGGACATTGACTCTTAGACAATGTTATGCCATGGTTCATGGGTAGATACTGTAGGGTTTCATATAACCTGATCGACCCATTGGGTTAACCTCCTAGTATACTTGGTTCGAACCATAAACTGGTAAGAACATGAACTTGTTCTTACCGGTTGAACCAACTAGCTAGTTTAATCCCTAAAGTGGAACTGAGATTAAACTTAATCCTTAAACCCTAAAGGATTGAGGATGTTGGAAATCTAGACTAGATTAACATAAGAAAAAAGACTTGAACGATGTACACCATGAACCCTAAGGTTCTTGGCTTACGGTTCGATAGAACACACCGAAACACACACAACCTTGTGTGTTTTGTTCGAATAGAGAAGAAGAGGAAAAAGAGTTCTTCGAATCAATACCTTAGTCGCTCAAGATAGATCCACCAGTGATAAACAAAACGAGAAGCCCTCTAGATAAGCTCTTGTAATGAAACTTATTTGACATACTCGAAGAACACGAAGAACATGAATTCTCTCTTGCATGTTTCGGCCGAATAGGGGGTTTGGAGGGAGTATAATTTCGTGGCTAGGGTAAAAAAGGGATTAGGTTAAGCCTAAGATCTTCTATTTATAATAGAAAATCTTTCACTTAGAACCCTTCTAGTTTAATTAATATTCAATACTTAATTAAACTTTCCCTTTTTCGTTTCTAGCCCTTATAGTTTAACTAGTTTATTATTGTCATTTATCTATTAAATACTATGTGTGTTGACAAGCATCACGGTCTACCGGTGTGTGGCTAATCCATCAAACAAAAGAATAGAAGTTTTACACTTTATTAAGTTAAAGGAAACATGTAATGTTCTAATAGTTAGCTATAGCTTAACCTTCGTTTGTGCATAAGACTTATGTTTTAGAAAAAACAATTGATGATGGGTGTGCGTCGAATGATGATATAGTAGCTCGTTTTGAATTCGTGAACGAACTACAAGGTTTGTTTAGAATTAAAAACATTGATCTTATTCAAAAGCTTAAACTGAAATGGGTGGTGGAAGGGGATGAAAATTCTAAATTTTTTCATGGCTTGATAAATCAAAGAAGGAAATACCAAATGATACAAGGTGTTATGGAAGAAGGGGGTGGCAGTCCGATCCAAATGTGGTTAAACAAATCTTCCTTGAGTTTTACAAAGAAAAGTTCAAAAGCGTAAACGTTAGCATTCCGGACGTGGTAAATGATAGGTTCATCAGGTTAAACGCGGTGGAGGTTGGTAATCTTGAAAAAATGTGTTCGATGGAGGAAGTGAAAGATGCGGTGTGGAGCTGTGGTAGTGATAAAGCACCGGGTCCGGATGGTATTACTTTTAAATTTGTTAAGAAATACTGGGAGTTGCTTAAAGATGATATTCTAATTCAGTTGAGGAATTTTTACGCCTCGGGAAGATGCCTATCGGGTGTAATGCTTCCTTCATTACTCTCATTCCTAAGGTTCAAAATCCGACTCTTGTTAAAGATTATCGTCCTATTTCGCTTATCGGTGATCAATACAAAATTATTTCAAAGTTACTTGCTATTCGGTTAGCAAATGTGGCGGGTAAGTTGGTGAGTAGTGAACAATCCGCGTTTTTAAAAGGTAGGCAAATATTGGATGGACCTACTATGCTTACTGAAATTATAGATTGGTACAAAAGCCGGAAAAAGAAATTACTCTTGTTTAAAGTTTATTTTGAAAAAGTGTATGACTCGGTGAGTTGGGAGTACCTCGATTATATTTTGTTGAATATGGGGTTTGGGCCACGATGGAGAAAATGGATTATGGAATGTCTAGAATCGACTAGACTATCGGTTCTTTTAAATGGGAGTCCTACGGAGGAGTTTAGGATGTTCCGCGGGTTACGACAAGGTGATCCGTTATCTCCTTTCCTTTTTATATTGGTGATGGAAGGCTTGCATTTATTGATTGAAAAAGCAGTTCATGATAAACGTTTAGGTGGTGTTTTGGTGGGAAATGAAAATCGAAATATTTCTCATTTTTTTACGCAGATGATGTCGTTTTTGTTTCGGAGTGGAATCATCAAAATGTTAGAGAAATTATTAACATTTTGACGGAATTTTATTCGTATTCTGGGCTTAAAATTAATTTTAGTAAGTCTAGTTTGGTGAATGTTGGGGTGTCCGATTTTGAGCAGGATCAAATTTGTTTAGTAAATGGGTGTTCTAGAGGCTCGTTACCTTTTGTTTATCTGGGAATCGTGGTGGGCCAATCAGGCCGAGCAGCCCAAAAGTGGGCACCAATTATTGAAAAAGTCCGCCAGAGGTTTTCTTCATGGAAAGCGAAAATGTTGTCTATCGGGGGTCGGCTTACTTTAATTAAGTCAGTGTTAGGGAGTTTGGCCATCTATTGGATGTCTATCTTTAGAGTCCCTTCTATGATCATTAAAAAAATGGAACAATTAAGAGCTAAGTTTTTTTGGGGTGGTTCTGAAAATGAGAAGAAGTTACATTGGGTTAAGTGGGATGTTTGTTTAGCCGATAAATCTAGAGGAGGGTTAGGTATTGCTAGCCTTGAAGCTTTGAACTTGGCCCTTCTTTTAAAGTGGAGGTGGAGATTTTTTAGTGATCAAGATGCATTATGGTGTCGTGTTATTAAATCCATTCATGGTGAAGACGGTGGTTTTCAGAGCTCGATTAATAATCGTGCCAAAAAAGGTATGTGGGCGCAAATTATTGGGTCGATTAATTATTTACATGAAAATCAGATTATAGATTATAATGTAATTAATTATAAGTTAATGAGTGGTGATTTGATTAACTTTTGGACGGATAGTTGGGGTAGTCTGGTACCGTTGTGTCAACTGTTTAATAGGTTATATCGGTTGGATTTGAATCCATTTTGCAAAGTTAAAGATAGATGGGGAAATGGATAATGGGTGTTTAATTGGAGGAGAAATATAAGGGGCGGTGTAGAGCAAGAGCAATTTGATAGTCTTCTTTTGATCTTAAGGGAGTATAGGCCTTCCGAGGGGAGAGACAAGCCGAGTTGGAATTTGGGCGTTAATTGTGATTTTACGGATGGTGAAGCGAGACGACGTATAAATAATGTTTTGTTTCCAGGGCTTTTACATCTTTATGGTGTAAATTTGTTCCGATTAAAATAAATGTGTGTGTTTGGAGGATTCAATTGGACCGGCTTCCCACAAGGTTAAATCTTTCGAGAAGAGGTATGGAAACTGCTTCTATAATGTGCCCCATGTGCAATGTTGGTGTTGAATCGGTGTCTCACATTCTCTTCACATGTCACGTAGCTCGAGAAGTGTGGAAGGCAATAAAAATTTGGTGCGATTTAGGTGGTGGAGTGCAGATTTCGTTCGATTCATGCTGGGAGTTTTGTGAAGCGTAGCCTCAATTCAACAAACGAAGGTCTAAGTACCAAGTTATTGGTTTTGCTACGTGTTGGGTTATATGGAGTTTTAGAAATTCTATTTTGTTTGAGTGTAATAGAATTAGGAAGTCGGTTTTAGTTGATAACATAAAGTCCTTTTCGTTTGTTTGGTTCACCATACGGAATCATGTTAAGATTTCGTGGGTGGATTGGTTGTGCCGTCCATTGTAATGTTCGTGCTTAGTCTAGCATTTTGCTAGACTCAAGTGTTTTTTTTTTAATATAGTGGAGGTCTCCGGGAGGGTGATGGCAATGCCGAAGCTCGATCCGGTGCCTTCTTTTTTGTTGTTAAAAAAAAAGACTTATACTTAATTAACATTGCTCACATCTAAGATCTTTCCCATCCTTTGACGTCAACTGAAATTTCATAATGGTGATATAGTCCATCAAATTAAATCCTTTATTCTTAGTTTAACTCTAAAATTATTTTAGTTAAACTTAGTTCTTTTCAAATAGTGCTATGATACCAAATTGTCTCACTCATATTCTGGTATCCTCTAATCTTTAAGGAATAATACATCTTTACTTCATCAAAGGTTCATAAAGTATTAAATTAATTTAATTCATAGTAACTTCTTCATCGCGGTCCCTTACTTCTCATGTCCCGAGACACATACAAGAATACATATGTAACGACCCGAAATTTTGTACCGAATAAATTATGTAAAAATATGATAAATAAGGATAAATCGTTTAAAACACGTGGGAATTGGTTTCGTGTCATTTGGACATTGTTTGATATGGTTAAGGTCGAAAACGAGTCAAAAGTTAGACCAAATCAGCAAAAAATTTGAACACAAGGGAACCAGCTGCTCGAGCGCGCGAGCAGGGGTCTGTCGAGCACGCGAGCGAGGTGCAGAGTAAACCCGATTCGGACAGAACCCGTGTCGCGTTCGGGAGTATTATGTCGAGGGGCGTGATCGGATGTCGAGGGGCGCGAGTATCTAGGGCCGAGAACCATTTTGGTCGTGTCGAGCGCGCGACAAGGTGGTGGTCGAGCGCGCGAGGTCGCTGGTGAGCATTAAATTCGGGATTTTAGCCATTAAATGCCAAACTTGAAACCCTAACTCTCTCTCTAAGTTCTTATACATATTTTGAGTGAAAAAGGTCATTTGGAGCCGATTTTGGAGTCCAAATCAAGTGATTTTGCTTCCATTGTTGAAGATTAAGGTAAATCTCTTCTTTCTCAACCTCTAGATGTAAAATTTAGGGAATTTGGTTGGGTTATTGCTAACCCTAGCTTGAAGTGTTACTTCGAATGGTGAAATGAGACTAGATAACTTAGATCTATGGTATTTTATCATGGGAAATGGACTTTGATATGAATCTATGATGGTCTTGAGTTTTAAGAAAAACCTAGGGTTTTGAATGTCACTAAAATTTGGGGAGGGTGTTAGTGACTAATTAGTGTTATGAGACTAATATTGGAGCCTAATGATGTCAACCTTGGGTTGTGGTTGGGTTCGGGTTTGTTGGTGAAATCTTGGAATTAGGATTTTGGGATTTCCACCAAGTTGGATGAACTTGGTGGTTAAAGATGATGATATAATTTATGTGATATCTAGTTATTGATGATAACTAGTAATGTGATGATTATGTTGATAGGTTGCAAGTACCTAAAGGTTGGAGATATTCCAAAGGCGGAAAGCAAAGATTCGTGTTGATAAACACGATATGGATTTAGCTAGGGAGTTGATTCGTATAGAGCATTTTTTATCAATGCAGAGCAATTTTACATTAAAAGACAATTATACCCTTCCCCAACATCCCTCCCACCTCCTTCCGTCTCCCTCCTCTCATCTTCCTCTTCTCTTTTAAGTGAACACACCCACCACAATTTTATCTTCTATGTACTCTTCTTCCATCATTCCAAATTCTGTTAATACAACAAAATTTTAGAAACCTTAAATTAACAAAGCAGTCTACACCAGTTCGTCAATCAATTCAACAAGTCATCCAACATTTCTTCAAATTTAATTTACACATTGATAATAGAAAACTTTGCAATTATGAAATCAAAACAATTATATTCACATTTCTTACTGTGTGTTAGATGCAAATGTTAACAATTGCAACTAGTAAACACCTACACAATATTCCATCCTCCATCAAGCTCCCCAACCAGAGACAGTTCAACAAAATTCCTCCGTTGCTCACCGGCGGTCACCGCTGATTCTTACTCTCTCAAACGTTGCAGTCCGGACGAAAATGGCACATTATCTGGGGTTCAACTGCGGCGGAGATTACTGTTTGACAGGTGGTGATCCATCCTCTGCCATTGATTCCGGTAAGGTTAAAATCTTCTTCTCCTTCTCGGATTTGAAATGTGATAATCCATCTTCTACCATTAATATGTGTGGCCGGACTGGTGGTGGTGTCGGCCCACTGATGTGGGACAGCGATGCAGTTCTGTTGACGGAGCTGCCGACGTAGCGGTGGTGACGGCGATCTTCAAGGGTGGCGATGGCTGCGTTCTTTGGGTTAGATGAGTTTTATACACCAGACACGTATGGACTCCTAGTACGCAAATGTTTAAGTACTAGTCGTGGTATGATTCTAATATATATATATATATATATATATATATATATATATATATATATATATATATATATATATATATATATATATATATATATATATATATATATATATATATATATATGTATATATATATATATATGTATATATATATATATATATATATATATATATATATATGTTTATGTATTAGATATGTTGGACTTTCAGTACACATATGTTTATGTACTGGATATGACTGTGCTTCTAGTGCATATATGTTTATGTACTAGATATGATTGTGCTTCTAGTACATATATGTTTATGTACTAGATAGGATTGTGCCTCTGGTACCTATATGTTTAGGTACTGGATATGTTTGCTAGGGAAGCAAGGTTGATAGAGTCACGTTACGGTGACTAGACGGTATTGATGTAGTTATATATATATATATATGTTTATATATTTATGAAATGATTATTATTATTGGGGTCTAAAACGTATTTATCTCACGGGACTATTTTGTCTTACGTACTACGTTTGTTTGTGTCTATGTACTCCAGTACAGGTTGAAGTGATAGAAGGTTTGCACTAGAAGTGGCCTAGAGATGTTTAGCTCGGGAGCTCATAGGTAGATCTCATTTGCCTATGGTTTTGATATACTTGGTGACACCGTATTTTTGTAAACTCTGATAAAGGTTTTAAAGTTCTTGTTAAACTGTAATTTGCACAATATGTCAAATATTGGGAAAAATGTATTTTAAATGTTTTAAACGATGTTATAAAAATATGGGTGTTACAACATAAGCTTTAAGCTTAGTGAGTAATTATGGTTTTGATTGTTTAGCATAGAACCTTTTTGCATAAATAGTCATGATTACAATTTTTTAATAAAACATGTTTTAAAATATTTCTTTGAGATCTCATAACTTCATGTAAGTAGGCCAACTTCTTAGAGGTTCTTTAACCTCGGGTTCACATAAGGGCTACCATACAAGATCCGTTTGCAAGACATCCCTTCATACCATACCCTCGTACGAAGGGTATTTAAACATTCGTTTAAAACATTAAGCATTTGATCGCGAGAAAGTAATATGACTCATATTATAGCATGTATGCATCTCATTAAATCACTTAAGTACTCACCTTCCTTTGATGTTTCTAAGACTTCCTTGCTACCAATAAAAGTGATTTTAGTTTTGGGAATAAATGAAAATGAATAGCAAAACTGGTTATATATATATAAAAGTGACATCTGAGGACCCTAATAGTAACCCTATATATTGAGAGCTGTAAAAACAGGGTTATTACTTATTACATATTTGTATCAAGGCCTACTGTTACGCATAATACTGACTATCATAATAACTAAAAGTAAACAACTAATGATCCCAGCCACTAATAAGGTGATCTTCATCCACCTTATCACCACCTTCGGCACTCCCCAACGCATTTTGTAAATGAGGAAAACGATGAGCCCACATACAAGTGCGTAAGAGGCTAGCAGTAATACGACCGTCACGGGGGTATAATGGTCATAAAACGCATTGTAAGATGAGGTGCGACTCAAGTTCATAAAAGTAACCAGCAACCCATGCACGAAAATAAGAACTAACGCGAATAATGTATACTGGATAAACCAAGTTTCCGAATTTTGCTCGCCCTCCGCTTCCATTTTTTCTTCAGATTTTATCTGCACAAGATTTTAAAAATAAATAAAAGAAAAGAAAAACCATTTTGTTTATTTTAATATTTTCGATAGGAAGTATTATTCAGAAACAATGATGTAGAACTTCTTATTCCCTACCCATTCGTTCGATGACCTTGTAGCGGGTTCTCAGTTACTCAGCGAGTACTCGGATCGGGAATTTTTATATACTTCCTCCGATTCAAAATAAGTGATACATTTTGGGTTTCACGGTTTTTGAGGCAAAATGTTATAATGATGATTAAATTAGATTAATTGGATGGTTAGTGGGAAATGGGTCCCACACGTTTTGAATAAAGTGAGGTTAATGATGTTTAAAAGTAAAAAGTAGGGGTAAAGGGGTCATTTCACCTTTTTAAAGTAGATAGTTAGTGGGTGAGGGTCCCACTATTTTTTGTCAAATAAGCTAATTTTTCAAAGTGTATCACTTATTTTGAATCACCCAAAATAGGAAAGTGTATCACTTATTTTGAATCAGAGGAAGTATAATTTTATTAAATACAACCTTAATAGTTAGAGTAATGGTATTGAGCCCTACTATTTATGCATACTCATAGTCCTACTCATTAGATTAAAACATGTGTCAAAATCAATGATAATATTAACAGAGAGAATCAGTGGATTACACATGTCATCCTATCAAGTGGGTAAAACTATGAGTAGGAACAAATTGTACAACTAAATTCATTTCTCTAATTGTTACATATACATGGTATTGGTTCATACTATTTCTTCCTACTCATATGTTTACTCATTTTATCATGATAAAGGTCAAAATCAAGAGATATATGAGGAAAGAAAATTATTAGATTACACATGTCAAGTTTAGAAATGGATAGACATATGAGTAGGAAGAAAATGTAGGAAGAAATATAATTTCTCTTAACTATATAAATTCTGAAATAGAACAGAAACACTCAAATATAATTCTGAAACATAACATAAACATCAACAGCCTTATATATTTCAAATTGGGCAAATTGCATAAAATAGCAACTAACTATTAGGTGATTCCTAATTCTAGCAATGAACTATCAAAATTTTCTAAAATAGCAACGAACTTTACAATTTTTGCAATTTGGGAAATATTTTACCTGAAATGACGATAGTCGGTATTTTATAGTGACGTAGCCGGTTATTTAATTTTTCTAATTTTATTCCAATTAATCTTAAACTGATTTGAGCAATAATTCTTAAACGATTCCTCAATCCGACCCTTCTTCCTCTTCTATAAAATACTGACTAGCGTCATTCCGGGTAAAATGTTTCCCAAATTGCAAAAAATTGAAAGTTCGTTGCTATTTTTGAAAACATTGATAGTTCGTTGCTATAATTAGGAATCACCTAATAGTATGTTGTTATTTTATTCAATTTACCCAATCAAATTTGAGCAGTGGTAGTACTTACTAACTTCAAATTTGATTTTGAACAGAGAAACAGAGGTTTTATAACATCATATATATATTTCGTTCACAAAATTTCATATATTACTAATATATAAGCAAAAAAATTGGAAATTGTTGGCGTTTGTTTACCTCCTAATTCAAGATCTGCACAAATCGAAAAATAATCACAAATTCATATTCCATTCTTCAATTAAATTATACATATAATGAATCAAAACGAGAGAAAGAGTACAGTTGTCCCCAGTTTTGAGAGTGTATTTCGGATTTGCAAGGTGAGATTGAAAGTAGAGGAATTCTGAAAACCCATTCTCCGATCGACATTTTGCCCGTTCTGTTCCTAATTCCACGGTGCCCTCCAATCTGGGTTTTTTTGATCTTTGGGCCCTTTAGTCCACCCTATTTTAAGGCATGTTTATAAGCTTATTTGCTAATAAGTTTATATAAGCATATTTTATTGAGCTTAATAAATTAAATAAGCTTATAAGCCCAACTAATAAGCTTTTGAGTAACTTCAATCTTACTTTGTTGCTAATTCCACTTGATAAATGTACTACAGTATATATAATTCGGAAAGTCAAAATATTAATTTTTATTATTATTAGTAATAGTGAGTTGCGTTTAAGAATGTTCATCATTTTTACGAAATACTGAGAAACAAATCTTTACTATTTATCAATAAGATTTAGTGGTCAAGATTAATCACATATTTTATACATTGAGGGGTATTTTAGTCATTTTTAGAAAAAAAAATATTTTTATTTTTATTTTAGAATTATTATTATATTTTTTTAATTATTTTTTAAAAAAAAATTATTATTTTTTTCATTAATAACATATAATGTGATTGCATACTGAATCACATGTGATTGCGTACTGAATCACATTTGATTTTGTAATGAATCACATGTAATTGAAGTAAAACATCAAATGTGAATAAATATACAATCACATGTGATTTTACACTAAAATCACATGTGATTAAGTACTAAATGTAATTATCAAATAAATATTATTTTTAAACGAAAAAATTATAAAATTTAAAAAAAATTAAAAGATAAAAAAAATTTAAAATAAAAAAAAGAAAAATTTTTAAGTGCCAAATGATCAAAATACCTTTTCATTATAAACTATATGATTAATCTAAATCATTAAATCCTATAGATCAGTGGTTAAAATTTGTTACTCGGAACTTCGTAAAAAAGATGGACTTCGTTTAATATTTCTCTAGTAATAGTTAGTATATTTTCTCTCATACTAAATATTATTTAGTTTGTTTATTATTTTAATTAATTACATGTCTTTATATAGTTAAGTTCTATAAAAAAATACAAAAAATAAAAACATTGACTTAAACGTATATATACAAAAAAAAAATACATTGACTTCAATGTCACTCTACCGCGACAGTCTTTTAACTCTGCTCCACCATCAACATCCTTCAACGTTGTTGCTCCACCAGTCGTGTCTTTGATGAAAATACTCACATTTTCTGTCTTCATAAATGTTATTTTTTTCGTTTGTTTTCAAACTAGTAGATTACGATCCGTATGATGTCGCGGGTGATTGTCAAATAATATCCAAACTGCGTGATAACGACAAAGAACAGATCAGTTCGTTTGAGCACGACCGTGCATTCTATCAGTTTTCCATCATGTCAAGGGACTCATAAATATCTCTCTTAAAAAGGAGGCGCAATTACCATCTTGTTATATTTCGATTCGAAAATACAACTTCCTCTGTACCGAGTAAGGCTTCGTATGACAATCATATTTCAGAATTGTCTAAGACGAACCAAAGTCCATTAGTCATTGTATCCCAAACCAAATACCTCAGGCTTAAGGACAATCCTAGTGATTAATATTTTTGAACTTTTCAACCACGAAGTATTTATCACGGTGGTCAATCCAATATTCGTCAATACGACATAATATCACCGATATTTGGTTTACAACAAAAACTTGTGTAGCTATCTTCGAAAAACTTCGAATCTTCCACCAAATACCGCGATAACGTTAACGTCCCAATAAGGTTCCCACCAAGATGAGTAGTCACAGATTAATACCTTCTGAATTAAATGACTTTTATTCATGGATATTCTAAAACATACAAAGTTTGAATAACAATGTCACTAATTCGTGTATCGTTCCTCGCTGGACCAAGATACCGAATTATTACTAGATCATTACTTATTCCTTATGTTCGTGTTTATTACTTAATGACTTTTACAATTGTAACTTTATCACTAATCTAGTCATTTATATTAAATAAAGACATAAGACGAGTATTTGAAAACTACTATAACTTTTGTCTTTGATAGATTTTGTTCTTGCAACATTTGAACATATTCTAGTCTTGCCTTTTATAAAATTCGGTAAACTTAAGGA
The DNA here is from genome assembly GCA_963853835.1 of Calendula officinalis. Lineage (NCBI taxonomy): Eukaryota > Viridiplantae > Streptophyta > Magnoliopsida > Asterales > Asteraceae > Calendula > Calendula officinalis. The sequence goes on from OY970824.1 coordinate 33,283,922, forward strand.
AGATTCAAAATTAACTCCTTAGTTTCTTGAATTTATAAAATTCGCCTTGTAACTAAACCTCTTTTAGTTACTTGATTTGTAGATATATCATTATTAGTTAAAGAAATATCTTTAAACGATCAACTTACTCACTAGACTGTGAATATCCTATTAGATTTGCAATAATTAATCACAAGACTTGTGACCAAGCTATTAGGTTTGCAATAATCTAATTAACGATCATTTTTTATTTCTCTTAACTCTTTGGCTAACGACTTGGTAATATCTTGTTGGTAATATCTTACTAACTTACTAAATTCATTAATACCTTTAATGAATATGTTAGTCATAGCTCCACTAACTTTTATGGAATATAAACATCACTTAAACTATCACTTTGACTAAGTCAAGACTTTGACTTTCTTGGTCAAGAACTTATAGTTTAATCTTTTAAGAATTTATCAATCATTAAAGTCATCTTTTGGATTTTGCGAATATCCAACATTCATGTTTAGGGAATTATGACTTTCATTGATCACTGTATCTAACAAGTGTGAAATACTTGCAATGATACTTCTAATTCTTAAATACTTTAGTATCTTTTAAGAACTTCATTTAATGCCAAAGTCACTTCTTGGATTTCATAAATATCCAACGTTTATTAGGTAATTATGACTTGATTAAATATTGTATTTATTATAAGTATGAAACACTTGCATTAATACCTTTAGTTCTTAAATACTTTAATATAGTTTGACCATTTTAAGAGTTTGTTTAATGTCTAAGTCATTCTTTGGATTTTGCGAATATCCAATATTCCTTATTAGGGAATTATGACTTCATTAAATTCCTTTATCACAAGTATGAAATACTTGTAATAATACTCTTAAAGTCTATCTTGATTATATCCAATATAATCATACTATATTAATACCAATGCTTTAAAACATACTATCATAAGTACTGATTATTACTTAAGATGTTTTTAACTAAGTTCAATAAACTTTGAACTTGATCTTTCCATAAAACTCTTAAATACTACTATTAGAAAGACTTTCTAATTTCAAGTATCTAAGTAATTGAGCTTCCAAGATATTATTATTTATTCAACAATCAAACAAATGTAAATCATGAGATTATTAGTAAGTCAAGACTTGACTTACAATCTAGTCATAAACACTTGACTAGTGTAATTATCATGCACACATAATATAATTCAACCATGGATTCATAATTTGATAAAACCAAAACCGTGTTTTAATCATAAAAATCCGTCTTAACAAAAATTAAATTGTTTTTCATGAATCCAAAACGAAAATACTGAATTATAAAATTAACTTTGGTGCTTGTGAAATCATCATCATCTCATGCATGCCATTTTCACTTTCCATCATCTCTTGCAATAAACGATTGCTAAAGTTGAGTTACTCGTAATAAACTTTACAAGTAGAAAGCGAGTATCTAGAAGTTGGTCAAGTCAACTGAGGAGCTTGCATCACCTCCTACCCTTTGACTCTCGCCACAACCAAGACACCGTTTCTCGGTCCTTGCCTTGTTTGGCTTTACCTTTTTAACCTTTTGTTTGACTCCATTACCCTTAGGCACGTCTTGGCTGGGATCGGTTTTACCCTTTCCCTTTCCACTGCACCTCTTTCTCTTTTCTCTACAATCATCGGTTACTACGAGATCATTCCTAAACTTGGTCCCCAAAATCTTGAATATTGTTGTAGTGGATCATTTGGTTGACCGAATACTTGTCGTCCATCGGTTTATTCTCAAATGTTTAAATCGGCTTGCCCGAGATCATATAGCTACGCTTATGATGATGCTACAAGTACGTTTACATATACAGGTGCGGATTATACTATTACATTTTGCCCTGCATCAACAAGGTACAATCTTTTTTAAAGGGTATTCTCGTCGTAATATAAATATGTACAATGTTAATAAATAAATATTTTTGTTAATTTTTAGTCAAAAATCATCAACTGATTCACCAATACCGACTTCACCCGGAACAACGACAAATGCTTCAACAATGATTCCTAGAACTCCACAACCTGAAGATGATCCGAACGGTCATCATGGCTGCCAAGTTTTACTATTGGAGGATCATCGAGACATATTTCCAATAATGCCCTCACATTGACTCTAATTTCATTTATACTCACTTGTTTTTTGCAATTATGATAAAAAGAAAGTTAAATGAGGATTGTAACTATTGAATTATATGAGCAATTTTGTATAGATATTTATTATATGTTCTAGAACTAATTGCTTAACCCTAATTGTAATTACATATTTTTTTGTCCTATTTAGAACTTTCTTATTTTCGTTATTGTCATTTTCATTTCATATTTAACCTAGCATTACGAGTATTTCTTTTTTTATTACTTTGATTCTTAATGTTAACGTTTTAAGTTAATTAAGTGATTATTAGTTATTGTTGACAAGCATCACGGTCTACCGGTGTGTGGCTAATCCATCAAACAAAAGAATCTAAGTTTTACACTTTATTAAGTTAAAGGAAACATGTAATGTTCTAATAGTTAGCCATAGCTTAACCTTCATTTGTGCATAAGACTTATACTTAATTAACATTGCTCACATCTAAGACCTTTCCCATCCTTTGACGTCAACTGAAATTTCATAATGGTGATATAGTGCATCAAATTAAATCTTTTATTCTAATTAATTTAAGTCTAAGTTATTTTAGTTAATTTAAGTCTAAGTTATTTATTTTTTTTTGGAACCGGCAAATATAATTATAAAGCTTCTAGCAAGACGCTAGAGATAAGAGTACAATACAGGAAATGAAGCTCAAACAAACAAACAAACATAAACGTACACCCAGGTTACAAGTGATCAAATGTGAGACAAAGGATGATCACTCCAACTCTCCCAACTGCAATTTATATCGTGACTCCTATATTTATTCCAACTAAAAACCACGGACTTTATGGAATCAACAATCTTTGTAAGGTGGACCGTGTCGCCTCTAAAGATGCGTCCATTTCGAGCCTTCCAAATACACCAGATGGAGCCGTACACAATACACATGAGAATCTCTTTTTTTATCCGACACTTACCCCAATTCTTAGCATAATCAATCACGCTTTTTACCCCTTCAAACTGGATCATACTAGAATCAATACCGCACCATAGGAAAATTAAGTCCCAAGCATTTCTAGCTAAGGGACAAGAGACGAGCAAATGGTTCGCACACTCCTCAATATCCGGACAAAGCGAGCACATCGGGGAGCCAATCGGGATGTACGTTTTGTTAAAGCCGCAGCCGACGGTATCTTTCCTTGAGCTGCTCTCCATATGAAGTAAGATACTTTTTTTGGAACCGTATTAATCCACCAGAAATCTAGGTCGCAAACCGGATGATATGCACGAGCAATCCTTTCACGAACCATAGCAACATTGAACAGGCCGTCGGTCACAAAATCCGACTTCCACGTGATGCCCAAGTCATTAGAATACAATATATCCGACATGCAAATGTTTATCTTTGACAAGGCGTTCTTAACCTTTGCAATGGACGCCCAAACACCTCTAATTGAGGAGTTCGCAAGGCAATCGAAAGGCATGCGATCCATGCTATGAAGCCCTCTTAGCACCGAAGCCCATAAGGAGTTTGGGCAAGACTTAAGTTTCCACCACCATTTAACTAGTAATGCTAAGTTTAGATGCCGAAGGGAGCCAAGGCCCGCACCCCCCACAATTTTAGGGGCCTGCAGTTTGTTCCACGCCACCCAATGAACCGATTGTCGACCGGAGAACCCATTCCAAATAAATGTTCTTTGAATTTTCTCGAGCTCATCAATGACACCAATGGGAGCTGCAAATAACGAGAGATAATAGGTGGGGAGATTGCTTAGAACAGCCTTGGCTAATGTCATTCTACCTCCAAAACTCAGGGTGTTCGCCTTCCAACTTGACAATTTCTTCCTAAATTTGTCGATAATGGGGTTCCATGATGACTTGCGGTTCATGTTCTCACCAACTGGGACTCCTAGATAAGAGAACGGGAGAGTTGCCGGCTCACAATTTAGTGGGGTTGCAAGATTGATTACTTCCTCGTGGTCTACACCAATGCCAAAGACTCGAGATTTATTGTAATTGACTTTTAAACCGGACACCACATGGAAACAGTTAAGGATCCGAGCAAGGTTTCCAATGTTCTTTGTGGACCATTCTCCAACAAACAAAGCATCATCTGCATAAAATAAATGAGAGATAATAGGGTTAGTATTTGGAATATTGACCCGTCAAAGACACCTCTATCAACCGCATTTTTCATCATGACATTAAGTCCTTCCATAGCTATGATGAAAAGAAAAGGAGATAAAGGGTCTCCTTGTCTAACGCCTTTAGACATTGAGAATTCCTTTGTGGGACTCCCGTTGACGAGTACCGATGCTTTAGCAGACTCTAAGCACCCCATGATCCACCTCCTCCATTTTGGGCCAAAGTTCATCTGAGCCATCACAGACTCAAGATAACACCAATTAACCGAATCAAATGCTTTGTTAAAGTCAACTTCGAATAAAAGCATCTTACTATCGTTTTTTTTAACCCAAGAACAGAGCTCATTGACAATAAGCGACCCGTCCAAGATATTTCTACCTTCAACAAATGCCGATTGAGAATCGTCAATACACAACCCAATGCATTTTTTTAATCTAATGGCGAGAGTTTTTGTGATTATTTTATAAATAGCACCGATAAGACTAATGGGTCTGTAATCGTTCAAGGTAAGAGGATCCTTGATTTTAGCAGCAAGCGAAATGAAGGACGAATTGCAACCGTTTGAAAATCGACCCCACTGTTCAAAATGTTTAACAGCTTTCATCACATCATCTCTCACGATCTCCCAATGGGTTTTAAAGAATTTGAAGGAGAACCCATCCGGGCCCGGAGCTTTGTCCGAGCCACAACACCACACTGCGTTTTTTACTTCGTCGGTAGTGAAAGCAGAATCCAAAAAATAATTCCAGCAATTAGGAAGCTGCTTGAAAGTGTTACTGATAATCGTGGGACGAACCCGCCACTTCTCTTTGAACTTATCCTCAAAAAATTGAAAGACAGCAGTTTTGGTCGCCACAGGGTTCGAGATCCATTGATCGTTAATTAAAATCCCATTCATCCTGTTTCTGTTTAAACGAGAGTTTACCTGCCCGTGAAAGAAACTAGAGTTTTCGTCTCCGTCAACTAACCACTTGACCCTTGCTTTTTGTTTAAGATCCAATGCCTTTGTTTTTTCTAATTCAACAATGTGATTAATAACGTTAGACCGGGAGAGCAGTTCCTGGGGGAGCAGCGGTCTGGATTCCGCCAATGAATCAATGTCGTCCACCTGTTTTCTATATTCTAGAAGTGCTCTGTTTTCTTTGGTATATTCCAGCTCTCTCCATTTTTTGATAGCCACTTTTAAAAACCGGAACTTAGCTGCCAGAAAGGAGTCTGGGCAGCCATAACCATTGAACTCTGCCCAAGCCCGTGTTACGAATGAGTTGAAGAACTTAAAAGGTCGAGGCCCAAAGTCAACTTTTGACGTATCAAGGATGATGGGCCTATGATCAGAAAGATCAAGAGATAAGGCAGTAACCACCGAGTCCGGGAAAATGTTTAAGAAGCTATCGCAGACCAAGAACCGGTCGAGCTTGCTTAATTTTCCCCCATTCTCCTGCCTGAAGTAGGTAAACTTAAAACCGCCCATTCTTATGTCATGAAGATCGTTACCAAGAATAAACTGATTAAAATCATCAGCCGTGGCAGAACAAAAGTTTGAGTTCAAGCGCTCATGATGATACCGAACCGCATTGAAATCACCCAAAAACATCCATGTAACAGTATGAGAGGACTTGAGAAGGGAGAGTTCCTCCCATAAGGCCCTTTTATCAACAACCGATTGCGGAGCATAGATGTTGACCACCACCACCTCTGTATTATGATCTAAAAGCTTGCCAAAAACAGCAAGGAAGTGTCGCGATTTGATAGAATTTGATACCTCAAACTTTAATCTGTCCCAGATGGTGAGTATTCCCCCAGATCTGCCAGTGGCGTCCACCATCTCAAAATCAAAGTTATTATTAGGCCAACAGCTTCTAATAACCAATGGAGTTGAGATCGACGAAGTCAATTTCGATTCCTGAAACCCTGCGATAGAAATATGATGTTTAGAGCATAAACCTTTGACCCAGCTGCGTTTATGTTCTTCACCCAACCCCCTAACATTTAGAGAAAGACAATTCATTGGCGACCGTTAGAATCTCCATAGTTCCCCAAAATATCTTGAACGACTTCGTCATTGATGTCCAAATTGACACCCACTAGCCTTCCAATTTCCACTGTTTTTCCGATTTCATTCAAACCCTGGAAAGGGCGACCAATTTGAGCACCCGAGACCGTATTATTTACTTCAACAGAATCCGGAACTTGATCCAATTGAGACGCCTGAGGTGGAACAAAGAGGTTAGGGTTAAAGGTTGGATCAATAGTTGAGTTGAGTCCAAGCCTGCGCCTCTTTTGAACGATGTTACTAGCCTGAGGGGTTAAACCAATATTCATATCTTTGTTAGGCAAAGGCCCAAATGAGCTAGGAAGTCTTCTGCCTAATAAATTGACCGGCCCAGTGGGGAAAGGCCCAAAACAGCCTGAACCAACTAACCCTGAGTTAAAATCCAACACCTTGTTTGAGGGGTCCCCGGAATGTGGCGCGTGAGGTACGGTGTCTGGGGAAGTGGTGGTAACAACATTATTCACCTTGTGTTTTGCATGAAAAATAAATGGGGAGTGAGAGTTCCCATGCATGGGAGATTCAACCGACACAATGGGCACACCAACAGTCGCCGAACCCAGAAACGGTTCCTTAGCTGCCGGAGATGCCTGAATGTCCGACGACTCGACGACTTGAGTCCGGCCAGCCGCGCAATCACCGTTCCAGGTATCAGAGATACCGTCCGAATCGCTGTCCATCTTCAAGTCTCGATCACTGTCTCCAGTCGACCCAACGTTATTAAACGGAATTATAAGCCCATCTTCCTCAATGATGCCGATTGTGAACTGTTTACCTCCGCCTGCATCAATGGTTATTGATTCGTTTATTTTCGTAACGTCTCTAGTAAGCAAGAGTATGTTTACGAATGATAGATCTTCAAATTTCCAGATATTGTCGTCCTCTCCTTCGTCAAGGATCTTCCCGTGATGCGATAGAATTTTCCTAAATTTCATCCGAGAGCGAAACTGAAGAGGAAGACCCACTATTTTTACGTTCACCATTCTTTTAAATTTCCACTGAGATATGGAGTCTCCCCTTTTCAACCATCGGAACCAATTCTTCCATACCTTATCATTGCCCATAAAGCTATTAACCTCCACATCATTTTCAAGGCCAATAAGGCAACTAAGGCCACCATAGAAGAATACTTTCCCCCCTTTGAAACCAGTTTCACATAGTAGGGATGGAATTTGCCTAAGGGTATCCAGGTTAGTCGCCTCCCCAAAAAGAAAGGTATCAAACAGTGTTTTGTCGATCTCTTGGGATGACGACAAAGCAACACGGATTGGTTTTGAGTCCCCACTACTGTGAACCCCACTAACAACATTGGCAAAAGATCTTGAGCCTGCGAAGTTCCAGGCAGAGGATGGAGGAGGAGGGGGAGGAGGTGGCGCCTTGGTGTAGTCATGTCTAGGAGCAGGGTTCCCCAAACTTCGTCGCTGAAATCTTGCCACGTTTACCGTTAAAACGTTATTACCCATTTTTATTTTTGTCTTCGTGACCTCGAGCTTCTGGACATCTTTTATACTTGCATACTTAACGAATCCGAAGACCACACCTTCATTGTTTTTCTTTCGGGGGATGAACACGTCCACAATCCTACCAAATCCCACGAACTTTCTTTTCAAGTCGTCCACAGACGCTTCAAGAGGGATGTTTCCAACGTAGAAGGAGGTGATTTCAGGGCCCTTGGGGTGCTTCCTGCGAGATACAGTGTTCCATCCAATAGGTTCATGGGAACGGAACATGATGAAAGGGGGGAGGGAATGCCACAGACAGGCTCCGATGCCGGCGAATATACCGGCGGCGGTGTCGAGTGGCTTTAGGTGGCGTGAGGCCTTTGGGGGAGAAAAAAATTAAGAATTTATAAGTCTAAGTTATTTTAGTTAAACTTAGTTCTCTCCAACTAGTGCTATGATACTAAATTGTCTGACTTATATTCTGGTATCCTCTAATCTTTAAGGAATAATACATCTTTACTTCATCAAAGGTTCATAAAGTATTAATTTTATTTAAGTCATAGAAACTTCTTCATCGTGGTCCCTTACTTCTCATGTCCCGAGACACATACAAGAATACATAAGCTTTAAGCTTAGTGAGTAATTATTGTTTTGATTATTTAGCATAGAACCTTTTTGCATAAATAGTCATGATAAATTTGTTTATAATGAAACATGTTTTAAAATATTTCTTTGAGATCTCATAACTTCATGTAAGTAGGCCAAACTTCTTAGAGGTTCTTTAACCTCGGGTTCACATAAGGGCTACCATACAAGATCCGTTTGCAAGACATCCCTTCATACCATACCCTCGTACGAAGGGTATTTAAACAAGCTTTTAAAACATTAAGCATTTGATCACGAGAAAGTAATATGACTCATATTATAGCATGTATGCATCTCATTAAATCACTTAAGTACTCACCTTCCTTTGATGTTTCTAAGACTTCCTTGCTACCAATAAAAGTGATTTTAGTTTTGGGAATAAAGGAAAATGAATAGCAAAGCTGGTTATATATATATATATAGAATAACATCTGGTGAGGACCCTAATAGTAACCCTATATATTGAGAGCTGTAAAAACAGGGTTATTACTTATTACATCTTTGTATCAAGGCCTACTGTTACGCATAATACTGACTATCATAATAACTGAAAGTAAACAACTAATGATCCCAGTCACTAATAAGGTGATCTTCATCCACCTTATCACCACCTTCGGCACTCCCCAACGCATTTTGTAAATGAGAAAAACGATGAGCCCACATACAAGTGCGTAAGAGGCTAGCAGTAATACGAAGTCACGAGGGTATAATGGTCATAAAACGCATTGTAAGATGAGGTGCGACTAAAGTTCATTAAGGCAACCAGCAACCCATGCACGAAAATAAGAACTAACGTGAATAATGTATACTGGATAAACCAAGTTTCCGAATTTTGGTCGCCCTCCGCTTCCATTTTTTCTTCAGATTTTCTGCACGAGATTTAAAAATAAATAAAAGAAAAGAAAAACCATTTTGTTTATTTTAATATTTTCGATAGGAAGTATTATTCAGAAACAATGATGTAGAACTTCTTATTCCCTACCCATTCGTTCGATGACCTTGTAGCGAGTTCTCAGTTACTCAGCGAGTACCCGGATCGGGAATTTTTATATATAATTTTATTAAATACAGCCTTAATAGTTAGAGTAATGGTATTGAACCCTACCATTTGTGCATACTCATAGTCCTACTCATTAGATTAAGACATGTGTCAAAATCAAGGATAGTGGATTACACATGTCATCCTATCAAGTGGATAAAACTATGAGTAGGAACGAATGGTACAACTAAATATCATTTCTCTAATAGTTACATAGACATGATATTGGTTCATAATATTTCTTCCTACTCATATGTTTACTCATCTGATTATGACAAGTGTTAAAATCAAGAGATATATGAGGAAAGAGAATTATTAGATTACACATGTTAAGTTTAGAAGTGGATATACATATGAGTAGGAAGAAAATGTAGGAAGAAATATAATTTCTCTTAATTATATAAATTCTGAAACAGAACAAAAACACTAAAATATAATTCTGAAACAGAACAGAAACATCAACAGCCTTATATATTTCAAATTTGAGCAGTGGTAGTACTTACTAACTTCAAATTTGAATTTGAACAGAAACAGAGGTTTTATAACATCACATACTTCCTCCGATTCAAAATAAGTGATACACTTTCCTTTTTTGGGTGATTCAAAATAAGTGATACACTTTGAAAAGTTTCCTTATTTGACAAAAAAAATGGGACCCACATCCACTAACTATTTACTTTAACAAAGTGTTACCCTTACTTTTTACTTTTAAACATCATTAACTTTATTTTATTCAAAGGTGTGGGACCCATTCCCCACTAACAATCCAATTAATCTAATTTAACCATTATTATAATCTTTTGACTCAAAAACCGTAAAACCCCAAGTGTTTCACTTATTTTTGAATCGGAGGAAGTATGTATTTCGTTCACCAAATTTCATATATTACTAATATATAAGCAAAAAAAATTGGAAATTGTTGGCGTTTGTTTACCTCCTAATTCAAGATCTGCACAAATCGAAAAATAATCACAAATTCATATTCCATTCTTCAATTAAATTATACATATAATATGAATCAAAACGAGAATAAGAGTACAGTTGTCCCCGGTTTTGAGAGTGTATTTCTGATTTGCAAGGTGAGATTGAGAGTAGAGGAATTCTGAAAACCCATTCTCCGATCGTCACTTTGTCGGTTCTGTTCCTAATTCCACGGTGCCCTCCAATCTGGGTTTTTTAATCTTTGGGCCCTTTAGTCCACCCTATTTTAAGGCATGTTTATAAGCTTATTAGGTAATAAGTTCATAGAGTTATCTTCAAGGAAGTCTAAGGATTTTGCATAATCTCAATGGACAAATTCTAGCCATTAGATCAAAATAGTTAAGATCAAATCACAGTGTTTCAAGCACATGTGTTTCAAACACATGTCCTTCCATTCACGACCACCAACACCGGTCACCACCGCCGGCCGCCTCCGACCACCGCGGTCCGCCGCCGGTGGCCGGTGGCGGTGGTGGTGGCTGACAGTGAAGGTGCTAATGGTGATGGGTTTCAAGTCACGAAACACATGTGCTTGGCTGTACATATAGACTCATTTATTTTCAAAAGAACTTTTATTAGTGAAGCACATGTGCTTCTAGCTTACAAACACATGTGTTTCATTACTTGAAACACATGTGCTTGGCTGTACATATACACTCATTTATTTTCAAAAGAACTGTTATTAGTGAAGCACATGTGCTTCTAGCTTAAAAACACATGTGTTTCATTACTTGAAACACAGGTGCTTGGCTGTACATATACACTTTTTTATTTTCAAAACAACTGTTATTAGTGAAACACATGTGATTGGCTGTACATATACACTCCTTTATTTTCAAAACACATGTGTTTCAAAAGGTGAAACACGTGTGTTGCAAACACATGTGCTTCCAGTCACGATCACCACCGCCCGTCACCACTGCCGGCGGCCACCTCCGGCCGCCGTCCGCCGCTGCCGGCCGCCGCCCATCGCCGTCGGCCGCCATCTCCGGCCGTCGGAGGTGGGTGGGGTATTGATGTACTGAAGCACATGTGTTTGTATGGTTTGAATCTTGATCTTGACCTTTGACTTTTTCTTGATCCAATGGTTATTAATTGTCCTTTGGGAATTTTTTTTTTTTTTTTGAACAGCAAATCCTAATCTACTCCTAATAACCACCTATGTCCACGACGGGACTCGAACCCCTGACCACAAGGTCAAGAGGCAAACATCATACCTACTAGGCCAAAGACCCTTAAACATTTACATAAGTTTAGATAAGCATATTTAATTGAGCTTATTAAACTAAATAAGCTTATAAGCCCAACTAATAAACATTAAATCTTACTTGGTTGCTAATGCCACTTGATAAATGTACTACGGTATATAAAATTTGGAAAGTCAAAATATTAATTTTTATTATTATTAGTAACATTGAGTCGCGTTTTAGGAGGTCCATCATTTTTACGAAGTCCCGAGAAACAAATCCCACTCATTGACCAATAGGATCTACTGGTCAAGATTAATCAAATATTTTATACATTGAGGGGTATTTTGGTCATTTTAAACAAAATTATTTTTTTATTTTTTATTTTTTAGTTTAGAATCATTATTTTTTAATATTTTTTTTAAATTATTACTTTTTTTTAATAAGATAGAATGTTATTGCATACTGAATCATATGTGATTGCGTACTGAATCACATGTGATTCTGTACTGAATAACATGCGATTGAACTAAAAAATCTAATGTGATTAAATATACAATCACATGTGATTTTACACTAAAATCACATGTGATTAAGTATTAAACGTAATTATCATATAAATATTACTTCCTCCGTATCAAAATAAGTGACACACTTTCCATTTTGAGGTGTATCAAAATAAGTGACACACTTTGAAAACTTTCCTTATTTGGTAAAAATAGTGGGACCCATACCCAATAACTATCCACTTTAATAAAGTAAAATTACCCTTATACCCTTACTTTTACTTTTAAAACTCATTAATATCACTTTATTCAAGAAAAGTGGGACCCATTCTCCACTAACTATGTACTTTAATCTATTTTAACATCTACTTTAATCTTTTACCTCAAAAAACGTGTAAGCCAATTTGTGTCACTTATTTTGATACGGAGGAAGTATTTTTTAACGAAAAAAATTAAAAAAATTAAAAAAAGGAAATTTTTTTAAGTGCCAAATTACCAAAATACCCCTTCATGTATATAAACTATGTGATTAATCTAAACCATTAAATCCTATAAATCAATGGTTAAGATTTGTTACTCGAGACTTCGTAAAAAAGATGGACCTCCTTGAATATTTCTCTATTAATAGTTAGTATATTTTCTCTCATACTAAATATTATTTAGTTTGTTTATTATTTTAATTAATTATATGTGTTTTAAGTTCTATAAAAAATACAAAAAATAAAAACATTGATTAAACGTATATATATATAAAAAATACATTGACTTCAATGTCACTCTACCGCGACAGTCTTTAACTCTGCTCCACCATCAACATCCTTCAACGTTGTTGCTCCACCACTCGTGTCTTTGATGAAAATACTCACCTTTTTTGTCTTCATAAATGTTATTTCTTCGTTTGTCAAATTTTCTTTGATGAAAATACTACACCATCAAGATTACGATCGCGTGACGCCGCGGGTGATTGTCAAATAATATCAAAAAGACTATTTGTGGATATTTATACAACACCAAAAAGATTATTTTATACTAAGAAACAAAATATGGGTTTAAAGCTATTTACGAAGGCAACTTTCAAATAAATATATTAATTTTATATTTGACGTTAAAATTTTATTAATAAAAAAACATATTGCAAAGATATTTCCTATGAGAAAAAAAATCGTTAAGGTCATGAAGGTTCATCTACGTCGACTTTTGGCTACCCTCAAAGTGCGTAGTTGATCTGTAATTAGGTGGTTCAATTGATTCAAAATAATATAAGTACTCTATAATAAGTGTTAACAACTTAACATCGAGCACTGTTGTTGATTTATGACAATTGATTCAAAATAATATAAATTGACTCGATAACGTCAACATGACTGTATTAATGATGCTTCAGAATAATGTATGGTTATTTCAAGTTCTAATTAGGTTCTCTATTGCACAAAAAAACAGGCAAAACACTAATTACAGTTGAACATTTTCATCAATTCAATATAACAATCTATATTTATAATTTAAAATCATATAAAATCAAATGTATTTTTAATGTATAAAACCTTTTGAACTATTTTATTTAAAAAAATATATTATTATTGACAAACAAAATTACTAACAACATGAGCGTCATCAATGCACATTCTAGGATTATATGTGTTGAATATCCTTGCAATCATCACCTATATTAGAATCACAATCAAAATTAAATTCAGAATCAATCCATTTAAAGTTTGCATAATTCTATTACACTAATGTTACAGCAATGGCTAATGTCACAGCAATGGCAATCCATTTAAATTCAAAATCATCACCTATATCAGCAATGTGATATGAACCAAACAATAAAAGAAGGTTGTCGGTGTAAATCACCGAAAGCTAACAGAATAAATGATAATCCTGGAATTCGAGAACCAGGTTTCTCCCTAACAATGAAAGACTAATAATACTAAACTTTTCTCGACGCCCAAACAATGAGGGAATCGGTCTCTATTAATAGAGTCGGCCCTATTCCTAGACCTAGATAAAAAAGGAAACGAAATAATAATAATATCCTAATATAATAATACTTAAATAATAATAATAATAATAATAATAATAATAATAATAATAATATCCTAATAATAGGATCGTATCATTACTCCGCCCCCAAAACACACCTTGTCCTCAAGGTGTGGCTTCAAGCGATTCCCGGATCCCATGTTTTGACTTGTAGATCCATCTTTTGCGAATCAAAGTGAAACCGCAAAATAGTTGCAAAAGAGTCTTGACTTAATTGTTTTCTATTTGGTCCTTGTAGAGTTAAACTAGCATGGCAAAGATTAACGCCTTTGTGATAAGATGCATCTCCAACTCGTTGACCAGTAGTCTGTGGCTTCACTTTTCTAGTTTGACTCGTTGCAGTGACAAACTTTTTCCAAAACTCTCTCGCCTTAACTCGTCTTGTCTGTCATCGTTGTGTGTTGGTTTCCCTCGTTGATTGCAAACATGGCTCTCCTCTATCTTCAGCATCAGGGCAGTCTTCATTGACCTCTTTTATTTTACTCTTGATCAACTCATCTTTTTCATTATTGTTGCCATCAATCAACCCTGGTTCAATAACAACCGTTAGGTCTTCTTCCACGAACCCAAGGCTTGTAGCCTAGTGGTATCCAAGGAGGATTTAAGGTGTTGCCCATGACCTATTGGTCATGAGTTCAAGTCCCGTCATGGACAAAAAGGTGGAAGGTTCGAGGGAAGGCATACTGCCCCTTGTGGATGTCACTGTCTAGGCTCGAATCACTGACTTACTAACTTGCCGTTCAAAGAAAAAAGGTTTTCTTCCACGACTTTTTTCTCCATATCTTTCAAGGATGTGGTTAATGACATTGGCGAATCTGCCCTTCTTACTAAAGTTCCGTTTTCAATCAAACTTCGGAGGAGGTTCATAATTTCATTGTGTTGTTGTTATTCCACTTCCATGCGTTGTCTTTCCTTTTCCTTCCAATCCCTCATCCATTGTTCATGATTATTAAACCGTTTACCAGCGGCGACTTTGGATTCAACATCATGCATTTTGAATAAATCGGGTTTTTTTTTTGCGTGAACAGTGGCGGATGAACAGTACCCCTCGGTGAACAGTTCCGTCGATGAACTGTGCCGTCGTGAACAGTGCCGCCGTGAACAGTGTCGCGTGAACATTAACTTTTTTCTTTCTTTCTTTTCTTCTAACGATTGGCCCAGAATTGAACAGCTCTGATACCAATTTGATACGAACCAAACAATAAAAGAAGGCTGTTGGTGTAAATCACCGAAAGCTAACTGAATAAATGATAATCCTGGAATTCAAGAACCAGGTTTCTCCCTAACAATGAAAGACTAATAATACTAAACTTTTCTCGACGCCCAAACAATGAGGGAATCGGTCTCTATTAATAGAGCCGGCCCTATTCCTAGACCTAGATAAACAAGGAAACGAAATAATAATAATATCCTAATATAATAATACTTAAATAATAATAATAATAATAATAATAATAATAATAATAATAGTCTATATATATAATAAAAGAAGCTTTTGACTTGCAACGTGGCGTTTTCTGAGCACCTCTTAAATTAGTTTTCCCGCTCAAACATCTTAAATTAACTTCTTAATTTATAACATTTTAAAATTCTTAAATATGTAATAAATTTCAGAATTAAAGCAAGCTTCCTAATTTAACATTTTAAATGCTAAAATATGGAAAACAAACCGGATTTACAGCAACCTTAGATTAGAATTGCGGATTCCATTTTACATTTATAATTTTCATAAGAAAGAAATTAAATATTATGTGAACTATGTAAATGAGCTTGCTTTAATATGAAGGCAAAAAAAATCAGAATTAAAGCAAGCTTAAATTAGAATTCGAATTAAATTTTTGTCACGAGGCATAAATAGAAAATAATTCCTAAAATACGTATATATTTAATTTCATAAATACGTAAATAACCCGGTAATAATTCCTAAATTAATAATCCTGTAAATAAGTAAATATGTAATTTCTAAAGTATTTACGTAATGTTTTAAAACCCGGGTTATTACTTAACCCGGTACGATGGCCATGTGATGTGTCAACCAGTTGACCGGCGGGTCAAGCTGGAAAACCGAAAAAATAGAAACATAAATTATCATGGAATTTTTTAACCACTCGGGTCAATGAATCTCCGGGATTTGTAATAAACAAGACGGGTCTAAACAGGTAGATTGTAAGCGAAAAACTTGCCATCTAAAGAAATTATTTCGTAAGTGTTGAACATTTACTTAGTAATGCTTTATTTGATTTGATTTTTATTTTATTTTATTTAGTATTCTATGTATATCATTTTATCATTATGTAATCTAAAATTTTCTCATGTTTATATAAATTGTAAGCTCCTGTTCCAAAAGTTGCGTTTTAGAAACATCATATATTTTTTATCGTATATGTAATAATCATGCAATTAACGCCAAACTTTTAATTTCTATAAAAGTTACGTTCAATTAAATTATTGAGAGCCCGTGATTTTCACGGGTTATAACCTAGTATCCTAATAATAGGATCGTATCACAATGGCTAATGTTACAACAGTTTGTTTTCCCTCATCATAGCAACTTCTGACACCTGTCCAAAATTGCAAACACAATTAGATCTTAGTTGTTTATTACCGTCGTTTAGTATAACCATAAATGTTACCTTATTCAAATAGTGTAGTCATAAGAGAGATGTAGAGAATAAAAATTTGTTGTCCAAATTGAGAAAGCAAGCATGATATGTTACTTAATCCAATGTTCCCTAAAAATGATGGTGTTTCAACCCGTTACTCAACCGCCCATTTGTCACCTCTAGAAAATAAAAATAAAACATATGTTAAATCATAAAACGGTATTGAGTTGCAGACTTAGGAGTTATCTCACGATCATTATAAACACCAGCTTTCCAAAAACTGACTAATTATAGTTGCTGCACAAATTAGTGAAGTTGAACAACGTTTTACCAATTTTCAAACAAATTTTTTTTCAAACACTTATTTTAAAATTCCATAGCATTGCAAATATGAAGAACAAAAAAAGAACAACCAGATACGTCTATTTATAGAAAAATATTTTTTTTTTCTAGGCAATTAATTGTCTTCCATCTTAACCATTAAATTATATATTGCTCTGCTCCTGTTTTGGATACAACGCACATAGTGATGGATAGAATGAGGTTTGGTTGACGCATTTTAACAAACAAATGGTAGACATTAAGTTGATTTCACTAAAGTTACAAATAAACTTCTAATAAGAAGAAGTAGTCGTCACTGCAATATATATAAACCAGAAATATAGTTTGACCAACTGTTTTGCAATCAGTAGTTCGCACATCAACTTATTTTCCTTTAATCTTTGTGACTTGCCCATGATTCCACACATGTCGCCAGTGAAGAAACCCTCGAATTTTACTTCTCGGGAGAGCCTTAACCACATTATGGTACGAAGATCTCCATATCTACTCAATCACAACATAAAAGTCCAAAAATTAATACAATTTTACATCTTATTAACACTTTGATATTTACCTTGACATTTCATCAAACACTTGATGTGCATTCAGTTTTGTTAGTAATTTTAATTGAACAGCATGATGATTAAAGTGAGACCTATCCAAACAGTACATAATTGACATAAAACACATGCCAAAATTGATAGACAAAAGCTTTGAGTTTTAGGATCAATAAGCTCTCTCTATATTTGAGTCCAATAAGATAAAACACATGCCAAAAACTTTTTACTTGGATCTGCAAAAGAGTGTTGTTCTTGCTGAATCACTTTAATAAAGTCTATATATGAAGCAAGAATCAACAATCAAAAACCCCAGCTGAACTCGAGCATGATAAACATCACTTTAAATCAGTAAGAAGTAACAGAATTATAAACCAAAGACATTAGATCTAAACGGAGAAGATAACAATAAGACAAAAACCTTGGTCAAATCGGCGGATTCAATTGGAGAAGATAACTTGCCATGAAAATAACGACGAAACGTAGGAACGTAATACCGGAATTTCCCGAGTCACAGCTGGCATCCTATGTGGCTCTGATTTATGACGTAATATTGACGTGGGAAGATTTTAAAAAACACTTTCTTTTATTAGTATATAAAGATGTTTAAACTTTTACATGAAGTAGCAAATTTAAAAGTAAAGGGGTATTTAAAAACTTTCTAAAATAGGATGTATCCTGAATTCCTGATAATCTTCTTCATGTAATTAATTACCAACTATATTGACAACACCATTATACTTAGTTTTATTTCATATTAGCCATTTAAAGTATGTTTTGTTGTCCCATTTGTCGAGGGGGAGGCGGATGTGATTTCTCGTTAAGGAGGCGCCACATCAGATTTGGCGAGGGGGAGGCGCCTCCATACCCTCCCCTCTTACAAGGATGACATGGTCCCATCTATGCTTACGTGGCATTTATTTCCTTTTTTTAATTGCCCTGTGGACACTTTTTTACTACTCAAAACAATAACAAGGCTAAACAACTTGCAATTAGAGCATTTCCAATCCATAAGTCATTGCAAAAACTTATTTTAATTGACACATAAACTTTTCACTCAATAATGATAATAATCTTTAAAAATGCTTTTGCCCTAATGTTTATAAGTTAAGATAACGCTTTTTTTGCTCTTGAATAAGTTCTATAGAATAAAAAGGTTTTAAAGCAAAAACTTTTTGCTAGAATGTCACTTTTTTTAAATAACCTATACAAAAGGTAAAAAGCTTCTATTGAAAATGCAATTAGTTCATATGCATACCATTGTGTACATCCAAGAAAATAACTAATGTAACTACATATGCAACTAAACAACTAATGATCCCAGTCACTAATAAGCTGATCTTCATCCACGTCATCACCACCTTTGGCACTCCCCAACGCATATAGTAGATGAGAGAGATGACGAGCCCACAAAAGAGTGCGTAAGAGAATAGCGCTATTGTGACTCGTGTTAGTACATAATGGGCGTATAAGGGGTTGTATGATGAAGTGTGAGCCTGATTCATATATATGGCCATGCACCAATGCACGATAAAAAGAACCGCCGGGAAGATTTTATACTGGATAAACCAATTTTCGTAATTTTGCTCGCCCTCCGCTTCCATTTTTCTTTAGATTTTCTGCATAAGGATTTTGCTAACAGTAGCTCTTAGGGTAATCATTAAAAAAAATTAAAGCATATACTTATTGTACATATTAACTATAAAAAACTAAGCCCTGCATTTTAATAACCATCTCAAGTTACTTATATTTAACTCTTTGTACATTATTATCATTAACCATTATCACGCAAAACTCATATATTAAATAAAAGAAAGACTATTAAAAGTAATCGTTTTGTTTAAATTCGCTAACTGATGGGCTCGGACTTAAATCTGCAGGCCCTACTCTTAAGCAACTAACACAACATGACCTTGACTCTTCCAATTTGAACTGAAATGACAAATATACCCTTTGAACCTTTCGTGCAACATGACTTGTGGCCTGGGACATCTACCGGGCGATCGATGTCTCCGGTTACGTATACACACCATGCATATAACACAACAACATAGGATCAGAACACACATACATACACGTCACCATACGACACACATATGACAAGACGATCGATACACACACATGCATGCTCGAAGAACAACGTACAATATCAAAATATTCGGATGGTTATACCTATCGACTGAGACTGAGAGAGAGACGGAGAGCGAGAGAGATTCTGAGAGCAAGAGATCGCTGGAACATGTACAGTGTCGTCGCCGGAAAAACGAGATATCGCCGGAGAGGGTCTTCAGATTCAGTGGGGTGCAAACGGTGAGAGAGAGACAGAGAGAGTGATGTGGGCTAGGATTTAGGTTGTGTGTTGTCACAATTAGATTGGTTGTGATAGCATTCGATTTAAATATTATAATAATAAGGAAATCGGGTATTGGGCACGCACTTTTTTTGGGTTTTGATTTGGTTTAAGGTTTTAGTTAATTCAGTAATTATTTTTTGGGTGTAGAATAGACGAAGGTCTTCTTATGTTTAGATGTGGTCTCAATTTTGATATCGTTTAGGTTTTGTACAACGTTTTATATAAAAAATTTGTACTGCTTTATACTTAATATTCATATTTCATTCTTATATTTATAAAATTAACGAGGCAGCATGACCCGTGCGATGCACGGGCTTCATTCACAATAATGAGTTATTTTGAGTGCATATCGTGTACAGTTTACTGGTATCACCTGTAAAGTACGAAAAACGTGAACGGTTACATGTTTAACTATGATTGCGGATATTCTACTAAATGAGCAACGTTGTTCTTTATGTGTATTGATGTTTAGGTTTGTTGTTGTTTATTGAGTCATATGGATTGTGTATGTTAATTGCAATTATTTCTTTAGCTTGAAATAGATTTCGTATGCGTAAGTAGGCCTGTGCAAATTGGATCGAGAACCGACTTGGACCGCAGAATCAGACCGGAAGAACCGAGCTCCATTGGTTCGGTTCTCGGTTCTAATTTTTATGAAAAATCAGTACTCGGTTCCAGCTGGTTCAGTTCCGAGCGGTCCGATTCGGTCCGAAACCGAGAAAAAATCGAAAAAAGTCAAAGGAATTGCCTCGGTTCTCATTCCGGTTCGGTTCTGAGCATCATCGGTTCGGTCCTCAGTCCGTCCAAAACTATTTTTTCGTTCGGTTATGGTTTTTTTAAAATAAATATCTGTCATCGTGCAATTTGTTTATATTGATTGATTTTAATAAACCTATAAAGTTTGTTGCTATATAATTAATATTTAACCATAATCTAGATACTCAACTATTTTTTGTGATTCAGAAATACATTGACATTATTTTGTTGTGTTTATTAAATATTATTTATTATAAAACTTTTGATCTTACAATTGATTAATATTTTTTTTTTATAAACGGATTTATATAATTTTATTATTAATATTAAATGCATGTACTAATTGCAACTTCAAAGTTGAAACTCAATTTTTATAAATGGATATTCTGTTAGGGTAAAAGATAATATCATTTAAAACTCAACATCATTTGCATCATGATATTGTTATATTTATAGTTTATAATATGTAACTTCTAGTTATATGAAAAGACTATTATTTAATTAAATTTACTACAATTATTTTTCTGTTAAATTCTTTGTATTATTTAATTAATATGTAACTTCTAGTTAAATGAAAAGATTATTATTTAATTGAATTTTTTACTATTATTTATGTTAAATTCTTTGTATCATCAATTACATTTACTCATGAGCATCATTTATAACAAAACTTATTTTTTTAACATAGAATTCGATACAACATAAACCATAAAACTCAATTTTTATATGATTTATTTATAGATATAGATATAGATATAGATGTTAAGATATCAGTAAGTTATATACTTGATACAAATCAATGAAAGAAATTAATAGCAAGGAAAAGAACAAAATCGCTAAAGGTCTCTGTTTTATACTTCACTTATTAAATGTTTCTTTTGGATGTACCTTTAGAGTGTGAATATTTTGAAACATGAAAATAAGTATTTATAGATCATAATGTGTAAGATTCATAAATCTTGAAAAGTCTCTTATTTTATAAAACTTTTTATTATTATAATTATTATAAAACTCTTGGTCTTACAATTAAATGAGTTTGTTAAATTGTTATTAAAATAAATTCAATACTATAGAATTCAATAGAACTCAATTAAAATAAATGCAACATAAAAATAGAACTCAATTTTTATATTTTTTACATATATATGAAAGAATTAAGCATAAACTTAACAACCATCAATATATTTAATTAATATTTTCATACTAATTAGATAATCTCAAGTTTATGTTAAAACTCTTGATTTTACAACTATTGAGCTTCTCAATCTTTATTAACATGATTTATTTAATATTATAATAAATGCAACATCAACATAAAACTCATTTTTTTATATTTTATTGTACATATACAAACAAAAATAAGCATCAATTCAACAACCACCAATATATTTAATTAATATTTTTCTACTAATTAGAGAATCGCAAGATGTGAAAAATGACGATCAAAACCTATTAATTAGATTAAAAGTAAAATAACAAATCAAATGAACAACAATTTGTGACCATTAACATGATAAGATATCCATCTTAAATAATTGTGATAATATCATACACAATCGCATATACTATAATAATAACTATCAGATCATTTTATTATATAATTGTTATACAAAATGTAAATAAACAACGAATAACAATTTTATACATATATACAAAAGAGGCTGTGTAATTTTAAACAAAAACAACTAACATACCCTCTATAAAAGAAAATCATAAAGATTATGTTGGATTACCAATTAATAGCGATGATATATAATAAAAGCCCTATAGATCTTTGTTGTTGACTCCATTTATTAAGTATTTTTGTTGGATGCACCTTTGGAGTGTTAAATTTTTTGCAATATAAGAATGAGTATTTATAGATGCTAATGTGTAAGATTAATAAAACTTGAAAAGCCTCATATTTATTGACCATTTTATTATTATTATTATTATTATTATTATTATTATTATTATTTATATTTATTTCAAAACTCTTGGGCTTATAATTTATTATAATATTATTATTATTATTTATATTATTATAATATTATTAATATTAATTGCATGGTATTAATTGCAACTTCAAAATTGGAACTCAATTTTTATATATATATAGATATAGATAATATATGAAATCTACTAATTTACTTTTTAAGCTCATCTCTTAATTTGTACACGAGGCAGCATGGCCCGTGCGATGCACGAGCTTTATTCACGAAAAGAAGTTATTGGTATCAGTGTATCACCTGTAAAATATGAACCTAGCAAAGTGTGTCAGATGAAAATATAAATTAATAAAGTATGAGTGTTTATATTAGCATAACACAAAACATGTTATTCATGAAATAGAAATATGAACAAAGCAAAGTACGAATATCTCTGTGCTTTGTCTGTTATAAGCAGAACTGTGGATAAACGATGATATAATTTCAAGAGACACCGGTAAATTAGTAGTGCCTGAAAAGAAAAGTGTAAAAGTTTATTAAAGAGGAATAATTCTATCTTATGTGTTTGCAACCTAAATATAATACTTAATGAAAAATGAGTTTCAATTTATGTGTTTCAAAAGAAGTTATTATTATTTAAAATCAAGTTATGTGTTTATAATAAAATTTATTGAAAAGGTGATAAATTGAATTATTTTTTGTTTATTATGTTTATTTTCCCTAAAAAAAATTCATTAACCACAAATTTAAATTGATTGGTAGTCAAATTAAACTACACTTTGTAGTTTAAGTTCTTAAATGCTTCCTTGTACACATTTGTTTTTACTTCCTAATAAATAGATTTCTAACATTATCAAATCTTACAATTCAATCGATTCAGGCAATAAGAGTCAATTATTTCACAAATTACCCTTTAATTTTTTATTATTAATAACATTATTATTTTCTGTTTTCGTTTATACCTATTAAATTAATCAACTTTGACAATATAGTTATATAGTAAGAGAATAATTATTTTCTAAGTTCGAGCCCAGTTTACATTTTTATTAAAATCATTAAACAATTAAATAAAAAAATAAAGTCTTAACTAATTTCAAAGTTGTTTAAGTTATTTAATTTTTTGAAAAAACACACACACACACACATATATATATATATATATATATATATATATATATATATATATAAAATAAAAACTATTATATAAAAAATAACCTATTTAATTGAGGATGAAATAGGGAAAAAAACCTACCAAGTACTTTTGCTCGGTGGGTTTAATATTTTCAAAATCAATAAGCCGGAACGGGTGTCTAACAAAAGATCCAATGTAAGTCGTGGCTTTGCAGACACATGTAGTATCGTTTAGCTCAATCACATAAACATATTTTAAAATATGCGGCATTCTTCTCCTTTTTAGCTCAATCACATTGTGCAGTGCATTGTGTTTCCTTGGAAAAACGTCCACAAACATACGAATGAGTAAGAAGAAAACAAAATGAAAATGGGTACATTTAATCTTACCTTTTCATCGGAAACAACAAAGTCAAACATCCCAGTTGAGACAAATCATTACCACAATGGGTTAATGGTCGCCTTCCTTCAATTGATCGAGGGTGTAGTTGCAATTTGTTTTGTGTCAAGTTCAACATTTTGACATAGTAGTAAACGATGAAAAGTTTAGTAGGCTTTACTGATCTCCCAAATATACAAACATATATGTACTTATCTATATGTAGTAGTGAACATCGCATATTAATCATCGATTTACTTTCTTCCAAATACATAATGATTAAATTAAATGTACTTTACTCATTGTAATTAATTGTTTTTGAAAGGGTTGTGTAACTGGCCAAACACTAATCGATTTATTTTCTTCCAAATATACAATGGTTAAATGTACTTTACTCATTGTAATTAATTATCTTTGAAAGGGTTAAGTGTAGCCAAACATCAATCAATTTACTTTCTTCCAAATATACAATGGTTAAATGTACTTTACTCATTGAATTAATTGTCTTTGAAATGGTTAAGTGCAATATTAAGGTTGGAAACCCAAACATTTATACATCAATACATTTATCAACACATGATAATAAATACAAAATCAATACATAATAATATTAAATTCATGTTATTAAATGCAACTTTAGTTTTAGAACTCAATTTTTATGTTAAATATAGATTTATATTTATCAAATGAATAAGAAAACAAGTAGAAAACAATAAAATCATTCTTTTTTATTTACTATATAAATGCAGTATTACATCGGTTCCAATTGCGAATCCGAATATTATGCCATGTAAAATACCGCTGCTGAACTAGTTTGAATTACTCATTAACTACGAGAACTTCGAGCCCCCCTCCGGTTTGGCCTAACTTGCTTTGTGCCAACAAAAGTGCGATCCTTATTACCCAAAATCCCGTTTCGCACAAATGGGCCAAACATATTGGTTTTATTCGTGAGCTAGTCAACTCCAACAAACTCATCACCAAATTCATTCAAACCAATCTTCGGTTGGCTGACATATTTACGAAAAGTCTTCCGCGCTCTAATTTGAAGCATTTCGATCCATTCTACGTCTCGGGCTGCTCGCCACCGTTTTGATTGAAGGGGGTATTAATAGATAATTATACTATCATATCATTGTAATTTATGTATTTATAGAAAATTATACATCTCGGACCCCCCCCCCCCCCCCGACACACACGTGGTGATGTTCATGTGGTGTCCTGTGGGCACGGTCACGATGAGACACAACGTGTTTCTGTCTTGGATGGGTATTTGGTGAGCCTTCCTTCAAATGTGGGTGTGGTATGATGTAGTGGATATTTCCTGCAAATTGGTGTGGTATGATTTATTTATGTGGTATCTGGTGTGACAATAATTTTAGTGTGAGATTATTGACTATTAGATAATCACGTGTATTTTAGATTATCATGTATTTAAATGTAGTCTTGTATTTATCTCTTTTATTATAGGAGTTTATCTTTTGTATCATACAAGTATAAATACATAGCTCACACCATCAATTGATGTGTGGTTCATGTAATATCATCTTATATGGTATCAGCCAATTAAACCCTAGCCTCCCTCAAGTTTTTTACGTAACCCTTCTGCCATTCGAAACCTTCTTCCCCAATCGATTTTTTTTCGATTTCTCCTGGAACCTCACTATGTCTTCTTCACAAGATGGTACTTTTCCCATGAACACCCTTCTCCACATGATCCCCATTAAACTATGTTCCACAAATTATCTATTGTGGCGCAGGCAGATGCTTCCCCTACTCTCGTTTCTCATGTGAACGGCACCAGTGATGCCCCATTATCGACCATTGATGTCGATAATAAATCAGTCCCTAATCCAGCTTATGTTACCTGGTAAGACATTGATCAAAGGGCTGTAATTCTCATTAATTCTTCCCTCACCGAGGAAGCAGCGGCAGAAAATTTAGGACTTAATACTGCTCGTTCGATTTGGATAGCTCTCGAGCAGGCTTACAGCAATTCATCGGTCGAGATAATTTATTCTCTCCGTGATTCGCTGAGAAACATGACGAAAGGCACCACTTCTGTTTCCGATTATGGTCGAAATTTCAAAGCAGCGTGTGATAAACTTGCTACTATGGGGCAACCAGTTGATGAGATGGCAAAATCCATTGGTTTGTGTGCGGTTTGGGAGCATCGTTCGAAACATTCTCTACGACGATTCGAACTGCATGACCATCTCCCTCTTTTCGGGATCTACTATCTCAGGCTGAAAGCCATGAGATGTTTTTGAAATCCCTACACGGTTCCGCTACTCCACCGGCTGCTTTTATGACCAAGCACTCACAATCCTCCTACAATAATCGGGGTCGCCAATACTCCAGGGGTGGAGGTCGTAGTCGCTGTTCTTCTAATGGTGGCCGAGGTCGTGGGGTCCGTCGTCCACCTCACTGCCAATTGTGTCGTACCAATGGGCATTATGCCTCATCGTGTCCAAGTCTTCACACATATGCTTCTAATGCCCCTACCATGGATGCTAATCTAGCTCAGGCATTTCAATCACAATGTCATGTTAAACAGAACAATCCCGACTGGTATGTTGATATTGGAGCTACTGCACACATGACATCGTCCACTGATAATGTTTCTCAACCAACCACTTATGCGGGTAATTTACATGTGACTTTTGGTAATGGTCACACTCCCTATTTCTCATATGGGCAATACTATGGTTTCTAATAATTTGCAATTACGAGATGTTTTGGTGATTCCTAATTTAACCAAAAATCTTTTATCTATTAGCAAGCTTTCCATGGATCATCCGGTTGATGTTCTTTTTTCCCAACCATTTTTTTATATTCAGGATCGGGTAAACAAACAAGTGATAGCTCGCGGAACGTGTGAAGATGGACTTTATATACTACGACACGCACCCACTACCTTGGTTGCGTGTTCTCGAGTTTCAAATAAAGCTTCCTTTGAGCTATGACACAATGGATTAGGGCATATTTCCTTTGATGTTATTTCTAGTTTGCATAAGTTAGGAATTTTACAAGTTACTTCACTTTTACCAAAACATGTTATGTGTGAACCTTGTCAACTTTCTAAAAGACATAAATTACCATTTGATTTAAATTATAAGCGTGCTTCACATCCATTGGATTTAATACATTGTGATTTGTGGGGACCAGCTCCCATCTCCTCTGATGGTTACCTCTATTACGTTATATTTGTTGATGATCACTCACGCTTTACATAGTTTTACCCTTTAAAAACTAAAACGGGGTTTTATGCAGTTTTCAGTGCCTTTATGAACTCGTGCAAACTCAATTTTCCAGAAAAATCAAAGTATTTCAAAGTGATGGTGGTACTGAATTTGTTAATAGTATTGTTCGTAAAAAAAATGTTTGAAGACAATGGTATTTTCCACCAATTATCTTGCCCTTATACTCCTCAACAAAATGGGCGAGCAGAACGCAAACACCGCCACATTGTTGAAACAGGGTTAACAATGCTATTTAATGCTCACGTTCCTGCCTCTTATTGGGTAAATGCTTTCAGCTCAGCAACTTTTATCATTAATCGGGTGCCATCAAAGGTTTTTGACAATAGATCTCCGTTTGAATTACTTTATGATCGGTTACTGAACTATGAGAATTTCCGCATATTTGGATGTCAAGTTTACCCTTATCTTTGGGATTATTCAGCTAATAAACTGGCTCCCTGCAGCATTCCGTGCATTTTCATCGGCTGCAACTCACATTATAAATGCTACAAATGCCTTGATCCTGCTACTTCCCATGTTTATATCACTAGACACGCACGGTTCAATGAATTTTCTTTTCCTTTTGCAGGAAAAGTGGATCATGATTTGACTAAATTAAACATCTCAACCTTTTTTGATGATGGTTTCGAACATTGACCCATACCTAGCAGCCAAGTATCTCTCAAATAGGTGACTAACAAATTATCGTACTGGTTTGAAAGATGAATTGTAAAAGCAAGGCAAAATCATATCTATAAAAATTAACGCTTAAACTTAACGCGTGAAGCACGTGCATATATATACATGAGAGTGTTAAAATAAGGTAATTAAATTGTGTAATGATCCGTTGGTGGTTTAAAACATGAACAAGGGAAAATAAACTCAACAAATGTAGTAATTGGTTGTTTTATCACCATCACAATCTCCGCATTATATGACGAATTGGACATTATTACTCAAGCAAAAAATAACAAAAAACATGATATATATATACGGAAAATGAAGTTTTAAGATATTCACTTTATTAAATATTTAAATGTAAGAGAGAAAACTTCAAAATTTTAACAAGGGTAAACAACTTGCAATTAATTCAAAGCCAAATTCTAACATAGCTCACAAATGAGATACATATAATCCATACATTATCAACGCTTACGACTGAGTAGCGCTACACATGAAAGTGACCAACTAATGATCCCAGTCAATAAAAAGCTGATCTTCATCCATATTATCACCAGTTTCGGCACTCCCCAACGCATTTTGTAGATGAGCAAAATGAGGAGCCCACAAATGAGTACATAAATGACTAGTAGTGTTGTGACCATAAGGAGTATATAATGGTCGTAAAAGGGATTGTATGATGAATTTCGACTATATTCCATATTAAGAGGCAAGAACCCATGCAGGCCAATAAGAATCGCCATGAAGCCTAAATACTCTTTGGCCCAATTTTTCCAATTTTGCTCGCCATCCACTTCCATTTTTCTTCAAATTTTCTGCCCAAGAAATATATAAAACCCATACGCATTAACGTTTGCCTCCATAGAATTGAATTGGACCAAAAAACCAAACCTAACCAAACTGAACAGAACCGAAACCGATAACATGTAATCGGTCGGTTTCGGTTTTGAATCAATTTCAGTTTTCTCAGTTTTGGTTCAGTTCGGTGTTCTGTTAAGAAGAGCATTTAGGGTAAAAAACAAAAACGAAACCGAACCGACCCAAAACTGATAATATGTAATCGATCGGTTCGGTTCGGTTTCGATTTAAAAAAATCATTTTTGGTTTTGGTTTCGGTTTCGTTCGTTTTCTAGACTGCTCACCACACTGTCACACTTCTATATATCCTTTTAATTCTAGAACTACACAGCAACTTTAAACTCGAAACCTACCAACTATATATATTTAATACTAGCTACATAACCCGCACGATGGGCGGGTATGCTTCAAAATTTAGTATGTAGAAAAATCCCAACAAAGATTAATAATTTTACAAATGACATAATAATGTTGTAGCTGTAATGATGAATTGGTAGAAAAATCGATACATTAAGAAATGTTACATAAAATTTACAAACGAAATAAGACTTCTTTGTAAACTACCCCCTTAGAGCTTTTGTTAGCCTTTTCATCTTCAGAATCCGTGTTTAGATCATCTAGATTAATAAAGACACGGCGTTTCTTATTACTCGAAGTGCCGCTGCCAGAAGCCCCATCACATGAAGAAGGTGTGTGCATGTCGAGCACACGTTTGACACTATCATCAGCCATGCTAACCTTCCTTATCAAGTTTGAAGGCGTGTTGAAATCCTCCAATGGCTCATCCTCCGGCTGAAAAAAGATACTCAAATAATTATTAAAATAATACAAATTTGAGTATAATTATGTTTTTGCATAAAATATACAGTAGCATAAGGTTACCTCATCCACGACATCAGCCACTACACGGTCTACAATAAAATTTTGTTTGAAATGCTTGATGAGTTGAGGATCCTCAGACATACCATCACATCGGTAGGTGTGGTTATTGTTGCCATGGTTTTCTTTAGAATACCACAACTTTAACAGTAATGTTTTACCGAGG
The DNA here is from genome assembly GCA_963853835.1 of Calendula officinalis. NCBI lineage: Eukaryota > Viridiplantae > Streptophyta > Magnoliopsida > Asterales > Asteraceae > Calendula > Calendula officinalis. Next base: position 33,313,905 of record OY970824.1, read on the forward strand.
ATCATATTCAACTCATCGGGGTAGTACTTGGAAGGATCCTTTCCGTATTTGTCAATTAAGTCCCAGACACTAAGGCCGGTCAACTTGTGAACAGAGCTGTTGAAAAACACAACTTGTGCCGTACCAGTCTCATTGATGACTGTTACAACCACCCTAAACCTGTTAATAAAAAAATTATAAACAGTAAAAATAGGGAGATAACGTGTCATTATGGTTGAGATTCAAATTTTCGTCAATTCAGGGAAATCTTACCTTGAAACGGTTTGTACTGCCCCACAGTCGTCGCATTCGTAAGTAGTATGGCGATTATTTGCTGATCTTACTTTCACTTTTTTGGTGCACTCCTTGCATGCTATATAAGACCATCCCATTTGTTCGTGTACACAATGAATGGTTGCAAAGACGATGTAGTGGGAATCCTGTATATTTTAAATTAACGTGAAAGTAAATTAAATGAAACCATCAGTAGGTAGATGTATTATTGTATTAGTTATTGGAATAATGGTTTTACATACCTGTTGAATCTGACGAATATGAGCCACCATGCTTTTAACCGAACCCCTAAAGAAATCTGATACGGTAACCACTTTAGCATCAGGTGTGAAGAACTCAATTTTGAATTGGTTTGGATCATAATCCTCCTGATTTTCAGCACTGAAATACAATTATAAACCAACCAGAAATGTTAAACTAATTATGGTTTTTATAAACATTTATTTGACAATAATAAATGTTACTCACTCTGTTTTAAATGCAAGAATAGCGGGGTGATCCTAATCAATAATTATCTTTGTTCCGAACAAAGTGTTATGGACCGTCGGTGCCTCTGCATCGTGTGTGTAACAAAAATAATTAACAAAAAAAAAAAGAATTTGCTTTGTATTAGGGATTTGGGCACGTATATCACGTAATTTAAAAAAAGAGTAATACTTAAATTGATTATTTTTAATTAAAAAACTGAATCAAATTACATATTTTTTTTAAGTGTGATTTTTTGCTATAAATCATACCTTTAAAGTACTTAACCTTTCCAAGCTGTAGTAACACGACAAAATGTCCAAATTTTTCTGGATCAGTGGCATAATCATTCAACATCGTGGCCCACTCTTCCCAAAATGTTAAATCAAGCTGTTCTCCCCTGTTTTTATTTTTTAATTAATTATATATAAATATCTTAAAATAATTCATATGTATATAAATATGTATGTCAGTAGTATGTACATGTTATCCTCGACCACAACAGTACGTCGAAATTTCGTACCACTTTGCGTGGGTACCTTTACAATCTCCATAATCCCAACAACAGAGCCAATAACATCTGAAACAGATTAAAATATTTGAAAGCAGTATGTATAAATTAAATATATCCATGCGATAAAAATATTATATAAAAGTTAAATTTAAAATATAAGTAGGACGTACCAACAACGTCTTTTTCAGCATAAGTACGATCTGCCGACTTAATCTCAGTATACGGTTCGAGCAGTAAACTATACAAATTGTCATCAATTTGATTAATTCGAGTAACAGTTGTGTTGAACCCAAATGCAAGTTTATACTTATGTGGTAATAAAGGGTAAATTCCAGTATTCTGATAAATAATGAAGTTTGAAATCTCATAACACTTTCCTTCCTCGAAAAGCGGCTCGAACTTATGCATGAACTCTCTTTTAATCCAAATTTGGATTCGATCATTCTGTTAAATTTCAAAATTTAAGCATGTTTTAATTAAATCAATTGCACAAAAAGTTATATGATGTATTGACAGCAAATACCTGATCATCATGCAGAACTAAGTCTAGAGAATATGGGTTATGCGGTTCGTTCTTATGGTGGGAATGCCAGATTGAAAGACATCTCCTTCGAACAGATATGTTCCGTAACCCCGCATCTATTTTCCCTATTGGTGTAATGGTTTTCTGTTTGAAGGTTTATGAAATAAACATTTAGAAGTTAATAATCTTATATACTAAATAATTAAAAAATGTATGTATGTAATTTATTTACCTTGGGTTGTTTCAGTGGGACGGAATCTTCGGGACCCTATTGATATACCTGAACTTGCCAAACGCCTCAGATTGCCGCCAGAGGAATTTGGTGTTTTCTGGTAGTTCAGCTTCGCTTTTCCTTTGTCGGTGTTGGTATTCATACTGAAGATACAAAGTAATTTGCGGTTTATAATACTTTCCCTTTAATTTTATTTTTTATAAACTTTTACGAAATATAATAAAATTTTTACAACAATTTTGTTATTATATTAATAAAACATAATACAGTGTTTATATATAACATTATGTTAATGATTATATACTTAAGTAATATGCTCTAATTTAGGGATATATATATAAATCCTTCCTAAATATGTGCGAATTAGTTATGGCAATTATTAATAATTAAATTATTCATGTTTTAATCGACCATTAATATTTTACCAAAACATTAGGAAAGTTTGAAAATATTAAATGAAATATTAATGGTTATAATAATTAAGTAATTTTGTTTTGGAATATTTGTTAAAAAATTAGATAATTTTAAACTGACTTTTCAATTAAACATGCAGGGGTGAAAGTTGACATTCTTCGACCCTATGGTATGCACTTTATATAGGGGTGGATGGGTTTTGAATTTTACATTCGGGTTTTGGCATAAGATTTGATTTCAAAAAAGGAATAGATTACTCCTGGCTCTTGGTAAGTAATAAAAAAGTTTTTTAAATTTATTGTTTTGAAATTTAAAATAGGAATGATAATTAATTGTGTTGATTCTTTAGAATTACTATTTATTTTAATTCATGTTTTGACAGGATATCGTTGCCTGTAAATCCGGTTTACAATAACTACGTTTCTATCAAGAATGCATCTTTTCCAAAAATAAAGCCTACAATTACGGGTGAAGAGAGAAGTTTATGAGGAATGAATGGACCAATGCCAGAATTACACGTGGCATTGTCCACCAATCAAAAGCCGGCGTTGTGATGATGTGGCATGAAGTCATCATGTGTAGCCTCATATATAGGGGAGGATTTAGGTTTTACTAACCATTGCCCTAAGGGCAATGATTCAGGGAAGTTTAAATGGTTAATGTACAATAAAACAAACATGGGTGGTTAATAAAATTTATAGGGGTTGTTTATAGTAGTTATTTTACAACTTTTTAAATCACAAAATTTGTTCTTAAACATTGCCCTAAGGGCATTGTTTAGCATTTAACAATGGCCTTGACACTTCCAATTTGAATTGAAATGACAAATATGCCCTTTGAAACTTTCGAATTAATCCAACATGACTTGTGGCCTGCGACAAACATCTCAGGCGATGGAAACAGAACGGAATACCGGGAAATCTTCCGGCGATTGATGTCTCCGGTTACACACCATGCATATAACACAACGACATAGGATCAAAACACACATACATACATGTCATCATACGACACACATGCATGCTCGAAGAACAACGTACAATATCAAAAGATTCGGATGGTTATACCTATCGAGTGAGCGAGAGATCGCCGGCACACAGTGTCATCGCCGAAAAAACGAGATATCGCCGGAGTGGGTCTTTAGATCCGGTGGGGGTGCAAATGGTGAGAAAGAGTGTGATGGTAGGCTTTACAGAGTGTAGAGTTTAGGTTGTGTGTTGTCACCGTTAGATTGGTTGGTGATAGCATTGAGATAAAATGGGTTATTTTTAAAGCATTTCCGATGGCTATCGTTTTCAAAATTCCAATGGTTTTTACTTCTTTCGTTTCAAAATGTTTCAAAATAAGTAATACAAATTAGATTTTACATTTTTTAATACAAAAGATTGTAATGAAAGTTAAATTAGCTTAAATTTGATAGTTAATGAGTGAGGGGTCCCACATATTATGATTAAAGTGTGTTTAATGATGTTTAAAAGTAGAAGTAAGGGTAAGTGTTTAATGATGTTTAAAAGTAGAAGTAAGAGTAAATGAGTAATTTCACTTTATTAAAGGATATAGTTAATGGGTATGAGTCCCATTATATTTTACTTCATCCGTCCCTTAATAAAGTTCTCATTTTTCCTAACATGTTTGTCTCAAAATAAAGTTCTCATTTCTAAAATTAGAGGGATTCACTCAATAAAATAGCATTATTACTATATACCTCACCACTAACCATCTCCTAAAAACAATTTCTTACTCCAAAATATCCTATATTTTAATCAAATTTGTTACCAATGACCCACCACTAACTATCTCCTAAAAACATGTTTTTTTTTTTTGAACAACAAAAAGAAGCCAACGGGTTGAGCTTCGGCATTGCCATCACCCCCCCACCCCCCCCCCCCCCCCCCGAGGACCTCCAAACTAATATTAAAAAACTCGAATCTAGCAAAATGCTAGATTAAAATTACAAAGGGCAACATAACCAGTCAATCCAAGAAATCTTAACATGATTTCTAAGAGAATACCAACTAAAAGAAAAAGATTTAATGCTATCAACTAACTCTGATCTACGCATTCTACCACTATCAAACACCAATGCATTTCTATAACGCCATATAGTCCAACAAACAGTACACCCGATCACAAGCCATTTTACTCTCTGATTAATTACCGGCGACATTGAACACGGCTCGACCCACCAATTCTCGAAACATTGATGAGTCTCCCCATCAATCCTGCACCATCTATAAATTACCTGCCAAATTTCAGTCGCAACAATGCAAATGAAAATCGCATGAGAAACCGTCTCAACATTCGTGTTACAAATAGGACATAAAATAGATGTAATTTCCATGCCTCTTTTGGATAGATTAAGTCTCGTGGGGAGCCGATCTAAATTTAATCTCCAAATAAAGACATTAACTTTAATTGGAATCAATTTGCACCAAACTATATTCGAATTGTCAATATTACCCGGAAATAGCCAATTATTGATTATACTCCTTGCTTCACCAACCGTATATTCACATAGCTCACCCAACGACCACATTACTTTATCTTCCCCTCCGAACGGTAGAAAATCCCGTATACTTTCTACAAGACCTTCCAATTGAGATTTTTCTAACCCTCCTCTAACATTCCTTCTCCAATTAAAGCACCAATCTCCATTAGACCATCTATCTTTTATTTTACAAAATGGATTTACTTCCAATCTATATGATCTATTATAGAGAAATTGTAAGGGGATTGGACTGCACCAAACATCCGTCCAAAAATTAAGAGAATTCCCGCTTGCTAATTTATAATGTATCGAGTTACGGTCAATGATATGATTATCATGAAGATAATTAACTGAGCCAACAATCTGACCCCAAACACCATTTTTAAACTGGGGCTGAATTGTGTTGTTAAAATTTCCGTCTTCACCATATATCGATTTTATAACTTTACACCATAGAGCATTTTGTTCTTTAAAGAATCTCCACCGCCATTTTAAAAGAAGAGCCAAATTCAAAGCGTCTAGGCTAGCAATGCCTAAACCGCCCCGTGAAATATCAGCTAAGCAAACATCCCACTTGACCCAATGCAACTTTTTTTCTACTTGTGAACCACCCCACAGGAATTTCGCTCTCAAATGCTCTAATATTTTTATTACCGAAGAAGGAGTTCTAAAAATCGACATCCAAAAAATGGCTAAGCTGCCCAATACTGATTTGATCAAAGTAAGCCGGGCACCAATAGAAAGTATTTTAACTTTCCAAGACGATAAACGATTACGAACTTTATCAATAATATGATCCCATTTTCTAACATTTCGGCCATTTTGGCCCACCAAAATGCCCAGATACGCGAAAGGAATAGGCCTAGCTAGACACCCAAAATCCGAGCACATTGACTGAATTTCATCCGTAGGTACGCCAACGCCCGATAAACTCGATTTAAACATATTAATTTTCAGGCCAAATTGTCTATGAAATGATTCCAAAATATTGGAAATTTCTTGAAAATTTTCACGATTCCAATCGGACATAAATATCACATCGTCAGCGTAGAATAAATGAGATATAGAAATATTACCATGACCCACCGAAGCACCGATTAATTTATGATTTGTAATCGACTTTTTAATCAATATATTTAAACCCTCCATAGCTAATATGAACAAGAATGGAGATAATGGATCGCCTTGACGGAGACCCCGGGACATGTTAAACTCCTCCTTAGGACTACCGTTTACAAGAACCGATAATTTGGAAGAATTTAGACACTCGTGAATCCAACTTCTCCAACGAATACCGAAACCCATATTCAGCATAATGTAATCAATATAATCCCAACTCACCGAATCATATGCTTTTTCAAAATCAACTTTAAAAATAAGTAACTTTTTTTTATGGATTTTATACCATTCAATAATTTCACTAATTATAATAGGGTCATCCAAAATTTGTCTCCCTTTTATGAACGTGAATTGCTCACTACTAATCAATTTGTTCACAACCTTAGCTAACCACAAAGCAAGCAACTTTGCTATGATTTTATATTGTATGCCAATAGGGGAAATTGGCCGGAAATCTTTCACAAAAATGGGATTCGGGACTTTGGGAATGAGTGTAATAAAAGTGGCATTGCACCCTTTAGGAATCTTTGCTTTAGTCAAGAATTCAGAGACTGAATTAAAAACATCAAGCTTAATTAAATCCCAATATTTCTTGATAAATTTAAACGAAATTCCATCCGGACCAAGAGCCTTTTCACTCCCGGCCCACAACTCCAAACTGCTTGTTTAACTTCCTCCATAGAACACATACTTTCAAGATCATTTACCTCCGAATCCGAAACTTTCACAAACTGATCATTTAAGCCCGTGGGAATATGACAATCTATCCTTTTGAATTTATCTTTAAAATAATTTAAAAAAGCATTTTTTACCTCTATTGGATCAGATAGCCAAATTCCATCCTCCACTTGCACCATTTGATGACGCCTTCTTTGATTCAATAACCCATGAAAGAATTTTGAATTTTCATCCCCATCAATGACCCATTTTGATTTAAGTTTTTGCATTAAATCTACATTTAACAATCTTTCTTTTTCTTTAATCTCATTGATGTAATTTAGGCGGTTATCAATTTCTTCCACCGACGCAGAGCCTGACTCCAATTTTTTCTCAATTTCATCAACCTGATTCCGTAGCCAAACTAACCGAACATAATTTTCATCTTTTTGCTCCATACTCCAATTACGGCTGACTTGTTTAAAACACTTAAGTTTATTTTTAAGCAACACAATTTTAGAATGATGTACCTGATTAAATTCACTGCTTGCGGCTTTTATCAAATCATCAAACTTTTCTGACTCTAACCAAGAATGGAACATACGAAACGGGGTTACCCAAAGTCTGCGTTTTTAGATTGTAACAATATGGGAATATGATCAGACAAATTTCTTTCCAATGCCACTACTTTCAACCACGGGTCAACATTGCAAACATTTTCCGATAGCAAGAATCTATTGAACTTACTCATTTTTGTGGCTCATTTATTCATCCATGTGAATTTTCTCCCCCCTATAGGAGGATCAATCAGATGATGACGGTCAATAAATTGATTAAAAGAATTTGCTCCATTCTCATAAAAAACGGACCCAAATCTTTCCGATTCAACACGGACTTCATTAAAATCTCCAAAAATGACCACATCTCCAATCGACTGTTGAATATAAACACTTATATTGTCCCATAATAGACGACGATCTTCAAAACCCTGAGGCGCATACACGTTAATAAAATGAATATTTTCTTGAAATCCCATCCATTTACCTTCAACAATGACGAAATTAATACCACAATGAATTGATTCTTTTTTAAATACAGCGGGATCCCAAACAAAAATAATACCACCCGAATGACCCCGGGCTGTGCTACAAGCAAAATCAAATTTATAATTTCCCCATAGAGATTTAATTTTAAATAATTCAACCTTCGTCATAAGAGTTTCCTGAACTCCTAGAAAACCCACTCCATGTTGATAGCATAATCTTCTAATCCATTTCCTCTCTCAATATCCCCTACCCCCCGAATATTAATTGAGAGAACCTTCATCATTAACAGATTGAACTCCCTTACCTTGACCATCCAATTCAATAACTGTATCTTTCTTTTTTCTGCCAAATAAAGTACCACATGATTTTGCTACTTTCCTTCCCGAATCCGTCCCTTGTATATTTCTCTTAAACTTTTCAAAGCCCGGAGGGCAACAAACCAAATCCGATTCCTCATTTTCCTTATCCCCCATAACGGTACCAGGGGACTTGATTCCAGAATTATGATCCACTTTGGCGGGTAAATCACCCTCCGAAACCAACTTATTTTCAACAAGTTTCAACACGGGTTCACTAATAGCCGGGGACTCCAAATTTTCACCACTCCCCTCTTGGAACTGATTCGAGTCAATTTTCACATCTTTATTTAGAACATCAACATTTCTGTGAAATTCATTTGTTTCGTTTAATATCTCATGAATTAATGGATCCTCTTCCCCATCTTCAGAACTATCTCCGGATTCAGATATATTATCAGGTTTCACGAATTTGCAATTCCAAAAACATGTTTCTTTCACCCTAACCGGATAATAAATATCTTCAACCATCACTTTTATTGTCTCGTTAATACCATTGAGATTGGAGGTACTAATGCACATTTTCCCTCTACTGGGATTATCATCACACTCATCAAAGAATAGAAAATTACCCCATAACCCACCAATCCTTTTATAAACATCTGAATCCCAAGCACATAAAGGAAGACCGTCTATTTCTATCCAACACACTCTTTCATCAATGGTAAAATTACTGAGCACCTGTTGAATGATAACGAAATAATCATTCCAATCTACACTTTTAAACCGATTACATGCTTTAGAAGATCGAAACTGAAGCCAAACCCATAAACCACCAACATGGTGAATCTCCACATCCGAAAAACCTTCATTATCTAACAGCACATATAATTGAGGCATAGAATGAATGTCTTTTACCTTGGCCAAAACAATCGATTCAGAATCCTCAATCACTAAAAGTTCTGAATTTTTAAGCACGATTATTTTCTTATCTTCTGATCTGGTAATTGGAGCTTCTGCCCTAGACATAGCAGCCAATTCCCCTCCAACTACACTTGCATAAGATCTATTTGGATTAACACTAGTCGAAGCAACAGGTTTGATGCCACTACTAGGTTTTGATGATCTAGTCCTATCAAATCTTGCCACGGAAACGTACATGTGAAAAGAACCCATCCATTGCTTAGAAAGGCGACGAGCAAAATTTTCTTCATTACTGATACCCAAAAAACGAATGAACCCAAATCGCTTCCCATATTTTGTGTATTTTTTCGCGATATAAGCATCCACAACCTTCCCGAATGACATGCACCACGTCCAAAGGCCTCTCTGATCCAAATGATGAGGGAAATTCGTGATGAAAAATGACGATGCTACTTTCTCTACTTGATGTTGAAACGGGTTATCAATTTTTTTCTCATATTTCTGTGCACCCTTATTCCCAATTCTCCAACTCCACTCATCCGCGTCTGACCGAGATTTGAATTTACCCATGATCGAACAACAGAATAGCCCAACCCACCCCCAACCCCGACGATCAACGCCTAAGTTCGCAGAAGAAAAATCGCCAGCGGCTATCAGGGTTTTTTTAAGCTTTTGACATCTCCTAAAAACATGTGCCCAAGAGAAATAGGAACTTTATTAAGGGACGGAGGGAGTACCAAATAAGGAAAGTTTAAAAATGTATCACTTATTTTGAAACACCCTAAAATGGAAAGTGTATCACTTATTTTGAAACGGAGGAAGTACTTATTATGTTTGTAGTTTAGTGAAAGTTAAAAGGTGTTACTTGTTGATTCAATTCTCATCGTAGATAAATAAAGTAGATTAAATGTTGTTCAGAAAAAAAAAAAATTGACACATAAACTTTCCACTAAATATTTAAAAATAATCTTTCAAAAAAGTTAGTTCAATGCATATTAATTTACATAAAAAAATTTTGTGTCTGAGGAAAGACTTAGGTGTTGTTTGGTAGCATATGAATTATTAATATCTGAATGATACAGATGTCTGAATGATTAAGACTTCCCCTGACATCTGTCCGATTAAGAGGCAAAACATGTTGAATTATTGATTCAGAGACTTATTAAAAGATCTTACCAAACGTTCTGAATCTGTCCGATTAAGATGCTGACCTCGTAACTAAATCATTAAGAGGCTTATCAAACAGCACCTTAGAGAATAACAAGTTTTTAAATCAAATTTTTTTTACTAAAAGGTCATATATCTATAAATGACATATACAAAAAGTAAAAAACATTGAAAATCCTCTTAATTTGGGTCCTCTAACATAATAAATCTAAAATATTCTATATATATTTGGAAAATGCATTCATCAAATATTAATGTAATCTATTTAAGGGGCAACTTTATTTTTTATATGTTGTAATTATTTTCTTTGAATGGTAACTTTGAAATCATTAAATACTATAATCTCTTTAAAGCATGAGTTAAATAAACCTTTTTTTTTTTTTTAGATTTCACTTCAAACAGTTTTATGGATTATTTTAATATTTTATGTTGCCTTCGCATATAATTTACTCCCTCCGTCCCACAAAAAAGTTCCCATTTCTATCATAAATTTTGTCCCACAAAAAAGTTCCCATTTGTATTAAATAATATTATTATTATGGGCCCCACTACCAACTATCTCTTAAAAACACTTTCTCTCTCCAATTAACCTTATATTTTAATCAAAAATAGTACCAAAGACCCCACTATCAACTATCTCCAACTATTTTTTATATGTTGTAATTATTTTCTTTGAATGGTAACTTTGAAATCATTAAATACTATAATCTCTTTAAAGCATGAGTTAAATAAACCTTTTTTTTTTTTTAGATTTCACTTCAAACAGTTTTATGGATTATTTTAATATTTTATGTTGCCTTCGCATATAATTTACTCCCTCCGTCCCACAAAAAAGTTCCCATTTCTATCATAAATTTTGTCCCACAAAAAAGTTCCCATTTGTATTAAATAATATTATTATTATGGGCCCCACTACCAACTATCTCTTAAAAACACTTTCTCTCTCCAATTAACCTTATATTTTAATCAAAAATAGTACCAAAGACCCCACTATCAACTATCTCCTAAATACTTGTGCCCAAAGGAAATGGGAACTTTTTTGTGGGACGGAGGGAGTATAACCAATAAATAATACATGCACCTAATTTTCAACGGCACATTTTCAATTTGCAATGTTGTGTTTGAATTGTAATGTAATGAAATGCGGAAAGAGGTCCATTATTTTTACATAGTTTTGTGGAACAAATTTTAATTATTGATCGATAAGATTTATTGGTCAAAATTAATTACATATTGTATATATGAAGGGGTATTTTGCTCATTTGACACTTAAAAAAATTTGATTTTTAAATTTTTTTTATTTATTCCGTTAAAAAATAATATTTATTTGATAATTACATGTGTACATGTGATTTTAGTGAAAAATCACATTTGATTATATATTAAATCACTTTTGATGTTTTAATACAATCGCATGTGATTCAGTATATAATCACATGTGAATTAGTATGTAATCACATTATGTGTTATTAATTAAATATAATAACTTTTTTTTTAAAAATAATAAAATAAAAAAATTCTAAAATAAAAAAAAAATTTAAATGACCAAAATACGTCTACATGTATAAAATATGTGATTAATCCTGACCATTACTTATAATTAATCAATAGTTGAGATTTGTCTTTTAAGATTTCATAAAAATTAAGGACTTTTCTGAACATAACCGTATTCTGTTTTTGACATCTTTAGGTTTAGTGTTTTACTTTTTGAGTTTTGATTTGGTTCAAGTCTTTAATTCAGTTATTATTATTGGGTTTAGAATCGACGAAGGTCTTCTTATGTTTAGATGTGGTCTCAACTTTGATATTGTTTAGGTTTTGGACAAGGTTTTGTATTAAAAAAATTTATAATTTTATACTAAATATTTATAGTTTATTCTCCTACCCATAGAATGATTGTTTTGTGGAATCCACTAATTTACTTTTTAATAACATTTTGATTTGTACACTTGTATTAATCAAACGAATAAGAAAATAAGTAGAAAACAATACATCGTCTGTTTTTTATTTAACACCGCAATTTTTAAAGCCATTTTTTTTACATAACATAAGCGATTTAAGAAAACCATATATCATAAATATTACAAGTCATAAAACTGTTTATATATTAACTGAAAATTAAAACATTCAAAACAGTGTTACTAAAACAAGGATCGACCCAGTTTATAAAATCAAAGTACGGTCAGACTTCCAAACCCTGACTCTAGTCATCGCCAACCAAAACAACCTGAAAAGAGTCAACGATGGAGGGATTAGCACAAAAGCTAGGTGAATAGAAATAACCATCAATTTGTATAACCACAACAAATTAGAAACATAGATTAATCAATCTTGCAACCTGTCCAAACTTCCACAAGCAATTGGACGTTACAAGAGGACCGGCGGTCTAGCGCATAACCTTCAACTGATGTCGGCCTAATAACAGTTTACCGATAGCCCCTTTACTATTGGCACGGTAAACCCTCCTTACGTAACACATTCGTAAGGAGTCCGAGTACCGTATCCAGTAGTAACGAAGCCCAGCCAAAACCCACTATAGCTGATCTTTAAAAAACATGTGCACATACTTCAATTAACATACCACAGTTAATTACATCGCTGACAAACTGCAATATTTCATGTAACTCTACCATTCCATTTTAATTGCAAATTACACAAGAAGAAAGATTAAATCCACTCACCTTTTCACCGCAAAATGCTCCAACTTAGTTGTCTTATATCACTAAGTCTTCTCCTTTCCTGAATATTCAATAATCAACCGATTAGATCCAATTCGAGCTGGAATAAGAAATACTTTACATGATCACAATATACAAGTAATTGAACAATTGCTTGCATAAAAACATCAACTTAACACATTCCACATACTTGTCAATTTAGACGTGTACGTAATCAAAGTCATACAATTGAATTGATACCAACTTACCATTTTTACATTTTTTTACCCAAATGTGTCAAAACTAATATAACCAATACAAAATCCATATTTAACACCTACTAGTATGTTAAGATGTATTTAATTACCATTTATGTTACAAATAGTTATATTTGATTACAAATAACAATGCTTAGCCTAATATGAACATAAAGAAAACTCAGAATCTGCCAAACTCGCGACAGCTCACCGTAAGGGCCATAACTTTCAAACTCTTTACTCGTTTTTCACCAAATTTTCACAGCTTACTCTAGACTCATTATGCTATAACTCGTATTCAGAACGCTCGGCCCGAAACTGACCCGAATGGCTTCGAAACTGCCTTGCATCACTGCAGAAACGCACAGTGTTTCAGCACTGCGACACTTCACGAAAAATGCCGTAACTCACAAACCGTAAGTCCTGTGGACGAGCGATCGGCGGCCACGGAAAGCTAACTCATCGGGCTACGATAGTCCAGAAGACCTGGAGCCCGGATTCCTTCCCAAACAGGGTCGAAAACAGACCTGAACGTGATGACAGCAAGCTGTCTTAAAACGCAGCATATATTTACAATAAACATCTTACAACTAATTTATGCATTCTTTCTTAATTCATTCAAACACATAAATAACAATTATAAGTCATTTCATCAAACGGGTCAAAACCATGGTTTGTCCATCATAAGATTTAAGCAATATCAAACATAAACATGTCAATTCTTAAACTAATGCACATGCTCAATTTACAATTTTGACTAAGTACGCATACTTTCACAATTTGTCAAATATTAATACATTAACACCAAATCAATTATAATTACTTCTAACCACTTAATCCATCATTCTTTATTACTAAATCCAGGATTAATTTTCCATTACTTATCAATATTCATATCATTGATTAATCTAATTTCATCTCAAGAACACTTATACATAAATTGTGATTTAGCTAAACACTAACAACAAAACTTCCAATTAACTAAAATTTATATTCAACTAGTTAATATGTCAATTATCTACATAGACTTGCATAAATTCATAAAATCAATTTTTCACATTAAAAGTTCATAAACCTAAAACTCATGTTTTTATCATCTTCTTCATCAAGCTCCTACAATGATGGTTTCTCTATTTCTCATCTTATAACAACTCCATATGAAATTAAGCATGTTGTTACATCTATGAACACTAACAACTCATGTTGATGACAATTTTAACAAGAAATCCTAAGAACCCATCTTTTCTTCAAATCACCTACAATGGTGATTTATGGAACTTCCACCAAATCTAAGTTACATCTAACAATTAGACATGCATTTGACCTAACAAACACATAAGAGCATAAAAAGATTCATCAATTTCACATAAAATCAAGAAATCATCAAAAAAAACTAAACCCTAGTTCAATCTTTTAGCAAGAACTTCAAAGATATGAGACAAGGAACATTAACATACCTTTATACTTGTACAAACTCGAGATTACAGCTGGAATTAAGAAGATTTAGGGCTGATTTAGAGCAAGAATGAATAACACACGGTGTTGGGGTTTTGTACGTATGAAAGAGGGAAAGAAGATGGAGATTTTCTCTAATTTTGACACATACACACACTCAAGACAGGTGCACACACAAAAGGAAATAAAACCTAATTTCATTTAATACGCAGAGTAAATATCAGTTATCTAATTCACAATTGATTTATTTAAAACCTAACTAACTCAATTTTAGGAAACAAATGATCTATTTGGAACTCTGATCCAAAAGTGAATTCAGTTATATAAAAATTATAATAATACCTTCAATTTTACTAATATTTTAACCGCATAGTTAAAATACAATTCATTAAAACAGTTCTAATTAAAATCACATAAATGTATAGAATACAATAAACATTATTTATCACTTACCGAAAGTGATAAAATACTAGGCCGGATCTCGGGGTGTTACATTTTATTTACTATATGCGAGATTACACTGGTTCACTTAGATATAAGTAAATTAAATATATCGTTGATGTGTGTTGGTTTGTGTTTAGATGTGGCCTCAAATTGTGGATGAGAGAATTTTTACAAACGAATTGTTGGCTTTGGAAACATAAGAATACGGTTTTGTTTAATGACAAAGCAATTTGTAAAAATGATATTTTTTATTCTGTTGTTTTGTTTTATTTTTGTGGTTAAATCATAGAGTTTTCTAGATTGATGTTTCTGTTAATGCTTGGATGACGTCTAATTTGTAAATATGATTAATAGATTTTGAATACCTTAGTTTACCAATTTTTAATATGAATATGTCGTTAAAAATACAAATTTATTTGAAGAAAGAAAATACCCCGACAACAGTCCTATGATTCATGTGGTTATGATTTCTAAAGAACTGTAAAATTTGGTCATCAAACTACTCGTTATAAGAATCCTATGAGAATTTATTAAGAACCCTAAATAATGGGCTATGATCTTATAACATTTCTTTTATCTGATACCGGAGCTTTCATGAAATGTCTATTATATTGAGTTCTCAAAATTAACATTTAGTATGGCCTTGCAAAAGTTAAAAACATGGACCCAAAAACGTAATATCAAATAAGCAAAAGCAGAGCAAACACCAAGGACGACCCAGAAGGCCAGAATTGTAATTTTAATAATGATATAAAACAATAACTGAAAAATAAAATAAAGTAATCTATATCTACATAAAAAAATGAGTTTCAAAATCAAAGTAGCCTTTATTACCCTGTCTGCATTTATTGCCCCAACGGCAAACGAAAGGACTAAACCGTCCAATTACATTATTGATAAAGAAACCCATTGTTTCCCTCTTGGCCGTTTCTCACTCTCAGTTCTCCTGTTTTCAATTATTGCCCCATCAGCAAACGAAAGGACTAAATCATCCAATTACATTAATTGATTATTGATAAAGAAAACCACCATTTCCCTCTTGGTCTTTCTCACTCTCAGATCCAAAATTGAATATCATCAATTAAAGCCAGCGGTAACCAAATTAATTTCAATAAATAAATATCCCCCCAAACCGACTTCTTCTCTATGCCGATTCGATTCTTCATTTTGCTGATTTATATGTAATTACCATTACCAGACCCTAAGTATCATCGTCGTCAAAAGAAACATTAGATTTAAATTTAAGAGCTGCAAAAGTTGCATTTATGCGTTTCTGATTTTAGGAGCATTGTCCGATGATTTTCTTGCCACCATCGTTTTCTCATCTCATCGTGGCAGATCATTTATGCATTTCGGCTCTCAAGTTCATTACAACATATTTAAATCATTTGGTCTCAAGTAATTGTTATCTAATCGATTTTATAGGAGTTGAGCAGTTTTGTCGATGTTCCTAGCAACTGCTTACTGAACCAAGCACTTTGAAACAAATTAAGTGGAAATTAATTGGACATCTCAACTTTCTCCTAGTCATGAAAAGAACAAGACTTCAATATTTAGTATTAGAATAATATGGTATGAAGGATTGCGGTGATTAAAGTGGTTAGAGCTTTATCGAGCCTCGCGCTTAAGGAAACTAAAGAGCTAATTAAAGGTCTTCCGAAGAAATCCAAAGGAGGAGTATCGAAAGATGATGTTGAAGAAACGAAGAAACAGCTTGAAGAGGCTGGAGCAAAAGTTTCAATTGTTTAGGTCATGAATTTGTGGTAAGCCTTTTGTTTTTTATACTTCCCTAATGTAATGTGTTATTAGTTCTTCATATTTGTAGTTGAAGCTTATCATTTTTTCTAGGGTAAATGTCAGAAATTATTCCTGTGGTCTTGGGTTTTCTGGCATTTTGTCCCTAAACTTTTTTTTTCAAAATTTTTGTCTCTGTACTCTTTAAAATTCTGGTTTATCGTCCTTCCATCTAAAATTGGTGTTAACTAACGGAATATGCCAAAAAAATGAGGGTAGTTTCATCATTTTCCCTTTTCCCTTTCAAAATTTTCTTTTTTATTTCTTTTTTCTTCTTCTTAAAAAATACTTTCTTCTCCAAATCATATTACCAAAAACACTCACCAAATGAAGAACACAAACACCTTATCTTCTCCATATCTTCAAAAAAAATGAAGAACACTGACATCACCGGCGACACTCCATCTCCGGCGACACCTCCGGTCGTCTTCTCCGGCGGAGGTGGTTCGAAACCCAGATCTGATGCTCGGATCTGTAAACCCAAAAGCAGTGAAGAAAATATCAACAAGCAGCGAAGAAACCCAGATCTGAAGCTCAGATCTGTAAACCCAGAATCCGGCGGTGGAGACACCACAAGCAGCGAAGAAAACCCAGATCGGTTGCGCTCGTCTTCATCATGCTAATCTTCAATCGGTTGATAAAATGGGTGTTGTTGCGTTCGTTTCATGGAACAACGAGCACACAAATGGAGAAGACGAACATATCCTATCAAAACACCAGAAAACCAAAATCACAATCGGTTGCCGGAGGGTATTATTGCCGGCGAATTTTCAGTCACACAGAGGGTATTTCTGCCTGCGATTTGCTGGGTGTTTGTGTTTCTGCCGGCGATTTGCTTGGCGATTTTCTGCCAGTGGTCGTCTCCTCCACACCACCGCCCCACATCCTGTCGCCCCACATTTGTGTTTTATGTGATTATGTATTACATGTTTAGGCCAGTTGAGAAAAACGAGTACTTTGTTCTTGATGATGAGGATGAAGAAGCAGCTGAGATGGCTTTGAGGGATGAAGAATTTGAGCTTTAAACTTCGGTATTGGGATCGTTTATTTTTCTATTAAGGAAAATATTAAATATGAAAGTACAATCTTTAAAGGATAAGGTACAAGTGATTTTGGGAAAAATGACCAAGATAACCCTCACATGTTTGGCATGTGACTTGACTTAACGGCTAAATTTGGATGGAAGGACGATAAACCAGAATTTTAAAGAGTACAGGGACAAAAATTTTGAAAAAAAAAAAGTTTAGGGACAAAATGCCGGAAATCCCAAGACCACAGAGACAATTTCTGACATTTACTTTTTTTTCTAATTAATGCTAAAAGTGGTTCCTCTATCAAATATGATCATATTTCTCACAGTCCTTTATAAGAGCATCCCCAGTGGTTAACCTTACAATAACTTATTAGTTTTGCCACATCAACAATCTACTAACAAAAAACCTCTACATAAATAGCATCTCCAATGGTTAACCTTTTCAAAAGCTTTTTCTTTAACAATATTTTCAGTTTACCTTTATCTATCTTAAATGTTTTATGAGCGAATTACATCTAAGGTCCCTGTGGTTTACCACTTATTGCAGTCACAGTCCCTAAACTTCATTAAGTACACTGGGAGTCCCTGGTGTTGCCATTTTGTTACACCCGTAGTCCCTGAAGCAAACGTCCGTTAAAAAACTCTATTAAATCACCCATGTGCACAGCACATGATGGGTAGTATGGTAATTGTCCACCCCTTCCTCATATTTAAACCCGAGTAAATTACATGGAAGGTCCCTGTGGTATACTACTTATTACAGCTTTGGTCCCTGAACTTCATTTATTACACCGGAAGTCCCAGGTGTATATGTTTGTGTTCGTTTGTGTTCATTTCGTGTACGTTTGTATTTCTTTATGTTCGTTTATGTTTGTTACCCTCGTTCGCGAACCGTTCATGAACATTAAATTTTCTTAACAAACGAACACGAACACAAAATTCCGTTCGATATATAAGTGTTCGCGAACCGTTCGTGAACACATTTTTTCCTTAACAAACGAACATGAACAAGACCCCACTCGTGGTCGTTCGGTTCGTTTACAGGCCTACAAACGAACACAAACAAGATTTTGTGTTCGTTTAGTTAAACAAACGAACACGAACAAATGCCCGTTCGTTCGTTTACGTTCGTGAACATCTGTTCGTGTTCGTTTGTTTACGTTCGTTTGTTAGTGTTCGTTTGAGTTTGTTTACGTTCGTTTGTGTTTGTTTCGTGTTCGTTTGTGTTTGTTTATGTTTGTTTCATGTATGTTTGTGTTTCTTTATGCTTGTTTGTGTTTCT
Source organism: Calendula officinalis (assembly GCA_963853835.1). NCBI lineage: Eukaryota > Viridiplantae > Streptophyta > Magnoliopsida > Asterales > Asteraceae > Calendula > Calendula officinalis. The sequence continues at coordinate 33,332,945 of OY970824.1, forward strand.
TTATGTTCGTTTATGTTTGTTACCCTCGTTCACGAACCGTTCGTGAACACTAAACTTTCTTAACAAACGAACACGAACACAAAATTCAGTTCGAGAAGTGTTGGTGAACCGTTTACGAACACATTTTTTCCTTAACAAACGAACACGAACAAGGCCCCATTCGTGTCCGTTCGGATTGACTTTTCAGGGGGTTGGTGGCGCGACAATAAAGGTTGAAGTGTATACACCAGGGACTTCCGGTGTAATAAATGAAGTTCAGGGACTAAGGCTGTAATAAGTAGTATACCACAGGGACCTTACATGTAATTTACTTGGGTTTAAATATGAGGAAGGGGTGGACAATTACCAAACTACCCATCATGGGCTGTGCACATGGGTGATTTAACAGAGCTTTTTAACGGACGTTTGCTTCAGGGACTATGGGTGCAACAAAATGGCAACACCAGGGACTCCCAGTGTACTTAATGAAGTTTAGGGACTGTGGCTGTAATAAGTGGTAAACCACAGGGACTTTAGATGTAATTCGCTCATGTTTTATATATACCCCTTATATAATTTGACACTGTTTATAACATCTTATTACATATATTATTTTTTTACATATCTCATACTTAAATATTATAATAATAGACAATAAATATTATATAATTTATTTATTAACTAATAAAAATATAATAAAGAATTTATGTAATATATATCTAAAGCTTAAAATGAAAAACTAGTAAACATAGAGGACTAAATAAGACATATTTTGAAAGTACATTAAAAGCTTAGTAGAAAAAAAGTCTTTGAAAAAGCTAGTTATTCCAATGGGTAAAAAGTCATCCAAAGACTTATTCAAATAGTAATAAGCTTTTAAAAAAGCTACCATTGGAGATGCTCTAAGTTTTATCTTTTTCATAAATCTTATTGTATCTGTAATTTGTTCAATTTTTTGAATCGGTAACTTGCAAGTGCTCATGAAATGTGTGACTAAATAAGAAGTTTTTAATAGAAAGTTCTTAAAAATCCACTCTACCTTTTATGGAGTTTATGATTGAATTTATAACAAATCTACATTCAAAATAATTGATTATCATGAACAAAGTCCGTGCATCGCACGGGGCATATTGTCTCGTTAATAATAAAATTTAAATTCCCGTGGGTCTACTTTTAAATTTATCAATCTTTCATTAAGTTAAGTTGCCTACTATGAAGGGTGTTTGTTTTAGAAATTCATATATTTTAATTTTATGTCATATTAAGTCCTCGTAGTAAGATAAGGCGTGATAAGACAACATAATACGCCTTATCACAAGGTTTTTGACAATGTTGATGGCATTTATAATCCGATCATGAATAAGTTAAATAAATTGTTTAATATTTTTATCTAATTGGAAATACAAGAAAAATAAATATAAATTAAAATTTAGGGGTTGAATAAATAAAACTGAAGAAAAGAACAAGGACAAAATGAATATAAAACCTAGAGACATATTAAAAAATGTCACTTATATTATTATTATTAGTGAATGAGTGAAAGTGACATAAATAGCCAACTCCAAATGTAACCAAGTCTTTTGGGGTTTCCAGATGTTAATAAACAGCACTTGTAAATCTAGAAGGAATTGATCAATTGGCTGAAAGGTTGGGCCCGAAATCGCTTTCCAAAGGTTAATAAACAGCACTCATTAATCTAGAAGAAATTGAACAATTGGATCAAATATCAGGCCTCGGGTCACGGCATTCGTCAATTTTCTTTTCGCATTTTTCTTTCTTTCTTTTTTTAATCATATTGTTGTGTATAACCATTAGGAATGAGTATTTGACTCAAAAAACCGAACCCAACCGAAATTGAACCGAATCAAAACCGAACCCAACCGAAATCGAACTGAATCAAATAACATGTAATCGATTCGGTTTCGCTTTTGAAAATTCATCATTTTCGATTTCAATTTCGGTTTTATCTGTTTCGGTTCGGTTCGGTAATCGGATAAGATGAGCATTTTAGGCTAAAAATACATAATCGAAACCAAACTTAACCGAATCCGAAACTGAAACCGAACCGAATCAAAATCGAAAACATGGAATCGGTTCGGTTTTTGAAAATTAATCATTTTTTGATTCAGTTCTATCGGGTTCGGCGGTTTCTAAACCTTGCTCACCCCTAATTTACCATCACATGTGTAGAGGCAGGTCCTCGATAGCCAATCAGAGCCCATAAAATTTAGAGATCTATTTTCTATGTTATAATTCTACTTGAATCAAGGTAACCTCAATTAAATATTGAAAATCACCAGATTAAATGGTCCAGAAAAAAACGAACATATTGGTGACAAAATTTTACTTATTTGGAAAAAGTAATAATTTAGGGACCCTTTTTAAGATTTGTAAATAACTTAAAAATTGATTAGACCAGCCCTACATGTATATGTTTATACATGTATATGTTTATGTTAGATTTATAGCAATTGCAACTATAATATTGCATGTACATATATATGACCGAATATTTGCATCTTGCATAATGTTGGTGTGTTGTATCATGTATGTTAGACTACTTGTGTGTTTCAAAAGTAAAATAAAAAATTGAACTTGTTACTTATAGTTGACTTTCATTTTTAAGAGGAAAAAAAAAACATGTTTTACAGTTCAACAACTAAAAACTAAAACTCTAAAAGAAATAGTGGCAAGAAGGTGAAACCCTAATCTGTAAAATTCAATACTTTTGCTTCAAAATCTAGCCAAGTATTTCCAGATTGCTTCTTAAATCTGAGCCTACTTCTATATCTATAATTACAATCTCAAGATCTCTAAACGCCGATCGAATTCCAATGATTGAATTTCTACCAACACTGGTCGGTCTCCCATCTCCGGCTCTGAAATCCGCCGGCGGATCTCACCGGAGACGAGACTCTCGCTCGCCGTTGAAACAGAGTCCGATCGTAATCCGCTCGTTTTTCCGGATCTGAGAGCGTCGCATAAGCGGAGTGCACTTTCATGAAATCATCGGCCGACGATTCGCTATTTCCGGCATCCGGATGCAAAACTCTGGCTAATCTCCGGTACGCCGCTTTCACCTCTCGCGAATCAGCTCCGATTCGAACTCCGAGCACCTCGTAGAGGGAGGAAGCACAAGTGTTACGGAACGATCTAACAGTCTCCGTCTCCGGCGCCGGTGTATTCCTCTCGGCGGTGGCGTAAGTAGCTTTAATCGGAGCTCTTTTATACTTTACGGATGCTGAAATTGTTGACGATGACGAGTGTAAATTGAGGGTGAAATTAGGGGAAGTAAAGAAAGAAGATGAAGTTGAAATAGCCATTGATTGATTGTTGAAACTTGAAAGAAATATTTGTGAGATTTTGGATATTTTCAGTGATATGAATTACGAATCTTGTTCGTTTTTGTGGGCTAGATTTATAGGCAGAGATTGGGAGTGAATATGTGGCGTTGAGTTGGAAATGAAACAGGAATTATCCTTTTGAATATTTTAATTTGAATAATATAAATAAATAGACAAAGTGTTTAGAGTAGGGGTGTGTATAAAAACCGGAAAACCGGAACCGAACCGGGACCGAACCGGAACCGGCACCGAACCGAACCGGAACCGGCTTAACCGGTCCGGTTCCCGGTTCCTAGATTTGATAAAAATTAACAAACCGGGTTTACCGGTTCCGGTCCCGGTTCGGTTCCGGTTTTTTCGGGTTTGGAACCGGCATTTAAATATGTATATAAACTTACGAGTTTTCATATATATATGTCGAAATATAGGTATATAGGCTTTTAATAGAAACATATTTTACTTGAAACAGCACGTGAACCCCCGCAAACATCATACTTTTATTAAAAGTACGCTAAAATATTTAAGTTATATATTTTAATATGAAAATATGCACCGAAAATGTAAAATCGGATGGCAAACACAAAAACCGGGTTTACCGGTTCTAAACCCGCTTGAAGACCGAACCAACCCGGAACCGGACCGGGACCGGAACCGGTTTAACCGGTCCGGTTCTCGGTCCTTGAAATTTCCTTTTTTCGGTAACCGGGTTTACCGGTTCCGGTCCGGTTCGGTCCGGTTCCGGAACCGAACACATCCCTAGTTTAGAGAGTGACTCAGCAAACAGTGGTTGCCGGTGTTTATGGATTCGGAGACCACCGGAATCTCCACCGGTGGTTGCCGTCCGTCTTAAAAAATGTACTTCCTCCATGATTTTTTTAGGATTATAATGATGATTAAATTAGATTAATTAGATAATTAGTGGGGAATGAGTCCCACACCTTTTGAATAAAGTGAGTTAATGATGTTTAAAAGTAAGAAGTAATGGTAAATGAGTCATTTCACTTTATTAAAGTAGATAGTTAGTGGGTGTGTGTCCTACTTTTTTTTGCCAAATAAGATAAGTTTTCAAAGTGTGTCACTTATTTTGAATCACCAAAAAAAAAGAAAATGTGTGTCACTTATTACGAATCAGAGGAAGTAAAATGCGTCTTTTAAAAGAAAAATATTTTTTAATGTATTATACTCCCTCCGATTCAAAATAAGTGATACACTTTCCTTTTTGGGGCGATTCAAAATAAGTGATACACTTTGAAAATTTACCTTATTTGTAAAAAATAGTGGGACCCTCACCCACTAACTATCAACTTTAAAAAGTGGAAAGACTCCTTTACCCTTACTTTTTACTTTTAAACATCATTAACTCCACTTTATTTAAAAAGTGTAGGACTCATTCCCCACTAATCATTCAATTAATCCAATTTAACCATCATTATAATTTTTTGCCTCAAAAATCATGAAACTCAAAGTGTATCACTTATTTTGAATCGGAGGAAGTATAAGGTTCACTTTCTTCAATTACTAACCAATATATTTATGATTTTTGTAATATATGTCATAAAACATATTAGAGGAAGGGGTGTGGTCACCTTAAGTCGGATGTCACATCTGCGTCACCTATGCGCTACATCACTATTTCATATTTGACATTCAAAATCTCCAAATACCCCCTACCATCACTTAAGTCATTTGGGCCCCACCTCCTTTTTTTTCTTTTTACTTTTTTTAAGCAACTTAATATTTCATTAAAACAACAAATACAAACTACAAATTAAAAAATACAAATAACGAATAAATAAATAAAAAAACCCGAAATGGTGAGTTTTGTGGAAAATGTTTTGTGGAAAATGTTTAGTTTGAGAAATGGTGAGAAATGTTGTGTGAAAATATTGTATAAAAAAGTGTGGTATTTATAAGGGTTAAAGGTTTATTTGAAAAAAAAAATTAATTTTTTTGAAATTCAGCAGTTGCCCAACGGCTAGTCCACGTGGCAGATCTCTTTCGTCCGCTGGCTTCGTCGAAGTTCCGGTGGTACCCCTCGCTCACGTAACGAGGGGTGTGGTCGCGAGGTCGGCGAGCCTATGTGGCGTTCGGCGGGAGTCCCCCCTCGCTACCACACCGTGCTCTCTTATCTATATAACATTTAGCATAGGAAGTTTATTTACTAATTTTCCCTTAATAAAAATAAGTGAACTTTCCACCTTTTCTAAAACAACCCCTCTAAAATAAAAATAGGTGATTCTTCCACTTTTTTAAAACAGCCCTCAACCTTTTTTTGAAAGTTTTAAAGGCCCCCTTCAATTTTAAACATTGCTAATTTTATTTAAAAGTTTAAATGCTATTTAAAGTTATACTTCATTCGATTCAAAATAAGTGATACACTTTTTAGTTTAGGTTTTTTCAAATTAAGTGATGCACTTTGAAAAGTTGCTTTATTTGAAATAGGTTATTTCACTATCTTATTTAACCGGAGTTCTGACTCAGTTCACGAGCCGACTAATCTCCGGCGACCACACTTTGCGGATAGTCCGGAGTCGACGCGGATGAACCTTTGTGGCCTTAAGGGTATTTTTCTTCTCATAAGAAATATCTTTACACCCACGTTTTGTTTTTTTAATAAACTGACATGTAATATAAAATTAATTTTTTTTATTTGAGAGTTACGCTATTGAAAATATATTGGAACACACATTTCATTTTTCTTAACAGAAAACAATCGTGAGTGTTGTAAGCATATATCAATAACCAGTAATTTGGATAATATATGAAAATTCTCGCGGAATCACGCGGGTAAAAATCAACTTGTTTTTAAAACATTTAACTAACTTAAGGTTTCCTACAAAATATAAACAAACTTACAAACATCCGATGTTCTTACAGAAATGGAAAAATCGAACTATTGTTTTAATACCCATGTTTTTAATTAAATCGATTTAATGCCCTAAGAATGGTTGAATAAGTCGGACTGCTTGAACTGGCCGGTTAAATCAAAGTATAATAATATTGAGTATTTATGATAAATTAAATATGTGAAAGTTACATGAATGTCAACAAAGCCTAAAAAAATAATACTAATATTATAACATATCTGTAAAATTCTAAAAATTATTTTGCAAAAACAACTTTGAGTTCCAAATCTATAAAAAATGAAACACTTGGCATTTAACTAAAAATTGGTATCGAAACTTCAAAACATATAAAATAATATAACCTCCATGTCTATAAAAACACAACACAAAATATTCACTTTAATAAAAATAAAAAATAAAAAGATTAAAGTCATCCATGGCTAATCTAATCAGGGTTAAAAAAACATTTATTAATATACTTTTAGAATTTTATACTTCACGAGATAACATGGCCCGTGCGATGCACGGGCTTTGTTCATGATAATGAATTATTATTCCGAAAGTAAAACGTATACATTGTTTTTGTGTCACGGGCAAAGTACAAAATTATGTTCACTAACATGTTTAGCTTAATTGTAGGTACTTTACTAAATAAGCAAAGTGTGACAGAGAAAAAGATAAAGTAACAGAACCATCATCGTTTTTATTAGCGTAACACAAAAAAAGTTATTCATAACATAGAGGTTATGTTACGAAAAAATTAATGTTTTGTCTTGTAGAAAAACAACCATAAATGAACGACGATATACATTCATTATAATCATTTATTAATCTTATTTATGACAAACTATACATGTGTTTATCAGTTATAATTAACTACCAATAATTATTTTAAAACTCTAGATATGTCGATTTATTAGTTTATATTATAAAATGGTTTTTATTACTTATATTAATTTACTAATAATTAATGCAATGCTTTTCATATGACAATTTGAATTTATTAGTCATAATTATCTCTTCAATTTTCAAATATATTAAACAACTATATTTAAACGTACTTCTTTTATTATAAAATAGTTTTATTACTTATATTAATTTACTAATAATAATTTCAAGACTTTTCATATGACAATTTTAGTTTATTAATCATAATGATTTCTTATTTACTTTTATGACCAAAATTCAACTTTTATTTATATTAAATAAATGTAATTAAATGCTACATTAGTTTAGATATTATTTCACGACTTTTGATATGAAAATTTGATTAAGTTATTAGTTTTTATTATATATTTTTTACCACAATAATATTTTACATTACAGTAATTTATTAATCATGTTTATGACAAACTATACATTAGTTTATTACTCATAATCATTTTCTAATAATTATTATGTTAATATATTAAACAACTATAATTAGATGTACTTTTTTTTTATTATAAAATGGTTTTTATTACTTATATTAATTTACTAATAATTATTTCAAGACTTTTCATATAACAATTTTAGTTTATTAATCATAATTATTTCTTATTCATTTTTATGACCAAAATTCAACTTTTATTTATATTAAATAAATGTAATTAAGTGATACATTAGTTTAGACATTATTTCACGACTTTTAATATGAAAATTTGATGAAGTTATTAATAAATGTAATTTACTAATAATTATTTCAAGACTTTTCGTATGTTAATTTTAGTTTATTAATCATAATTATTTCTTATTCATTTGTATGACCAAAATTCAACTTTTATTTATATTAAATAAATGTAATTAAATGATACATTAGTTTAGACATTATTTCACGACTTTTGATATGAAAATTTGATGAAGTTATTAATTTTTATTATATTTTTTTACTACAATAATCATTTTCATTACATTAATTTATTAATCATATTTATGACAAACTATACATTAGTTTATTACTCATAATCATTTTCTAATCATTATTTTATAACTCATGATAAGTCAATTTATTAGTTTTTATTATAAATATACATGAGTTTATTACTCATATTCATTTACTAATAATATTATTTCAAGACTTCTGATATGAAAATTTGATGGAGTTATTAGTTTTTACTATATTTTTTTATTACATTAATTTCTTATTTTTATAACCAAACTCAACTTTTAAATATATTAATTTATTTATATTTAAAAATATGTAAGCGAGCACTTATTTGAAAATGAATGATCTTGTTAATTATGAACTTTGCTACATATTGATTATCTTACTAATATATAATGCATTTAGGCCTACCACATTAGGCAACTTTTAAGGACCTCCTTAAACTTAATTTTAAGGAGCTTTCCTCTTTTGTTACTTACTTCTCTGCCTTAAAAAAAAATAAATCGCAGCTTTTAAGATTCGAACCCAGGACCTCTCCTAACTTAGGACTATGTGTTAACCACTTGCTCTACATTACATTTTATTTAAAACCACCCACACTTCCCCTATTAACCTGTTACTCCAACCGATTTATCACTAACATTAACTATACCGCTTTAGTTATAGCAACAATTGACTATACCAAACTCATTTATAACCGAAAAGCATATATAACGGGCTGTATATCAACAATTTCTAGAAACAAAAGCCGTTTAATTTATAACCGAAAATCAAATTTTGACCATACCAAAACCATTTTTTAACCGAAAATCCACTTTTGACCATACATAAACACCCATCTACAATTCATGCAAAGCATTTTGGGATACAAAAATTTATAACCGAAAAACATATATAACAGGCTATATATCAACAATTTCTAGAAACAATTTCCGTTTAATTTATAACCGAAAATCAAATTTTGACCATACCAAAACCATTTATAACCGAAATCAACTTTTGACCATACATAAACAAGCAGCTACAATTCAGGCCACACTATATGCTCCACGTTAATGTTTAGTGTCCGGTTCATAACAAATATATATATATACAATCCATTGTCAAATTGTCATACCAACTTGAAATAACTATACATATTTCAACTAGCTACGTGTAAGCAACAAAGAAAACGTATTATTCATGATTATTAACAAAATCGGGAAACGTTTTTTTAGTAAATGTTGAAATAATTACAGTCAAAGTAACAGCTTTGGACTTTTCTAAATAAGGAAACGTTTTTATGGTCTATTTTTGTAACGTCGTTGAATTGACTGTAATTAATATGAAGATATATATCGCATGTTTACTTGGTCAATGATTAGGTGAATCCGTGATATTTACATTCATTTGGCCGTTTTTAAATTTTACGGCATCAACTGAAATTCGTCATTAAGGTGTACACATAAAGTGCATTACGCATAAGTCAATCACTCCGTTTATAAATATATCTACACTACAGCTAAAGTGATATAGTAAACCATAGAATCACCAATATACTTTTAAAACGTTTGCAGCAGATGGAATGCCCCTTGTATGTACCAATAGTGAGCTTTGACTCTCTCTGCCAACTTGAGTGGACTTACAGCTGCAACTATGTCCGGGTTGATTATGTTTGGAGGGACGACAAACAAAACAACATGTGGCTTGTTTTGCTCGACAAATTTGTAAGTTGCTATTAAATAATGACATGTAGTACCTTTAAATTTCTTAACTTTACAATTACCAATTCATTGATTTCGTCTTAGGGACACAAAATCATGGCCTTTATCCCCCACATTTTAAGGACTATATATGACGGACTCAATTTACAAGGTGGTGTGTTTTCGTTGAAGGGCTTCGAGATAGATTTCTACCTACCCAAAGACTATCCACGTTTTGGAAACTACAACTTCGTTCAAAACTATTGGACAGTAGTGTTCACTAAAAAAACCGAACTTGCTAGGACTACTATGGGAGATCTTGGATGTTTTCGCAGCTATCCATTTGCTTCCTTGTAGCAATATCCACTTTATGTGAACAACAATATTCATTGTTTTTAATCATTTAACGTTTTTTTTTCATTCTATTTTCCCGTTTTAAATTATTTACTTCCATCCTATATGTAAATTGACATAATTGTCGGTTGAAGTTAAAGAAAATCACGTGAGTTTCTACCATGTTATCTCTCTATGGATCAGATGATTGTTCTGGTAAATTCGTGTTATGATCGACCAATTGAAAATCATATAAATTTTTTATTTTTTGTTTAAGTTGTTGATGTTTGTTTATGAATGTTGTGATTTAGACAAGCATGTTGATATAAGTTAACCACTTCAACTGCTTGATTATTTTGATTTGTTCCAGATACTAATATATATAAGCTTTAACGTCACCAGAACTAAACCATAATTTCTCTATTTAAAAGGCCCATATTTACTTTCACAAAAAAGGCCAATTTCGGATCTGATCCTACCATCACTAATGTCAGCACCTACCATCACTACGCACCACCACTCATCACCATCGCTATTGTCACCACCACCGGTACTGTCGTCACTTCGAAAAATAGTTACGAGTACCCGCCGCCGCATTGCGCGGGTACCCTGCTAGTTAAAGTAATGTACAATGTGACTTGCCTTCACCTCCGATCATAATTTATTCCTTTTGTTTTTCCGTTTGCATTGTCATCATGCCTTTTGTTGCCCAACGATCGTATCGTCAACCCACATGTTTAGCTTTTGGTGTGTGTCATATATACTATCTAGACTTTAACACTTGAGTATAAGATAAAATTAAAGAATTAGACGATATAATCAAAGAATTATGAGAAACTGAATGATACCGATTTGAGTATAAGATATTGTATAATCATGAGAGTAACACCAGCTGGAGATAGTCAAACCTACAAAATAAACAAATCTAAATTAAACGATGTATCATTACACAAAAATCACTTAAAAACATCAAGACATATTTGATTCATGAATTCATTAAAATAAAATTCATAATAGGAGAATAGAAAAATGAGATTAACAACTTTACTTACCTATTTATACTAAATAATTCATTTTTAATTTGTATGAAAAATTCTAAATTAATTAATATATGTGTCTTTACATTTGCTAAAATTCTAAATAATTCATCAAGACATATTTAATATGTGTCTTTACATTTGCTAGAAACTAAAACGTATATATTAAATATAACAATTTTATTTACCTTTAATATGTGTCTTTACATTTGCTAGAAACTAAAACCTATATATTAAATATAATAATTTGATTTAATTAATCTTATAAATGAATTTATTACATTATTAATATTATTAATATTAAATGCAAGGTATTAAATTCAACTTCATTTTTGGAACTCATTTTTTATGTATATATATATTTAATATAATTTAACATGCGCACATATAACAAATGTTAGAAAAATTCATATAATGATGCCCTTTTAAGATTGCGTTTGGTCACCCCTGACACATCAGCGCTACGTCAGAATTTTCTCTTGCGACCAAACACATGAAAAATCCCGATCAAACGCATTCCCTTTAAAAACAAATCACTACCCTTTGAAAAATGACGACCCTATGTTGTCGCCTGAACGACCAAAAAGCTTTGAGGACACGTCGCGGGAGGACCTGCGTAAGGGAAGGGACACGTCGAGTGAGCATGGAACGCCATGCGACCAAACTAGTGGGACACATGATAACAGGTAGTCCAAAGTCCTCTCATTTAGATATTGTTGTGTAATTACGAAATAATTAGTTTTTTATATTTTAACCATATAAATCATTTTATAAACGTTTTACTCGAATATATAGAAGGTATATACATTCCAAACGATATTGATTGTAACTATTCTAGAAGTTGGAAAATTCTAGAATTATTAATTTCATTCTTATTGGTTGGCATTTTAAGACTTTTAGTCGTCAAACAAACAGGAATATGAAACATAGAATGGACGTTTTTGTTTGCATGCATGTTTTTCTAATTCATGCTAACAGGTGTCTGTTTTGTAGTGGTTCTCGTTATATAGGCATTTTTTTCTGTAGAAATTAATAAATGTATAATATATATTGTCCTTCATGAACCCTCAAAATCTCAAATTATTATCGACCTTCTAGAACAATAGAAATTAACACCTTAAAATCTTGAAAAATCTATGTTTGCTTCCTCTTCCTATTTGAACAGAATTAATGAAACTAACAGAGTAAACATTTTTGAAAGATTGACGTGGTGCATATTCACCAAAAGATGTGATCTAATATTTAGATTTAATGTTCATAAGGATGAAATTTTTTAGAAGCCTCTGGTTCAATTTTTAAGTGCTGGAAAAAAAATACATTCTTGTAAGCATGAAGATTCATTCGCGCCGTCGACTTAGGGCTACCCGCAAAGCGGGTAGTCACTTAGTCAGTTTGCAAAACGAGTCGAATCTCATATTAAATAAAATGTGATGCATGTTAGAACCATACTACTTCACCGGTCACCAAATACAAGCAAATTATCACAAATGGCGCACATGAGATTGCCTTAAGCCCTATAATATCATAGACACTCTCACATACTTCATCCGTTTCAAAATAAGTGATACACTTTTTATTTTAAGGTATTTTAAAATAAGTGATAAACTTTAAAAACTTACCACATTTTGTAAAAAGTAGTGGGTCCCACATCACTAACTATCTTATTGAAATTACACATTTATCATTACCTTTACTTTTAAACAGTGTTTTAAAACCCGAGTTGACCCAGCCGGTTCAACCAGTTTAACCGCGACCCGGTGTAAGAGACAGTTCAACTGTGGAGTGGGTTTTGCTTAAAATCGACCCGGTTTGACCCGGTCGGGTATTGTGAAAACCGGCAAACCGGGTTGACCCGGTTTTTAATCTACTTTAAATATTATTAAACTCATTTTAATCAAAATATGTGAGACTCATCCCCATTAATTATAAATTGCTTAAAATCGTCTCCATCTCCAGCACCGCCATAGTTCTGTCGGTGGTGGCGTAAATAGCTGAAATGGTGGCTCTTTTGTACTTTAAATTGCTTAAAATCGATGGTGATGATAAGTGTGAATTGAGTGTGAAATTAGGGCAAGTACAGAAGGAAGTTGAAACTCAAATCGAAATAGCTATTGATTAATTGATTGTTAAAGAAATTAGAAATGTCGTTCGATTTTGGAATTGTGATTGGTTATGAATTGGATAAGTGATTTTGTACGGTGGATTTATAATATAGGGGAGATTTGGAATAAATAGTTGTATACGTGTACGGGTTATCCAATTGGAAAGAGTTGGTTCATCTGTCGGAATATATGGAATAATGAAATAAATATTAAATTGAGTCAGTAATTACTCGGTATGCGTGTTCCGGTGCCGGCGGTCCCGGGGAATCTCACCGACGCCTATCGCCAGTTCCGGTCGTCCCACGTTCATTGATTCTTTTCATGTTATGGTCAAACTTTTATTAGTTATCTTTTGATAGAGAAACATTCAAAGGTATATAATCATTTTTGTAAAGTTTTAAGGATTTTGATAATGACAACCCTAAGAGTTGTCAATACACATGCATCAGAAGTTTGTACATCAACCTATAACTACCCCTGAATTTTAGGAACCAATTCCTCCCAAGAATTAATGTACAACTTTTATGCGCTTAGAGACAGCCATAAGGGCTGTCATTATCAAAACCCAAGTTTTAAGGTATATATCTCGGTTATTGGATTAATCAACCCCCAAAGCACCATCATCACCACCTCACATGTGATTCCATACATCAACACAACCACCACCCCCATGTATATTAAATCATATGTGATTGCATACCACGGACCACCATCACCATCTCATATGTATTAAATCACATGTAATTCAACACCGCCGATCACTATCACCACCACCGCCAACTTCTGTCGGCCACATCTCCACCACCGATAATCCCTCGCCCGTTGGTTGCTTTCAATCACATGTGATTGTGTATCCAATCACATGTGATTGCGGCGGCAGACGGTGGTCGGCGGCGGCCGGCGGTGGTCAGTGATGGTGGTGGCGGGCGGTGGTGATTGTGTCTTGAATCACATGTTACTTGATCATGTTGGTGATTAATGTATTTATTTAAGGGGAGGATAAATACACCACAACTTTTAATAGATATACCACAATTATTGCTTTAAGTTGTTGTACAGTACGCTGTAAAACTTATACCCTGTGGTATAAACATTAAAAACAGTGGTACAAAAATGAATTCCCATTATTTAATCTAATGACTAAAATTTATCTATTGGGATTATGTTTTAATGATGGATAACCTAGAATACAGCCCTCTTTTAATAATCTATTAACTTCTTTTTATAAATACTACGAAACAAAAGTTTCCTTTAAAGTTAACCAATTATATGTGTACCGTCTAGGGGCGTTCATTATTCGGATATAACCGGATTGCCCAATTGGACAATTTGGATTGGTTCGTTTGGATTGGTTATTTGGTTTTTTTGAATCGGTTTGGACTTGAACCAAATTAATAATTTGGTTTTCGGATTGGATTTGGTTTCTATTGTAAAAACCGGATTGTCCAAAAAAACCGAACAGTAATATACATATATTTATATATATTACATGTGTGTGTGTGTTTGTATATCTATGATTTTAGTTAATAATCTAACAACCTATTTATTTATATTTTTAATCAATTTATTTATTTAACCCAAATATACAAAATCATAGCCCAAACATTTTAAATATCATTTAATTTAATTGTCTCATTTCCTAATTTCACATGGACCAAACATTACCCTACCAAATCTTCCTCCCTTCTAGCTTCATACGCGAATCATTACCCTACCAAATCTTCCTCCCTTCTAGCTTCATACGCGAATCGCTCTAAGAGGGAAGCACATGTATCGGCTGGCGACGACAACTGAACAACGAGATCCGTACGTGAATTTCCCTAAGACGGAAATATTTGGGATTTTACATATTAAACTTAATATATTTATGTTAAATACTTTTGTACTCTTGCGAAATATATTAAGGAATAAAGCAAATGGATAAAAACAAACCATCTGAATTGTAATTTGGTTTGGATCGGTTTGGTTCTTAATTTAGTTTGGACGGTTTGATTTCAACTTTTAAAAACCGGACTTTATTTGGTTTCATCTATTTGGTTCGGATAAAACCAAACCATCCAAACGAACACCCCTAGTACCGTCAGCCGTTGACTCTTGAATCTCCACCGTTAAATTTCATTGACTTCTGATCTCTGGGTTTGTTTTCCCTCCCGTTGTTCAAAAAATATAAAATTCCTATTTTAGGCAACTTGATTGTTGCACATACATATAGTCATGTTTATATGTGTCATGGTATTATTTTGGAATGAAATATGGGCTAACTAAACTAGTTATCTTGGTCAAGTTGGTTTGGATTTGAGTTTGTATTGGGTTGGTTTAATTGTATAGCTTGATATTTTTAATGGTAAAATGATGTTTAAATACTTGTAGAAACTCCTTTTGAAATATCCTGAGTATTGGAAATGGTTTGGAAGAAAAATTGAGAAATTTTTACAAATATATGTAGCTAAAAGGCTTCATATTTTCAGAATTTATGTTGATTTTGTAAAAATCATCTAGCTCCTTTTGAGGTATATGACCGGTCATGATAAGAATTTATTTTAATTATATTATATTTTCTTGGAATGTTGTGGATAGCAAGTTACTCGAATTTTCTGGATTAATAACAAGTGAACAGAATTGATTTTCTTAATGGTTTAAAACTAATATGATACGCTTTAGTAGTATCGATCAGTGAATCAAACAAAACAATCAACAATTGTGGAATTGTGTAACACCACAATCCTAGAGCCATTTTTTTTTTATAAGCATACGGAAGCGAATTAAGAAATACCATAACTCCTACTTATTACACAACATAAAAACCATTTACATATTAATCGAATATATAAAAACATTTTAAGGTGTTACTAAAACAGGCTCGACTTGGTTTACAAAATCAGAGTACGGTCAGACCTCCAAAACCCGACTCTAGTCAAGCTAAAACCACAACCTGAAAAGAGTCAACAAATGAGGGATTAGCACAAAGCTAAGTGAATAGAAATAATCGTCAATTTGCATAACTACAACAAATTAGAAAATCGAGAGAAATCAATAGGGAAAACCCGTCCAAACTTCCACAAGTAATTGGACGTTATAAGAGGATCGGCGGTCGGGCGAGGACCTTCAACTGTTGTCGGCCAACAACAGTCAACCGATGGCTTCTTTACTAGAGGCACGGTGATCCCTCCTTACATAACGAATACGAAGGAGTCCGATCGCCCCCACCAAGAGTAACGAAGCATAGCCGAAAACCACCATAGCTAACCTCTAAAAACATGTGCACATACTACCATTAACCAGTAGACCAAGAATTAACTTGTAAAAAGAATTGCAGCCAAGAAATCTGTTCCTGACGAAGTTCACGTCGTGAACTCAGAGTTCGCGTCGCGAACTAAGAGTTCACGAATCGGGAACTACATCACGACCAAACCCCAATTTCTCTGACTCGAGTTCGCGATCGCGACCACAAGTTCGCGACGCGAACTCCTTCAGATACCAATTTCCTGCACTTTTCTCAAAACTCCACAATTCCCTAATTTTGTACATCACATAAGGAAGAAGGTTAAGTCCACTCACCTTAGCTTCCTTATTCGTGCCGAGCTCAATGATCTTATATCACTGAGGCTCCTTCCCTTTTCCTGTACAAAATGAATACCGAATTAGTTACCCGAAATCACCAAATGTTTAATAAATAATACAAGCTTAAGGTCAAATCTTGCAACAACATCTTACAACCAATTACTTGCAATTGTACATATAACCAATACTAAAGTCTATTAGTTCATCAAGTCAATTCATTATGCCAATTGGCCAAATTGCACCTTAGGCCCAAACGGGTCAAAACAAGAACCATGAGTCGGGCATTCACACAACATTATCCAATGAGTTAGACTACATGGTCAACATCAAAATTACATAACCAACATACTTCTTGCATCCAATTGCATGTGTTACCAAATTTTGACTTTACTTAAGTCAATTGCACAATTAAGCAATCAAATGGGTCAAGACACGAAACCAACACACTTGATCTTACAATTCATTCAACTAACACATTTCTAGCATGAAATTGATAATTAAAGTTTACAAGCCATACAAGACCAAAAGTCAATTCCCAGATTTGACCAAAGTCAACAATTCACAATTTTGGCTAGTTATGACCAAATTTCCATCTAGCCAAACACTACCATTTCTTAGGCATTATCTCAATAGTTAACTAGTTATCTTCGTACTTAACAATTACCATTCTAACATGCATAATTCAACTAACAAAGTTTCAAGAACACCAAAATATACCATTCATCAAAATTAGGGAAAAACCCATCTTCTTCCCAAAACCACCATCGATGGAGCTTTATGAAAGCTTCATCCAATGAACTACAACTAACAATTCAACACATACAACTTGCAAGAAATCAATTAGACACCACAACATGCATCAATTCAAGATTACAAACAAGATTCAACAAGAACTTCATAAAACCCACATAACTCAAGAACCTTAGCTCAAGGAGGAAGAGAACTTACTTAGATTAGCTTCTAGATTCAGAAAATCACAAGGAATAGGCAAGATCTTCAAGCAATTAACATTAATTTGAAAGAAAAGCTCAAGGAAGTGTGTGTGTGTGTGTGTGTGTCGTGACTGAGAGAGGAGCAAGAGGGGAAAAGGGGTAAATTGACACCTGCCTCTAATACATAACACGTACACCCCTTTCAAAACACAGATACATTCGATTTAAACACAGTATAGATTATTAGGTTCGCAGATAATTAATTTAGACCTAACTAACTCCAATTTTAACAACGAAGATATTTTTAGAACCCTGGTTCAGAAATGAACCCAAATATGTAAAAATCACTTTAACATTTAAATATCTCAGTTTTACTAATTTTTAATCCCATGGTTAAAAATACAATTAATTCAAATAAATCAAATAAAATCCTATAAAATAATAAAATAATAAACAATAAGATATTACTTACCAAAAGTAATAAAATATTAAGGGTCGGGTCTCGGGATGTTACAAATCTCCCCTCCTTAAAGAGATTCCGTCCCCGGAATCTCACCTTGATCAAATAAACTCGGGTATCGATTCTTCATATCCGCCTCGGTTTCCCATGTCATATCGGCACCCAAACTGTGTTTCCACTTAACCAAGACCATCGGTATCTGTTTCTTTCTCAACTTCGTTACCTTTCGATCCAAAATTTCCACCGGCTCTTCAACTAACCTTTTTCTCGAATCCACCTTTAAATCTACAATCGGTAACACCGGAATTTCCTCATCAATATTACACTTCCTCAAATAACACACATTGAACGTGTCATGAATACCCGACAATTCAGGAGGAAGATCAAGTGCAACAGTTTGGTCATTCACTACTTGACGAATAACAAACGGCCCAATAAATCTCGGTGCTAACTTTCCCCGTTTCCCGAAACGGATAACACCTTTCCACGGAGAAACCTTCAAATAAACCCGTTCACCCTCAACAAAAGTTACGGGTCGACGCCGTGGATCCGCATACATTTTCTGTCTATCCCGAGCGGCTTTTAACTTTTCTCGAGCAATCGCCACCTTATCGGCCGTTATCTGAACAATCTCGGGACCCGCAAACTATTTTTCTCCCGCTTCAAGCCAACATGTTGGAGTTCTACACCGTCTACCATACAACATTTCATATGGTGGCATTTTAATACTCGAATGATACGAGTTGTTATAAGCGAATTCGATCAAAGGCAAATGAGAATCCCACGACCCACCATATTCTAACACACATGCCCGTAACATATCTTCCAAAGTCTGAATGGTTCTTTCTGTCTGACCGTCTGTTTGTGGGTGATATGACGTGCTCAAATTCACCCGAGAACCTAATTCTCTTTGCAAACTCTTCCAAAAGTTAGAAACAAACCGTGGATCCCGATCGGATACAATAGATAATGGGATACCATGTCGAGAAACAATCTCATCAATATACAACTTAGCCAATTTATCGAGTGATGCAGTTTCGTTTGTGGCCAAAAAGTGAGCACTTTTGGTCAACCGATCGACAATTACCCAAATCATATCGTGATTCTTTTGAGTACGAGGTAATTTCGTGACGAAATCCATTGTAATATTTTCCCATTTCCACTCGGGAATCTCTAACTGTTTTAACGACCCATACGGTTTTTGATGTTCGGCATTGACTTGTTCACAAACATGGCATTTTTCAACAAATCGGGCAATATCTAACTTCATAGAGGGCCACCAATACAAAACTTTCAAGTCATTGTACATTTTTGTACAACCCGGATGGATAGACAAACGTGATTTATGCGATTCTTCCAATATTAATTCCCGTAATCCCCCAAGTAACGGTACCCAAATTCGTGACCGAAACGTTTTCAATCTTCGAGTATCATCAACCAACTCATCTTTTCGCTTACACATAATTTCTGATTTCAGGTTTTCGTCTTTCAAGGCTTCTATTTGACATATTCTCAACCGGTCAATAATATCGGACACAATTTCCATACGCATAAACTGAACCACCTCCGATGATCCCTTACGGCTTAAGGCATCGGCAACTACATTAGCTTTTCCCGGGTGGTACCGAATTTCACAATCATAGTCTTTAATGAGCTCTAACCACCTTCGTTGTCTTACATTCAAATCTTTTTGTGTGAAAACATATTGAAGACTTTTATGATCGGTACATATAACACATTTGGTTCCATAAAGATAATGCCTCCACAACTTTAATGCGAAAATCACCGCCGCGAGCTCTAAATCATGGGTCGGGTAATTCTTTTCATGGGATTTCAATTGACGAGAGGCATAAGCAATCACCCGGTCTCTTTGCATTAGTACACAACCCAAACCCGAATAAGATGCATCACAATAAACTATAAAATCATCTGAGCCCTCGGGTAAGGCAAGTATTGGAGCTTGACACAATAATTGTTTTAACAATTGGAACGCATTTTCTTGTTCATCACCCCACCGATATGGAACATCTTTTCGTGTCAACCTTGTCAACGGACTAGCAATCTTTGAGAAATTCTTGATGAACCTTCTATAATAACCGGCCAAACCTAAAAAGCTTTTAATTTCGGATGGAGTCTTCGGGGCACTCCAATTCATCACCGCGGTTATCTTAGACGGGTCCACTTTCACCCCTTCTTTACAAATTACATGCCCCAAAAACTGCACTTCACGGAGCCAAAACTCACACTTCGAGAACTTAGCATAGAGTTGTTCCCGTCTCAAAGTGTCTAAAACTTGCCTTAAATGATTCTCATGATCCAAATCGGTTTTGGAATATATTAGTATATCATCAATAAAAACAATTACAAATTTATCGAGAAACGGTCGACATACCCGGTTCATAAGATCCATGAATATAGCGGGAGCATTCGTCAAACCAAACGGCATGACTAGAAATTCGTAGTGACCGTATCTCGTTCGAAACGCGGTTTTTGGGATATCGTTCTCATGAACCCGGACTTGATGATAACCCGACCTTAAATCAATCTTTGAAAAGTACGAGCCCCCTGCAACTGATCAAACAAATCATCTATACGTGGCAACGGATACTTATTCTTAACTGTTCGTTTGTTCAACTCGCGGTAATCAATACACATTCTCATAGTACCATCTTTCTTTTTAACAAACAAAACTGGTGCACCCCAAGGCGATGAACTCGGCCTGATAAAACCCTTATCCAATAATTCTTGTATCTGTGTCATCATTTCCCGAATTTCTGACGGTGCTAATCTGTACGGAGCCCTGGCTACGGGACTGGCTCCCGGAACCAAATCGATTTTAAATTCTACCTCCCGAATAGGAGGTAACCCAGGCAACTCATCGGGAAAGACCTCCGGGTATTCCGATACCACCCGGATGTCTCTAACAACCTGTTTTTCTTTTCTGACATCAATGGCATAAGCAAGAAACGATTCACATCCTTTGACTAGAGATTTTCTAGCTTTCATAAACGAAATAATAGGGAGAGATGTATTAACCCGATCCCCACGGGCCACTACGTGTGTCCCGTCAGGCAATGGAAATGAAATCAATTTCTTATCACAATCTATTAATGCTTTATTTAAACTAAGCCAATCCATTCCAAGGACCACATCAAAACCAGATATTGGCATTAAGAGTAAAAACATATTAAAACACGCCCCATCAATATTAATATTTGCCCCAGTCACAGATGTTGTGACTGGCACCACATAACCATCAGCTACCTCCACTTCCAGTGGAGTAGTTACCACAGATGTAGGCAATTTTAACTTAGCATGAAAGTCCACAGAAATAAATGAGCGATTAGCTCCAGAATCAAACAACACACGAGCATTAATGTTATTTATCGGGAACATACCAGTGACGACATCGTCAGTAGTGGTAGCCTCTTCGACCGTCATTTTGAAGGCTCGACCCTCTGATGTAGGACGGTTCTTCCTCTTTTGAGGAGATGATGCCACCGATCCCCCAACCGACCCAGAACCCGAACCCGATCTTCTATCCGAAGGACAGTCACCGACTCTGTGACCTTCTTTATGACAATTCCAGCAAACACTTCTTGGAAATTTACAATCATTCATCTCGTGCCCATACTGACCGCATCTGACATACCGCATCGTTTGTGCCGTACAAGCCCCACTATGAGAAGATCTACATCTAACACACCACTGTGTCTTTTGACCCGAATTTCCACCCGACTGTTTACGATTCGGACTAGTAAACCTTTGATTTCCTTTCCCTTTCTTGCTTTGTTGAGAACCCGATTGTGTGGACTTGAACTTTTAATACCCGGGTATATCTTGGGTCACCCAATCACGAGAATTTAAATCACCTTCAACAGTTTTGGCCAAATCAAAAGCCTGTGATAGTGTGGTAGCAAGCCTTGCAGTAGTTCGGTACTCGGGTCGCAAAGCACCAATAAAATGCTTTATTTTCGATGGCTCATCGGGAACCCATTGTTGCACAAACCTCAGCTTTTCATTAAATTGTTCGATCAAATCATCAACCGTCATTCTCTCGGTCATTCTCAGATTTAAGAATTCAGACCGAATTCTATCCATCTCGAATGAATTACAGTAACGTTTACACACTTGTTCCTTAAATTGATCCCATGTTATACTGTTTTTGACTTCCTTGGGTAGATGTTCAATTAAAGTATCCCACCAATTCATAGCACCACCTACTAATTTCCGTGTGGCATACATCACCCGGTGTTGGTCATCACACCCGCAAGCATCTAAGGTTCTCTCCATTTCTCTTAACCAGTTCATAGTGACATTAGGGTCCCTGCTTCCACTAAATTCAGGGGGTTTACAGTCTAAAAATTGTTTGAAAGTGCAACTTGGCTTCTTGCCGAATGGGTAAGGTTGATTGGTAAATTGGTATTGAGGTAAACCTTGGCTTGGGTTAATATAATAGTATTGTGGCTGTGACATTATTGGATTAGGTTCGGGTGTGGTTGACATTAGGGGAACCGTCATGGTAAAGGCGGGAGTTGTGGGAATTTGCATGGTAGGAATGGACATTGATGGAGTAAACACGGGAGGGAAGTTTGGTGGTTGGTTGTTTTGGTTCTGACTCATGCTATCAACCAGATTTTGAAGATGTTCCAATCGACTTTCCATTCTTATAATATAATCTTCCCTGTCTTCATTTGTATCCCGAGAAGTACCAATGATTCCTTGTTCGGGGTTCGGCATGGTTATCGGCGGATTGGGATCGCTATCTGTCATATCTGTAACAAACACAACATCTCACGAACTATTAGTTTAAATCGTTAGTACCTATCTACTAACTACTACTAACACACAATTCATATTCACTCGGCTAATCCACTCCCATAATTAAGGAAGTTTGACCAACTCGAGCCAAGATTTGGGAATGGTACACCTAAATGTGCAACCATCGCCAAACCTAGGCTCTGATACCAAATTGTAACACCACAATCCTAGAGCCATTTTTTTTTTATAAGCATACGGAAGCGAATTAAGAAATACCATAACTCCTACTTATTACACAACATAAAAACCATTTACATATTAATCGAATATATAAAAACATTTTAAGGTGTTACTAAAACAGGCTCGACTTGGTTTACAAAATCAGAGTACGGTCAGACCTCCAAAACCCGACTCTAGTCAAGCTAAAACCACAACCTGAAAAGAGTCAACAAATGAGGGATTAGCACAAAGCTAAGTGAATAGAAATAATCGTCAATTTGCATAACTACAACAAATTAGAAAATCGAGAGAAATCAATAGGGAAAACCCGTCCAAACTTCCACAAGCAATTGGACGTTATAAGAGGATCGGCGGTCGGGCGAGGACCTTCAACTGTTGTCGGCCAACAACAGTCAACCGATGGCTTCTTTACTAGAGGCACGGTGATCCCTCCTTACATAACGAATACGAAGGAGTCCGATCGCCCCCACCAAGAGTAACGAAGCGTAGCCGAAAACCACCATAGCTAACCTCTAAAAAACATGTGCACATACTACCATTAACCACTAGACCAAGAATTAACTTGTAAAAAGAATTGCAGCCAAGAAATCTGTTCCTGACGAAGTTCGCGTCGTGAACTCAGAGTTCGCGTCGCGAACTAAGAGTTCACGAATCGGGAACTACATCACGACCAAACCCCAATTTCTCTGACTCGAGTTCGCGATCGCGACCACAAGTTCGCGACGCGAACTCCTTCAGATACCAATTTCATGCACTTTTCTCAAAACTCCACCATTCCCTAATTTTGTACATCACACAAGGAAGAAGGTTAAGTCCACTCACCTTAGCTTCCTTATTCGTGCCGAGCTCAATGATCTTATATCACTGAGGCTCCTTCCCTTTTCCTGTACAAAATGAATACCGAATCAGTTACCCGAAATCACCAAATGTTTAATAAATAATACAAGCTTAAGGTCAAATCTTGCAACAACATCTTACAACCAATTACTTGCAATTGTACATATAACCAATACTAAAGTCTATTAGTTCATCAAGTCAATTCATTATGCCAATTGGCCAAATTGCACCTTAGGCCCAAACGGGTCAAAACAAGAACCATGAGTCGGGCATTCACACAACATTATCCAATGAGTTAGACTACATGGTCAACATCAAAATTACATAACCAACATACTTCTTGCATCCAATTGCATGTGTTACCAAATTTTGACTTTACTTAAGTCAATTGCACAATTAAGCAATCAAACGGGTCAAGACACGAAACCAACACACTTGATCTTACAATTCATTCAACTAACACATTTCTAGCATGAAATTGATAATTAAAGTTTACAAGCCATACAAGACCAAAAGTCAATTCCCAGATTTGACCAAAGTCAACAATTCACAATTTTAGCTAGTTATGACCAAATTTCCATCTAGCCAAACACTACCATTTCTTAGGCATTATCTCAATAGTTAACTAGTGATCTTCATACTTAACAATTACCATTCTAACATGCATAATTCAACTAACAAAGCTTCAAGAACACCAAAATATACCATTCACCAAAATTAGGGAAAACCCCATCTTCTTCCCAAAACCACCATTGATGGAGCTTTATGAAAGCTTCATCCAATGAACTACAACTAACAATTCAACACATACAACTTGCAAGAACTCAATTAGACACCACAACATGCATCAATTCAAGATTACAAACAAGATTCAACAAGAACTTCATAAAACCCACATAACTCAAGAACCCTAGCTCAAGGAGGAAGAGAACTTACTTAGATTAGCTTCTAGATTCAGAAAATCACAAGGAATAGGCAAGATTTTCAAGCAATTAACATTAATTTGAAAGAAAAGCTCAAGGAAGTGTGTGTGTGTGTGTGTGTGTGTGTGTGTGTCGTGACTGAGAGAGGAGCAAGAGGGGAAAGGGGTAAATTGACACCTGCCACTAATACATAACACGTACACCCCTTTCAAAACACAGATACATTCGATTTAAACACAGTATAGATTATTAGGTTCGCAGATAATTAATTTAGACCTAACTAACTCCAATTTTAACAACGAAGATATTTTTAGAACCCTGGTTCAGAAATGAACCCAAATATGTAAAAATCACTTTAACATTTAAATATCTCAGTTTTACTAATTTTTAACCCCATGGTTAAAAATACAATTAATTCAAATAAATCAAATAAAATCCTATAAAATAATAAAATAATAAACAATAGGATATTACTTACCAAAAGTAATAAAATATTAAGGGTCGGGTCTCGGGATGTTACAAATTGATTGTGAAAGGAACGAATTACATGAATGAAATTGAGAGAATACAGATATGTAAAACTAGATATCTAGAGAGAGAATTATCTAGGGCTAAACTAATCCTAATTTTATCATAAACCAAGCCCCCTCACATTATTCTCTAACCTCTTTATTTATAGGAACCCTATATCACTTCTCCTGTAAAATACCAAGACTACCCTTCTCCCCTTCTTTCATCTAACATGTGTAGCTCGTATCTAATGAGGAGGGGAAAGTGTATCAATACCCCCCTTAAAACTTCCACCTTGTCCTCAAGGTGGCAATTATGAAACTGCACCACAATATCATCCAACATCTCATCATTTGTATCAACTTTTCTAATTCGTCTTTGCGACAAGGTGCATAACGATATGGTACAACATTTATTGGTCCACTACTATCTTTCAACATAATAGTTTGCTCATGCCCAGTTGAAAGATGAAGACCATTGAACATATCAAAACTAGCTTTGTATTCATTCAACGGCTCATGCTCTTCTCTACTCAACCCCTTGTAATCATCTTTCTCTTGAGTATCTAACAGTCCGAATTCTACCAATATCTTCTGACCTGAATTCAAGTCAACGGAAAATTTTGACCCGATTTCAAGAGTCTCAGCTGCCACTACAGCCTTGGGTATATCATCTCCCGTTTGGCTCTCAAATTCCTCTTTATTGTCATCTCCCTCAACATCTTGATATACTAAGACATTCATGTTCTTCTCTTTCATCCCACTATCCTTATTCACCTCAGATTTTGGAAAACGACTTTCATTTGAAGCATTATAGCTCATTACTGATTTCCAGTAAGGAGATGCAGCTAATAATTTGCTCTTCTGAATTGTATTATTCCTTTCCTCTACCTTCACTGACATCTTCATAGCCTCGTTTAGATTGATAGGATTGAAAAGCCGTACATCCAATCTAATCAGTGGATCTAAACCATTAATATATTGACAGAGAAATACCTCTTCTGAGATGCCTTCGAACGGAGCTGCCAAATTGACAAACTGTCGAATATAATCTGCTACAGTACTCTCCTGTTTTACTGCCCCAAATTGTTCGTATGAAATTCCATTGGCGTTTGAGCGAAATTGGTGAAGTAACATCAATTTCATATCTCTCCAATTCCTAATCGGGCATCGTTTATTCTCCCATTCATACCGACTCAAAGCATCACCTTCAAAAGCAATTACAGAAACTTCCAATTGCTCTTCATTCGTTAATCTGTTCAATGAGAAATACCACTCTGCACGCAAAATCCAGCTATATGGATCGTTGCCATCAAAAATCGGAAGTTCGAGACGTCTTCCTTTGATTGAGAAGAAACGAGATGTGTTCGTATCCATAAATTGACCAGAAGACGGAGCCGCATCAAGTGGCGTGTTTCTGGACGGAGACGAACGATTCTGCAACAACTCTTCAAATCGTTTCAACATCAATTCAGAACGCTCGTTCTGTGCCTGAGTTGATTGAACTAATTCACGCAATTGAAATACTCCAGACTGAATCGAATTAATCGATGTTTCCAAATCGTCTAAACGAGTAGCAGTAGATCTGGTCGCCATCGTCGACGAGCTCAGAATCGAATTAAAGAAACGGTTCGAAACAGAAATAGAAACCGAATCGAATTAAGAAGCAGAATCTACATTTGATTGAATCAATTCACGCAATTGCACTATGTCAGATTGAAATGCGATAATTGAAGTTTCAATTTTACACGAACTAATTGCAGCTGCCATTGATTAGGGATCGAAGGCTCTGATACCAATTGATACACTTTAGTAGTATCGATCAGTGAATCAAACGAAACAATCAACAATTGTGGAATTGATTGTGAAAGGAACGAATTACAGGAATGAAATTGAGAGAATACATATATGTAAAACTAGATATCTAGAGAGAGAATTATCTAGGGCTAAACTAATCCTAATTTTATCATAAACCAAGCCCCCTCACATTATTCTCTAACTTCTTTATTTATAGGAATCCTATATCACTTCTCCTGTAAAATACCAAGACTACCCTTCTCCCCTTCTTTCATCTAACATGTGTAGCTCGTATCTAATGACATGTGTAGCTCGTATCTAATGAGGAGGGGAAAGTGTATCACAATACTTCTCTTTGATCTAATCAATCAACTTCCATCATTAACCACTTAAGATAAAGGATTTATATATACACGATATACATGTAACTTTACATAAGAAAGATATCATAAGTTCATAACCAAAAAAATATGAACCAAAACCAACTTCAATTAATTAGTTGTACCAAGCCCATCTTACACATCCAACATATTAGCATTTGGAAACTTCAAATCTCTTCTCGGCGAACTCCCCATACTTTTACTCGACGCAAAAACCTCCGCTCGTTTCTTCTTTTTCTTCACCATCACTAATTCTTGACTTTTACTCACGCCCGGAACAACTTTCTTCCGTTTACTCACTTCTTCTAGAAGATTCTTGTCCTCTAACGAGATCTTCACCCGTTGGAGTTGACCGTTTGAAGTAGGTGGAGATCGGTTCGGGGTGCATTTGGGAAATTTGTCTCTATATCTTACGAGACTAATTAAACGATGAAGTAATATGATTAAGTCGAGTATGTATCGATCCATTGTTTGTTTATTTGCGTGATATAATGTTTGTAGCCGGATAATGTTGTTACTCCCTCCTGTCTTCTTTCCAAATTCATTTCTGTCACATATTTAATATATTTAATCATTACTAAAAAAATGGGTTAATTTCATATTATAGTAACAATATTTCAAATGTGTTCCATCTAGGTTATTCAAATTTTATTTCCCTCTATAATAATAATCAAGTTTCAAAAGTGTTCTAATCATGTGAAATTTCCTTATATTATTGGTTATCAGGTCACCTTATTTAAATTTATACATAAAAAACCCGTAACTAAAACACTTAAGTTTATACACAATATGACCTGATAACTTACAATAGAAGCTAAATTTCACATGATTGGAACAGTTTTAAAACTTGGTTATTATTATAGAGTGAAAGCAAAGTTTAAGTGACCTAGATTGAACACTTTTTAAACTTTGTTACTATTTTATGAAATTAAACATGCAAAAAAGGAGTACCTATAGTAACAATGTACTTTAATATTTGTGGATTTAGTCGCTGTACAAACTTTTGTCCATTGGGTTATTTAAATATGGTTATTGTATCATGTTTGAGTCATTCCACAACCTGATGAAGCGACGACATGGATTAAACTTAATTTCAATTAGCCACATCAGCACATTGCCACTTTATCAGGTTGCCAAATGATCCAAATAAGAGACAAAAATTGGACCGATATTTATGAAATGATTAACATTAAATAGAGACAAATATGAAAATATATTATTATTTAAAAAAACTGCAATAATGGTCCGCACAGTGAAAAAAAAGGTTGCAATTTGTAGTGTACTTAAGACTTTTATTTAAATTTCTCGAAACGAAAAGTAAATAAATGAAAAGAATAAAAAAAACATGAGACAAGAATTGGTGACGTACCCGGTGTTGGCCCACTCTCCAACCCACCCAAAACCCTGATGAGCTCTGTGGGCACACAGACAAATAGGAGTAGATTAGTTGCCGTTTTAAAAAATAATAATAATAATTATATATTGTTTGAATAATTTATTTATAATAAATACGT
Source organism: Calendula officinalis (assembly GCA_963853835.1). NCBI lineage: Eukaryota > Viridiplantae > Streptophyta > Magnoliopsida > Asterales > Asteraceae > Calendula > Calendula officinalis. The sequence goes on from OY970824.1 coordinate 33,362,046, forward strand.
ACTTGGTGGTATCAGTAGCTACAGGAATGAGCCAATCAAGAGTCTTTTCCATTTCTGCCTTAATTTGAGGCATTGTCATCTGAAATATGCATCAATAAGACTTTATAATTACATTCCACACATGTAATTTTGAATTATACTACACACAATATTAAAATGTCTATAGTTAATACATTCTGTTCTAGTTTGACTTATAAATAATTAGTATGTCAAATATTATCAAAAAAAAAGTATATCATAACTATTTCAGTAAATCTAAAGTCTAAACATTTGAATAAAATCATTTAGGAAATTTAATGAATTAAAAATACAATTTGGGCGATCATGTTACTTTTTAAGCTAGATTGTTTTTTTATATGGAGAAAAATATGAACACATTATAAATAAATACTACTTACCGCATTTTTGGACTCGAGTGCTTGTAAACTGGACCGTAAACCTGCCTTAACACTAGCTGGTAAAGCATTATATAATGTGTCCCTCGTATTAGAAGGTAAAGATGTAGGACGAGATGCCTGCATCAAATTAATTATTTTATTAAAATTGAAACAATTCAGAAAGAAAAAAGGTAAATAAGATAGAAATAAGCTTTACAATGTTGTCCATTTGAGTGATTAAGTTAGCATAGTGTAAAGCAAGACCAGCATCACCTAATCTTTCGGGTCTTTTATTGCCATTCTTTGTTGAAATTGCACCTGAAAATTAACACTTATTATTTTTTTTACTAAATGAAAATTAGACTAGTATTTGTTGATTAATCACACTTAATACATGGGTTTATTTCATTGAATAGTAATCAAGTTTCAAAAGTGTTCAATCTAAGTTACTTAAATTTTACTATCACTTTATAATAATAACTAAGTTTCAAAATTGTTCCAATCATGTGAAATTTATCTTCTATTACAGGTTACCAGGTCTCGCCTTTTATAAATTTATATATAAAAGAAACCCATAATTAGAAACTTGAATTTATATATAAGATGACCTGATAACGTATAATATAGGTAAATTTCACATGATTGGAACAGTTTTGAAACTTGATTATATTATTATAGAAGTAAAGTTTGAATAACCTAGATGGAACATTTCTGAAACTTTGTTAAAATATTTAGAAATACCATTCTCGTGAAAAGCCTCGAGAATTGCTTGGTGGATGAAGGTGACAACATCTACAAGCTTCTCCACAATCTCTCCCAAACTTTTGGACCAAAGAGATTTCTTTTTCAAGTTCCTCACGAGTTTTGTTTGGTGCTTTAGCTCACTTTGTAATATCACAATACTCTCCTATTAAACAAAAATGTTAATAAAAAGTAGAAAATACTTTTATTAATTTGTTTAATTGGAAGAAATAAATATACCTTTTCTAGGAAGATGCAAAGATTCGACTTCCTCAAGCTTACGTCGGTAATCTTGTTCAAATCTATCCAAAGCATGGTATTCATGGTACAATTCCAACACATAATAATCATTCATTTTAAGAGCTGAAATTAAAATTAATATTTATTAAATAAGTAAGTAACATACACAAGTATGTTGAGCCAAATTGGCCAATTCTTGCATGCTTATTTCACCATCTTCTCTAACTTGTTTATTTGTTACACGCTCCGAATCCAATCTGCTTGGCTCATAACAACATATTTTAGTATTATATATAAAAAATATATAAATACAAGAATAAATTACACGAATGGTCCTTATGGTTTGTGCCTTATTACACATTTGATCCTTTAGTTTCATAATTACACCGGTAGTCCTTATTTCTGAAACTATTGACACGCTTGGTCTTTTACCTAAACAGATGATTATTTTTCCCGTCGAGTCTGGTCACGTGTGATGCATGAGGGGGTAAATCTGTTCTTTTCTCTTTCCTTTACCAATTTGAAACCCATAAAAAGCCATCGTCGTTATCAGACTTGATGGGAAAAATAAACGTATGCTTAGGTAAAGGACTAAGCGTGTCAATAGTTTCAGAAGTAAGGACCATTAGTGTAATTTATGAAACTTAAGGACCAAATGTGTAATAAGGTACAAACCATAAGGATCATTGGTGTAATTCACTCTAAATACAATTAACAAATTCTGAGATTTACCTTACAAAATATCGATTTAAGTTATGCCATTGTGGATCCTTGCACATATCTCCAAATCTAACGACTTCTCTACAGAAGATTTCAAATTCCTCTCTACAAAAAACATAAATTATTGACCTAAGAGTCAAACCAATATATGTGGCAAAACGGGCTGGTCAAACAAACCAACCCATTTAAACACATTGTTACCAGGTTGGCGGGTCGACCCATTTATCCACAAACCAACCCGAGCACAAACCGCGGGTCGACCCGTTAACAACCCGAACCCGTTTAATGGCATCCAATGTTTAATAACAACAAAATTACCTCTTATCAGCAGCTGCAATTCTTAACAACTCCTCCATATCAGTAGAAACCAAAAGTTGCACTCCTTTGGAATGCAAAATCTCTTTTTTAAGAATTTGAATATTGTCATCCGAAAGCGATTGAATTAAATTAGAGCCTTTAACAATAGTATTTGCAACTTCAAATGCTAAAATTGATACTTTATTCCCTCTTGATATTGTATTTGATATAAATCCACTATGCGAATTAAAATTTGTCACGCTGCTTCCCAATGTGTCTAAAACTTCAAGACCAACATTGCCAGCTTTACCTAGAAATGTGCTTACATGAGGTGCCTACAAAATTAAAAATAACTTTTTTAAGATTAATGTGATATATTTTGTTACAATAACAATTTGATTTTTTGAAAATAATGTGTTTACTAGCTATAATTCAGCCTTCACGTTAACAATCATCTTTATCTTTATTTTTACTAAATATAATACATTTGATACATATTTATCTAAACTTAATTTTCAGCCAACTTACTTGCTATTTCCGGAAATATTTACATATAGAAAAAATAACAGCGGGCCAAGGTTTCAAATACCTTCATGTTATTAGCAAGGGGTTTGAACCAACTGAGCTATTAGGATAAATGTTCATTATTTAAGTGCAATTAATTATGTACCATATTATTTTTATTAATCTCTAAACCCATATCATTCTATTGACCACCACCATCACTATCGCAAAATAAAATATACTACACTTCTAAAACAAATTAGCTACTAATTAAATTACGAAAGTCCAGAAATAGTCTACCAAAAAAATTAATTTAAAAATTCCTTTTTTGAGGCAAAGATTATTTTAAATTCTGATTTTATACTAAGATTTATTTAACGTCTTTTATTAACCGGGAAAGAAATTAAACATATACCTTCCCAGCCCTAGCAGGAGTAGATGGTTTCAATTCTCTTGAAATCGAGAAGAACAATTCACCCGAATCATACGATGTCGTTTTGCTATGATACACATGATCATCATCATTTGTGTAAGAAGACGATAATCTTGAATCATTATTATCGTTATCATTACTACTTTTATCATCATGATTAGTCTTCTTCTTATGGTGATTACTAAAACTCTTAACCGACTTCAATTTCCCTGAAAACCCTAAACTACCCCTATCACTGCCGTCATCCACCGCCGCACTCCGCTTCAACGTCCCTCCGGTACAAACCCCTCCCATTTTTCACTCACAGAAATATCGGTACGATTGTTCAATTTGATAATGTAACGAACCAAATCCAGAGTTCAGAACAATTTACAAAAACGAACGAACTCCAAGCCATATAATAGAATATGTGAATCACGATCCGTGAGGTTTGGGATTATACGAATAATAACAAAATTGCAAGTGGGAAGAAGGTGAAAAACGCGTTGATTGAGGTGTTTTTGTTTACTTTTTTTTGTTTGGTTGTATGAGGAAATGGGATCTGAAATTGTGAAAATGAGATTTGGAATTTGGGGGAAAGAAACAAACAAGAAACAAAAAGGAATTAAAAATTAGAATTAGAATTGGAATTAGAATTAGAATTAGGGTTTGACCGTGAGGTGAAGAAAGTCGTCTGGTTTTAGGGGTGGGTTGAAGTCACTGTCAGTCAGTTTCTTCTTCACTCCATTCTTAAACCTTTTTTTTCCACATTTGTTGACGATGGAACATAAAAAAAAAAATTCTTTATTATTTTTTACCCTTTCATACTCTATAAAGCGACAGTGTGGTTCGCGATAATATTTTTGAGGAAATTGGAACTCTAATGTTATTAAAGTAGGACGGTACAAACTAAAGTAAGAATCGAATGGAACCATAAAACTTAATTGGACTAGACCAAACATTACTGAATTCCAGTTCTCAGTTTAATCACCCTATAATACATTTGTGATACCAAATTTACTGTTCACATACAAATGATTAAAAAACTGAAAAAGTTATTTAAATTTTGTTGGTTGGAGTGGCTAGAAAGGTTTGGTGGAAGTCGTTGGCATCTTGCACACCAGTGTTCGAGTCCTATCTCAACTAATGTTTTGATCCCTTCTTATTGCCAATAGAGGAGGAGTTCGGACCTCCTTGCCAGTGGCCCCCTCCCCACACTTTCAGATTTTACATAATAAACTAACTATTGAATCTATATAATGTATAAACTTTACTTTACCACACTTATATTAATAATAATAATATCTATATATAAACTTTACTTTACCACACTTATATTAATAATAATATCTATATATAAACTTTACTTTACCACACTTATATTAATAATAGTATAAAGGTTTAAACCAAAATTGATTTAGATAATAATTTCATTACATGTAAAAATTTACGCTTAAAAATCTGTCGTAATGCGCTTTTTCATACAATAAAGTAATATTTATTACTGTTCAAAACCATTTGATTGGTTGATGGGTTTTCTAAAGTGTATAAGGCTATATCATTAGACGGGTGCCAATGGCACCGCCGGTTGGCACCGTCAATTGTCCGAGTCGAGTCGAGTCGAGCCGAGTTCTGCCAAGCTCGAGCTCGACTCGCCAATACAATTTATCCATCTCTATTAAATGGATAAACATGCACATCTTCTCAGTTGAGCAGGCTTCGGCCCACCAATACAATTTAGTCTCTTTGGCCCATCCTGCTATCGCCTGTTAAGAGTGGTATGACTGGTACCCGCCTCTTCGGCCGCCCCAGTCATTTGAATCATCCGTCTGTTGGAATGCCATTCTCGATCCCGCCATTGCACAACAATTCAAGTTAAGCCACTCATCTTCCTCGATTTTGCAACTAGCCTCGATTGCATCAAGCATGAGTATCCATCTTCACCTTGTAAATACACAACATCAATTCGAGGTACTTACAGTTTCATACGAGCAGTATCTTTTGGTCGTGTTTTGCTAAATATGTTTAATTTTCGTTTGAATCCTAACCCTAACTTACATGTATTTCAGTCGGTTGTTTGAATTCTAACAGAAGCAACTGTTTCATCATCTATCCACGATCATAATCATCAACCGGTAGTTCGAATGTGAACAGTTTCATCATCTATCCCTTAATGTTAATATGGTTGTGTGATTGCAGGTTTCAGTGTTCTCGAATTATCAAGTCATCAACAAGAGTTTTGACTGAAGAATATACCTAATTTATCAGTTAAGGTCTTCCCAAGGCTTTTTTTTTTGTATCTTTACAGCACAATAGCACATGAAATTAGTTTTGAGTAAAAAAATGTCGACTGGTCAACCTATGTAACTAAAAATTTACCATATGTAATGGTTGTTTGGTCAACCAGAAGTGGGACCTGGCCTGTTATGTCCGATTTCATTAAACAGATTGGGCAGGTTTTAGCTTTCGTTTTTCTTAATTTGATTACCTTTTATTGTCTTTGTTAACTTTAATAATTAAAATTATATTTTTTCGATTAAAAGAAACAGACGAGTTATAGCAACTGATTATTGGCTTAGGGTTGAAGGAATGCCAAATGTTTATGCAGGGAACTGCCGAATGAACCACTGCCTAATGTAGAATTTTTTTCAAAAATAGGCTCGATCGGAGATTGAATTTCACAAATAGGCTCGAATCTTTTTGATTTTCAAAAATAGGCTTTCCGCCTTCCCAGAGGCCGGCTTCCATTTAAAACCATGACTCCCCGAGGTCGGCTTCTTCTTGCTTGATGTGACCACGGGTTTTGAAGGACTCCACGAGTCCGGCTTTAGCATTGAAGGACTCCCCGAGTCCGGCTTTAGCATTGAAGGACTCCTCGAGTCCGGCTTTAGCATGGAAGGACTCCCCGAGTCCGGCTTTAGGCATGAGATTCCACTTATATATACAACACTCCAATACAGACTTCACACCAACACAACAAAAAAAAACGATACTTTCACCTTACGTTTCACCAAAAAAAACATACTTCACAAATCATAAAATCAAGAATGAGTTCATCGAATAACGAGTCACCTCCATATCACCCCGTGTATGATTCACCTCCTTTAGATGAGGCTGAGTTAGAATGTTTGATAGCTATGGATTACAATGAGGTGCATGCGGAAGAACTTGCAGACGAGGAGCAACTTCTTTGGCTTGATGCAGAGCAAGCTCAATATGAGCGACATACTCAAATGTTGCGTGAAATAGGACCACCGGTTATTCATCTCTGCAGTTAAAAGGGAGGTTTAAAAATTTTGACACGAGAAAGCAAAAAATGGTACGTTTAAAATTACAAGATAATATTTGTTCAATTAACTAAAATCATAATTTTTTGGTATTTTCAGCTTTTACCGCCTCGGTTTGTGAGGCAGCATAACCACCTCCTTCAGAAAAGACATTGCGTGATACGAAGAGGTGATTCTGTTGAAGTCATGGACCTCCATGCTACTCGATTTGGGGAAGTTAAAATTAGTGGTGATTTCAAGTATTTCATGCATGAAAACGAAATTCTACCGGATGAACTTTGTACTTTTATCATAAATGATGACTATCAGACTAATGGTAGAAATGTGATTTTTACTGTTAAACGTGAGAATGAATGATATGTAATATAGTTTGATATATCATGTTAAATAAAACTGGTCTTATCATATAAAAAAGTGCATTAAAAAAACTATTACATATTTAATAATACATTAACTTAAGTACGAAATAAATAACTAAAAAGCACACAATGCTTCTACACTCTTCTTTCTCCACTAAGATTTGGGCATCTGGTTCTGTTATGCCCTTCCCGGTCGCAAATTCCACAACGGTTTCTGCCAGATTGCGTTGGATCTGCCTGGTCCATCTCCATAGGGAACCTATTCACCTGTCTCCTCCCTCTTCTTGTGGAAATTCTTCCACTTGCGGCTCTCAATTCCCAATTCGGGTCGTTCCAGTAAAAGACATGGGCTAGCGGGGTAAAGGCTTTTCTATATTGACGTTGCCAATAGTGTCTTGTGTACACCCGATTCGCGAGAAGGTTCGGGTCATCACCTCTATGACGACAAACGGCAATAGCATGTGAACACGGAAATCGCATCATTTGCCACTTCCCGCATGTACAAGAACCATTTCCACCGTTGTAAGTCACCGTTTGATCGTTCCCACCACTTTGGCCCGGTTGAACCCTTGTCCTCACCCTGTACACGCCCTCCGTGTAGTCAAAGTTAAGAATATCGTGCTGTTGTCCATATGTGTCGCGCCTGGTGAAAAGATCCCACATACGCGGGGTTAGTGGCGTGTTATATTTAGACGCTTTCTCAGCACGCTCTCTGAAGAGGTTGACAGTTTTTGTGAATGTGAAGTCAACCATTGCCTTAATTGGGAGAAGCCTAGCCCCACGCAGTACATTGTTGTAACTCTCGGCGATGTTTGATGTCGTGTTCCCCCAACGTCTATGGTCTGTGTCTCCCAAAAGAGTCCACTTATCAACCCCGATCTCCTCCAGATACGCCCCCGCGGACTCGTTGATAGATATGAGTTCGTCTCTGGCTACCTGAAACTTACGCAACTCAGTCGTGGCACCCAGCACCCAACATAGTTGTTTCATTCGGTGGTTTTTGAAACTCTTGTGGAGGTTGCTTCTGACGTGCCTCAGACAATATCTATGAAACGCATTTGGCTCCCGCCACTCTTCAAGATTGTTCATTGCATATAGAAGCCCTTGGTGCCTGTCAGAAATGACACATAACCGACGTAGCCTGCCAGATTGTTGATTACGTTGATTGCAAACGTACTGCCGTAGGTTATTGAAGAACCATGCCCAATTTTCGTTTGACTCCTCGTCAACAATGGCATACGCGAGAGGTAGAATCTGATTATTCGCGTCTTTTGTGACGGCAGTCAACAGTTTCGCTCTGTACGAGCCTTTTAAAAATGTCCCGTCTACACAAATAACAGGCATGCAATACGGAAAGGCTGCGATAGCAGGTCCAAAAGCCCAAAAAATAGATTTAAAAATTTGCCGGGTGTCATCAGCACTCTCCCTCTCCCTAATTGACCACTGAACGATTGTGGAAGGGTTTGCCGCCAATAAAGCCTCAATGTACTTGGGCAACTCTGCAAAGTTGCTTTCCCAAGTCCCGAATAGCCTCTCTATAGCAATATGCCTAGCACGCCAAGCCTTGATGTAAGATATGTCAACGTGAATATTTTCTTTGACATCTGCTATAATGTGTTTTACCGGGAATGCGATATTGATCCTTACGTGGTGGAGGATTTTGGTGGCTATGAACTCGGACGTCAAACATCTGTTGTTGTTTCCAGAAACCGTACCCTGGTGACAATTGTGCCTGCCTACCCATTTTCGTAGTTGCAACAACCCTTCCTTCCGCTTCTTAGTTGCACGAACATACCATTCACATGGGGCGTCCGAGTTCGAGGGGTTGCTGGTGGATGTGTTTCGGTTAGAGGGGTTGCTGGTGGATGTGTTTCGGTTAGAGGGGTTGCTGGTGGATGGGTTGCTGGTGGATGGGTTGCTGGTGGATGGGTTGCTGGTGGATGGGTTGTTCCGTATTTTCTCTGGTTTAAGAGTAGAGCACCTAGCAAACCACCTTGTAGTTGAATTATCAACAACCCAAAGCTCTTTATTTTGGTATATATTCCAAGATCTAACCGCATCAATCATCTCTTGCTTGTTAGAGAAGAACATATTAATTTGTAAGTGGTAAGGCATGTTTGAGTTCCAAAATATTATTTCACCGTGTTCATCAGATATGGGGCCCTGCTCATCAACCTCAGTTTGTGCATTTCTTTGAAATTGGCTGTAGTCATACAAAGCCAATTGAGAAGGTTCGTCAACTTGCGGGCCGCCTTCATCCGCCTCACCGTTGTCATAAAATTCGTCCCTCGTGTCGTCAGATTGTGGCTCGTCTTCCGATCTATCCAACATGACATCTTCATTGTTGTCAAGGCCAAGATTGGTTGCTGGTGGAGGGTGCGAATTATCAAACGAGGGGGCAGTTGTCGATGGACCAGCCATGTTTGCGGACTCATAATAAGTTGGAGCTTCCGGTGCAGTTGGAGCAGTAACTTCTGATACTGACCAATGTTGCGTATTCACATACTCGATTTGTGGAGGTTGTGAGGGACCCATATTTTTCATATCCACAAAAATATGACCCATGAATTGTTCAGTTACACCGGCAACCAAGTATAGTGTCTCTAAGCTTTCATCACTTGTTATTCTTGAAACGTACTGCTTCTACTGAACGGTACTATATTTACGCATAACACTGACAATTACCGCCATTTGTATTTGTTACACTTACTTGAAGATCTAGAAGACTGCGGTCGATATAGTTGGGGTAGTGCTGTTCTGGCCAGTCTCTACCGAAACCTCTGCAAAGGAACTGATCCTAAACTATGGAACATTTGCGGGCCTATGAGTTTGCTTCAACTGTGGGCATGGACTAGGTTGCCCAATTTGTCACCGATTCTTTCCGATACAAATATAGCATTAAACGGAAAAACATTTGGTGCTAGGTACGTAATCCGATATCATTATATTAAAATGATAATAGCATAACTAATTTTCAATATATTAACATTCAGGTGGAATCAACCGCTATCATTCAAGCACCTACCCAAGAACTGTGTGACAGGGTATCGGTCATCGTTACAACATTTGACAAGCAGAGAGGTATTTTACTAGTTAAATCTAATCTACAAATGTAATACAAAGTATTGACCTATAACAAAATTTTGCAGGTCTTGTGGACTCCCTATGAACAATTTGCCCAAGTTCTATCACCAGTGTGTACATACAACCCGACTACCTGGTTATGTGTAACATATGTTATTCATTGGGAAGTAGTGGAGCAGTACTTACCCAACAGGGTATTAAGACAATTCAACGTTTTTCAAGGTATTCCAATGGCGCCCCTCTTTACTATAGCAGATCATAGGAGGTTACGTAAAGAGAGCCGTAGAGGAAACGCAGGTCTAGATTGGCGTGTGAAGCGTGCCGTTTATGTGACACATTGGAACAACCGTCTTGCTAATTCCATTACTCCAGACCAATGGATGGACATGCCAACAGCTTCAAATGATTATATGCCTTGGTACTTTCAGCGTACCGTAGGCTTTATTAGAAATCCAAGGCATGTTGGAGACAACTTATCACGTGGCCATAATCTGGGAGGAGCTTTAAATGTTGCGGTAATATTTCATAATAATGTTTATATGTACAATTAGTCATAATATATTAATATTTGATATAACATGTATGTAGGCTGATGGGTTAGCACATCTTCAATCGATGATGCAACCGTACCTGGGACAACAGGAGTTTCAGCCTGTTATAGGTGACATGTATCAACTGTCCCAGGATTACTTGTACCAGGCACATGAAGAAGAACGTCCAAGTTATTGGGCTCCTCGTGTGGCACATATTCAGCCTCAAGCGCCACAGCTGCCACAAGAGGAACTAATGCCGGTACCGAGATGGATGCGGGGGGCTCGTAGGGCCCAACAAACGCAGACAGAAGATGAGGGCCCATCAAACCGGGGGGAATCTAGTGCCCAACAAACACAAACCGAATATGATGCTGGTGCCGGTACATCATACCAAATGGGCAACAATCCAAGTTGGAACTTTCAACAGGGGGGGTCTAGTACGCAATTTCAAAACCAAAATGCACTTAATATGGATGGGATATCTCAAAATGATTTTATCTCGGATTTGTTTAGTACCCCCTCTGCGTATGCTCCCCAGCAAATGACAAACGAATTCGGTTTCACACATTCCCCTCATAGTTTTTTCGCGGGCCAATCTTCTGATCAGCCACCTAATAGAAACGTGAGTCCGATCCATCAGTTAGACATGAATATAGACCCAGCTCAACAAGATAATCAACAAAGGCCGACAAGAAACAGAAGACCACCGAATTGTGGGACAGGTGGAAGAAGGGGCCATAATCATTAGCTTATATTTTTGGCTAAAGTTGTATTATGAAATTAACTTTATATATATGTTTTGGATTACAAAAAACTATTTCTTTGCATTTTTAGATTGTCATAACTCTTTCATTACTTATGTTTTTGCTATAATTCTTTTTCATATGTTTACACTATCATCAATACTGCAACTATCATTTAGAAAGTTATATCTGAATAACTTAAAAGTGTACTGTATCAAGCTCCAAAGTTAGACATTTAATTTTTTTCAAAATTTTTTTTAATACTTTATTTTTAAATGACAAATAAACACTAATTTTGCATTTTCATAGATGAAATTAACTTTATATGTATGTTTTTGGATTACAAAAAACTATTTCTTTGCATTTTCAGATTATCATAACTCTTTCATTACTTATCTTTTTGCTATAATTTTTTTTCATATGTTTACACTATCATCAATACTGCAACTATTATTTAGAAAGTTATATCTGAATAACTTAAAAGTGTACTGTATCAAGCTCCAAAGTTAGACATTTAATTTTTTTCAAAATTTTTTTTTTAATACTTTATTTTTAAATGACAAATAAACACTAATTTTGCATTTTCATAGATGAAATTAACTTTATATGTATGTTTTTGGATTACAAAAAACTATTTCTTTGCATTTTCAGATTGTCATAACTCTTTCATTACTTATCTTTTTGCTCTAATTCTTTTTCATATGTTTACACTATCATCAATACTGCAACTATCATTTAGAAAGTTATATCTGAATAACTTAAAAGTGTACTGTATCAAGCTCCAAAGTTAGACATTTAATTTTTTTCAAATTTTTTTTTTTTAATACTTTATTTTTAAATGACAAATGAACACTAACATCACGATTTTATAAATTAATACCAAATACAATTGAAATTTTATTCCAAATCATCAAACAAAACCTCGGATCTAAAAGGATAAATTTCGGGTTGTGATTCTAAAATACGATAGCTATACAAATCACGAGCCATAAGTTGTCGATAACCCGTAGCGATCTGATTACTATCGACGACTCCATCTTGCTTGATTGATTTCCCAGTTACCAGATAATGCATAAATTTACAAACAAACACAGCAGAGTCTTCTTCCCTTCCTTGAGGTATACCTTTGGCGAAACCAAGATTCGCCTTAACTTGGGGGCTTCTTTCTTCATAGGAGAAACTCCTTTTAAAACTGGGCAAAACATCTCGCCAACGTTTTAGGGTTGCCTTAAGCACGTCATGGTTTATGGAACGACGGCAACTGCAAATTAAACATGTATCGTTGCTAACAAGATCCATCTGCACAAGCAACCAAACGTTATCATTTAAACGTAACGGGATGTATAAGACATCCACGTCCCCCCAAGCGGGGTAAGGTGTCAAACTGCCGTCTGCATATTTTACAGCATCTGATCCGTGAGGTGGTAAGAGTAGAGACTCAAACTTGGTAGGCATTATTGTCCATCGCTTATATTCTCCATTATTATAGCCAAGATACAATCGATAACGCATCCATCTTCTAACCCAACAATCTATATGCTGTAATAAATATACAATTATTTACATTTGAGATTCAATTAAAAATATGGATAATAACATAATTAAATTACGTACCGCACGGAACAAAACAGAGCTGGAATTCTCATCTAACAGGGTACTCCAAAACTCCCTAGGTACCTGTGTACGACCTAAGAATACAATATAGCAACAGGTTTCATTCCCGCGCCTATCCCCGGTCAAGTAAAATTCCTCTACACTCCTGGCCCAACCATACTCCTCAACCAAGTCGATTGTTTCTGGTTGTTCATTACGTATTGAGGAGTTTTGAGTTTGCTGCTCCACAACCGCCTCCTCCGCCGCCCCTTCATAAGCCAGGTTATCCATTTCACATATTGTACGTTGCATCTCGTCAATGATATTTTGAAGTTCACGGGCTCGAGTTCGTTGACTCATTTGGTCAATACTCTCTTCTAACATCTCAACCTGTAGTCGAAGTTCCATGATTAAGACTTTTTGACTTCGCCACATAGTATTAGAAATATGTTTTTTTTTATTTGAGATGTAAGGGTAGAAGTAATTTTTTTTTGGATGTTGTTATTTAACCCGGAGTGTGGAATTATATAGGAGTTTGTCCATGCCTAAAGCATGCTAAAGCCGGACTCGGGGAGTCCTTCCATGCTAAAGCCGGACTCGGGGAGTCCTTCAATGCTAAAGCCGGACTCGGGGAGTCCTTCAATGCTAAAGCCGGACCCGGGGAGTCCTTCAAAACCCGTGGTCACATCAAGCAAGAAGAAGCCGGCCTCGGGGAGTCATGGTTTTAAATGGAAGCCGGCCTCGGGGAAGGCGGAAAGCCTATTTTTGAAAATCAAAAAAATTCGAGCCTATTTGTGAAATTCAATCTCCGATCGAGCCTATTTTTGAAAAAAATTCCCTAATGTAAACCTAAATAATTAAATATATATTTTTTCATGGATTTTAGCATTTCCTAAGTGGTTGTGGTTCCGGATCCAAAATTTAGGAACCTGTACCCACTGGAATTGCAGGGGAAGTTCATTCACCAACAAAATATGGTATTTGGTATTTGCAGTCAATCAAGATGCCGAGGAAGCTTTTAAGTAGTCATTGAAGTTGATGTGTTCATATTATGTATCTGAGAATGTCATTGCTTCATGTTTGTGGCTAAAATTAGCAGTTCTATGTTCCAGGAAGCTCAAGTTGAACAACCCTAAATGAAAATAGATATGAGTTTTCCGATTGAATGCGAGCTGATAAGGTTTCTTCTTCCAAGTCTCAAGCTTGCAGCTGCTCCCTAGCTATATAACTTGATAAAAAAAACACTTGATCAATGTGAGACTGCAATCTGGTAACTTCATCTTATGTTAAATTAATATTAGTATAAATGTTTAAAACTAAATTTTGAACTTTGAATAGGTTGTGGCATCTCTTGGCATATAAGATACTATAAGTTTTACAGCTGCAGAAATATATTGGCTTGACATTCTAGCCCAAACCATCAGGTCTTATCATCTTTCACATATAATTATGTTCTAGCCGGAACATAAATTTACAATTGCAGGGCTTGCAATATTGTTAAGCTCTGCATGGCTTCAAAAGACCAGTCAAATTTTATTTAAATCCACAATATAAAGTCTTAATTTTTTTGTATATATGTTGATTAAGTTGTTAAAAAAATGTTCCATTTTTTTCTGTTTTGATGTAGGGTTGTTTGCATGACTTGTTTATTAAAGTACTTCAGAGGAAGAAGAGAACTCAGATGCAAAAGCCAGAGAGGTATATAAACGTGCATTATCATTAGCTGAAGCGCAACAAGAGCACACCATTTTTTGCAATTTAGGAAACTTTTGCAGACAACAAAAACAATATGAATGTGCAAAAGCCATGTCTACAAAGACATTAGATTTGCACGTGGTTATGCTTGTACATATAACAATTTTGGGCTTGTATTTGTTGCTGAAAGATGATGGGAAGAAACAAAATTCTGATTTAGTAAAGTGAGTCAGGTTGAACCGCTTTTAAATGCTGCTGAAACGAATATGATCAAAGTTTCAGTTAAATGTATTGTATGTGCACTACTTCTTAATTAGCCTTTGTAATGTGGTTGATGTTAATGTTAGCCTTTTGTTATGGTAGTGTACAAAATTCATATATATAGTTTGTTTTTGCAATTTTGTTAATTGAATCTTAACTTTTAACAAATAAAAAGTAAATATGTTTGTTAAAACTACTTAAAAAATCTTACATAAATTACTTAAACAATTTTTTCCGTATGTTAATAGTGTCAGGCACAACATTGCTTAACTGAAATCCGTCAATTTTTGAAGTCTGTATCCATGTGAAACGGGTCGTTCATGTAACGGGTCAAAACTAGGTTAACAGGCCACGTTGGGTTTGACGTACCATGTGAAATGACCCTTAACACATTTTGTCCAAAATTGCTACAAACACCGCGTCAACTACTGCATTATGATGACGATGATGCAGAAAACTATTAGCAAACTTCCTACTATCTTACTGAAGAAAATAAATTTGATTGTTACCATGTCCATTCTACAAAAACAACAAATAAGTAATGAGGAGCAATATAGAAGTGTTTGGTTTAGTACTATTTTCAAAATTTATATAGATTTGAAAAAATATTTAAGGTTTTGAGTCCATTAAAAACCCGGACATTGAAAGAGTCTTCATTAATCTTTTAAACTTTAAAAAGTACAAATTATCACCACCACCTACCATCGGTGGCCGCCATCGCCATTACCACGACCACCACAATCTCTACCACCGCCATTTACCATCACTATGCACCACCACTCACCATCACTATCTTCACCACCATCACTATCGTCATAAGGTACCGCCACTAGAGTACCCGCCGCCGCATTGCGCGAGTACCCTGCTAGTCAATGTTGAATGATGCAAGTATGATTACTAAACAATTAAACTTACAAAAAATATCATCTAAAAGTTAAAACATAAAAAACTTGTAAAATAATGTTTAAACAGAAAATAAATGTTACTCATCATGATGTTAGCGAGACTACAAAATCAATCAAACTAAAATCAACACAATGAAAAATGTTTAATTTTGGGTGCTGGATTCAACACAGTGGCATTAAAGTTAAGCCAAAGAGTCAAACTTCAGCCCCTTAATATTCACAACAAAAAAAACTTATCGAAATTATAAATTAAAAAAAACGATTAAAAACCATTAAATTGTTGCACTCAGGATGAAAAGGACTTGTTATAATCAAAATCAAAGATCTTTCAATCTCATTCAAACATCTCATCATCGTGCAAACTTTTTATAAAATAATCGTAAATGAACATAGAATTTCAATACGAACATTCAGAATGAGTAGGAGGTTTGTTAATACAATCATAAATTGTATCGGAATAATTAAACAATCATCATTATGCTCGCCAAAAGGTCAATTTCTAAAAATTAACATCATAAATTACGATTTTAAAACCATCAGAAAGAAATTGGATAAATACATCAGCTTATCACAGCTCTACAAAAAAGCATGATTCAGATGACCGTCGTGAGAATTGACTCCAAATTCGTCATTTGGTTTCAAAATCAATGAATTTAAAACATACAGCAGCAACTCGAGTTTGTTTTACCTGAAGAGAATAGTGTTTGATACAAGTGAGAGTTGCTTCGTCAAATAGATGAAGGAGATGTTTTATAAAGGTGATTAGGGTTTCATCGGAATCCTGTAAACTGAAGCAGATCAAAAGCCCATTATATGTGTGTGGCAAGGCCCAAATCTTAAAAAACATGGCCTAAATACACTTAAAACATTTAATAATTAATTATTTATTTATCTTACTACTTACTAATGCATTTAGACCTACTTTTTTTAGTAAGTTTAAGGAGCTCCTTAATTTTAAGTTTAAAGAGATTTTCACTTTTAGTAAGTTCTTTAACTAAAAAAATAAAGTGTTTCTTACAGGATTCGAACACAAGACATCTCCTAAGTAGTCACTGTGTGTTAACCACTTCAACTACTTGATTATTTTAATTTATTCCAGATACTAATATATATAAGCTCTAACGTCACCAGAACTCAACCATCATTTCTCTATTTAAAAGGCTCATATTTACTTTCACAAAAAAGCTAATTTCGGATCTAATCCTACCATCACTAATGTCAGCACCTACCATCACTACGCACCACCACTCATCACCATCGCTATTATCACCACCACCGGTATTGTAGTCACTTCGAAATATAGTTACGGGTACTCGCCGCCACATTGCACGGGTACCCTGCTAGTTTTATTTTAATCTCTTAAACTTCAAACTTTGGAAATATAGTTAAAGCTTATAATAATGTTAAATACAAAATTACAACAAATAAAATTTATTTCTCTTCATCAACACTAGGGTAAATATCAGATATTGTCCATGTGGTCTTGATTTTCTGCTTTTTTATCCCTAAACTTTTTTTTTCGGGATTTTTATCCTCGTACTCTTTAAAATTCTGTTTTTATGTCCTTCCGTCCAAATTGACTGTTAAGTAACGGAATATGCCAAAAAAGTAAGGGTAGTTTCGTCATTTTCCTTTTTCCCTTTTCAGATTTTCTTTTTTGTTTCTTTTTTTTTTCATCTTCTTTTTCTTTCTTCTTCTTCTCTAAAAAAAAACCCTTCTTCTCCACACCATGTCACGAATTTAGATAAATTTTGAGGTGTATCTTGAAAATACTTTGAATTCAAATCACGATTAAATCTTTTTAAAAATCAAAAACCTTTTCTTCTTTTTTTGCTTTGTAATTCATTCCAACAATTTTTACCCCATAAATGAGGTTCACAACGTTTCGACAGAGTGTTGCGTGAAGAATAACAGAGACGATGCTTTGACATGTGAAGAATTGAAACGTTGTGTCTCCGCCTCTCTCTCATCCGTCTTCATCTACCCCGGCGATAACAAATCTGCAACATATTCCGTTCATTTTCCGGCGAAAACAGATCTAGGGTTACTCAGGCGGCGGCGATGTGTTCTCCGGTACATATCTCGTTTGGTGTTCGCTTTCCGGCGATATGCTTGTCTTCCCGCAGCTTCAACTCAGCTTCAATAGGATTGTTTAAACCCACCGGCCAACACAGCTTCAATTCGACTTTATTGGGTTTCACCATCTGATCTTGGCTTCGATTTCGAGGTACTTACAAGTTTGCTTGTTTATAAGGATGAACATGGCAGATTGCCAGATTATGTGTATTTTGGGTTGATTGGGTATTTTGGGTTTAGTTCAGTAAGAAGAAAGAAGATGTATAATTCTTGAAGCATGAACTCTTTTTGATGATATGGGTGACTTTCATGGTAGATGATGATGATAAGATTAGGGTTCTATTAAATTGGGGGATTAGGGTTCCAGTTTTATGATGATGAAGAAGAAAGGTGTGGAAAGACCAAAATACCCTCACATGTTTAGTATGTGGGGTTAATTAACAGTCAAATTTGGACGGAAGGATATAAAAACAGAATTTTAAAAGAGTACAGGGACAAAAATCCTGAAAAAAAAAATTTAGGGATAAAAAAGCAGAAAATGCAAGACCACAGAGACAATTTCTGATATTTACCCTCAACATTATAACTATACAAAAAAATTTAAATAATGATGGTAAATTGTTGTTAGTAGGTTGAAGGTCATCGGAGCGACGTAAATGTATGTCTTTAAAAAGTTTGGTATTCAATTATTAATTCTCGTGATGTATAACAACTTTAATAAATAAATAAAGAAAATGACCAAAGTTAACTTTTATTTTTTTTGTTCATAAATAAACGATCGTCCATAGGAGTGTAATCGAGTCGAGGCGAGCATAGTTATCATGCTCAGGCTGGAGTTGACAATAAAAAGTTGAACTCGATACTCGATGAGCCTCAATTCTTAAGAACGAGCTCAGTAAAGGTATCGACATCTTCGAGCTCGGCTCGAAACTTTTTGTTTTTTAATAAGGAATAGTATAATTAAGAAATGGGGTAGAATTAAAAAAAACTCCTTATAAACAAAAGATACATGTTTACATATGTAAATATGTATATGTAAAGGTTATAAAGGTAATTCGATGGAAGTTCGATGGCGAGCTGAGTATTAGGGAATTCGAGTAGCTTGAGCTTGACTCGGTTTACAACAAGTCGATTCCAAATATTTTTTGAGTCGGTCTCGAATAATCACGAGCTATCTCGGCTCAATTACACCCCTAACCGTACGTACCGAGCAGACTGATATAAGAATCAAAATAAGTATCCACTAATGATTAAACAATGATGACTAGCCTTCCCATGCAATTTAAATTTTCCATAACTTATTAACAAAAGGAATATCATTTTGGGACTTCTTCTTTGTCTTTTTTACCAACCTGTCAAACTAATAGACCACAAAAATGGCCGGCTCACATTAGTTTCTTTCCATTGAAAAAAAAGTAAACCATAATTTTAAAAGATTCATTGTTAACATTTGGCATATGTGTATGTATATGTGCGAGTGTCTATATATATGTGTACATGTATGCTAATTAAGTAACTTAGAAAGAGTATTTGTTAAGAGAGAAAAGCATAAGAGTTTTGATAAGTATGGAGGACCCGAAGCGAGTAGAAGAAGGGTTCGGTCACGCTTCAAGCGTCGTTGAAGAATATGTAAAAACCGAGACCAAAACGGCAACCGAAGAACATCAAGATATGAAAGGTGGCGAAACAAGGATGTTGCCAAAGGAAAAAAGTAAGAGGGTTGCAACTTTGGATGCGTTTCGAGGTCTAACCATTGTAGTAAGTTATTTTATGGTTAAAAATATTACTATTTAGTAATTGAGAATATACTTATGTTGTAAGACACTACAAGAAAAAGTGTACCATATAATAAGTGTCACTAATATGAGTAAAAAATCATAGCTAAAAGTGTCGATTTAAAATAAGGGACACACTTTGTGTTTCACGTTTTTTTAGGCAAAAGATTATAATAACGATTAAATTAGATTAGTTAGATGGTTAGTGGGAAATGAGTCCCACACTTTTTGAATAAAATGGAGTTAATGATGAACACACATGGGCGAGCGCGTCCCCTCGCGGCGCGTGTTATCCTTTCTCGCATTCTCACCCTTAATATTCATTTTCAAATGAACTCATTCCTAATACTTCCTCCAATTCAAAATAAGTGATGCACTTTGAGTTTCACGGTTTTTTAGGTAAAGATTACAATGATGATTACATTAGATTAATTTGATGATTAGTGGGGAATGAGTCCCACACTTTTTGAATAAAGTGGGGTTAATGATGTTTAAATGTAAAAAGTAAGGGTAAATGAGTCATTTTAATTTGTTAAAGTAGATAGTTATGAGTGAGGGTCCCATTTTTTTTTTGTCAAATAAGGAAATTTTTCAAAGTGTATCACTTATTTTGAATCACCTAAAAAAAGTGTATCACTTATTTTGAATCGGAGAAAGTAATATAAATGATAAAAACAGATGGAAATATAACACATATTTGGGTTATTTTCAGCTAATGATACTAGTCGATGATGCCGGAGGGGTATACGAGCGAATAGATCATTCACCATGGAATGGTTGCACGTTGGCCGATTTCGTGATGCCATTCTTTCTATTCATTGTTGGTGTCGCAATTGCTCTTGCGCTTAAGGTATGTGCAAGTACAACTATGTATTAAACTTATCGCCCATCATGAAATTTTATAACAAATTGTCGCATGTGCAGAGGGTTCCAAATATTAAGTATGCCGTGAGAAAGATTATCATAAGAACATTGAAAATGTTGTTTTGGGGAATTTTATTGCAAGGTAATATTTATTGAGAAAGATTTCATTTAAACACCATTAGAAAATAATGATAGATGTGAAAGGTTAAAAACAAAAGCTAATAACAACAACAAAAAAGCTTAAATGTAAAATAAAATAAAAATATTCATCAACTATTAATAATAAATAGTAAAAACATTTAGTAAATATTATTATGTACAATTGTGTAGGAGGATACTCTCACGCGCCAGATGATTTGGCTTATGGAATTGACATGAAGAAGATTAGATGGTGTGGCATCCTTCAGGTATACTGATAATTCTTAATTTTTAGAAAAGAAAAGTATTCTTGTTTATAAAGAGCTACCGTAATAGGGTTGAATTATGTATGTGATGTACACGATCTAACTATTGTCATGATCATTTCTAAATCTTCTCATGCCTAGTTAATAGTAAAGTTTTGGTTGCATTTTCCACATTTTCAAATCTGATGATTTAGATTTAATCCATCACAACACATTTTTGCTACACGTATTGTCAACTATACGCTTTTAAATGCGTGAATATGCCCAAACTTTTTCATATAATCAATGTATTTGTTGTATTATGATGTACCAACATTGTGCAATGTTGTACATTCGCGAAAACATTACTTTTACATCTCATTCTCCATATAAAATGCATTTGATGGCGATTCTAAGGATTGTATCATCTTTATTTTTTATATTTTTTATTTTTTTGCAGAGAATAGCATTGGTGTACATGATTGTTGCTCTAATAGAAGCTTTGACCACAAAGCTAAGACCGACACTTATAGAGGCTGGTCACTTCTCCATTTTCTCAGCTTACAGGTGGCAATGGTAATCACTAAATCTCAAATTCTCAATATATTATCCTTACTTAATTAACTTTTTCAAGTCTATAATGTAAGTTTAGGAGCAACTTAAAATCAATTGGCTATAAAAGAAGTAGCATAAGACCGGAGACCCTTATAACCATAAACCATATTAAGGGTTCATTATTTCTTGAACGTGAGACATTACTCAATACGTCCCCTCACGTAGTCACGTGTGACGTTCGTTTTTTTCGCGCCTAATACGAGGATATTTGTGAGTTACGTGGAGTCCGTGTGACTTTTGATCAACCACGAGTGAACCTTGTTTAGGGTTGAGCGTGGTTTAGAAACCGAACCGAACCGAAACCGGAAACGATAAATTTTCAAAACCAAAACCGAACCGATTGTTGGAAATTTTTTGGACATCTATAATTATATATTTTGTTATATATGATTAATTGTTGGTATGTCCAAAATATAGTTGTGGTGAATGAGATATCGACTCTCAAAGTGGGGTGTATGGAACAAAGAAATAAAACAAATGAACTAGTGGGAACTTGAACCTATCCACTCGTCTCCCGGGTTTCATGGGGGTTCGGTTTTTGCCACTCGGTTTTTTGCCACTTGATTTAATGGAAGTATTCAAATAATAATATTGATAATATTATTTATATTTTTAATGTTTGTCATTAAAATATATTTGAATTAGTGGTTTCATTTCTTTGTAATGAATTGTGTTGAATTGGATTAATGGCATTAATGTGTGTCATTAGACCTTGGACCAAATTCTAGTATAAATAGAAGATGTGTGGTTCATTTGTAGACACATTCTTGTGAACACCAACACAAATTCATATACTTTCATGCTCACTTACAAGCATCACATATGCTCTCAATTTTAGTGATCCCTAAACACAAGAACTTTCGCTAAGTGTTCGGGCTTGGATCATATTCGGTAGTGTAAAACTACTCGGTTGTTTTACCCTGGGAAATAGACAACGAATCTATTTTAAGGGGATCGTGAATTTCACGAGACTCAACCAAAACTCTTTTCATCTTTGTTTCTACATATTTTTGTTTCAATCTTGTATTTTTTAGTCATTTCCCAATTGTATTGTATTTTATTTAATGAAAATTAGTATTAGCTCCTACACCGATTACATGTTTTCGGTTTTGGTTCAGTTCAGTTTTGGTCCTGTTCGGTTTCGGTCCGGTTTGTTTTAGCCCAAATGCTCTTTACTTTCGGAAAACCGAACCGAAACGGACATAACCGAAACCGGAAAAATGAATATTCAAAACCGAAACCGAACCCATTACATATGTTCGGTTTGGTTTTCGGTTTGGTTCGGTTTTTTCAGCCCAAATGCTCACCCCTACTTGCTCTGATACCATGTAAATTTGTTGTGTTTCATTTTAAAACCAATTGGTTGCAAACACATTACAGATTCATTGTTTGTCCAATGTGTGCTCAACATATATATGTCATTTGATTTTGAATCTCGTGTTCAAAACTAGGCTCGGAGGGTTCATCGCGTTTCTTATTTACATGATCACCACATTTTCTGTATATGTTCCGAATTGGAGTTTTACGTTACACCATGATGATAAACCGTCAGAGAGTTTCACCGTAAGTTTAAACCATCATAATTTACCATAATTTTAAGAAAAAGAAAAATAAGTGTGTATTTAGAAACTAAGCAATTTAAATTGTTTGTTGTTACAGGTTGAATGTGGTATGAGAGGCCATTTGGGTCCTGCTTGTAATGCGGTTGGTTATGTCGATAGAGAAGTTTGGGGTATCAATCATCTTTATTCCCAACCTGTATGGAGTCGATTAAAGGTTCATTTTCATATAACATAAGTTAAAAAAAGAACACTCAAAAACATTTTAATATTTTTTTCTTACATTTTTATATTTACCGAGTTTTCGGGGTTCTTAAAATTACAGGCTTGCACTCTTGACTCTCCAGAAGCTGGTCCTCTCCGTCCAGATGCCCCCAACTGGTGTCGTGCTCCCTTCGAACCCGAAGGCCTATTAAGGTATGCACAAAAGCAACAAAATTTAATTTAATACACACATTACAAAAAAGGCGATTTACAAACACTAACACAGATTGGTCCTGTTGATTTCTTCGAATTCTCAGTATTCCAAAACCACGTTGGTTCTAAGAACACCGTGAATTTAGCCTTTAAAATCGATTCAACTCAAGAACACAAGGAGAAAAAATAAAATTTCATAAAAACTCAAAAAAAGTGAAAAAGCATCTCAAACAAACCCTAAAATAAGCCTAAATTTTTGAATTGGTCTAAAAAGACAAACAAGCCGAAAACAAAGTCCAATAATTAAACAAAAAACATTAAAATGCAATGCCACCACGTTCTCTTTGTTGCAAGTTTCGATTTGACTGGTCATGAACCTGAAACGGAGCCTCATAGATAAAGTTATACCCATTTTAGTACAACCATGTTTTTCAGAAGATTTTGGGCCTCAAGGAACAAAAGATCCCGTTCTTCTACACTTTGGCTGCATCACATTGTTTCTATACATGTTTTATTTTATGCATCATATAACAAAACTTATCTTTAAATCTAATTGCAGTTCAATCTCGGCAATTCTATCTGGTGTGATTGGCATTCACTATGGACATGTTTTGATACACTTTAAGGGGCATGCAGAGCGGCTGAAGCAATGGGTCTCAATGGGTTTTGGGTTATTGATCATAGCAATAATTCTTCATTTTACAGATGGTATATATATATTTTCAATATAATTAACCAATTTCGGATTCCTGACATCTTACAAAAAATTTAATTTATGTAGCGATTCCTATTAACAAGCAGCTCTATAGTTTTAGCTACGTTTGTTTCACTGCTGGAGCTGCCGGATTAGTGTTTTCAGTTTTTTACATCTTGGTAATGAAATTTTTACATCTTCGTAAATAATTTAGTATGTTAACATGATTTTTTTCAACATGAGTAAATTACACAATTAATCATTTAGGTTTGTAGCATATTACAAATTGTCGTCTGAACTCTGAAAGATGTCATGCCTAAATGACGCTAATACCCTTCTACAGAGATGGATTTAATGGGCAATAGCAAAAAGACCAATTTGCCCTTATGTGCATTGCACATGGGGAGATTTAACGGAAAAAGTTAACACGGTCTTGCCTAAAGGACCAAACGTGACAAAAGTGTCAACATAAAGGACTATCCTTGTCATTTTTTAAAGATTAGGACCAAACGTGAAATCTGGTATCAACTTAAAGGACCATTTGTGTAATTAACTATTTATTTTTCCCATCAAGTATGGTCACATGTGATACACGAGGGGTAAATCTGTCTTTTTCCCTTCCCCATCACCAATTTGAAACCCATAAAAATCCGTTTGTTTGACGGGAAAAGTTAACGTGTCTTTAGGTAAAAGACAAAACGTGTTAATAGTTTCAGAAATAAGGACTACCATTGTAATTTATGAAACTAAAAAACTAAATATGGTATATGGTATAAACCTAAAGGACCATTTGTGTAATTTACTCTTTCAACATAAAATTATTTTTTTGGGTTTTCTAATTCTGACTTATGAGTTGCTTCAGATCGATGTTTGGGGAAAACGAACACCATTTTTGCTCTTTGAATGGATTGGAATGAATGCAATGTTGGTTTTTGTACTCGGAGCACAAGGCATTTTAGCAGGGTTCGTAAACGGATGGTACTATGAAAATACTGATAGAAATCTGGTAACAAAGTTTTAATTAGCTAAAGATACAACTTTTTGTCATTAAGTTCTAACGTATATATTATTGTTGTGTTTTAGGTAAACTGGATACAAGATCATATATTCATTAACGTTTGGAACTCTGAAAAAGTTGGGACACTTTTATATGTGATATTTGCTGAGATTACATTCTGGGGGGTGCTTTCCGGTATTTTACACAAATTTCGTATATATTGGAAGCTTTAAAGAAGGATTTACGAACTTGTACTAAAAATTTCTGTTTTAAAAATACAATTTTCTAGAAGTTTGAAGCATTGATTTATATAGATATTTGTAAGTTTATGTATGTGGAAGAAGATCTCTACCTACAGAATCACTATTTACATATTCCCTTTGTCGTATCCCTTGTGTTGAAGGCATTTGATATCATTGTTGTTGTTTGTAACGTTTATGTAGTTCAGTTTTTACATATGCACAGGGCGGTACCAGATAAATTTTTAAAGGTGGGCAAAATTTTGGAGTGCAAGTCAGGTTCTTTGAGTGAAGTTTTATTTAAAGTCAAATTGTAAACCAAATCAAATAAGTTTTAGTTTGAAGAAAGTCTAAACATACACTAAATTAGTCAAAATGAAATTTCATGTGTTAGTTAATTCGAGAATAAAAATTCTAAAACTTAATAATATAAAAAATAGATTACAATTTTTTATAGTGGTAGATTTCATATACAAAGTTTATGTTCTTAACTCATATTCGTATTCAGTGTTGTTATAGCGTTTAAGTAAGTTTTTAAAGTGTTCATATATAGATGATGTGGACTAATATGTCACTGGATAAAATATATGTGTGATCAAATAAATGATAAGCATAATATTTTTAAACCAATAATTCTAGGGAAGAATGAATCAATAGAAAGAAGATATTAATAGGAAATAGAGTAAAATAAACGTTAAAACGGGGGAAAAAAAGATTTAAAAAAATATATATGCATATGGAAGGGATTTAAATTAAATGTTATATGTTTTAAGATAATGGATAAAATATATGTGGACTAATATGCATATATGTGTGATCAAATAAATGTTATATGCATATATAGATGATGTGGACTAATATGTCACTGGATAAAACATATGTGTGATCAAATAAATGATAAGCATAATATTTTTAAACCAATAATTCTAGGGAAGAATGAATCAATAGAAAGAAGATATTAATAGGAAATAAAGTAAAAGAAACGTTAAAACGGGAAAGAAAAAAAAAGATTTAAAAACATATATATGCATATGGAAGGGATTTAAACTAAATGTTATATGTTTTAAGATACATGAGTTAGCCACTGAGCTAATATATGACGTTTATTAGTTATCGCTCATATATTATGTATATTTGGATGAACCAAGCCAAAAAATGAACCGACCCCTAAAAAATTTATACTAATCGGAAAAATTTTGGGGTGGGCAGATGCCCGCCCTGCCCGCCCCTTGGTACCGCCCTTGCATATGCAGCATTCAAAAGCTTTAAAAAAGGAAAATCATGTTATGAAAACCCCAAATCGTTGGTAAAAATATCAGCACTTCGAGAAGTACACGATAAAGTTATAACTTCGTTGGTAAAAGTACACAATTAAGTTACCGATGAAAGTTAGTCTCTGGTAAACCATGATTTTATTTGATTTTGGTAAATTGAATTACGACTCATTTTGCGAGTTAACTAATCCCATGTGACTACTCGTTTTATGTGTAGCCCAGAGTTGGAGCAGGTGAACATTCATGGTCACATGGGGGTATATATATACTTCCTCCGATTCAAAATAAGTGATACAATTTCCTTTTTGGGGTGATTCAAAATAAGTGATAAACTTTAAAAAATTACCTTATTTTACAAAAAAATGGTGGATCATCACCCATTAACTATCTACTTTAACAAAGTCAAATGACCTCTTTATTTTACTTTTAAACATCAATAACCACACTTAATTCAAAATGTGTTGTATTCATTTCTCACTGACCATCCAATTAATCTAATTTAATCATCATTATAATCTTTTGCCACAAAAACCGTGAAACCCAAAGCGTATCACTTATTTTGAATCGGAGGAAGTATATTTTGCTCAATAGGGATTGAACATAGGACCTCCTAGGATTTTAACCATTATTGAGACCAAATTCAACCACTAGGTCATCACCCTTGTAGTTAACTATACATGACTTCTAACAACAAACCAGTTATATTTTTCGGCCGAAAAGTTACACATTTGTTGTGGCAGGCCGTATTGCGGTGGATTGAATTGTGGTTGATTATATGGTGTTTGATGGTATTGTGATTGAGTGAATTGTCTTTTGGGGACTTGACTAGGGATTTGGTAATGTTAACGAAAATCGGACATTTGTGCATTTAAAGAGGTTGGTGTTCACAAGTTTAAAGAAGACGAACGGGTTTACAACGAGTTCATGTAGATTAAAGGTTGTATGAGTTGTTTGGGTTGTTTGACATTTTTGAAAAATGTGATTGAATAACATAATAGTTTGAGGTGTGATTTTGGTTTGTCTTTTAGGTGTTGCGATATACTTTCTCCGCATCAAAATAACCGAATCACTTTAAAATTTATATTTTTCGAGGTAAAATAAAGTAATAAGAGATTCGTGGAAAAAATAGGGTAATTAGAATGGATGATCCCCACACCTTTTACTATTTGTTGCTTTTCTAATGGTGAAAAAATTAAATATATGAAGATGACAAAAATGGATGGGACCCCACACCTTTAATGATGTTTAAAGAATGATAAGTAAGGGTGCAAAGGTAATTTTAAATAT
The DNA here is from genome assembly GCA_963853835.1 of Calendula officinalis. Taxonomy (NCBI): domain Eukaryota; kingdom Viridiplantae; phylum Streptophyta; class Magnoliopsida; order Asterales; family Asteraceae; genus Calendula; species Calendula officinalis. The sequence continues at coordinate 33,389,977 of OY970824.1, forward strand.
AAAAACTTACCTAAAAATGGAAAGTTTTCAAAAATAGTAGTTTGGTATTAGGAAAGCTTAAGGGGTAAGGAATGGAAATGGTATCTATTGAGGTTGCTTGGTATTAGGGTTTTGCTTGCTATAAAATTTCAACTCACTGAAAATGAAGAAAAACACTTTTTTCATTTATGTTTTTCTTTTTGTTCTTTACAAATTGCATATATCACTAACTTGGAACATGCATAAGTAATGTATGATGTTGTTATTATGATAATGGTGTTGTCGCTGATTATTGTTGTTTTTGTAATTTATTGGTTGTGTTATTGATGCTTCTTTGCTGCCATTGATGTTTCTTTATTGTTTTTGTAATTTATTGCAAGATAAATCAATCATGAAAATTCCTTAGTATTTCGATTTTCATTCCCTTTTCCATTACCCAATATGAATCTAGCATACCCTTAGTCTTACCATCTGATCTTATTCACAGTCCTACTCATTAAATGAAAATATACGTAATAATATTAAAAGAGATAATTAATAGATTATACATCTCATTAAAAAATATTGTTATGTAACTCCAAAATCTTATGTTAAAAATGTCGGAGGGAAATGATAAAAATAAGGAACTAATCCCGTGGATGTTTTTCTAGATCCAAAATCAGTCTCCTTCCCAGTCTCCCACCATATAAATATCTCTGCACACAGTCTGTCAAATTTAGATCTTTCCCAACTCTCTTCCAACTGCCCCTTCGTCCCCCCAGTTTCCATCGCAAATCCTCCCATTTTCCCCTGAATTCCCAAAAATTCAACGAAAATGAGAGAGATCTTGCACATTCAAGCTGGTCAATGCGGCAACCAAATCGGTTCCAAGTTTTGGGAAGTCATCTGCAATGAACACGGTATCGACGCCACCGGCCGGTACACCGGAACCAAATCCGATCTACAACTCGAACGAATCAACGTTTACTACAATGAAGCTTCCGGCGGCCGTTACGTTCCGCGTTCTGTCCTTGTGGATCTGGAGCCTGGTACTATGGATAGTATTAGATCTGGTCCTTATGGACAGATCTTCCGGCCGGATAATTTTGTGTTCGGGCAATCCGGTGCCGGAAATAATTGGGCGAAGGGGCATTATACGGAAGGGGCGGAGTTGATCGATTCTGTTCTTGATGTTGTTCGTAAGGAGGCTGAGAATTGTGATCTATTGCAAGGTATGTAATTACATGCTCTTACACTGTTTATGAGCTTATTTTACACTTGTTATGAACATTTAGGGTTTCAATTCCATGTGTTGAAGACGATTGATATTTCGTTGACCTTGTATCATATTTGTTTGAGTTGTAATCGTAATAATGAGTCATCAGTGATCTAATACTCCGTATATCAGATACAAACTCGTATATTATGTATGAACAGATTTTAGATTTGTTATATGAACATTTAGCAATCTTAACAATCACATCAGTTCATTGTAACTCTAATTAACTAATATAAGTTCGTCAATTAGAACAATCAGGTAAGAAAAAGAACAATTTGACTAACAGAATGCTAATCATAATTGAGTTCTGTTGGGTCTAATTTTTTTAATTTTTATTTCTTCAGGTTTTCAGGTTTGCCACTCACTTGGAGGAGGAACAGGGTCAGGAATGGGAACACTATTAATTTCAAAAATAAGAGAAGAATATCCAGACAGAATGATGCTTACATTCTCTGTTTTTCCTTCACCAAAAGTCTCTGATACAGTTGTTGAGCCTTATAATGCAACATTATCTGTACACCAGTTGGTTGAAAATGCTGATGAATGTATGGTTCTTGATAATGAAGCCCTTTATGATATCTGTTTCAGAACCCTTAAGCTCACTACTCCAAGTTGTAAGTATCTTAATCCTTATATTCATGAATCAGTCCATTTTGTTTATGTGTTGGTCAAATAAATTTTAAGATTAACTGAGTAGAATTTAGCTTAAAAAGAAAAGGGTCAAACAGGTAATTTGATGTATCTAATATTAACTAAATTTTAAGATAAATTTTGATGTATCATATGTTTTTTTTTTGTTTTTGAGTAAATTACACAAAGCGTCTTTAAGTTTGTATCATATTACATATTTGGTCCTTTAGTTTCATAAATTACACGGAGTAGTCCTCATTTCTGAAACTGTTGACACGTTTGGTCCTTTACCTAAACAAACGTTTATTTTTCCCGTCAAATATGGTCACGTGTGATGCACGAGGGGTAAATCTGTCTTTTTCCCTTTCCCTTCACCAATTTGAAACCCATAAAAACCCGTTTGTTTGACAGAAAAAGTTAACGTCAGTTTAGGTAAAGGACTAAACGTGACAATAGTTTCAGAAATAAGGACTGCCAGTGTAATTTATGAAACTAAAGGATTAAATATGTAATATTATACAAACCTAAAGGACCATTTGTGTAATTTACTCTTTGTTTTTGTATTCATCTGACAGTTGGCGACTTGAACCACTTGATATCCGCAACCATGAGTGGAGTAACATGTTGCTTACGTTTCCCCGGTCAACTCAACTCCGACCTCCGAAAACTCGCGGTCAACCTAATCCCGTTCCCCCGTCTCCACTTCTTCATGGTCGGTTTCGCCCCTCTCACATCCCGCGGGTCCCAACAATACATCTCCTTAACCGTCCCCGAACTCACCCAACAAATGTGGGATTCCAAAAACATGATGTGCGCTGCGGACCCGCGTCACGGCCGTTACCTAACCGCTTCCGCAATGTTCCGCGGCAAAATGTCGACAAAAGAAGTCGACGAGCAAATGATGAACGTGCAAAACAAAAACTCGTCTTATTTCGTCGAGTGGATTCCAAATAATGTTAAATCAAGCGTTTGTGACGTCCCGCCAACGGGGTTGCAAATGGCGTCCACGTTTATTGGAAACTCGACGTCGATTCAAGAAATGTTTAGGCGAGTTAGTGAGCAATTTACCGCGATGTTTAAACGGAAGGCGTTTTTGCATTGGTATACGGGTGAAGGGATGGATGAGATGGAGTTTACTGAGGCTGAGAGTAATATGAATGATTTGGTGGCTGAGTATCAACAGTATCAAGATGCAACGGTTGAAGATGAGGAGTATGAGGATGAAGAAGGTGAAGAAGAACACTATGAGGGTTGATTTGATTGATTGATTTATGGTTGTTTGATCAATTTATGTTTGGAAAACAAAGTTACATTGGGTTTTGTCGTGTGTCATTTGATTGATTGGTTAGTCGTGGTCTTTGTTTTTTGCATATCACACTGTTTACCTTGTTTTTAATTTGTGTTTTTGGATGCAAAGTTTTATTCTTATTTTTTATCTTTAAAGTTATAGTAGAAGTGGTCTCTGTTCAATATATTACATTATATGGATTTGGTTAACTTATACCGACATAGATAAAAATCATATTTCCTAACATATTGCAAAATGAAATAAATGGAGTTTAATTTAGCAACTAGTAAATATAAGTTTCAATACGTTAGAAAAATCATAATTTTACATACTTCCTCCGTATCAAAATAAGTGACACAAATTGGCTTACACGTTTTTTGGGGTAAAAGATTAAAGTAGAGGTTAAAATAGATTAAAGTACATAATTAGTGGAGAATGGGTCCCACTTTTCTTGAATAAAGTGATATTAATGAGTTTTAAAAGTAAAAGTAAGGGTATAAGGGTAATTTCACTTTATTAAAGTGGATAGTTAGTGGGTATGGGTCCCACTATTTTTACCAAATAAGGAAAGTTTTCAAAGTGTGTCACTTATTTTGATACACCCCAAAATGGAAAGTGTGTCACTTATTTTGATACGGAGGAAGTATATACCAAATACTTTCTCCAATTCAAAATAAGTGCAACATTTGCATTTTCACGGATTTTGAAGTAAAATAGTGTAATGGAGATTATGATAAATTAAAGGGATAATTAGTGAAAAGGGTCCCACCATAACTTTTATCTTTATTGAAGAAAGAGAAATTAATGATGTTTAATAAAGTTAAGTAGGGATAAAATGATAATTTTATAGATAAAAATATGCCAAATAAGGAAAGTGTTGCACTTATTTTGAATCACCTCTTTTTGAAAAGTGTTGCACTTATTTTGAATCGGAGGAAGTATAATATTTTTATATCTGAACGGACATGAGTGATACAAAACGTACTTACTTTACTCGTACCCCATCAGAAACTTCTCGAATCAATACTAAACCTTTTTTCACTCTCTTTTTTCCAATTGAATTTCGTTTATCGAATATGATTCCATAAACAAAAGTCGGTTCACTACACCCACAAACCTCACGATCACACCTTAAGACACACAAATTCCACCAAAGAAACGCACACACAAACACACATACATATAAAGAGATTGAGATTGAGATAGGGCTAAGTTGGACTGACCAGACCCTTGGTTCGATGTCCGCACCACCCATGCACCTTCTAGCCTTGTTGGGTGTAGCAATACTCTTGATGTCCATGACTACTTACACCGAACTCAAGGTTCGTATCGAAAGGGACAAAATGGGTCTCAAGTTGCTTTTTTATTTGTTGCCTCTTGCCTTGTTCCTTGTAACCTATGTTTTAATGAGACACCGGTTGCCGTTTGTGGTTCGAACCGCAAGTCTGCCAACCGGTTCCGGGAAACAAGACGGATCTTCGCCGTGGGGTGTTGCGTTTTTGGTGATTTTGGTCTTGGTTTTGGTTAAATATCATTCGTCGGTTCAGTCTAGTTGGTTTTGAAATTTTCGTTTGGAGTAGTGTTAATTAAGAGGGTGTTTGGGATTGCGATTTGAAGTAGATTATGTGCTTATTGCATTTTGAAAACGCAAATAATCTATAACTAGTGTTTGGCAAAAAAAAAAAAAAAAACGAAACAATAAATTATTTGCGTTTCAGAGCTTCCAAGATTGAGTTTTGAAAAAGTCGGTTAGTAGGTGTTTATTACGTTTTGAAAACTGATTATTTGAATTTTACCTATTAACTAAACAAATAATCAGGTTTAAAAAACACTAAAAAACTGATTATCTGATTATTGCGATTCAAACAACATAATCAAATCCAAACACTATTTTTTATAAGCACATTTTGTAACCGTTGACTATTTAATTATTCATTTTCAAAATGCATAATTTATTTTTAATAAGCAATCCCAAACACCCCTAATTTAGTTTTCTTTTCATTTTTGATATGTATTGTTGATTTGTTGGGTTGTAATTGTTGAAAATATGGAGTTGCTAATTCTGAGAAATGTTTTGAAACTGAGTTTGGGTGATCAATCATATGTCTTCTTTACTTTTAATGTTTGTGGAATCTTTATTTTTTTTTCATGTGAAAAGTATATGATTCTGTTCTAAAACGTATCACTAACTCACTAAGCTTACTAATCATTCTTTTATATTTTTTTAGTAACACAAACAAATATAACTAAATTAACTTTTTATTTAATAAATCTGGATTACATAATTTATAAAGCATAAGATTCGAAAATAAAGAAATGCATAAACTTAAAATCAACATAAGAAAAATATATTATAGATTAGCTTTACTTCTTGAGAAGTCGTTTTTAAATTTTGTATCTTTTTCTTGTTTAATAGCAAGCTCTTTTATGTTTTTTTATTTCTGCACACACACAACTCCAAAAACCCTCCCTTCCAATTTTTTACATTCCTTCCATCTTCTACAAAGCTCACAGTAAAAAAACCATCGATATCCTCAAACCACGCATGTGGTTCATCGTGGCCGTGGCTGCAGGCCGCAACCCAAGCACGGTGACGAACCCAACCCGCCGTTGGGGGGGGGGGGGGGGGGGCGGTGTTCGCAAGCTCCTCCACGTTGTGGCTTTCGCCACATCATCTCCACGCCACGGACAAAAGCCCCATATCGTCCAACCTTAACAAACCAATCCAACCCAAACCAACCACCAATTTAAAAGTTACACGTCATCTCTAAAAATATTAAAATATGAAAAAGCTTGTGTGACTTTTAAGGTGACCTGGTCCTTACTAACTTCCTTTCTCTCCAAATCTTCCCACTTTTGGGAGGGAGATTATGAGAGAAATAACGACAAAAAATTTCCTTAGTCTTCCTTTCTTTTCTTTTAATAACAAACTCTAGAATACGATAAAAATTAAATATATTCTCGAATCTTTTGTTTTCTTTTGGAATTTAGACCGAGGAACACAACGTAAGAGTCGATATTTCAATTGGTTTAGCTCTATTTTTCAGAGTACCTTAGTTCACTGTGAAGCTCTTATCATTGGCAATGTGAACTCTTAAACGATCAATCGTATATATCGCATATATGTGTAGTATCTAGTTATTATGATGTTAGGTGTTTACTCAACCATGTTTAACAAACTGTTAAGATTGTGAGGGTATTGAGAAACTTATCTAAAATGTTTATTAGTTTATATAAACTTACATTTGTAAGCTTAATTAAGTTTATAGAGATTGCGTTCAGGGAGATTTCTGATTTTTATAAAATCTTAAAGGACAAATCTTAGCTATTGGATCAAAAGATCCCTTAATCACCACCAACGTCAAATCACATGTGATTCAATATATAACCACCGCCATCATCAGATCACATGTGATTCAATATACAACCACCACCGCTGGCCACTGCTGCCGGCGACAACGTCCGGCCACCGACGGCCGCGGCCTCCGGCCGGCGCAATCACGTGTGATTGGATACGCAATCACATGTGACTGCAAGCAGCCGACGGTGGCGAGGGGTTAACGGTGGTGGAGACGGTGGCCGTCAGAGGTTGGTGATGGTCGGCCGCGTTGATCAATAAAATGTGATTTAATACACATGGAGTGGTGGTGGTGGTGGTCGGTAGTGTGCAATCACATCTGATTTAATACATATGAGGTGGTGGTGGTGGTGGTGGTGTTGATGTGTTGAATCACATGTGATTTTGGTGGTGATTATGATTTGGACTTTTGGAGGTTGATTGATCTAAAGTATTTATTTCTCAGGACTTTATAAAAATAATGAACCTTCTTGAACATTTGTTTCATATACTTCCTCCGATTCAAAATAAGTGATACACTTTCCTTTTTGGGGTGATTCAAAATAAGTGATACACTTTGAAAAGTTTCCTTATTTGACAAAAAAAAATGGGACCCACAACCACTAACTATCTACTTTAATAAAGTGAAATGACCCCTTTACCCTTACTTTTTACTTTTAAACATCATTAACCTTATTTTATTCAAAAGGTGTGGAACTCATTCCCCACTAACCATCTAATTAATCTAATTTAATCATCATTATAATATTTTGCCTCAAAAACCGTGAAACCTCAAGTGTATCACTTATTTTGAATCGGAGGAAGTATAAGTTAATTAGCATTTTAGACAAACTTTCCCAGACATATCTAAGACCCAAATGAATACAACTTGTAAGTTCTTCTAAATTTCCAATTTATTTATTTTGTGATTTATACGACATAACTATATCTATTATTGTGACCGTCTACAAACCTTACTCCGGTCATTTGTTAAATGTTTATATAGGAAGAAGATCGAACACATGACTTCTAAAAAATCATTTCAAACGTCCTTAGCGATAGAACAATGTAATATTATTTGTATATTTAAACTCTTTATCACCCAATCATTTCTGCATGTTCACAAGTGCAACAATAAAAATAACCAACTAAATAATAATTTCTAAAATTGATGTAAAATATCTAAAAATATATAAAACTCTGTATTTTTCAATTAACGGGTGGCTTAGCTAATATGCATGGTTTCTGTCAATATTTCAATAACCATAACAGAATCCAAATTTTCGATTAATTAGTTTTTAGAAACTAAACCTTTTAACATACTTTGGGTCTGTTTTTTTTAATTTTTATGCTCACCTTTAAATATGTTTTAACCTTTTAAATACTTTGGAGTTTTAGATAAAAAAGATGACACCTTTCTAGGTTTTGAGATCTTTAGGCTGCAAGGCATGTGTCATGTGGTACCCATATTTCTTGCCACATCACTGACACCTAAGCAACCACACTACCACCACACCACATCATCTCTAGGAAATACCCACCACACCATTTTATTCCATTAAATTTTAAATATAATAAAAAAAATACCCCTCAACCAATCACAAGCAAGCACCCATCAAAAAGCAACCCCCAACGCTCGTTCTTGCCCGTGGCCCGTGGCCTCCTCCTCCCACGCCGACCCCCCACGCCGTTGGGGGGGGGGGTGTTCCCTACCCACACCACGCCGTCGCTATCCACCTCACCCCCCGCCACCCTTGCCGTGGACCCATTCCGTGAAGCCTGACGTGTAAGTACTTGAAAGGCAGAGACACATCATCAAAATATGATGGCACCCAGTTTGTAGTGCTGTTGGACTGTTAGCTTTGGTCAAATTTAGCAAAAAATATTTGCATTTTTTTATTAAATTTTTTCAACGTTATTATTATATTTTTTTATTAGATTTCTTATTAATTCTCTTTCTTAATCTAACTATTTAATTTGAAAACTTGTATAAATAAAATGAGTAGTAAGACCAATATTATATGTCTTCTATTTTTTTTTAACGTAAGTAGCAAATTAACCATAAAAAATACAAGCTGATTTTGGAAGAAGAAAAAAAAAAAGAAAATACAAACATTTTCCAAAAGTTACTGCCCAAAAATACCTCATATCTGATATCTATTGTTTTACGCGGATATACGCAAATTTCTAGAGAGAGAACACCTTAGAATCTAGAGAGAGAAAGAGACGATGAAGGTCACGACGAAACGGCCGATCCAGGTGGTCCGGACATGGGTACGGAGGCAACCGCCGAAGGTGAAGGTGTTTCTGGCGTTTGCAATCGCCATTGCGGCCTTAATTTTCATCCGTATGGTGGTTTACGATCACGATAACCTCTTCATTGCCGCCGAGGCCGTTCACGCGCTCGGAATCTCTGTTCTTATTTATAAACTCGCCACCGAGAAAACTTGCGCCGGTATGATGATACATTCTCCCAATTTTTCGTCATTTTCGGTTATGATTTGTTAAATTCTTCTTTTTTTACATCGATATTTTTTCAATCGGTTTGTTAACTACGATCGGTTGATGCAAAGGATCATTTTTTGATCGCTGATGGTGTTAATTTTAGAATTTTATTGAGGATATTGTTGAATTACACTTAGTTAGCGATTTTGTGTGTCAGGATTTTGATTTCTAGATGTGATTATAACAATTCTGCTAGATTGAGCTGTATTATGATTATCTGAAGTTGATATAGGTTTAGGCCTTTGAATTTCTAATCTAGTACTCTTTCAAAAATGAATTTTTAAATATAAATTTTTCATCACCTTATTTGTTGCAAGGTTTTAATGTTTTTATGAATTTGTTTACAAAAAAATGTTTAAATCCGCAACAATTGTAGTACTGAAAATGACCAGGATTTGATTTTATAAAAGGTTGAATCTATTTCTTTTTGGAAATTTGTTACAGTTCGGTACTTACTAAGAAGAATTTGATTAGGGGAGGTAACTCTTAATTATAGATTTTGTTTAATTACACTGGAATTTAAAGTTTGTGTATTTATATTTGTGATTTTTACTCTTCATTTTCCATAAATTTGATGTTTTGTGAAGTTGAATTAGATTTATAACATTGGTTTAGGCCTTTGAATTTTAAGCTAGTACTAGTGGAAAAAAACAGAATTAAATAAATTTACAGTTTAGGTAACTTTTCATTTTTACCCAAGATGATCGATTTGTTGCAGTATTGAAACTGACCAATATTTATATGGAAAAAGTTAAAAGTTGTTTTTAAGTAGACGTATTTAGAGAATTTGGTAAGGAAGTTTTTGCGTGCAATTTTGAGACGGTTTTCATCATTCAAATTTCATGACCTGTTTTTTTATTAATTATTTTTTAATTGGTGGTTTACTTTCAGGTCTTTCACTAAAATCACAAGAACTTACAGCTATTTTCTTGGGTTCAAGATTGTACTGCAGTTTTGTAATGGAATATGATGTACACACTTTACTAGATTTAGCTACATTAGCAGCCACCATTTGGGTTATTTATATGATGCGTTTTAACCTTAATGCAAGTTACATGCACGACAAAGATAATGTTCCTAATTATTATATAGTAAGTTTTTTACCATCTTAAATCGTCCCTGTGGTTTGCATAAAATTATGGATTTCGTCCCTGAACTTTTCCGATTGCACATTTAGTCTCTAGTTTTGAAACTTGTAAAAGCAAAAAAGTTGTTCAATTTTTGTTACAGGTTTCAGATTTAAGCCGTGTAATAATAAAGTGATGGGACGGAATCTAAAATTTTATACAAACCACAAGGATGATTTATGTAATTAACTTTAATTATAGCTAGAATGATATTTAATAGTTTCTAATAATAGGTAATTGAATTATTCAAGGTAGTCCTTAATTTTTGTGTAATCTCGAGAGTCACATCTGAACCATTGATCAATAATCATCAAATGATCAAGATTAATCATATATTTAATACATGGAGGGGTATTTTGGTCATTTGACACTCACATAAAATTTTTCCCAATTTTTTAATTATTTTTTAATTATTATTATTATTATTTTCTCGTTAAAAAAACGATATTATTTGATAATCACATGTGATTATATAATGAATCAATTGTGATGTTTTTGTATAATCACATGTGATGTTTTTGTACAATCACATGTGATCAAGTATACAATCATATGTGATTATCACATGATGTGTTTTTTGAGCGAAAAAACTAAAAAAAAGTTAAAAAAATAGATAATTTTTTGCATGTGAGTGTCAAATGACCAAAATACCTCTCCATGTATAAAATATATGATTAATCTTGACCATTAATTATTATTGATCAATGGTAAAAATGTGTCCATTGGGACTACATAAAAAATAAGGAATACCTTGAACACATCTCTCTAATAATAATGCAAATGGTTAATATAGGTGATTCCTTGTGCTTTATTATCTCTAGTGGTACATCCTACAACACAACATCACATTATAAACAGAATATTATGGGCATTTTGTGTTTATTTGGAAGCTGTTTCGGTACTACCACAACTTCGAGTCATGCAAAGTACCAAGGTTAATATGTTAAAAAAATGATATTTATTATTATTTGTTGGAAGCTTGTATTAACTTTAACTTATCTTTTGTTTAGATTGTTGAACCATTTACAGCACATTATGTATTTGCTTTAGGGGTTGCAAGGTTTTTAAGCTGTGCTCATTGGATTCTCCAGGTAAATGTTTGACTCGGTCAACTCTGGCAAAACTCGGAAACCCGGTTAAAACTCGGTTAAATTCTCCAATATGCTTACTTTCCCACCACCCCACTCTCTAAAAATACATTTTAAGTTATTATTATTATTATTATTATTTATATTCAATATTAGTGTAATACATTTTACTTATAGATTTTAAAATAATTTCTAGGTATTGGATACAAGGGGTCGGTTATTGACAGCTCTCGGTTATGGATTATGGCCTTCAATGGTTCTTCTTTCTGAAGTTGTCCAAACATTTATACTTGCTGACTTCTGTTATTACTATGTTCAAAGGTTTTATTTACATATTCTGTTTTCATTTTGTTTGACCCATTTGACTTGATAGAGATAAAATGGTCGATTTAATACCCTGACTCATTAATTTGATCACGTTTTCTTACTTGACTTAATTTCGTTGGTGCTTTTGATGGACTAAAAAATATCACGTGAGAAAAAATAAGACCAAATGACTGAGTCAGGTATTAAATTGACCATTTTATGTTGCACCTTTAATAATTCAGTATTAGAAGATCTGGTCAACCAAGTTCAGGGTACTAAAAATGTATTTATTGATTGCAGTGTTATGGGAGGGCAACTTGTTTTACGCCTTCCGTCTGGTGTGGTGTGAGTCGAAAGATGATGTAAGAGAAATAGTAAGCAACACCTTTTTTTTTTTTAATTTGTATTTGTATGCATCTCATGTAGGTTAAGGTTATGACATTTTCTTAGAAAACACTACTTTCCACTGCAACTCGCTCGTGTATCACCAACCCTAAAAATCAATGTGTGTGTGATTGAGATCTATGTATGTTTTTGTAGATCTTACTTCTTATGTGTGTGTGTTTTGTTGGATCTCATTCAAGATTTATGTGTTGGTTTTATTTCCACTTATGTGTGAGTTCTGGTTTGGGTAATTGTCCGTGTTTCTTAACGTTGCGTTCTTGAGTTTTAAAATAATTGTTTTGTTAATGACAGCCCTAAGATTTCAAGATATGCATAAAAAATTTGTATTTGTATTAATGAAGAGGTAGTTCCTAAAATGTATGAGTTGATTATTGTTGATGACTTGATGTACAAGTTCATGATATATGTCTTAATATCTTAATGATAACCCTCAAGTCTTTCAAAGAAAGAGAACGAAGATAAATGAAAGTAAATTCAATTAATTTATGTGTGTTCTTCGAGTTGAATAGAGAATAAGTGGTAGTCATGTGTTAAAATATGTATATCGTTAAACTGATTTTTTAGCCGTCCATAACTTTTTTTCTTGTTTTAATGAAAAAAATGGATTAATTAGAGATTTAGAAACCGATTACTATCGTCTATCAGGTTACCATTCTACATTGTGGGTTTATTTGTATTTTTATTTATAAAGTTTAGGTACATTTAATCATCAAATTATGTGTACAAACTTTAGGGAATCCAAATATTTTTCCAAGAAATCATGCGATAATATCATAGTACATGTCCGCGATGGTAACGACACCTAATCTACTCCATTTTGTTTACAGCGGGACAAATAATTTATATGTAATTAAATGATTTATATGTAATTAAATAAGTAACTAATATGTGAGCTAAAAGTCATGCAATTTTAATAAATAAATTTAGGTAGGTGTTTCAAAAAAAATTAGATAGATCTTACAAAAATTTCTATATCGCTTATAAAAGATTCTTGAAACTAAGGCGGGCGAGTATAATCAACTTAAACATGCATATACAAACCTTTCATAACATATAAACATTAAAATCTTGTACTAATAGGTTTGCAGTAGAACTTTATTTTAAAGTTAAGATATGGACAATTAATCAAAACAAATGTTAATCATATTAAAAAATCAACAAAGCCAAGAAAATTATAAATCTCCCGCGTCAATTTATTATATAATTGAATCATATGGCTCATGTAATGTTGATGGTGATAGATTTGGCTATTGCATCAATCCTAGCTTTCAGAACCACTCCCCAAATATAAACTCATCATGTTAATTTGTCGTCAGTTATCTAAATTTACAGGTTTCTAGATGGTTCATTTATTGCCGTCTTATTCATTCAAGGAAATATAATTAATATTTGTTAGGGTTAAAATTTTTAGAGTGTAATGTAATTTTAAAATGTGAACTTTAAGTGATATATTTTTTTGGGACAATTAGTTATATGTCCTTGCAAATACTATAAATTATTTGTATATCCTTGCAAAATTTTAAAATTGTCTTTATATCCTTCTAAATCTTTTAATTACCTCCATATCCTCCCAAACTTTTAAAACTCATTTTTATATCCAAAAACCTATTTTATAATTTATTAAATTATTATAATATCAATAACTATTATCATTAAATGTATTTATCTAAAGAATTACTATATTACCCGTATTCTATCTACACTTAAACCAAACCCTAAATTAAATTAATGATCAACGTATAAAATTGAGAGTGGCCGACTACCTACAGAGGCGATTAATGAAAATTGGCACTAATAACTTTCATCTTCACGTGCACTAGACTACTTTCAAGAAATTGAAGTGAAACACCATTGGCCAATTCAATTAGTTTTAGAGTATTAGTGAATATTGAAGTGAAACACCACTGGCCAATTCTCAAGAATTGCAAAGTTTATTTACATGACAATTTCAAACGCTTGCTCCTTCATTTAAACACATTTTATGCAATTTCCAGGTACACGTGAATATGAAAGTTATTAATGCCAACTTTTATTAATTGCCTCAGCTGTACGACGGCCACTCTCAATTCATATCTTGATCATTCATTTAGTTTAGGGTTAGGTTTAAGTGTAGATATAATAAGGGTAATATAGTAATTTTTTAAATAAAATACTAGTTATTGATATTATAATGATTTAATAAATTATAAAATAGGTTCTGGACATAAAAGTGAGTTTTAAAAGTTTGGGAGGATATGGAGGTAATTAAAAGGTTTAGAAGGATATAATAATAATTTTGAAAGTTTGCAAGGATATACAAACAATTTATAGTATTTACAAGGACATATAACCAATTTTCCCTTTTTTGTTTATTTTGGTTGTTTAAGACATTATGCTTTTACATAGAGGTGGATTCAAGAAAAAATTATACAATTTTTCTACGGCTTTGATGATAAATGAATTTTTGAAGGGTTGCATGGGCTACCTCATGTGACATAGGTCTGACCATGGACCAAACCTGGGCCTGGTTACCAGTCACATATTAGCGGCACATTAGCTTTCTCTTTCAGACCAAACACATGACAAAACCTGCGTAGTGGTGATCAAACTCATAATAAAATCTTGAAATTGATTTTATTAATAAATGTACCACTAATCATGCATAATATACAAGCAAACCAAACACATGATCTTCGGTTGCTTGCACGACTAACCAGAAGGAGAAGGGGAGGGGGTGATTGACCAATGGTCACGTGATGGTGGGACGTGGTCAGTGGTGGGGGCGACCAATGGGCTTGGTCGCCCATTACGAGCAATCTTAATTAGTCGTCTTAATAATGCTTTCTTTACATGTTGTTAAACTAGAATTGTGAAAGAATGTGAGACGACAAAAGAATATAGTTGGCATGAAAAAACCAACAAAGAAAGAGTGACCCAAGTATCCTAATCGACACAAAGAATAAGCTTATGAGATTGGATCAAACACATCGATCGAACCTTCTACCAAGTGAGATGATCCAGATTGTATATTTGATTGCGACACCTATGTTTCATTTGCCCCTTTATTCACCAACTTTCAAATTATTTGTCAAGTTTATTACATCTTTTATTTATATTTGAAAAATCCTTTTAAATAGTAACATTTAGACTAAATCTTATGATATATCGCAAATTATTCTCCAATTTCCAATGATTTTTTCAATTTTGTGTTTCATTATTTTTAAAGTTGGAAAGCAGGTTGTAAAGAGAAAATTAGTAAAATAACAATACATCGCAGGAAATAGTAAGAGGTTAATATACGCGATAGTTAGCGGGTGGCGGGCGGCTGCGGTGATGATTGAAAGCTGTCATTGGCGGAAGATAGGAGTTAGGGGAGCACAAACCTGTTTTTTTTTTATTTTATAAATCGGACAAGTTTAAAAACCGGTTCGGTTTCGGTAAACAACAATCAAAAGCGGTTCGTCTTTAAACCAGTTTTTCGGAAAGTGGTATGTGCATTCGGACCGATTCAAACCGGTTTTCATTGAAATCCGGTGTTTAAACTAGTTCTAAAGGCTAGGTTAACTTAAAAACCGGTTTTCAAACCCATTCGTTTGAATTGTTTTATACTCCCTCCGTCCCTAAATAAAGTTTTCATTTCTCCCTAAATTTTTGTCTCTACATTAAGTTCTCATTTCACAAGTTGGATGGGGTCCACTTAATAAAATAATATAATTACCAAGGACCCTACTACTAACTATCCACTAACTACCTTTCTCTCTCCAAACAAACTTTATATTTTAATCAAATTTATACCAATTACCCTATCACTAACTTTCTTTTTTAAAACTTGTGTCTAAGATAAATGAGAACTTTAATTAGGGACGGAGGCAGTATTTTATGCATCTATTGAGTAAAATGGATAAGATCAGTCACTAAGCCTGAATGTCATGCAATTAGTCTTCAAAATCTCTCGCCACGAATCATAGTTAAGTTTATCGAGGTTAAGAGCTAACAGGACAAATGTCTTGATGTTGGTGACGCCAAAACCAGTGAGCTCCTTAGAGTATTCACAATGGTTAACTTCTCTAATGACTTATTATTTTTGACATATCATCTAATAACCTATTAGTTGAAAACAACATTTCCAAAGACTTTTTCACTAATATTACTAATTTACCTTTATCTATATCAAATGTTTTATAAATGTCCCTCACTTATGTAATTTAACAATTTTTATAGCATTATAAAACTTAATATTATTATAAAATTTCTGTTACAAAAATATTTTAATGCTTGATCTTAAAAAGCATTGAAATATGATAAATAATAATTTATAGTTAAAGAAATAATAAATTATTCAAATGTAAATATATACATGGGATTAAAATGTAAAATTATTAAATATAGGGATTAAAAGAATCAAACATTGAAAGTTGTTCAAGTGGTTGGGGAAGATCAAGTGGTTGGAGTGACCTTTTAAAAAAGTCATTCATTCCAATGGTAAAAAGTCATTTTAGATGTTATTCAAATAGTATCAACCTCTTCTTCAATCTCCCATTAGAGATGCTCTTATCTATGACCATTAAAAAAGATCGACGCAAGGAGAAGAGAATGTTGGTGATGGGTTCTCGATAGCAGGAAAACTATCTAATGTAGACTCACGAACAAGAACACAGATTGTTCCATTAATTTTGTAGAACAATTTACTCAAAAACCATGTCGATTCAAAAAATGTCATGGATTTAGTCTTAAAAATCGGTTCAACTCAAAAACACAAATTTTAAGAAATTAATAAGCATTCATAAAAATCAAAACTAATGTTCCAGTGTTAAAAAAAACCCTAAAATAGTCCTATATATTCGAATGAGCCTAAAATAATAAACGAGCGGAAAACTAGCGCACAAACAAAGTTCAAAAACTAGACAAAAACTTTAAAATGAAAATAACTCCCAAAATATATTGTATTTGGGCCCAAATTTTCCGTAAATGATTGTTTACCAGGACATAGTCCTCGTCGCAAGTTTCGGTTTGATTTGTTCAACACCTTAAACAGAGGCACGCAGCTCAAATTATGTCTATTTTAATGTAGTCATATTTTTTCAGGGCCTCAAGAAATAAAAGGCCGTTTCCCTTCACGTTTGAGTCCACCACATCACTCTGGGATGGGTAGCAATCGACTTGAGAAAGGCAAGACCGAAATTAGAGAGAGAAAAACAATTTTAGGGATTAGGTCAATGATGGCTCTAATACCATACAATTGAACTAACGGAGTGTTTGGTATGGATGAATTAAAGACGTAACTGAATCAATTATTCCAATGTAATACAAAAATATTGTTTGTTATATATTTCGTAATGCAATGGTTAACTACATTGAATATCCCATTACATTACAATCCATATTTTTTATTCCATAGGACCCCCCATGTATTTTTTCATTCCATTCATGGATTTTTTTTTCTTCCAATTATGCCCCTTAAAACATTATTAGTAAATTTTATAAGGATTTTTTAGTCTTTTTAATATAATTCCATTTCATTATGATGTTATTCATACATACCATATAAAAGGCATTAATCATCCATTACATTCAAGCATAACTACCAAATATGACAATGTAATCGTAATTAATCATTTCATTACTTGGCTCATTCCATTACATTTCTCATTCAATTACAATTACCTAAACCAAACATACCCTAATTCTCAATAATTGATCACTTATAAATAATATGAAGTACTGTGATTTTAAAAGTGGACCGACATGGGCTAAAAACTAGTACAATATATAATATCTAATAGTAATGTCAAAGGGTCTTTTGCATAGCGTTATGCTGTTTACCTTACAACTTTCAGGTTGGGGATTCAAATCTCGTCGTGGACATATATGAAAATTAGGTGCCGTTAAAAATATAAAATATTCAGAAGAGCGTAACGTATAAAACTTGAATTTGATTGTGAATTGTGATAGATCATATATTCAACATACAATTAACTTGGTAGGATTTAACGAGTCACGATCATAAACGTTTTATTTTCTCCGATTCAAAATACGTAATACATTTTGGGTTTCACAGTTTTTGAGTCAAAAGATTATAAGGATGGTTAAATTAGATTAATTGAATTGTTAGTAAGGAATGTGGCCCACACTTTTTAAATAAAGTAAGGTTAATGATGTTTAAAAGTAAAAGTAAGGGTAAATGAGTCATTTCACTTTATTAAAATAAATAGTTAGTGGGTGTTGTTCCTATTATTTTTTGCCAAATAAAGTAATTTTTTAAAATATATAACTTATTTTGAATCACCCAAAAATGAAATGTATCACTTATTTTGAATCAGATGAATTATTTTAAAGGGTTAATTTCACAGAATCGTAACGAAGTTTCAGAAGTGTTCAATTTAGGTCACTCAAACTTTAAATGCACTCCATAATAGTAACCAAGTTTCAAAAGTATCCCAATTATGTGAAATCCACCTATGATTACAAGTTACCAAGTCACTTTAATTTTATCTCACTTAAAAAGCCATTTTAATAATAATAATAACTAATTTATTCATTTAATTTAATTTATTTATTCACTAAAATGATGCCTTGAAAGGTCCGATCATAGCTACCAATACAACTAATTTACTAAAGGTCTACCCACAATACAACTAATTAACTAAATCTATTTGCAAAAATCAAAATTGTTGCTACTAATCATCAACGAACGCAAATATCAATCATATATAATAATATAAAAAAAATTCAAACAAAATCACAAGTAATTAAACACAAACTCAAAATCAGGGTATAGTATTAAACTTAAACAATAAATTGCTCACAATGTAATACCCGGAAAAAAAATGAATTTAGCTGACTCACTAACAAATAATCATAATAATAATATAATCACAACGGATCTCTATCAAGGATTTAAATTAAATGAATAAATTAATTAATATTATTATTAAATGAATTTTTAAGTGAGATAGAATTAAAGTGACTTGGTAACTTGTAATCATAGGTGGATTTCACATAATTGGAACATTTTTTTGAAACTTGGTTACTATTATGGAGTGAATTTAAAGTTTGAGTGACCTAAATGGAACACTTCTGAAACTTCGTTACTATTATGTGAAATTAAACCTATTTTAAATTCCACGAAAAGTTAAATAGGAAATGTAGAATATTGTGAAAAAAAAAATTAAAAAAAAATAAAGTTATTAAATGACAATGAAGTAAGGATTTTGTACTTTTTTGCTGTACCCTTCTGGCTACTACAACGACTCCTAGATACCTGCCAAACGTGTGCACCATCCACACATGTAATCCCGCCTCTTTTTAGAGGGTTATTTTCATACCACAATTTTTATTGCATATACCACATCTAATATTTAGTATACTTATACAATTAACTTTAAAACTTGTACGGTATGACACTTGCATTAAAAGTTGTGGTATTCAAATTAATTCTATTTAAATTCCTTGTACTCAACCGTCATTGCAATTAATACTTTAATTTTTGACAACTCAGAGTAATGTAAGTTATCATTCCAACTTATACACACGTTCTGATAATATATTTTCACTTACATTTTTGGAGACCATACATTATAAAATATATACACACAAAATACTCATTTTTATTCGCTTACAATGACAATCGAAGGCTCCTTGCCAATGATTGCTCCAAACTGACCGGCCTTCGGTACAAATTGAATCTTGTTGGCACTGCTCTTATGGATAAGCTTAATCGTGTACATAAAACTCTCTAAAGGACTAAATCGTTAAATTCAATATCTCAGAACCAAAGGTGCAAGTTGTAGGGGTGGACCTAGTATGGTGTACGGTGTTGTCTGTGCAACCCCTGTAATTTTTTCGAATAGTGTTAATTTTTTTTAATTTTTTTTTGTTAGTGTAGGTGAAATCTCTGAGAAAAAAATGTGCAACATGGGACACCCCTCAGTTTTTTTCTTGGGTCCGCCACTAGCAAGTTGATCAAAAGTTAAAATACGATGCACTTTGATTTAGTGTGGCACTTTGATTTAAGTTAAAACACGACCTTAATTACTTGAGCTTTTTTTTTTTGAATGGAAAATTTTATTACTAGAAGTTAGCAAAACACTAAAGATTAACCCAAGAAATTTTAAACTTAAGATTCTGTTGTTAAGCCATAAAAACGAAAACAAAACAATACTATCAAATAAATCACTTTTCTTTATACTACCAACATCAAAAATCATAGAACATCTGAATCTCCAAAGCCACCAACAACTTGTAATTCCGATCACTTGACGTTTCAATCTCTTGTAATTTGAACTTGGTAACGAATCACAGCCACTCCACCAATCATATAAGTCCATCATATGTGCGGACGACCGATCACACCATCGAGGCACCTTACTCCAAACCTCGGTTACCGATTCAACACCGTGATCACAACATGGACATGCAATAGATGGAATTTCCATACCCCTCTGTGACAAGTTTTGACGAGTAGGTAACCGATGAATTTGTAGTCTCCATAAAAACACATTCACTTTTATAGGAACCGATTTGCACCAAAGTGTAATTCTATGGCATCCTGGAAAAAAATTCTTATCAATGTGAACTCGAGCTTGTGCAATAGAAAATTCGACTTCATCTCCAATAAACCATCTTAATTTATCGTTCCCCTCTTCCAACATAAAATTACTTAATTACTTGAGCATGATCTGTCCTATAAGCTATAGGCTTGTACCTCTTTATTCCTGATTCCTAAGATGACAACAAACCATCTAACTTGAGCGTGATTAAACCATCTGATGATTGTTTAGTGGTAAGGGCTTCTAAATGACTTAATAAAGGTTACATGTTCGATCTCTCATTGTATAAAAATTTACCATATGACCATATGAAGCTTCCGAAACGTTTACATCAATGGTTATATCGCGAACATTATGAGTAAAGATGTTAACCTGAAAAAACTTTTATAACAAGAATGCCTAAAAAGACGCAATGTTGTAAATGGTCATGAGACCATATATAATAAGTAAAAGTTAAAACAAAACCAATAATAACTTATCCTGTACTCATGATTGATCACATATGCACTTTAGTATAGTTTACCATTTATATGGGTTGAAGTCATTATTGGTGTATTATTTAACAACAAAAGACAACATTATCTAATTAAACCTTTAAAAAGCAATCTATATCTAATATATTTAGTTCTATAAAGTTTGATGCATGTATATGCTTAAAATTTATATTGTACCATGCATGACATTTATCCATTAATTTTGCAAAAATGCATCTAACAAAAGTTTAACATCAGTCGACACATTGTGCTTCTAAGAGCACAAGGTGTTGTTTGAAGTTAAAAACATATTAAAGTCATTTTTAGCTTTTGAACATGGTTTTAAAACATCCTTCAAAATTACCCTCTCTCTGTTTCCAAAAACAATTACCCTCTGGTTTAACATTCATATAACATCTTTTTGGAACCCACAAAATATACACCCAACCAATCACAATTTGCAAAATAAAATAAAAAAAATATTAATAATTCAATTGCGAACCACCATGCCTTCGGCGGAGGGATGTTTGGCGGACCGGACGGTGTGACATTTTGCCCTTTAGCAGTATTAAAGGAGTTTAACGGGACTTTGGTGAGCAAGCACACCGTGTGCTCTAATAATAATAACCCCTATAAAGATATTGGTTCTAATGATATTCATGTGTTTATTGTCTAGATAGCTGGATTCGTCTGGATGATGTGAACTTTCTTGACATTTGAAAATGATTGTTTACATGACACAATTGATAATGCGTATGAATTCCTAGAAATGCATTAATAAAGTATTTTATTTTCTTAAATATAAGTTTTCAAATATATATTTAAAATAATATCCACGTATTTTATTTTGTTTATTTTATGTTACCACACAATACGAACGGGCTAGATGAAACGAAAAGGAATAGCAATGATAGTTGTCAACAATGTTGACAACCAAAAAGCATCCCATCTTATATATCCTTTTTATGGATCCCAACATAAAAGTGAGTGAACTCATGATATGTGGCTTCTAACCTAACCAAAAATTGAATTTTATATTTGATTAGTTATTTTGGTGATTTGTGTCACTAATATAATTTACTTATAATGTCATAAATTTGTTGACAAAATGTAATCATAATAAATATTGAATAAGTAAGGGTGGTGCGAAGTGCACGCTTATTTGAATTTATTCTGATTAAATTACACTGACCCTACGGGGGTCCAGGGATAGCGCCCATGGGAACGGGGTCCAAGGGGCAGAGCCCCTGGCTGGAAAATCTGAATTCGGCACGGAAAATCCGAATTCGGATTCATTCCCAGTATTCCGAATTCGGCAGGGGAAATCCGAATTTGGCATGGAAAATCAGACTTCTGATCCAAAACCCGGTTTTGTGATCCGCTTTTGGGTGGTTTTGAGCAGGTTGAGCAGTTTTTGGAACCGCCTTTGGCAGTTTATGCATGAAGGAAATAACCTTCGTTTTTGGTCGTAGAAATCTGGTATGAAAAAAAACAAAAACACTCAAGACTCTCTATTTTTGTGATCTCTATTTTTATCCAATTAAGGATTTCATTATTACCAATGGAATACTTTGATCTAATAGTGATACACACGACTTCAGAGAGTTCCAAGCAAATTTAGTGGTTTGTGTAACACATTTGGCTTGCTATACCTTTATTTATAGCAAAATTAACACAGATGTTTTGTATAATAAACAAGTTATTGCTGAATTTCTAAGTTTTTCTATGCAGGAAAAATCTCAAATACATTATAATATAGTATAAAATTATTTGTTCAAACTGATTATGTGTTATTATAAAAATTAATTTAATTAATACTAATCCTGCATGGTTCTTGACTCCCTGTGTGAGGACAAGAAAGTGCATATTTTCTATAGTGTGTTCTTCAATGGCATTAACATAACCGATTAAAGAAAAAGCTCAATATAATACACGAACCGCCAATGGTTCGTAGTAGTACATAACCGAATCCTTAGAGCTAGTAAGAAGGAGCTAAAGGTTAACAATCGTGTAGCGTTTAAAGCGCAAGCAATTAAGGTCTAACTTAGGGGTCATTCGATATTTGATGTCTGACTAGTTTGTGCTGATTGAGTAAGTTGCTGATTAAGTTAATTGATAAGTGAGTTAGAAATTCTAACTGAATATATATATATATATATATATATATATATATATATATATATATATATATATATATATATATATATATATATATATATTAATTATATATTTGAATGATAAAAAAATGAGTTATGATCGATTCAGAGATAAGTTTGGACCCAATCCAACCTTTTTTTATTCAGACTGGATCAAGAGATAAATTTGGATCGAGTCTGAAGTTTGAAATGAAATATAAGCCAATCAGAACTTTGATATGGTTCACGACTTTAATATTTGTTACCAGAACTTTGATATGTCATTGTCTTCGAAATTATTTAATGCTTTTTTAAGAAATGAGATTTTTAAATTAGTATCGGTTATCTTTCTTTGACTATAAATAGGAAGCTGGTCTCCAACCTTAGACACCAAACCAAACACAAAGCATAGAAAGTCGATCTTCCTACTTTGTAAGCCATGGCTATCTCCAAGCCTTTTGTTGCTCTTGTTCTTCTCTCAATGCTTATTCTTGTTCAAGCTCATGAAATTGATGAAATTGTGACTGCTTCGAAAATTGGTATGTGACATACTCTATAATTTGATTATATGAAAAATACTGTAAAACATATCTTATATGCACTCCTATTTCTCGCACTCACACTTTTACTGGAGGTCTCCCTGGAAACAATCTCTCTACCTATGAGTAGAGTTATAACTGTTTACATCTTACCTCTCGCATAACCCTCATATGAAGGGATTAGATATCATTGTTATTTTACTGATATATAATTGATAATTTTGAATATTGAATATAGATTGCGGGTCAGCATGTAAGGCGAGGTGTAAGTTATCATCGAGGCCAAACTTGTGCCACAGGGCGTGTGGGACTTGTTGTGCCCGTTGCAGTTGTGTGCCGCCCGGTACTTCCGGTAACCAAAAGGTTTGTCCTTGTTACTACAACATGACTACCCATGGTGGCAAAAGAAAGTGCCCTTGATCAAGATTCTATATTCTTACCTTGTGCGTTTGATGTGATGCCATCGTTACATATATGTGTTGTATTGTATCATATATTTTTTCATTTACTATTTGTATGGTGTGTGATTGTTCTTTATTCGGTTATTCGTATGTATTATTGATGTTTAATAAGGTCAAATTCAGTATAGTCGGGTTGTATTAGTATTTATTTGTACAATATAAGTTGTATAATAAACTGAATTTGATGTGATTATGATCTGGAGTTTTTATTTTGGGATTTGAAATGATTCTTGCCTTCTTGGAGGCTAAACTATTTATTTCTTTAACATGATCATTTATAGGTTAAAGCCTTTTTTTTTTTTTTTTTTTTGGGATTTAAAACGATCATTTGGAAACTAAGGCCAGGCCATGTTTGGGAAAGCTTATTTAAGGAGCTTTTAAGCTTATTAGCTTATTAAGCTTGAAAATTAGAGCAATTTAAGAGTTTAATAAGCTAATAAGCTTAAAAGCCCCTTAAATAAGCTTTCCCAAACATTCCCTAAATCTTACATTCACTCGCATTTTTCTGAAGGTACCCACAGTAGCAGTCTCTCTACATACGAGTAGATATTTAGCTGTCTGCATCTTACATTTCTCATATCTCTCATTTGAAGGGATTGGTTATATTGTTGTATTTGGTGGCTAGAACCATACTGGCTATGGTGTACGAAAACAACATCATCTATTTAATGAGAGTTCCACATGTGAATTTTTTAGCATGCCTATGACTTGTGTATACGTTTGTGTTTGTTTTGACAAGGCCATAAATTTACGTTTTCTTTTTACCGATAATAATTATTGCTCGTCTTTTTCAATTTTATTTTGGATTGTGGAATTATATATTGGCATATTGATAGCATCACTATATTTAGGGCAACTGTTAAAATGTAATTGTTATTTAAATATATGGACAAACACGTAAGACTCGAGTGTGGCTCTAAATTACCCTAGATATTGGGCCCAAAATATTTGGTCTGGAAAAGCCCAGTCCTAGTAATAGGCAGTTAGAAACCTTATCCTAGAAAGGTATAGGAAAGTCCAAATGAGAATTGATTTATCGAAGGCAGTGTTGTATAACTCGGACAACCCGGCCGAGTACTCGGCGGGTACTCGCTACTCGGTGGTATACCGAGTCGAGTTGATGCTAACCGGTCCAAAAACTCGGTTAATGTAAAATTCGGTCAAAACTCGGACAACTCGGTCAAAACTCGGCCAACCCGGTCAAACTCGTCCAACCCGCTCAAACTAGTCTCACTCGGAAACTCGGCTAAAACTCGAAAAATCGGTTAAAACTCGGTCAATTTCTCCAAATTATGAAATATTTTTAAGAAATAGGAAAATTATATGTATAATATATATTTAAAAAAAACTATGTATAGAAATCTCAATCCAAGTACTCGACGAAAACTGACCGAGTAACCGATTACTCGCTACAAGGTCATTAAACGAACGGGTAGCGAGTAGCAAGTTATGCAACCATGATCTAAGGCACCATCTAAAGGTAAATTAAAGTTATTTGACAATTATATCCATAAGTAATGATTCTTCTATCTAAGGTAAATGATTTTTTTTTATGAATAAAAGATGAACGTTTTTTTAGTCTACATCAATTATAAGGGTATATGTGTCAAATAATTTTATTTGCCTTGGATAAAGTAAAATTTTCCATGAACAGAAGAGCTTAGCATGGAGGTGGGTTAGCATGGATGTGTCAGTTGGAATGTCACTTAACGTTACACGAATATGACAAAAACTGAAGAGAATGAATTTATGTACCATTTTTTATACATATACCACACCGTACAAGTATTATTGTACAAACACATAATTCAAATATTGTCGTGTATAGATTTAAAAGTATAGTGTGAAAATCACCCCTAAAAGTGAATATGTTATTTGGTATCTAGCATTGAGAGCAGTGTAACTAAAATCTTTCCCTTTGCCTTTGTCAAATATTTCGAACCCCATGTGGCCAGAGTAAACAGTATCCGTATCGCTTTTCTCTGAACCAAAAATCACTTCCTCGCGACTTGAGTTACGTTGTCTTTGATTACCTTGCCCTTTTCGGTTTTGTTGAAAGTTGGATTGTGTTGAATTCGATTTGTGGAACCTCGTCTTTTCTCTGTTGTGATCACTTTCCGCACACTTAGCCAATGTGAAAACTTGGGTGAGAGTATTTGCATATCTTACGGACCCTCGGTACTGTGGTAGTATTGCATCAATAAAGTGTTGTAACTGAGCTTGTTCGTGTGGCACCCATTGTTTCACGAATCGTAACTTTCCATTAAATTGTTTTATCAATTCATCCACACTCATCCTTTCATCCATTTTCAACCCCATGAAGTCTCTCCTTATCTTGTTCATCTCGAAAGTATTACAATACTAAGCACATACTTGTTCATAAAATTGGTTCCATGTAATTCCAGCTAATTGAGCTAGCGAGAAATTTGCGGTTATTGTACCCCACCATTGCATTGCATCACCTATCAATCTCCGGGAGGCATACATTACCCGTCGTTCATCTTCACAACTACAGGCGTCAAGAGCTCTAGACATTTCCATTAACCAATTTAAGGTAACGCTGGGATCGGTACTTCCACCACATTTTGAAGGCTTACAATCAAGGAACTGTTTATAAGTGCAAGGTTGTTTCTGAGGTGGTGGTGGTGGGTAACCAGGGTAAGGGTATGGATAAAATCCTTGTAGTGGATATTGATAGTTAAACATTGGCGGTGGCATAGTGGATTGAGGTTGTGTGGTTGTATTTGTTGGTGGAGTCGGTATTGAGTATGTGTTGTTTTGTTCATAATCTCGAACCACATTTTTGAGATCTTGTACTTGACCTTCTAACATTTGAATATACTCTTCGGTACCCGCTGGATTACTTCCCGAAGGTTGATCATTTCTGGTGTTATCGCTCGGTGGGTCCGGGTGGTTTGTGTTATCGTTATCTGCCATACCTGTTTCAATCACAACATCTCACGAATAATTAGTGTAATTCGTTAGTACCTACATACTAACTACTATCACCCCAAAGATTCATTCACTCCCCCAAACCCGATTCTAAGAACGTTTGACCAAACTCGAGCCAAGATTTGGGGATGTTACACCTAGATGTGCACACATCTCCAAACCAAGGCTCTGATACCAAATTGTAACACCGCAAATTTAAATCGTTTTTTTTAAAGCTAACGGAAGCGTATATCAAACCAACATGAACAGTTAAATTCAAACAGGCCTTTTACAATAATTTACTAAAACTATTTAAAAGTTGCTTGCAGTGTTATAAACATCTTGCGGCTCCGTTACAACTATATCAAAACCAGAGTGTCGGTTAACCGTTCCTATGACACCCATTGACCCGCCCAAAAGCAAAACCTGCAAAAGAGTCAACGAGGTGGGGATTAGCTAACAGCTAAGTGAATGAACTCAATCGACAACAAAGTAGAACAACCGAATGATAAATCTTATTATCCCAAATTAGTTAATTTTGAAGAGTAACGGGGTTCTGCCGAAACCTTAAATCATTGTTGGCCTAACAATGATAACCGATAGCCCTTTACTCAATGACGGTGTGTACCTCCTTTTAACAACCAGTGCTTCTAAGGACGGTACACCGTATCATTAGTAAACATATGCTCAGTAGAATGTTCCAATTACTGACCTCTTCCCCAAATGTGCACTTAATTAATTATTGTTATTAAATATACCGAAGAATGGACATGCAATAACGATTGCAGCCAAGAAAAACTGTACCCAAGAGAGTTCGCGTCGTGAACTAAGAGTTCGCATCGGGAATTCGAAGTTCACGGCCCGCGAACTATCTCACGATCCAGCCCCCAATTCTCTGTTGCAGGTTCGCGATCGCGAACACAAGTTCGCGTCGCGAACTCCCCAGTACCAAATCCTGCACCTTTTTACCAAAGTCACCAATTCTACCCAGATTCTACATCTATAATTGAGGACTAAATCCACTCACCTGAGCACCGCAATTCGTCAAACTCAGTGGTCTTATATTACTGAGTTTCCTTCCCTTTGCATGTATTAACAATATAAACCGAGTTAGTAACCCGAAATCGTCAAATAATAACAAATACCAATTTAAGTTCAAAGCCAATATCTCATTCTAATATCTCTACTATTACTTGCATTCTATCAATAATTCAATACCACTCATCTAAGGCTTTTACAAGTCAAGGTTAACCAACCTATTAGCAAGTAATCCTATTTTGACATATTGTAACCAAACGGGTCAAAACCAAACAAACTAACTTTAACACTTCACAATTCATGTCTTGTAAAACCTACAAATTCCTAACTCATCATAATTAGACTTATAAGGTCAAGAATATACTAAACAATGCCTTTTTAATCCAAATTTAGCATAAAGGCCCAAACGGGTCAAAACTATTTAATTTGATACAAGATTACCAATTACATCTTCAAAACATGTCAAGATACATATAACAACTTTTAATATGACTAAATAATTATTCCACATTAATATCAAACTTCATATTGAGTAGGTACCCTAGAAACACCCAAAACTTTCAATACATGTTTGACCCAAAAACCCATCCAACCACCTGTTACTAACTCAGTAATCTGAGTACTTTTCTAACCATATTAGTTCATGAAAATACGATATAAATAAAGTAGACTCTTAGGCCTTTGAAACGACTGGTCGCACGCCCAAAACGGAGTTATGCTTGATTTTATATGATTTTTGCAAAATGATCAAAAATCTGCCATTTTCTTTGGCTACGGGATTTAGACCAAAAACTCATCCAAACTTGTTAACTCATGGCAATTTCAACAATTCAAGTTACAATCAAACCTATACAACAATTATCACTTCTAACATGTTAGTTACACTTAAATTACCAAAATTAACATAAAAAAACCCCACTTGAATTTGGGTAAAACCCATCTTCTTCCTCGAGCTCCATTAGTGGAGTTTTTCATGGCATCTTCACAATTCAATGTTGTAAATGACAATTTCACACATATTGAACTTAATAAGCATAAAGGAATCATAATAACTCATAAATTTAACAACATAGCAAGAAAACCCCAAAAACCCAAGAACCCTAATTCTCAATTAGTAAGAACACACAAGATATGAACATTTAGCATAAATCCTACCTTGGGATGGTGTTGATTTCGAAAATCAAGGAAAGAAAGAGCTAGAGAAGGTCTTCAACAATGGAGAGCTTCCAAGAAAACCAAAATGCATGTATGTGTGTGTGTGTGTGTGTGGAGATCGTGACAGGCAAGAGAAACAAAAGGAAAAGCCCAAAATTGACATCTGCCCCTCCTAAGCCACGTACACCCCCCTTCCTCAATCCAGATAGTTTCATTTAAAACACAGTGTAATACTGAAAGTCTAGATCGCGTTTGATTGATTTAAAAATACTTATCTAACTCAGATTTTAATAACAAAAATATTTTCGGAACTGTAATTCAAAAGTTAATTAAAAAAATGTAATTATCATTTTCATACTCAATTATGCAAATTTTAACCCCTTGGTTAAAATGTGCTAAAATCTAAATAAATCACATAAATTATATAAAATAATAAACAAATAGAATTACTTACCGAAAGTAATTTAAAATTCTAGGCCGGGTTTAGGGATGTTACATTTCGGGTTAGCTGGCCAGATCCAGGTTTACGGGTAAGAAAAAAAAAATTAGTCTCAAATACAAAGGTATTTGTGAACAATTGAAAAATAAAAACAAAGATTCGTAAATATTAGCTAATTGTAATTGAATGAACAATGTAATGGAATGAGCCAAGTAATATAATGATAAATTACGATGACATTATCATGTTTGGTAGTTATGCTGGAATGTAATGAATGATTAATGCCTTTTTGTTTGGTATGTACGAATAAACATCAGAATGGAATGAAATTATATTAAAAAGACTAAAATAACCTTATAAAATAAATACTAGTAATGTATTAAAAGGCATAATTGGAAAAATAAAATTATCCATAAATGGAATAAAAAAAATACATGGGGGGTCATATGGAATAAAAAATATGGATTGTAATGTAATGGGATATTCAATGTAATTAACAGTGCATTATGAAATATGTTACAAACAACATTTTTGTATTACATTGGAATAGTTGATTCAATTACATCTTTTATTCATCCATATCAAACACTACGTTACATCCTTTAAAAAAAATTAAAAAACTTATAAAACTAAACGGGTTGGCTGGTCGACCTACCCGGTCCCGAACACAACCCAATTGATAAACTTATATGGATCGACATCGTTTTGACGTTTTGACCCGAACTCATTTAGGCTCAACCCAAATTTGATAATTTCAATGTCGGGTTTCGATTCGTGTCAGGGAAATGCGGCCACTATTATATATCATTGTTTTTCTATTTATCAGAAAAAATGCATCAAATACAATGTAACAATGGTGAGAAGCAAATAATAGACAGAAAGAAGAGAATTGGATTCCAATATATCCAACGTCTATGAAAATTATTTATAAAAAATGCATGATTTTTCAACTAATTACATAAAATGATTGTGCTTTAAAACTATGATGAAAACATAAAAGAATCCACGTAATCAAGTAGGAGTAGTGATTCCATGTATGAGCTCACAAAGAACGAACGAGTCATTCCATAAATCTCAAGTCTAGTCAGCTTTTGAGAACAGGATTCAAACATCTCAACGAAAGCTGAAAATGCTTCATGATCATCATCTGATTCAAATAAAGCATCACCGTTCTTCCTAAACCCTAAAACCGGGTTTCGTGGCCCAAACATTGGCCCAATACTGAATTTCTTTTCAAACAATTTTGTAACATCATCAACCATCATCCACACGTGACAATTATAATGTTCAAAATTTGATTCCCACCGGTTCTGAAGCACAACAACAGACGAATTCAGATTAGATATATAAATATTTCCAAGTGGCTCACTTGATAAACTATCTGGGAGGTCTAAAACTTCAAATTCGTCGCTAATCATATCAAACGATACAATCAGATTCTTCCTATATTTACCATCTGTATAAGCAATCCAATATATAAACCGATCTACAACTGCCTGACGATATGTAACTGCAATTGATCCACGTGGCAGATTGCTCGTCGGAATTTTCCAGATTCCAGAACTCAATTTGAAAATCTGAACTTGCCAATTTACGCTATTAGCAAGTCGAATCTGGACTATTGTAGGGTCGCTAGTGGCAGGACAAACCCCAAAACCTACAACGACGTCGTTTCGACGATTTGACTCACCAATAATACCAACTGATTTTCGAATAGAGGGATTCCAGAGAACAATAATATCTGTTTTAGAGTTAATCGGATCTCGAGAACAACCGTAATAGCACAATAATCCATGAGAGCTACCGACTAGAATTGAACCATAAAGTAGTTTAGCGAGCACAGGAATCGGTGGAGCGAACTCTTGTTGGGTGAATAATCGGTCATTATCATCGACAAAAGAAGTATATTTTTCCTCAAATTTTTCATCAGTATTTCTATACCTTAGAAGTAGACGATGTGGGTGAGTGTGGTGGGCGCCATAACAGGAAATGAAGTTCGAGCTCTCGATCAAAGACTTCCATTGCTTTGAAACAGATCTGAATTGTATTATCGACTTCACGGGAAGCTTTTTCAGAATCTCTAATTGAATCTCCAAAGGGATGTGGTCTGACATTTTGATTTTAGGGTTTTTCTCGGATTTTGGTTATGTAGAGATATGTTTACGGGCCCATTTACTATTTAGCTTGTTAGCCCAAAATAGTCTCCTTATTCTCCAGGCAACCCGGTTTAAATAACACATTGTGTTGTCGAATTTTAAATGAAAGAAAAAAAAAATATATAGTATCTATTTCTTTGTGTTCTCGAGTGAGACATCCAAGAAAAAAGATATTATGTTTTTTGTATTCATGTGTTTGAGAAAATAGGAAAAAAGTTAACAATGCATAATGCATTAGTGCAACAAACAGGAAAAAAAAATACAGCTTACAGCAAAAACAGGAAAAAGTTGCAGTTGTGCACTGCAGCCTCCATAATAACCGTTTTACTAGGGGTAGCAATTTCTGACTAGACACGAAACCCGATCTGAAACCGACACGAAAATAAACAGGTTTGGGTTGAGGTAAAAAATAATTGGGCCAGTCTCGGGTTGAGTCAGCTGACCCGTTTATTAAACAAGTTAGGTTCGGGTCAATGATAATTTAAATGGGTCGACCTGCCAACCCGTTTAATTATTAAATATTTTTTAAAATATATATATTTATACTTCATTTATAGTTTACTAGTTAAAACGTAATTAATAGTTAGATAAAAAAAATGTTACTTAGTAATTTGGTGTTTTATATTTTGTTATGAATTTGTGTAATAATAACAACATTTTGACTTGTTTGACCTGATAACCAGTTTAACCCGTTTTATTAAATGAGTTATATGGGTTAGGTTTGGGTTGAAGTTAAAGAGGTTAGGGTTGAGATATCTGACCCGTTTATATAAACAGGTCGGTTTCGGGTTGAACGTTTCTGACCCGCCAACCCGAACCCGTCGACCCGAACCCGACCTGAATTGCCACCCCTACGTTTTACCACGATTATGTACCTGCCTGAAGACCGACCCGGACCCAAGACTTGTAAAACCAATCCGATTTTCGGTCTTCAAATTTTCTGTTTTCAGGTTTACTGGTTCCGGTAGATTCAACCACACCTCTATATTAGGGCTATAATCAAAATTCAAGAAAGTCCATTTAAAATTCCGTCGATAAACTTTTGTTCGAGAAAGCTCTTTCCTTTATCTCTAAGAGTTCTGCATATAAAAAGTAAAAGTGTAACGCCCTGAAATTTATACTATTTCAATAATGTGATTTTAATTACATTTTATTAGGAATTATAAATTATTTAGTTAATTAGACACGTCAGGTTAATTAATGAAGTGATTATCACTTACTTTTATTCAAGTAGGTAAATAGATAGTTAGTCGTCTCGTAATAGTTAGATGACATTTAATTTGTAAAGTAATTATATAATTAGACGGTTCATATTATATAGACATTTTAATTATCTGACACTTTATAATTTAATAGTCATATAATTAATTCACGAGCGCGTGTCAAGTTTCTGTACCCGACCAGTTAATCATATAAGTCAAGTTTATTTCGAGCTGGTTTATTTTGTTGAGAGTTGTGATTGGATTCTTTTAAGTCGGACTTGTTAAATTAAATTGTTTAATTGAGGTCGGTACTATGGAATAAAAAGAAAAGAGTACACACAAACTAAAATCATGAGGTCTTCAAATGGAGAATTAGGCCACGTATTTGGAATTTAGGTGCTGGCCCAAATTAAATATTGTAGTAGGTCATAATTTAATTGAAAATGTGTTTTTTTTTTTTTTTTTTTTTTTGAACGGCTAGTTAGTAAGTTAGTGGTTTGAGCCTAGACAGTGACATCCACAAGGGGCAGTATGCCTTCTCTCGAACCTTCCACCTTTTTGTCCACGACGGGACTTGAACCCATGACCTATACATCTTAAATCCTCCTTGGATACCACTAGGCTACAAGCCTAATTGAAAATGTGTTACCAGTAATATTTTTAAACTCCAAGTAACCCTAATCTCCCTATTATACACTTTCTGGCGGTGAGAAAACCCAATCTTCCCTTCCACCTTCGTCACAGCTGCAACACTTATTTTTTTCAATAGCGAGCCAAAAGGTCAAGCCGAATAGGAGAGTTCATCATGTTATTAATTCGGTAGGTGTCAATTCCTTGGTTCGGTTCCTTTTTGCAAACTTGTCCTTCATTCGCTAACCCTCGTTTAATCATGTGAATGTTTGCTGTTGATTGTTCGTGTGGGACTCGAGCAGCAGAGTTGTGGATTCGAAATTTCTGTTGATGTTGGAAGGGCTGTACACTTCGTTGGTTTTGGGTAGAGTCCTACACCTCATGTTTCCTTTGTTTTCTCCATCCGAATTCCAGACTAATCAATGTTTGTTTTTGATTGTTTAATGTGTACGTGAATCAAAACAGGAGGTTTCATTTATTCAAAATTGTTGATTACCAAGTTCAGTGATCGAGCCAAGCTTCTACTTCGAGTTTCGCCTTCTCCATTTCTGTTTGGTATAACTGATTTTGATTGCTAATATATTATGAGCATTGTGATTCTCGGGTTTGATCAGATTTCTTGTAGGTTGTGGGAAGTGAGAGCCGAACCGTTGAGGGTTCGGTTTAGTTGTTAATCCATGATTGTTGAAATTATGATTTGTTTCTGAGTTCTAAGTTTTCTTTATCAAATTTCGTTATTCTGGATTTTGGGTTTCGAATTGTGGGTCGCTGAATTTTTAATTGTCGGGTTGGGTAAAAGCCGTAGTTGAACGGCTAAACGTTTTAACAACCGAAAACCGGAAACCGAACCCGTAGGGTTCTTGGTTTCCTAAACCGAATAGTTTTCTTAAATAAAATAACAAGATTTTACGAATATAAGCTTCTGTGATAAAAAGATATTTTGGGACTGTCGGGGTCTCGGGAATAAACGTATTGATGTCGGGATTTAAAACAGTTTTTTTTTAAGTATCAAACTGAATTTTTGGCAGATCTGTTCGCAATGTTTGAGTCCGTTTTTAACACACTTAAAATACGTTTTTAGATTTTTGGCCCACGCTGGTCTCTAGTTTTATGAGTCCTCTTTCCGTTGCCTCTGACAGCTCGTTAATCTGATTTACGGTTTAAAAGATATCACTGTTTTTGTAAACGATCGCAGCAGCTTTTTCGGTGCAGCTTTTTCTGACTTGTGAGTCTGTTTTGAGCCCCTTCCGTTCGGATTCGAGTCCCGAAGTCTTCTGAAAAATTGTATTCCTCTGAGTCATTTAGCTACTGTAAAAATTTGAATAAAATCTAGTGAGCGGTTTGAGAGTTATGGTCGTTCCCATGAGAGTGCTGAGTGCTGCTAAGTTTCTGCTGAAATTGATTACGAGTCAAATTCTAATCCGAGCTTTCTTGTGCTATGTAGGACCTTCTAGGACGTGATTAGAGACGCTCTTTGGTGCTAAGGATATCTAGGAGCATACGTCTATTCGAGGTGGGTAATCTCACTATAAACTTGTACTTACTTTCGATTCATGATTATGTGTTATATGTTATGAATTGTCTTGTTGATTGAGCTTGAGTATTGGTTGTGCGATTTATCTGAGTTACATGTGATCTGAGTTATTTGTGATCTGAGTCATCTGTTTACTGAGTTCTGAGTTCTTGAGTTAAAACATTAAACATAATATACTTGACTTGACACCGAAGAGCACTGGTGTCAGATGTTTGTCTTGGCACCGAAGAGTACTGGTGTCAGACGTTTTGACTCAACATCGAAGAGTACAGGTGTTGAGCCTTGAGTGGTGTGAGGCGGGTCGAGGTTGTTCTCTCAGCCCAAGTCACACCGGCGCGCTATATAAATTAAAATCTGAGAAATAAACTTGAGTAATTGAGAATTGAGTAGAGTCTTTAGGGATCACTTATGTGACTTGAGTTGTTTGTACTTACATGTTTATTTTGGTATTATTCACTCAGCGGTGGCTGACCCCAAACACTCCCCCCATTTTGCAGGTACTAGAGCAAGTGCATTGGATGACCTGTTACTCGATGAGCTTTTATGGACTTGGATTCCAAACGTTTTATTTGAGTCAAATTGTTTTTTTAAAACAATGATTTATTTATTCCGCATTTAAAACCATGAGACGGTTTATTTTTATTTTAATGAGATGGGACCGTTTGGTTACTTATACTTTTGGGAAAATGATTATTTTATTTATTTAAAAATTTTTAAAATTTCCATGATTTTTGGGATGTTACAAAAAGAAACACACATGTGATTAGCACCCTTGTTGGAAGGGAGATGATCCTTGTAGAGCATTTTTTATACTTATAGAGCAAATTTATTTAAAAAGACCACTATACCCTTTCTTTCCTTCTCACCGCCATTTCCTTTCTTTCTCTTCAAATGTTTACATTTCTTTCTCTCTCTTCAAATCAAAACCCACTACCAAGTTTTATCCTCTATTTTATCCAACTTTTAGGCCGAATCAGGGGCCATAAAATTCACCATTGAAACCAGCTCATTTTTCCGATCAGTGTGGTACTCGCCTCTACCGGAATCACGGCGAAATCGCGCGCCGGACACTCTCCGGAGTTATAAAAGTTTACCGGAATCTGTGTGCCAAAGTCTGAAAGACAAAGTTAATTTCATTTAACCGTAATTTCATACATTAATTCGGTTAAAGACATTAATTCCAAACTGAAAGACAAAGTTGTGATAGTCACCGGTGGTAGCTAGTGATTTTGGTGAAAGTATGATGAGACTTTTCACAAAACATGGTGCCAAAGTCGTGATTGCAGACGTCCAAGACGATTGAAGGTCTTCCATCGATTTATTGATCAGTGGTGGAATTAGGAGAGAACATGAGAATGGTGTGGGTTTTGATTTGAAGATGGAGAAAAAAAATGGAAAGTGGATAAGTTAGAGAACCAAGAGAGAGAAATGGGTAGGTAGAAGAAAACAAAAGGTGTAATGGTCTTTTCACCTAAATTTACTCTACAAGAATAAAAAAAATTCTCTACAAGGATCACCTCCCTTGTTGGAAAGGTAGAGGCGTGACCATCAGCAACTACGAAAGTGAGAACATAGGAGTACAATAACAATATCAAATACGAAAAAAGAGGCACGAGCGCAATCTTTTATTCTTTAGAAAAGAACAATTGCATACAAAAAAGTTTGAAGTTGTTAGGGCATGTTTTGCGGGTACCTTTAAGGGAGTGATATTTACACTACATGTTTTAATTTATATACCACAAGAGATGCATTATATGCTTGTACAGTTTACAGTAATTGATAGAGACCTATTCGAGATGGTCAATCTCCCAAGAATATAGATTAAGAAACTAAAGACAGTTTAACAAACTTTTTCTTATCTAAACTTTCCATAAACTAAAATTACATATAAATACTAAAACAAATTAACTAACTAGCCACTACTTCCACT
Organism: Calendula officinalis; assembly: GCA_963853835.1. NCBI lineage: Eukaryota > Viridiplantae > Streptophyta > Magnoliopsida > Asterales > Asteraceae > Calendula > Calendula officinalis. Next base: position 33,427,051 of record OY970824.1, read on the forward strand.
AACTAGTACCACTAACCTACATTAAACCAACTAGTTTGACTACATAAACTAACTTACAAAAAATAAAATACTAATAATAAATTACTTAACTAAATTGAAATACTAATTAAAATTGAAATTATTAAAATACTAATAACTAGAATATTAAACACGTATCAATACTCCGCGCCTCAAAAACGACCTTGTCCTCAAGGTCGGGGTTCTCGTCCGGTGGTTTAGGAGGAGGTTTGGGTTGGTGACTAGTGTAAAATATTTTCAAGCATTGAAAATAAAGTCCTTGACATCGATTAACTTGGATGTCATTGGGTGAAAGGTATTGTAACGATAGTACAACGAGGTGGTTTGAGGCTTTGAACCGAAGATGTTCGGGTGTGAACTTGTTCTCGATGAGATTGGCCAATTCATAACTTTGGTTATATTTGGATGGATGATAAATGACTATCTCCTCTTGAACTTTTGTGGTGTTTGGACATGGTTTGGTAGGTGGAGGAGGTGGCGGTGGGGAAACTTCGCTAGCGACCTCTATGTCGGTATCGGTGATACTTGTGGCGGTATTGGTTTGGGGAGAGGGAACTTGGGTGGTGAGGTTGGTGTCGTTATTGGTTATGGCCTTAAGAAGATTGGCGATAACGGTAGTTTGGATGGCGATATTGTTCGAGATAATTGCAAGATTGGTGTTAATTGAAGTGAAAACGGTGACCAACTTACCCATGGTTTCGGCGAAGGTTGCCATGGATTCTTCGTGGGTTGGCGGGTGATGTTTTGGCGGCATGAGATGATTGAATGAAAGCACCATTGATAGAGACCTATTCGAGATGGTCAATCTCCCAAGAATATAGACTAAGAAACTAAAGACAATTTAACAAACTTTTTCTTCTCTAAACTTTCCATAAACTAAAATTACATATAAATACTAAAACAAATTAACTAACTAGCCACTACTTCCACTAACTAGTACCACTAACCTACATTAAACCAACTAGTTTGACTACATAAACTAACTTACAAAAAATAAAATACTAATAATAAATTACTTAACTAAAATTGAAATACTAATTAAAATTGAAATTATTAAAATACTAATAACTAGAATATTAAACACGTATTAGTAATAATTGTACTGTGTGGTATAAGTATCAAAAAATATGGTGTAGAAATTAATTCTGGTACCTTTAAGCCCCTATCTTAAGAGAATTGATATTGGTACCATAACTTTTAATGGTTATATCACACTGTACAGATTTTACAGCTAACTGTACAAGTATGTTATGCATTAGATGTGGTACATACATTAAAAGTTGTGGTAGGAAAATCATCCCCTCTATCTTAATGATCTAGTATCGTTAATCGTTAATGCTTTTATATATATACATGGATGTAAAAATAATAGAAGAAATAACAAATTCAATATAAAATGGACTAACTGCAACCAATAAAAAAAAACAACCCTATTCTGATTATTTATAATGTATTTCGTAAGTGAATGAGTTCAAAAGGCAATTTAGGATCAATAGTTTCAAAACTTTGTTAACTTTGACATAACTAAATAACAACAAACTTTAATAATATTCTATCCAACGTTTTCCAGCACCTAATAAGTTACTCCGTATTATTTTATATATTATTTGGATTATCAATAATAAAGGTATAAGCCCATTCCAGGACGATTGTAGTTTAGTGGTAGGTAAGTACTAAGACCTAACTTAGAGCATCCCCAATTGTTAACTTTGCAAAAACTTATTATTTTTGCCCCATAAATAATCTACTAACCAAAAAGCTTTTCATAAATTACATCTCCAATGGTTAACCTTTTAAAAGCTTTTTCTTTTACAATATTTCTAATATACCTTTATTTATCTCAAATGTTTTATAAATACCCCTTATATATAATTTGACACTTTTTTGACATTTTACTAAATATAATATTTTTTAAAATGTCTCGTACAAAAATATTATAATAATTGACATAAAAATATTATATAATTTATTTATTAACTAATAAAAATATAATAAATAATCTATATATAATATATCTAAGGTTTAAAATGAAAAGTTATTAAACATGGGGGACTAAAAGGGACAAACATTAAAACTTAGTTAAAAGGTTAGTAGAAAAAAAGTCATTGGAATAAGCTTTTGATAAAGCTAATTATTCCAATGGTAAAAAATCTTTGAAAGACTTATTGAAATAGTAAAAAGTTTTTAAAAAAGCTCCCATTGGAGATGCTCTTAGAGGTATGTGATTGCATGCGATTATAACACTCCCAACATTAATACAAACTAACATAGAAGCAACACTATTCTCTATTCATCATCAATAATTAGCACAAATATTAGACGGAAGCAACACTCGGATATTTATAAGCGTCACATTATATTTTGGCATTTAAACACAACCCTTAAAACTTTATTTTGGTCCAAACGGTATAAGTACTGAATTCTTTTTCAAACAATTTTGTAACATCATCATCCATACATCACAAACACGTTCAAAAATATCTGTATCAAACTTGCCCACAAGCACAACAAGAGACCCATTAAGCTCAGATATATCAAAATTTGGGTACTGCTGATTTGATAAACTATCTGGGAGGTCCACCACTTTAAATTCTTGGCTAATCATATCAAATGATATAATCAGATTCTTTTTCCTAACTCCACCATCCTCCAAATCGACAATCCTATCATAAGCAATCCAATATATAATCCAATCAAAATTTGGGTACTGTTGAATCCTTAAGTGGTTTAGCGAGCAGGGGAATCGAAGGAGCAAACTCTTGTTGGGTGAATGATCTGTCATAATCATCGACAAAAGAAGTATATCTTTCCTCATGTTTTTCACCAAAATGTATATACCTTAAAAGTAGACGATGTGGGTGAGTGTGGCGGGCCAGAGATGAAGTTCGAGCACTCCATCAATGACTTCCATTGTTTTGAAACAGATCTGAATTGTATTAACGACTTCACAGGAAGCCTTTTCAGAATCTCTAATTGAATCTCCAAAGGGATGACATTTTGATTTTGATTTTGATTTTAATTTTAGGGGATATGGGGTTTTTCTCCGCTTTTGGTTATTCCAGTTTTCACGCACTCCGATTAAATTTGGAAGGCAGGGAGATATATTTACGCTGTTCGGACCCATATACTATTTATTTATTTTTTTAAGCCCAAAATCGTCAATCCTTTTTTAACTCAGCCAGTTAAACCAGGGGTGGGTAACCGCCAGATAAGATGTTTTTGTTAAAATAAGTGAATTATTTTAATAATTTATTTTATTTGGTAAGTTTTTATATTTAAAATTATCCTTTTACTCTTACTTATACCTTTTTAAACAACATTAAAGGTGTGGGGCTCATTCCTTTTTGTCAGCTTCCTAATAAAGCAACAAAATAGTAAAAAGTGTGAGTTCCTATCCATTCTAATTACCCAATTTAAGTTCACTAATATCTTATTACCTTATTTTGCCTTAAAAAACGTGAATTTCAAAGTAATTCACTTATTTTGATACGGAAGAAGTATATGAGAATTCTGGTGCAATTTTGAACAAGTTTAACAAATACTTAGTCTAAGGGGCTGTTTGATAAAAATAAAATGATTAAGCGCTAAATGATTCAACGTTTTGATTGATTAAGATGTTATGTATAAAACTTATTTTGAATGTGAGAAACTTTTTAATAAGTATTCTGACTGCTTAATGATTCAGCATATACTCTAAGGTAGAATGATTCAACATTTTTTTCCTGTCCTCAGTTAGACGCGCTAAACAAACGCACTGAATGCTAAATGCTGAATCATTGAGAGCTAAATGGTTCCATTAAGCTGCAAACAAACAACACTTAAATAGTGTTTTAATAATATAATAATTTGACAATCATGTGTTTAAATCTTTAAAAATTATGATTATTCAAAGATCAATAAATAAAATGATCAAAAGTGATTAATTTTTAAGATTTACATCTTTGTTTAACTTTTTGATTTAAGAGATAAGGTAACCGGAACTGGAACCAGAAGATACCCTACTATGCTCACCCTTAGTTAGACAAGCATTCACCGGGCAACACCGTTTAAATAAGACAATGTGTTATCAACTTTTTAAATTAAAGAAAGAAAAAAGAAAATAATCCTTTTTTTCTTTGTGTTCTCGAATACAAAACATAAGAAAAATAAAAAGCAATGAAATTTTGTACTTCTTACTTGGAGAAAAATGAAAAAATTTTAACAAATTTACAGTTCTACGCATAAAATGTAAGTTAATTAGAACATGTTAAAGGTAATTTGATAAGGGTATTTTTTTTTGTTAATTTTAACTTGAGTTCTATTAACTCTTCCCACTTATGGAGAAATCTTCTTTTAAAAGAAACTCTAGAACACAATAAAAATTATTGATCTTTCCGACTCTGTTCTCTTCTCTCTAAATTAATATCTGGTGATACAACGTTAGATCTTTTTATCATCCCTATTAAACTTCTATAAATATCTACATTTATTCTATAAATTTTACAACAAAAATTCTCTCTTCTCCCACTCAACTATACTTATAAAATGGATAATGTTTCAGATTCCTCATCCGAATATGATTCCAATTTGGAAGCTATTATGACGATAGCCAATTCTTATAATGCCGAGTAAATGGTCGCCATTGTGAATGCTCTTTCATCTGATACAGAGGACGATGAAGAGAATATTTCGATCCCCAGAGCGTCGAGAAGGTATGTACCACGAGATCGTGAAGCTGCCGGTGAACGTTTGTATACAGACTACTTTGCTGAAAACCCCACGTTCCCGCCGGATTATTTTAGGCGACGTTTTCGTATGACCCGTTCGTTGTTCCTCCGTATATGTGACGATATAACTTCTTACTCTCATACTCCTTTGCCTGAATATTTTTTGTATTTTCGTCAAAGGGACGATGCTACTGGAAGATCGGGTTTTAATATTCTTCAAAAATGTACCTCCGCCGTACGACAATTGGCCTATGGTTGTGCTGCCGATTTGTTTGATGAATATCTACACATGGGACAACAAACATCGTATGATTGTTTGGATTATTTTGTCAAATGTGTATTCCATCTATTTTCGGGTGAGTACTTAAGAAAACCCAACGCGCATGACGTCGAGCGCTTACATCAACGTCATGCTGAGGTGCATGGTTTTCCGGGTATGCTCGGCAGCATTGATTGCATGCACTGGCCTTGGAGGAATTGCCCGGTGGCATGGAAAGGACAATACACACGAGGTGACCAAGGGCAGCCAACGATCATGCTAGAAGCGGTTGCGTCTTACGATTTGTGGATTTGGCACGCTTACTTCGGCCCAGCTGGTTCGAGCAACAACATCAATGTCCTTAATGCATCAGACTTATTCAAAGACTTGCTGCAAGACAGAACTCCTACTATTCCTTTTGTCATTGTCGGGCAACCATTCACTAAAGGATACTATCTCGGTGACGGGATATATCCGGAATGGTCAACCATTGTGAAGACATTTAAGTATACACTATCTGAACAACAAACTCGGTTTAAGAGACATCAAGAAGCCGCAAGAAAAGATATTGAACGAGCATTCAGTGTTTTGCAAGGGTGTTGGCAAATCATTAAAAACCCGGCAAGACCATATAGCGTCAATAAAATACGTCGAATCATGTATTGTTGTATAATTTTACACAACATATAATTGATGACAACGGTCGCAACATGTGTTCACTTGAGGAGGCGTCTATGGATAATCCGGCAAATATGCCGCAACGCTCGTGGAATGAGAGAGTTGCAACACACGCTCGAATGGCCAAAGAACTACGGGATCAAGCAATGCATCACAGATCTAACACACCAATTTTTCAAAACAATTTAAACTTTTAATTAAATAAGTTCAACATCCAAAATCCATGAAATCCAAAAACATAGTTTAGTTAAAAACATTTGGAAGGATTACAAGTATAAAAAACCGGTGTTACATTAATATCAAAACCAAAGTCTAGGGAATTAAATAAGTACACCAAGCTAATCCTCCAAAGCTAACACTACGGGCCGCCTAATCCTTAGCTCCCGAACCTGAGTACATAGTCAAAAGAAATGTAGTACGTGAGACAAAATTATCTCGTGAGAAACATGGGTTTTAGAGCCGGTTAGAAATAATTGCAATAAAATAATAATTAAATAATTATCACATTGCACATAGTCAATCATACTCTAAGGCTTGCCATAAGCCCAACACATACGTAACGGGCCTCCCCGAAACAAACTCCCCCGATATGGGTTATCTAGGTAAACTCCCCCGTTTCCGGGTTATATATTTGCTCCCCCGATTTCCGGGTTATCTCAAACTCCCCCGCTTTCCGGGTTATCTATTTCTCGACATACTACTCTTGCGCAGGGTGGTACCACCCCAAGTAGTAGCCACTAACTCCCCCAACTTGTGTGGGTTAACTAGGATCCAATTGATTAGCTACCACATAACAAATCATCAACTTGGGTCAAAACCCCATATAACAACTCATGTCATACTAGTGGTAACTAAACACATAAGTGTACATTTCAAGTCAATTCAATTCAAGTCAACTCAATTCAAGTCAACTCAATTCCAGTCAATTCAATTCAATATTTTCTTTATTAAAAATAATTATCTAATAAAGACTCTAAGAAATCAATTCAAACAATGAATCATGGTTTACTACGTACTCAGAAAGATCACATGTACTCACCTTAGCAAAGCTATCCAACTCTTGTGTTAATCAACACAAATCCTTACTTCTTAGTCAAAGAAGTACTCCCATTCACAAGGTCTTCTTGACCTAACATCAATATCATCATAACTACTAGTTATTATCCATCACTAGCACTCATTAATCCATATTAATCTCCCCAATCACCAAGTTCATACAACTTGGTGAAATCCCAAACCCTAGTTCAAGATTTCTATCCAAAGATCCCAAATCTAGCTTGTACACATTGGTCACAAGCATACAAGGAGTGATTTACACCCATATTTGGTAATCTTCCCCAAGATGACATGGTTGGTTCCCAAAACCACCATTAATGCCCAAGAAAAGCTTGAAATGTCAAAGAGATGCATAAACTAACAAGGATTCTTACCTTAGATCAACAATCTCCAAGGAATGTGAAGATTTGAGCTCAAGAACACCAAACACCGTGCACTTCTTCCAAAATAACGGCTGGTAGGGTATAGAGGGTGTAGGTGTCCAAACCCTAGCCCCAAACTCGTTTTTATAGCAGCTGCATAGTTCGCGTTCGCGAACCAGAGTTCGCGCCGCGAACTTCCCCCGTAGTGAACTCCTCGCGATCGGGAACAAGCCGCGAACTCCATGCCTCAAAACCTTGAACTCACTGTTCCATTCTCGCGTTCGCGAACTAATAGTTCGCGCCGCGAACTCCCCCAGGCAGCTAGGCTGCAACTTTTTGTTGTCCAATTTATCCCGGTTTCGACCTTAACCATATCAAACGGTGTCCGAATGACACGAAACCAATTCCTACGTATTTTAAATGATTTATCCTTATTTATCATATTTTTGTACAATTTATTTATTTACAAAATTCGGGTCGTTACAACAGACTTCGCAATGCGCTAGTAGACCACATTTCACAACTCCCACCAAATTTCCGTCAACGTTAATTAATGTTTATAAATTATTGTAATTTTTTTTATCGTATTGTTTTTTTTTATGTTTTTAAATTATTGTAATGTTTTTTTTAATAAAAGTATTATGTTTTTAGTTATATTTTTGTTTTAATTAAAAAGAAAGTAAATTAATTATATTTGGTGAATTGACGGAGTGCTGTTGGCATGACTGCGTCAATTTAGTGTTAGTTAGACCACTCCCAATGGTAAATGCAGCTGAAGCCGTCAGTTGCTGCCAACTCAGCGCCACGTCAGCAGACAAACTAACTAACACTAAAGTGACGTAGTCATGCCAACAGCACTCCGTCACTTCACCAAATTTGGGCCCCACCATTTACTTTTCTTTTTTCTAATAAAAATATACAACTAATTAAAACATATAACTAATAAAAATAAATTTCATTAATTAAAAAAAAACATTACATAAAAAAAGATATTAATTAAAAAAAGACATTAATTAAAAAAAAGACATCAATAAAAAAAAAGACATTAATAAAAAAAAACTACTAGTATCATTTTCTTCTTCGTCTTCGTGTTTGTCAACCGGTCCTTGTGTTCCCGAACCCTCACCGTCACCCTCCTCGTCATCCTCATTAAAAATCGCCAAATCCTTATGAATTTCCTTGCAATTGATTCTTGAGCTTGTTCAAGCATTTTCTTACGACTTTCGCTAATATTATTTGGTACGGCTTTGGCTAGGAATTTCCAACTCTTCAAAATCAATTTTTGCTTAGCAATTTTTGTAACCTTAGCGACAGCGTTAGATTGCTTATCGGAGGTTCGCCTAACCACGTCCAAAGTGTCCAACTTAATGGACCTTGAAGAAGTTGCGGCGTCAGACGAACCTGGACTTTTTTGACTTTTCTTACTAAGACCGTGGCCGGGGGGCGCCGTAACGGGTCATCTTGGAACAACGCATGCATGTTAGCCGGTGTCGTCGTCCTTGTATCCATTCTAACTGGGTCGTCGTCTTCATCCAGTCTCATCGGCTCGGTATCCATGACGCCTTCAGAAAAATTAGAACTTTGGGTTATCTTTTAGCACTTCCCAACAGTCCTCGTATATAAAGTTACGGCCAACATTATCATGGAATTGTTGACGAGAAGCTTTTAGAACGTCCCCGTCTCGCGTAACGCTTCTACGACCGTCGTTTAAAGAATTGTATATATCATTGAAAGTTTTCACGTCAGCCGCTATTTTGGACCATTTGCACGTTAGTTGGTTCATGTTACGCTTCACAGAAGCAACCGAGTTGAAGTCCTCGAGGACCTGCCCCCAATGGACCGTATGTTTTTTTGCTATTCCCCTTAACACCATCTTCGGAGTTATGAACCCAACGTTGGGATAAAATCACCGCATCTGGGGTTGACCACTTTGTTTGTGCCCTTTTTGGCGCCACTCTTTCTTTCCTTTTTTCTTTCCCATTTCTTGTGGGTGTCGGTTCGGGTTGGGTGTCCCCTACATTTTCGGATGGTGAATTTGACGGAAAATTTTGTGAAAAGAGAGGTGTGTTTGGTGGAGGTTGTTGGTATTGGTAGTTTGGTGGTGGTTGTTGGTATTGGTAGTTTGGTGATGGTTGTTGGTATTGAAAGTTTGGTGGTTGAGAGTAATGGTAGTTGGGTGGTTGTTGGTGGTATTGGTAGTTTGGTGGTGGTTGTTGGTATTGGTAGTTTGGTGGTTGAGAGTAAGTCGCAAAACCAAGCGATGGTGCCGGGTTACTTATTTGCGCCGAAGAAGAACCGGCCGTTGAGTGTGGGGAATCCATGGGGTTTGCATTAAATTGCTCCCACACGTCGTTGGATAGCGATGGTTGACGATCTTTAGACATTTTGTCAAGTTTGGGAGGAAGTATGAATTTTTTGAGAGATAAAGAAGGTGAAATGTGGTGTAAAAAATAGAAGAAATGAGTGAGTATTTATAGATGTAAAAAGTTTGAATTTTTTTAGATTTTTTTGAGATTTTTTTGAATTATTTTGAATTATTTTGAAATATTACCGTTTTTTGGAAATTTGACCGTTTAAAAAAAATAATAAAAAAATAAGTTTTTTTTTTAAATTTTTAACGGCTAAAAAGTACAAGGGGGACCCACCTTTTCCACTTTTCCATCGTCCTTTCCTCCGTCTCAAAAGTGGCGTGGCCAACCGGCGGACCCAACCGGCGTGACCGTGCCAACGGTCGCCACAACCGGCGGGCCAACCGGTGGCGTCAGTTGGCACCTGTCTTAGTTTGTCTGCTGACGTGGCGCTGAGTTGGCAGCAACTGACACCAACTGACGGCGTCAGTTGCTGTCACCATTGGAAATGGTCTTAAATTTGGAAGGCAGGGAAACATAGAGATATGTTTACGATGTTCGGGCCCATATACTATTTAGCTTGTTACCCCAAAATAGCCTATCCTTGTTAGGGCTGTCGAAAATAACCAAAACCCGCTCTACCCGCACGACCCGTTTCGAATTCGGGTAGATCGGGTCGGGTAGTTCGGGTATCGGGTAGAAACATTTGGGTATCGGGTAACCCAAAAATAATACGGATCGGGTATAAGGTAATATTTTAAGTTGGCGGGTATACCCGAATAACCAAATTTTATTAAAAGGAATTTTTTAAAGGTAATATTTTATAGATTTATAAATAAAATACGATCGTTAAGTTTGTAGTCCATGAATTTCATCTAAAAGTCAATGATAGAGTCTCATGTCAGTTGGAGTTTGGTAAATTTGCAGACAAATATGGGATATTAAGATCGAATATAATCATTGTGGTCGCCGGCAATACAAGTGTACAAATTCTCGGGTAGTAGTGGATATACCCGTACCCGACCCATTACTCGAACTACCCATACCCAAATACCCGAATTTAATTTGGTTTGGGTATTGGATATTTTTTATATTTGAAAAAACCCGAGCTACCCGACCCGAACTACCCGATACCCGAAAGTTATACCCGATCAACACCCCTAATCCTTGTTAACCTCAGCCCGGTTAGACCCGCATTCACCAGGCAACCCAGTTTAAATAATACATTCTGTTCTCGAATTTTAAATGAAAGAAAAAAAAAATATTTCTTTGTGTTCTCGAGTGAGACATAAAAGAAAAAAGATAATATTTTTTTTGTATTCATGAGAAAAAAGGAAAAAAAAAGTTAACAATGCATTAGCGCAAAAAACAGGAAAAAAAAACACAGCTACGAAAACTGCAGCAAAAACAGGAAAATATTGTAGTTATGCACTGCAGCCTCCACAATAACCGTTTTACCACGATTATGTACCCGCCTGAAGACCGACCCGGACCCAAGACTAGTAAAACCGATCTGATATTCGGTCTTCGAATTTTCTGTTTTCAGGTTTACTGGTTCCGGCTTGGTTTCAGATTCGACCACACCTCTATATTAGGGCTATAATCAAAATTCAAGAAAGTCCATTCAAGATTCCATCGATAAACTCGTGTTCGAGAAAGCTCTTTCCTTTATCTCTAAGAGTTCTACATATAAAAAGAAGCACATATGTGATTAGCACCCTTGATGGAAAGGTAGAGGCGTGACCATCAGCAACTATGAAAGCGAGAACATAGGAGTACAACAACAACGAATACAACAAAAGAGGCACGAGCTCAATCTTTTATTCTTTAGAAAAGAACAATTGCATACAAAAAAGTTGAAGTTGTTTGGCCATGTTCTGCGGGTAGGGGTGTCAAATCGGGTTGTTAGGTCAGGTTAGGCTATTATCGGGTTGGGTCTGTCCCGGCCCTATAAGCAACCGGGTTGGTCGGGTTCGGGTTAGTCGGGTTTCAGATTTATCGGGTCAACCCGATCAGGTTAGTTGGGTTACCGGTCAAAGCATAAGCAAATTCGTAACGGAAAAAGAAATTGTTTACAAAATGCTTTTTTTGTAATTTACGAACATTACATTTAGAAGAGCAAGATTTTTATTTACGTTATGAGTTCGGGTCAAAAAAATGTTGAGGGTATAAATGTCAACTAATTTTAACTTGCCTTAGATGCATTAAAATTTGCATTGAACAAATCAATTTCCAATAATCCCATATAAAATGGACTAACGGCGACACATAAAAAAACAACCCTATTCTGATTATTTATAATGTATATTTAGTAAGTGAATAAGTTCATAAGGCAATTTAGGATCAATAGTTTCAAAACTTTGTTAACTTTGACATAACTAAATAACAACAAAATTTGATAATGTTCTATCCAACGTTTTCTAGCACCTAATAAGTTCTTATTTAAATTATCAATAATAAAATTTAGGATCAACGTTTTATAACCCCATTAAATTGCATTGGGCCCATAAACTCTTCACCGAAGTCTTCGTTCAACCGACATATTCAACTTATTCAACTTTCTCTCTCCAACTGAAGAAGGCGTGCAAATGGGAGATGGCATCGGTTGGCAGCCAAAGCCTCCCGTTGGCAGCCCTCTTATAGGTCATTTTCACCCTCATTTTATTAGAAGTGTTATTATTCAACAAAAATGAAGAAAAATATATCATAAGATAGCATGAATCAAATACAATGGCGAGAAGCCGAGAAGCAACACTATTCATCATCATTAATTAACACGAATAATAGACATAGGCAACACTATTCATCATCATTAATTAGCACAAATATTAGACAGAAGCAACACGCGTCACATTGAATTTTGGCACTAAAACACAACCCTTAAAACTGTGATGAAAATATAAAAGAATCCAAGTGATCAAGTAGAAGTAGTGATTCCATGTAGGAGCTCAGATAGAACGAACCATAAAATCCATAAATCCCTACTTCAGTAAACTGTTGAGAGCAGGGTTCATACAACCCAATCATAGCTAAATATTCTTCAGAATCATAATCTGTTTCTAATAAAGCTTCACTATTCTTCCTAAACCCTAATACCGCCATTGATGGTCCAAACAGTGTATAAATACTGAATTTCTTTTCAAACAATTTTGTAACATCATAATGAAGATTTAGATGTGCTTGACTTGTATGAACCCTGCTCTCAACAGTTTACTGAAGTTGGGATTTATGGATTTTATGGTACATTCTATGTGACCTCCTACATGGAATCACTACTTCTACTCGATCACTTGGATTCTTTTAGGGGGTGTTTGGCTCAACGTAATCCTCCATAATGTAATTCAAATCGTTTGTAATTTAATTCGGTTGGAATTGAATTCGGTTATAATTGAATATGGTTACGCCGGTTACCAAAATTTTGAGTTGTAATTCAAATCAATACATATGCATTTTTAAAAAAAAAAATTTAAATTCTTTTTAAAATTTTATTATTTATTATTTTATTATTTTAATTTTTATAATTTTTATAATTTTCTTTTAATTTTTTTAAAATATTTTTTTATTATTTTTGTAGTTTTATAAAAAATTATTTTTTAAAATTTATTTATTTTTAATTAATTAATTAATTTTAATTTTTCTAATATTTATTTATTTATTTTTTATTTTTTTAATATTTTTTTAATATTTTTACACGATTATAAAATCTGAAGCATATAAAAATATTCAAATTTGTTAGTTTACTAAAAGGACCGTAATTGAATTCATAGGGTGTTGGGACGGAATTCAATTACAACGAATATCGTAATTCGAAATTATGTCGTAATTGAATTACGAAAAAAAAAGTTCATCCAAACGTCCTCCGTAATGTAATTAAATTACAATTACGGATGATTACGGAGGATTATGTCAAAACAAACGGGGCCTTATATTTTCATCACAGTTTTAATGCATCAATGTTTAACGCCAAAATTAAATGTTACGCTTATAAATATCCGAGTGTTGCTTCTGTCTAATATTTGTGCTAATTAATGATGATGAATAGTGTTGCTTTGTCTATTATTTGCGTTAATTAATGATGATGAATAGTGTTGCTTATCGCCACTGTATTTTTTGCTTTTTTCTAACTAATAGAAAAACAATGCTTTCTTATGATATATTTTTCTTCATTTTGGTTGAATAATAATACTCCATTGTATTTGATGCATTTTTTCTGATAAATAGAAACCAGACACGAACCCTACACGGAAATAATCAAATTTGGGTTGAGCCTAAATGAGTTCGGGTCAAAAAAATGTTTACCCATATAACCTGTTTATAAATCGGGTTATGTTCGGGAGCGGGTTGACTTACGTATCATCCGGTCGACCTGCCAACCCATTTAGTTTTATAAAGTTTTTTTTAATTTTTTTAAAGGATGTAATATTATAAATTGCCCTAACCCCTCTTAAAACATCTATAAATCTATGTTTTCTAACCGTTCACAATTACCATTATATTTGGTTCTAACTTTTATTTCTTACCCCCAACCTCTATCCTGCTAACCCATTTGACTCATTAACTTGTTAAGTTATATGAGTTAGATAGTCGAGTCTGAGTTGTCAATGTTTAAATATGTCCGGATTGGGGAGTGAACTAGTGAAGTATCACTCTTTAGAGGAAGAGAGATAGTAGTGGGGTACCTCTTGAAACGGTGAAATTTGGCATCTATAAAACTCTCAAGTACGCATCGCGTTGGTGTGAAACGCATCGCGTTTTGGGCGTAATTAAGAGATCGTGAGCGAGTTGAAAGGTTGCAATAACTCTGTGTTAAATACTAATTTTGTACTTAGAATTAAGTTAGTCTTGATAAATACCATTAGTATGTTTAATGATATAAATAGGTTAATGAGGTGTTCTATTGTAACTTTTCACACTTTAATCTTGTTATTAATCAAAACCTAGTTTGTTAACTCTCTATCTAGCATAAACGCAAATCCGCATATATTAGAGAAAACAATTCCTGCCCATTTACCTAAAAACGGGTCAAACAAGAAAATTTCCAAAGCTCAACCAAGAAGTAAATGGATGAAGTGAGTCGAAAGTGAAAGTTGAAACAAAGTATATCAAAATATGAAAACTGGAATTTGGAGGCATGAATTGGCATGGCAGGCAGAAACAAGGGACGAACACAATTAGTTACTGCTGGTCACAAATTGTTAGGAAAAATATAATCGGAATAATATATACAAATTCAGAAATCATTCGATTACAACAATTTGATTGAGGCCTGCAAATTGCAGTGTCCTAAAACAGAATTTCGCCCTAATTGGTACGACTGTTTTGAGGATACAACAATCAATTCAAGTTTAAAAAACAAGAATCTAACGAATCTGAAGATTGGCCTTCTTGATGGAATAGGGTTCGATATTTATACTGGTTGAAGAAGTGCGAATTAACCGACACACTTGTCCGTCCTTAACTGTCAACAACCACCGTCATTATGAAACATTGTATCTGGTCAAAAAACGTCAAAAGAAAATCGGGGTAGGGCTAAAAACTTATATCCGAAATTCATTTAGAGCCCAAGAGCCCCAAGGCCCAAGGACATCTTTTGACCATTTAATATATATGTAAATTATATATATTATAAGCCCAAATAAGCCTTGAGCAATGTGGGAAGAAACCATTTATAAGTTCGAACAATACCCCACATTTTCTATTCAAACACCAATAATACCCCACATTTGAAAAGAAAATAAGATAATATAAAGTTACTTATTATTCTATTTCCATCAAAAGTAATATGACATGCATCAGATTAGGTGTCTTTTGGACTTGAACTTATCCTAGTGAGTACTTATCGGATCTACTTTATGGATAGTGGACATAATTCTTGAACTAGCCATGTGGTGTAGTAAATCGAGACAATAAGTATCACACATATCATATTGTTGTAATAACAGATTCTTACCGTTGTGTTCATTTTGGTCGTGAACATATCCTTATTCATGAGACTTTTAGAGAACTTAGCCATCTGGTTCCCAAAGATGCGACCACACATCAATCTCGTATAGGTAATGCTAATCAAGAATATTCCGTAGTATTCCACTGAAAAAAGCTAGTAAGAATTAAAATTCATCCCTTAATCATCAACAGAAAAACACACTAAATTCATCATAGGAATGGGCTTACATGTGTGTTAGTACTTCTGAGTTTTACCCAACTAGTTTTCCTATTGAACCTAGATCATGGGATCTCCAATTTTGCTAGGTTAAGTTTCCGTCGAGTAGTTACTCTTGTGTTGGCTTTAAGCCCATACCCCTCGATGTAAATATGAGTTGTTCTCTACAAAGGCCTTTTGTCAAAGGATCAGCTATATTTTCCTTTGACTTTACGTAGTCGATGGAGATAATTCCATTTTTCAACAAGTCTTTTATTGTATTGTGGCGACGTCTTATATGTCTTGACTTGCCGTTATATATTTGATTCTTTGCTCTTGTAAGAGCAGCCATACTATCACAATGTATGCATACAACAGTCACTGGTTTTGGCCACAATGGAATACCCTCTAGAAAGCTTCTAAGCCATTCAGCTTCTTCAGCAACTTTATCTAAGGCTACAAATTCTGCTTCCATAGTTGATCTGGTATTCACAGTTTGTTTAGATGATTTCCATGAGACAGCAGCTCCTTCAAGTGTAAATACATAGCCACTTGTGGACTTGCCTTCATTATGATTGGAAATCCAATTGGCATCACAAAATCCTTCTAATACAGCAGGATACTTAGTGTAATGTAACCCATAAGTCATTGTGTGCTTAAGATATTGAAGCACTCTTACTAGTGCGTCCCAATGATCTCTTCCAGGGTTATGTGAGTATCGACTAAGTCGACTTACACTATATGCCAAATCTGGACGTGTACAATTCATTATATACATCAAACTTCCTAGAACTTGTGTATATTGTAATTGTGATACACTTTGTCCTTTGTTCTTCTTTAGTTGAACCTTGGGATCGAATGGAGTTACTACTGATTTACCATTATAGTGCCCAAATTTCTTTAAGGCCTTCTCAATGTAATGAGATTGAGTAAGAATGTATCCATTGGAATTCCTTTGAATTCTAATGCCAAGAATGACATCAGCTACTCCCATGTCTTTCATATCAAAGGAAGAATGAAGCATTTTCTTGGTTTGATTAATGACATCCATACTTGTTCCCATAATCAACATATCATCTACATATAAACAAATAATGACAAATGCGTTTTTGGTTTGTTTAACATAAACACATTTATCACATTCATTTATGTGAAAGCCGTTTGATAAGAGAGTATTATCAAACTTTTCATGCCATTGTTTTGGAGCTTGTTTAAGGCCGTAAAGAGATTTAATCAATTTACATACCTTATGCTCTTGACCTTTGACAACAAATCCCTCAGGTTGTTGCATATAGATTTCTTCATCTAATTCACCATTTAAGAAAGCAGTCTTTACATCCATTTGATGTATAATTAAGTTGTGAATTGCTGCTATAGCCATTAATGTTCTTATAGAGGTTGTCATTGTAACCGGTGAATAAGTATCAAAGAAATCTTGTCCTTCCTTTTGACGGTATCCTTTGGCTACTAAACGAGCCTTATACTTCTCTATGGTACCATCAGGTCTTAGTTTCTTCTTAAAGATCCACTTATGACCTATTGGTTTATGTCCTGAAGGTAGGTCAACCAATTTCCATGTATTATTATGCACAATTGAGTCTATTTCACTTTGAATAGCCTCTTGCCAATAAGGTGCTTCTGGTGAGTCCATAGCAGCCTTATATGTTTGTGGTTCTTCATCCACAATATAGGTCATGTAATCAGGTCCAAAGTCCTTAGAGACTTTAGCACGCTTACTTCTTCTAGGTTCAACATTTTCTTGTGGAACCTCAGAATCGTTGTCTCTTTGAGATTGAGACAACTGACTATCTATTACTCTTTTCCTTGGATTAGAGATATTTTTCTCTTTATCCTTATAAGGAAAAGTATTCTCAAAGAATTCTGCTTCTGTAGACTCAATTATTGTATTGTTGCTTATATCATGTACATTTGATTTATATACCAAGAACCTATAAGCAGCACTATTCTTTGCTGGACCAAGATAAATACAATCAACTGTTTTAGGTCCAATTTGGTTCTTTTTGGTAAGGGTACTTGAACCTTTGCCAAACAACCCCACACTTTCATCCTTTTATAAGAAGGTTGTTTTTCTTTCCATAATTGATATGGAGATTTGTCACTCTTCTTATGAGGGATTTTATTTAATATTGTGTTTGCTGCTAGACATGCCTCACCCCAAAGATTATGAGGAGCCCCCGAAGTGATTAACATTGAATTAATCATGTTCTTTAATGTTCTATTTTTACGTTCAGCCACTCCATTTTGTTGTGGAGTGTAAGGGGCTGTTGCTTGGTGTACAATACCAAAATTAGAACAAAATTCAGCAAAGTCATTGGATTCATATTCTCCCCCTCTATCCGACCTTAGAATTTTGATCTTTTTGTCTAGTTGATTTTCAACTTCGGCTTTATATGTTTTAAACATATTCAAAGCTTCATCTTTGGTATTGATTAAGTACACATAACAAAATTTACTACAATCATCAATGAACGTAATATAATAATTCTTTCCTCCTCTTGATGGAGTTGCTTTAAAATCACATAAATATGTATGAATTAAACCAAGTATTTGATTCGATTTCTCTACAGATTTGTGTGAATGACCCGTGTATTTAGATTCTACACAAACTTCACACTTAGATATCTTATTTATTGAACATTTAGGCAACATGCCTAAGTTTATCATTCTATGTAAGGAACGAAAATTTACATGACCTAATCTAGAATGCCATAAGAAAGAAGGATCAATCATGTACACCGAAGCGGTGCTAGTGCCCGCATTATTATCATTAATATCATTGTCATCGGTTACAACACTTAGTTTGAAGAGTCCCTCATTGAGGTAACCCTTTCCTACATACACACCACCCTTAGTTATTACAAATTTATCAGATTCAAATACAAGTTTAAATCCCTTATTACTAAGAATGGGACCAGAAATCAGATTCTTGGTGATGTTTGGTACATGCAACACGTTTGAAAAAACAAGATCCTTCCCGGAAGTTAGCTTCAATATAACTTTCCCTTTTCCTTCAATCTTTGAAGACGTTCCATTTCCCATGAACATTGGTTCAGATTCATTCACCTTTTGGTAAGATGTAAACATTCTTTTTGAATTGCATATGTGCTTTGTGGCACCCGTATCCATCCACCAATCAACAACATTTGTGGTAAAGAAGGCTTCAATTACACTAGCAAATTCTTGAGGAGATTCCACATTATTTGCTTGGTTGGAATTTCCTCCAGAATTACCATTTCCATTATCTTTCTTGTGGCGACAATCCTTGGCTTTGTGCCCAGGTTTCCCACAAACCCAACAATGAGTGACATGTTTGAAGTTTTTCTTCTTTTTTTGGTTGAAATTCTTCTTTTGATGGTGGTAATCCTTCTTTCCGGCCTTAAAATTATTCTGTCCGGAATCTCCACCATTCTTGCGTTTATTGTATGATTTGGAAGAGCTTTCTCCAACCATATTTGCGTTTGGTTCTATTGAATTTGTTTCAGCCTTTTCATGCATCCTGTTATCTTCCTCAACACGAATTTTAAGAACAAGTTGCTCAAAACTCATATCATCAGTCAAGTGTTTGAGATATAATTTAAAATTTTTCCAGGATTGGGTAACTTTTCAATAATAGAACCAACAAGAAAGTTAGAGTTTATACCCATACTTTCCACTTCCAATTCGTGGACTATGATTGGGAGTTCTTCCACTTGTTTCACAACAGGTTTTGCATCATTTATTTTATAGTTTAGAAACTTTCCAACAACAAATTTCTTAGAACATGCAACTTCAGTCTTGTATTTCTTTTCTAATGATTCCCAAATCTCCCTTGCAGTTGCAAAGGTCGAATAGATGTCATACAGGGAATCATCCAGGGCATTCAGAATATAGTTTCTGCAATTGTATTCACTGTGATTACAGAGAGACACAACCTTTCATATGCTGTTGTTTCTGCCTCTGTAGGAACATTCTGTCCATCTTCATACGGATCTGTTGGTTCAGAATCTGTAAGAACAGAAGATACATGCAAAGATGTTAAATAAAATAACATCTTTTGTTGCCAACGACGAAAATCAGATCCTTTAAATTTTTCTAGTTTTTCAACATGTGGTTTCAGAATCGTTTGATCCATTCTGAAAAAAAAAATTCTGTTTTAGATTGTTAGGAAAAATATAATCGGAATAATATATATAAATTCAGAAATCATTCGATTACAACAATTCGATTGAGGCCTGCAAATTGCAGTGTCCTAAAACAGAATTTCGCCCTAATTGATACGAGTGTTTTGAGGATACAACAATCAATTCAAGTTTAAAAAACAAGAATCTATCGAATCTGAAGATTGGCCTTCTTGATGGAATATGGCCTTCTTGATGGAATAGGGTTCGATATTTATACTGGTTGAAGAAGTGCGAATTAACCGACACACCTATTCGTCCTTAACTGTCAACAACCGCCGTCGTTATGAAACATTGTATTTGGTCAAAAAACGTCAAAAGAAAATCGGGTTAGGGCTAAAAACTTATATCCGAAATTCATTTAGAGCCCAAGAGCCCCCATCTTTTGACCATTTAATATATATGTAAATTATATATATTATAAGCCCAAATAAACCTAAACCCATTACCAAACCCAATTCAATGATTTTAGTTAGTTATGGGTAAAAGGGTTTATAACTACGCCAATGTTTCATACTTTGAGCAATGTGGGAAGAAACCATTTATAAGTTCCAACACAAATCATTTCTACTGCTAATACGTTTCTTCTGATCTGTTAATGCTGAAACGATGATGCTGAATTATTCCTGCTGATCAAGCCAAGGTTGTTTCTGCTGATTTAAATGTTAAATACTGATATTGCATTATTATATTGTTATGCGAATCCTTATCATGCATAAAAGGTTACGTATACATTCATCAATCTTCTAAGAAATATTAAGATGAATATATAAGTAGCATTAATGTGAAACGAAATACATTACTTTTCTTATTCGAGATTCGTTTGGTTCTCGGGTAAAGAAAGCATACACACACAAATTCTACACACAAAGGTTTGAAGGTTTGATTGATCAAATGCTTAAAAGAAAGATTTTTTTGGATCGTCATCTATTGATTACAAAGAAGATTAATTAAGGTCGGTTTGAAGAAAAAGTGGAATTCCTCACTTAAGTGTTCTTATCATATCTTTAAATGGGTTTGAATACCTTTAAAGATAACTCGTTTGTTCTTCAGGGTGTGCCTACAATTTGGCAAAATTTAGCAAATTGATATTTGCTATCACTCAAGAAAGTTGCATTAAGGCACTCGGAGTCTCATTAACGAAAATGAAGATGTTTGTCGAAAGATTACGACCTACTTATACATATGGAAAGTTTAAAAATATAAACTTTGTAAATAAGGAAAGTCTAGAAATGAAAAATGATAACATACCTAAAATGTGAAGTTGTCACACCTAGACCTGGCAATGGAGCGGGTTTTGACCCTGATCCGATCCAAACCCACAAGAATTATATGGGTTTGGAGCATAGTTTGTGATTCGTTTACCCGTTAATAACCCCTACCCGTTAACCATTTTACTAAAAGGGTCGGGTATGGATTAATACCGATCCACTCCGTTTATAACCCGCCCCGCATTTAGTTTTAGAAAAAAAATTTATATTTTTTATATTTATGATTTATTTAATTGTTCTTCTTAAACACCAATAGGGATAAGGACTTAGAAATTACAAATTAAGGAGTCATCCAATATTTATATATTTGTTTTACATGAAATCAATTATACTATTTACTTGTACTTGCTTAAATTTGTGTAAGTTGATCAGTCATATATTCTTGAATATGTTAAGATTCATCTTGATATCTATATTTTTGCATGCATGTTATTTATATTACTGATTTATTTTATTTAAAAAAAAATTAAGTATTAATCCATAGTAAATATTTGGTGTTCTTAAGAGAATTGTATTTTTATATGAAGTATTCATGTTATATTTATTGGATAATACTTTGTGGATTGCATAATAGTTGTATAATCTTATTATTATAACGGGTCGGGTAAATGAGTCGGATATCCGTTGATCCGGTGGATAAGGTATGGGTTTGAGTTTTCAAAACCCTGCGGACACGGAGCTGGTATGGATCATCTTTTGAAATTTGTTAAAAGGATTTGAATCAACGTTGATCCATTCTAAACCCGCTCCATTAGCAGGTCTAGTCACACAGCCACAAGTACCCTACTAGTAATTCACCTATATATACATGTCCCATTCAAAGGGTTACTGTTCATTACATTTTTTACGGAACGCACATGATGGAACGGAAGAAGGAAAACGGAGTTTAAGATTTAATTTTTTTAGTGGGTTTTATAATTCAGAGAGAGAAAACAATTTTAAATAGGGGGCTGTTATTTCTATATATGGGCATTATGGAATGGGAGAACAAAAACCGAGTTCAAAGATTTGTTTTTTAGTGGGGTTTATAATTATGAGTTTTGTTAATGACAGCCCTAAGGGCTGTCTCTAACATGCATAAAAGGCTTGTACATTCATGGATTCAAGGGGCGATTTTTACTTTATTTTTGTCTTCTTATTGACAGTCCTTAGGGCTGACATTATCATTTTTCCTATAATTATTACCATTCGAAATTGACTATTAACACAAAATTTTCATTTTACCACCAAACTTTTATATTAGGTAGATTATGATACTCATTTAACTAATATAGGTTAGTTAAATTTTGCCCCCTAAACTTCTATGAAAGTTAAATTTTGCCCCTAAAATTTTGTTGTTCAATATTAAAGAGGTTTTATTTCTCGGAATATTATGCATTCTTCTTAATCCCGCTGCAACGGGACAATAATTTGCTCGTTAGTCATACATTAAAGAAATTATACTTATATCTATACTACTTTATAAAGCAAATTAGACATTTTTAAATAAGGAAGGTCTGAATTCAAACCTGTCATATTTAGCAATGTTCATTTTGCCTGAAAAATAATTAAAAAGATGCTTTGGACGAGGCTCGAACCCGGGTGAGCAAGCTCCATAAGGGAAGCTCTTACCACTAAGCCAAAGTCACAGCTTTGGTTACAAGTTCGTAACACTTTCTACATAAATTCGTAACACTTTCAGCCCAAATTAAACACCCATCAATTCCTGGTCAAACTCCTTAATTCAACATCATAATTGTCTGTTGACTGTTACTGTATCTATTTCTAAAACGTAGCCGGTTACCATGACCCCCAATTAAGAGCTGATTCCCGCCGTTACAATCACCTTAAAATGTAACGGCCTTTTCTAATCAGTCTTCTTTCTCCGACCGTGTTTATTAAACCATGGGGTAATTGGAGACTATTCCCATCAAATCGCCAAATTAGGGATGGGTTTTCGTCTCCTCATGTTAAACCGATGCCGGGATTGTCGCTATTCAACCAAAATCAGAAGTACGTTTCTGATTCCAATCGATGTTGAACCAATTCGATGGTCTATATATCATGTACACCTTCTGAATTAACTTATGTAATTCTTATATTTGTAATTCCAATTGCTGTTATTCTTATTTGTCATATTATCATATTAATGGAAAACAATCCCTATTTACCAGCTCCAAGTCGAGGGTTACAGGTATGCTTACATGATTTCGTTAACTAGATAATACTTGTTTTATATCGGATGTCCTTATGTTAAAGGATATTGATTTATGGTTTTTACTTGCTTGCTGTGAATTGTCTTACACTTAAGAGGATGCCATCTCGAAAATTTTAACCATTTGATGATCCAAATTAAAAATACCATATATGAATATGTACATAAATTGTATTGCTGTTTTATGTGGATTTAGTACAAAATTACATTCACATACAATATTATTATCTCATTATTTTAGCATTGGATATGTAAGGCATTTGATCGGTATGTTCGTATTGAGAGCTTCAAGGGACTCTGCAACCCAATGTGGTGGTACAAATGCAAATTTGCCCGCATTGAGTATCTTTGGATGGACCAAACAGAAAACAAGCTCTGGTTGTTTTTGATTGACAGATTTGTAAGTGACTTCGATAAATATTTTCACTTTATTGAATTATATTATTATAGATAGTCATTTCATATAACAAAATAAACCTGGTTCATGATTTTTCAGGTTCAGACACCAGTAGTTTGTGGCAATGCACCACTGAGAGATCTAATGTGATTGAATTCAAAGTATTGAGAGCTTCAAGGGACTCTGCAACCCAATGTGGTGGTACAAATGCAAATTTGCCCGCATTGAGTATCTTTGGATGGACCAAACAGAAAACAAGCTCTGGTTGTTTTTGATTGACAGATTTGTAAGTGACTTCGATAAATATTTTCACTTTATTGAATTATATTATTATAGATAGTCATTTCATATAACAAAATAAACCTGGTTCATGATTTTTCAGGTTCAGACACCAGTAGTTTGTGGCAATGCACCACTGAGAGATCTAATGTGATTGAATTCAAACTAATTCATGATGATTTGAGAAGAATTGATGAATCAAGTGTGTGTGTTCTTGGTGTTTTAGTGTGTGTAGTTGAGAGAGAAAGATGGAGGGAAGGAGCTTTCAAAAAGGTAATTTAATAACAAGTGTGGAAAAGCTTACGTCATAAGTCATCACAAGGGGTATTTATACCCTAACCTCTAAACACACTTAAACTAGTTTAATTAAGGCTAATTACATCATTTAAGCTCAAAACTAGTCCTAACAATCTCCCCCTTTTTGAGCTTTAGCACTTTATCCTAGTCTTCCTTCTTTAATTTCTTCTTTTGGTCCGTTATGAAAGTCATTTACGCTCAGATGTGCTCTAAAATATTTTGCTCTTCAATGTTTACATCTGATCATCTTGAGAAGAAATTGAGATTTCAAACACTCAACGAAAATATTTTTATTTCGTTGAATCTGTCGGTGTAAGAAAGTCCTAAAACTGGTTTCCTAAGGATTTGAAAGTTCTGGATATGGAATATCAGTTTGGTAAGGATTTGTCTGGGATTTTCAAATATTCGAGATTTTGTGATAGAGGTTTTTTGTGAGGATTGGATAATGATGTTTTGGATTCTGAAAAGAATGATTTGAAAGTTTAAGTCTTTCGATGTGTGTGTATTTAGAATTTTGAAAAGAATGATTTGTACAATTAAGTTTTGAATATTTGTGAATGTTTTGTATGTATGAAAGAATGATTTGTACGGTTAAGATTTGAATTGGAATGGTTGGGGTTTTCTTTATCTTCACTTGTTTTTTCATTTAGTACGCTGATTAGCATTTTCTCTTTCTATTAATCATTTGATATAAACTCGGTATTTGCACAATTTCTTAGTCATTTCTCCCCCTCACGAGGATCATGAACAGGGTCCTCATGGTAATGATGAAATTTTTTCGTTGTAGAAACGAATGTTGGAGAAAAATATTTGAAAAATGTAGAATAGCAATGTCAATAATCACGTGAAGTCATAAACAGATGCAATCTTTACTGAAGAACTTCAGAAAAGAGATCGTTTACGGATATGACCAACACGATGATTAAAGACATTGTTAATCAAAGATTTGAAATTTAAAAGAAATCAATTTATTGTGCACAAAAATCATTTAAGTGTAAAAGTGAATACATCTAATTAGTCCAAAAGTCACGTATGTATACTACTTACAAAGATGCAATTTTCGCTGAAAGATTTCAGAGAAAAGATCGACGAGTATACACGACTGAGAACTAAAAAGACAATTAATAGGTAGTCCAGTAGTCATTGATGTATACTACTTACAAAGATGCAATTTTCACTGAATGACTTCAGAGAAAAGATCGACGGGTATACATGATTACGAACTCATGAATTGCACAATGTTGTACACCTTTTGAGAATGGGGAAAGAATATGAAAAATTTCTTAAGTCCCCAATAAAGTATAGTTTTAAGAATGATTTTGAAATGATAGTAAATGTTTGAGCTTTGAAAAATCATTTGAAAAGTGAAAAATTTATGTGCAAAATAAGGTTTTTGAAAAATGGAGCCACAACGCAAGAGACGAAAATTTGTCATAAACAGATGCAATCTTTACTAACCGAGATTAGTAAAGAGATCGTTTACGAATATGACAAATATCCTACGTTGTGAACACATCATTGTGAGCACAAAGTGAGATAAAAAATTTTAGAATGTTGAGCAACACTGAGTAAGAAAGAATTTATGAGAATGTGATGTCAACAACTCAATATGAGTAAAAAGATATGTGTAATTGAGTATCGATTTTGAAAAATGAAATTTGTGATTTACAATTGAAAAAATTTTAACAATGAAGGAACACAAAGGTAGCAATGAGAAATAAGAGAATTTGCAATAAACAGATGCAATCAGTACCAACCTAGACTGGTAAATAGATCGTTTACGAATATTGCAAAAGCTAATACTCAACATTGATAACCTTGTGTGATTGTAAATTTGTAAGAGGTTGAAAAATTGTTTGAGGTTAAAAAAAAATTTATTATCAAGATAGAATAAGAAAATATGTAATAAACAGATGCAATCAGTACCAATTGAGATTGGTAATGAGATCGTTTACGCATATTACAAAAATTGATACTCCATATTGATAATTCAAAAAAAATTTGAAAGGAGCATTGAAACAGTATTTAGCGATTATAAAAGGATGCTCCCCCTCGACAGTTGAATTTCAAAAATCATAAAGCAGTTACGCTCCCCCTTGACATAAGAATGTCTATTTTCTCCCCCTTGACAAGTGGATATAGAAATTCTCCCCCTCAACCAATTAGGATATGAAAGAACGGGTTTCAAGCAGATGTACTTGAAAGCCATTTTATTATTTATTAAAAAAAATTGAAAACAAAAACAAAAACAATAAAAAAAATAAAGCAGTTGAACGGTTTAAGTTTTGAGATTTAGCATACCAAGCTTAGACACAAGAAAATTAAAGCGTTTTTCGTCTAAAGACTTGGTAAACAAATCAGCTAATTGAAGATCGGTTGACACGAAGTACAATTCCACAGTACCTTGTTCAACATGGTCTTTGATAAAATGATATCGAAGATCGATATGTTTAGTTTTGGAATGTTGAACAGGATTGCATGAAATTGCAATTGCACTCCGTGAATCACAATATAAAGGAATACAACTGTATGAAAAGCCATAATCTTTTAATTATGATTGCATCCAAATTACCTGGGATATGCAGCTTGCAGCAGCAACATATTCTGCCTCTGCAGTTGAAAGAGATACACAGTTTTGCTTCCGAGAAGACCAACTCACCAATTTATCTCCCAGAAATTGGACACTTCCAGATGTACTCTTTCGATCCAGCATACAACCAACATGATCGGCATCAGAAAAAGCAGACAAATCAAACGAAGTTTCTTTAGGATACCACAGACCAAGATCTCGAGTACCCTTCAGATAACGAAATATTCGTTTGATTGCTTGAAGATGTGACTCTTTAGGAGCAGCCTGATACCGAGCACATATACAAGTAGAGAACATGATATCTGGTCGGCTTGAAGTTAGATATAACAAGGAACCTATCATCCCACGATAATTTGTGGTATCAACAAGTTTACCATCAGGATCAGCATGCAATTTAGAACCAGGTGACATCGGTGTCGAAATCGGTTTTGAATCATCCATTAGATATTTTTTCAGTAAATCAGTGATGTATTTGGATTGATTAATGAAGATCCCGGTAGGTAATTGGCGAACTTGAAGGCCGAGAAAGAAGTTCATCTCCCCCATCAAGCTCATTTCAAAACGTTTGACCATAAGATCAGAAAACTTTTTACAGTATTTGGGATTCGTAGAACCAAAAATGATATCATCGACATAAATATGAATAAGCACAATATCATCCCCTTGTCTCTTGATGAATAAAGTTGTATCAACTTTTCCTTTTGAAAAACCAGAGTCAACTAAGAATTTGGAAAGGACATCATACCACGCACGAGGAGCTTGTTTTAACCCATATAATGCTTTGTTGAGAATATACACATGATCAGGAAAACTTGGATCTACGAAACCTTCGGGTTGATGAATAAAAACTTCTTCATTGAGAATGCCATTTAAAAATGCAGTTTTTACATCCATTTGATAGATTGTAAAATTCTTATGTGCTGCATATGCCAAAAATATACGAATGGCTTCTATTCGTGCAACCGGAGCAAACGTTTCTTCAAAGTCAATGCCCTCCTGTTGAGCATACCCTTTCGCAAATAAACGTGCTTTATTACGAATGACAATCCCATTTTCATCCTTTTTATTCTTGAAGATCCACTTAGTACCAATAACAGATTTCCCGGGTGGTTTTGGAACCAGACGCCAAACTTTTAAGTGTTCGAATTGATTTATTTCTTCTTGCATTGCAAGAATCTAGTCTGGGTCTGACAAAGCTTCACTGACTTTCCTAGGTTCATCTGAGCTTAGAAAAGAAGAGAATTGACATTCATCGGCAGTGGCTTTACGAGTTTGAACAGAAGATTCAGGATTACCAATTATTTGATGAAGAGGATGATCTTTTGTCCATTTAAGAGATTGCGGAAGTGGTAGTTGACCCGGATTAATATTTGACGTATCAGTGAATGCTGGATGTGGGATAATTGCATTTTGAGTGTTGGATGTAGAAGGTGGTTGATCAACACGTTGAACATGGAATTTGGAGAAATCAATTACCAAAGGTTGAACTTGAGCTTGAGCTAAAGATGAGTCCGATGTATTGGCAGCTTGAGCAGGAGGTGAGTGAGTATCCGGTGATGATTGGTTGTCCAATGATGGAGAAGATTCTGAAGCAGTTAAGATTGTATTGTGAGCACTAGAAGTAGGAGATGAAGAATCAGTGGAACTTGAATTTTGCATTTCAGGTACAGTAATAGATTGAACATCGACCACTGATGGAAATTGATTGTCAGCGTTGTCTACTGATGTGTGTCGGATGTTATGATAATCATCATAAAAATGTTCAAATAAAATCTCAAGATCATTTTCCGACGTGGATGGAGATGATGAAGGTAACGGAACTTCAATATCAGTCGTCAGTGAATCCAAAGGAAAAATCTCATCAAAAGAAACACTTACACTTTCTCGTATCGTGCGATTTGACCGATTATATACTCTATAGGATGCGGATTCACGTGAGTACCCTACAAACGTTCCTTCATCTGCTTTAGCTTCAAATTTATTCAATTTGTCCTTATCATTAAGAATGAAGCAACGACTCCCAAAAATGTGGAAAAATTTAACATTTGGAATTCGATTATTAATGAGTTCGTATGGAGTCTTGTTGTAGGTTTTGTTGATGATCGAACGGTTTTGTGTGAAGCAAGCCGTACTAACAGCTTCAGCCCAAAGAGATAATGGGAGTTTAGAAAATGAAAGCATGGTACGAGCAGCTTCAACTAAGGTACGATTCTTCGTTCAACAACCCCATTTTGTTGAGGTGTACGGGCAGCGGAAAATTGATAGGTTATACCAACTGATGTTAGAAAAGAATCTAGAGTTTGATTTTTAAATTCAGTCCCATTATCAATGCGAATGGTGTGAACTTTTAAATCCGAATTTGTTTGAGTTTTCTTGATGAAGGCGATAATGATATCGGCTGCTTCATCTTTGGTACGTAAGAAATGAACCCATGTGTAGCGAGAATAATCATCAACAATAACCAATACATAACGTTTACCAGCTAAAGATTGAACACTCATTGGACCACATAGGTCCATATGAAGCAATGCAAGTGGTTTGGAAGTACTTGGAACTGGTTTGGACTTATGAGACTTTTTAGTCATTTTTCCCAGTTCACACGACGAGCAGAGATGATCTTTGGCATATACAACATCTGGAAGACCAGATACATGGCCACCTTTGACTAATTTGTTAATCGTTTTGAAATTTAGGTGTGAAAGACGTCGATGCCATAGCCATGACTCATTTGATGTTGCTTTGGAAATTAGACACACTTCCTCCAGTGGAACCACATCATTTAAATTGATAGTACACAGATTTGTGTCACGGGAGCCAGTAAGAAGTTCTTTCCCTGCATAAGTGCGAACCGCACATTTCTTTGTGCGAAAATTAACTTCCAATGTTTTATCACAGAATTGACCAATACTAAAAAGATTGTGTGCAAGATCTTCAACATAAGCCACATTCCGAATGACTAAATGGTGACGAATGATATCGCCAATACCCATGATGGCAGCTAGATGATCATTTCCAAACCGAACAGTTCCCAAATATTTGTCTCTATAATTCGTTAACAAGTTCTTGTTTCCGGTCATGTGTCGTGTACAACCAGAATCAAGATACCATATATTCTACAAAAAAACAATTAAAACAAAAAGGTACCCAATCAGATATGGGTCCTAAACGATTAGTAAAAAATGTTTTATGAAGAATGATTGATACTGAATGAGTTTAGAGAGTTTGAGAACTGCAAGGAGGCAGTTCTATTTTTGGTATTTTTATAATCCATTTGAAGGAATTTTCAGGGGAATGAAAATCCAGTTTGATTGTTCATTTTGTATCCATTTGTATTTAACAAACTTGGATCGTTTTTGATTTTGTTTGTGAGAAGAAGGCGATACACCAGAGTGTGGAGATTTGGATGATGAAACAACCCGATAAACAAAGTTTGAAGATTTGGTTGCTGAAACTACAAGATAAACTAATTTTGGAGTTTTTGGAGAAGAACGTGTAGTTAGAGGTGTTTTAGACTTAGTGAGCATTGTTTTGCAGGGTTCTGGGTAACAAATTGTACATGAATGAATGATTGAACCATTTTTATGAAGTACGTCATGTCGAGAACCACACGGAGCATCTTTTCTAAAAAAATATCGTGTATCATATTGAGAAATTGGTTTATTAGTTTTTCGATCAAAATAAACCTTTTTACCATTTTTATCTGTTTTAACAATCAAATTTACACCATTAACAGAACGATAAATTGCAGAATCATACACAATGCCATAAAGTGTAGCAGGAGAAATAGAGTTTGTTGAGTTATTACATTTATTAAAATTAGAAAAAGAAGAAGCTAAAAACGAAGGAGATCTAGACTTCTTAAGTGCCTTTGACTTAAGCATACTAGACTTAATCGAATTAGACTTCTTAAATGGCTCAACTTCTTTCACCCCGCCTTGCATTGGTCTCCTAAGCTTGGAATTTAAATTTCTATCTGAAAAATTTAAAACAGGAGAATTAGGATTTCGTTTTAAAAGAATTAGAATTTTAGGAGTTGAGAAATTATCAGTGTGAGACTTTGGCTTTGGAGAAGCACTTTGACCAGAAACAGATGTGACGTTAGCTATTTTATTTTCTAACTCATGAATTTTGTTTTGTAAATCCGATTTTTCTTTGTCAAATGCCTTATGTGTGTTATCGATTTCATTTTCCAATTGACAAATTTTCCTTTCTAGAATTAGAGATGGTACGTAAATCTTTGGTGTGACTTTTTGTTGAAGTACAACATTACCTTTAATCTCAAATTCTTCTGGTGTAATAATTGGAAAATAATCATCATTTTCAAAGTTTACCTTTTTAGTTTCATATGTTTTATTTAATTCAGTGTAATTGAAACTAATTTACACATTCTCCTTTTTAGCTCTGTTGAAAGTCTCAATTTCTTCCTCTTCATTTGTCATCTTGAGAAATGGCGGCATGATATTTCTGTAACGTGGATCATATAATGTTGGAACCAATGTACATGCCTTTTTAAGAAATTCAGGATTATCAGCTCCTACCCCTTCTCGTGAGTTGAAATATTTGAAGTCTCTAGGCTTGTTCAAATGGATGGTTTGATCAGTATGTACTCGTTTGACAATTAATTTTTCAAGATGTTTGATATGTGAATTCAATTTATGATTCTCATTTTTAAGTGTCTGAATCACATTTTGTTTGGTTTTCATTTCTTTTAATGCAATGATTTTCTGTTCATGTAATTCCTCTGTTAATTCTTTGATTTGAGAGTTTAGAGATTTATATTGTTTTTCAATTTCATCAAACTCTTTTTGTTTACGTGCAATACTGTTTTTGTTAATTTGATAATCATCCCAGACTTTAGTGTAAAGTTTGTAATTATGATCATATTTATCTTTGAACTCTGATACTTGCTTTTGTAACCTCAGATTTTCTTGTTTGAAAACTGTATGTTGTTGAATATAATGAGCAAGTTTATTACCCAGAAAAGCATTTTGTTCATTTTGTTTTTCCAAATTGTTTAAGCGATCTTGAAGATGATTATTTAAACTTTGTATAGTAAAAAGGTTTTGTTTTAAAGAATCAACTTCAGATATCTGATTAGGGACAAAACAAGTATCAGGATTAGTGGAATTATTTTCATTAGAGTGAAGAGAAGTGTGTACCTTTCCATCCTCGCCATCGGTTTCATTAAGTCTGTCAGCAACTTCAGCATTTTCTCTTGCCATAAAGCACAGGTTGGCAGCATGTTCTTCATCTTCTGGATCCGACTCCTCCATCCATTGAAGATCTTCTGCTAACAACACTTTTCCTGCCTCAATTTGTTTGGCCATCAGCATCTTCCGTTTGAAGAACTCAGAATCACGGACTTTAGGCTTCTTACAATCACGTGAATAGTGTCCAGCAATTCCACAATTGTAACATTTTTTCTGTGGATCCAACGGTATGAGCTTTGGCTTTTCAGTTTGATGTGTTGTAGATGAAGTAGGTGGATGAGATTTAAAGTTAGATGAGGATCTTTGGTTGTTGTTTGTTGGTTTTGAGTAGTACTTCTTCTGATAGTTTGAGATTAGGGACATTGCATGAAGTACATCCTCAAGATCTTTTTCCATATCATCAGTTGGTGAGAATGCAGACGGTTCTACATTTTCTGACATTTTAGGATATGTAGGATACTGATGATGTTGCTTGGTGAGGAATGAAAGAGCATCTGCAGTCTCTTGGCGGTTTTGAGCTTTCTCTTGACGACTTTTAGTTAAGTTTTTTACCATTGGCTCATTTTGGTGCAAATATTCAAAAAGTTCATGAATATCAATCAGACTGAGATCTTTATGTTGCATGGCACTATTCCCAAACATTTCCCACTCAGGAAGAAGACTGTTGATGGATTTGATATTTACCTCCAAATTTTCTTTTCGCAAGTAGTTTTTGCGAAGATCATTCAACATTGTACAATACCGATGATAAGTGCTCTCCAAGTCTTCTCCGATTGTGGCTTTGAATGATTGATAAGTATTCAAAGCGGAAACCATTTTAGCTTTGTTTCCTAAAACTGTGCCCTTCATTTGTTTTCTGATTTCATCCCAAAGTTCTTTACCCGTTTCAAGGCTATCCAAACTGTTGTAGATTTCATTTGGCAGTCCTTGAAGCATAAATGAATACGCTTGAACATCGGCTTTGGCACGTCGTTTTTGTTGAGCATCATACTCATCAGGAGGAACTAGACGTTTACCACTAATAAGTGGAGGAGTAGCAGTTGGATCAACAACATCATCATAAAATACCGCTTCCCCATTATTTAGTGAGTCAATAATTTCTTTATGTAGCTCCTGATTCTTAATAAAGTGGAGAAATCGTTTCTTCCACTGAACATATTCTCCTCTATACAAAACCGGTGGTTTTAGATCAGTTCCGATTGTGAGTGCATCTTTAGAAGACATTTTAAAATGATTGTTAAGGAAAATTGGAATTTAAAAAAAAAACTAGTTGGGCCGAAGATGGTGTTCGGGCCGAAGACTAGTTGGGCCGTAGATGTTGTTCGGGCCGAGGTGGTGTTCGAGCCGAAGAAGTGTTCGGGCCGAGGTGGTGTTCGGGCCGAAGAAGTTGTTCGGGCCGAATAGTTGTTCGGGCCGAAGAGTTGTTCGGGCCGAAGAGTTGTTCGGGTCGAGGAGTGTTCGGGCCGAACTCTTTGATGAGCCGAGAACAGTGACTGGTTCGAGCCGAGCTGAACAAGTGAGCTACACACAACTGAGCTGAAGATTGTAGAGCCGAACACCCGAGCCGAGAACTTTAGCTGAAGATATCACTGTGTTCGGGCTGAGAACGTTCTTGAGGCCGAAGAACTGTTCGTAACTACAAAAACTCACCATTTTGATTCAATTCTTGCTCAATACTTGACCAATTTCAATGATTCCAATCCCTAAATGCTCGAAAATGATTTCCTAACACTTTGATCCGATAATATCCTTCAATCCATAACAACACAGCTCGAATTCTTCGATTTTCAGAGACTTTTTGTGTTTTTCAACTTTTGCACAAAAATCACTGAATCATGATCAATTGTTGATGGAATTGATCGAAATTTGATTCTATTGTTATTAGAATCAATGGAGAAACATGAATCTTCAATCAAATCTTCAATTTGAACAGAAAAATTTGACAATTAAATTTCAAGTGACGAACACAACTTTTCTTCAAAAAATCTCAGATCTGGATCGAATTAGCTTGTATTTGGATCTACTCTAAGAGAGTTTTTGCTCTGATACCAATTGAGAGATCTAAAGTGATTGAATTCAAGCTAATTCATGATGATTTGAGAAGAATTGATGAATCAAGTGTGTGTGTTCTTGGTGTTTTAGTGTGTGTAGTTGAGAGAGAAAGATGGAGGGAAGGAGCTTTCAAAAAGGTAATTCAATAACAAGTGTGGAAAAGCTTACATCATAAGTCATCACAAGGGGTATTTATACCCTAACATCTAAACACACTTAAACTAGTCTAATTAAGGCTAATTACATCATTTAAACTCAAAACTAGTCCTAGCAACCACTAACGCATGATCACACAAAATTTGAAGTTAGTATTGACATACTTTTATTCTTCAATTAAGCATCAAATGATAGATCCATTTGTCTGTATTGTCATTTAACTAATTCAATTTTATGAATATTTGTTTGACCATGAAACATTTTTGGAGAAATTGGTGGGAAGAAAGCGGGTATCTTTAAGGTTTTCCCCCTTCAAATTTATTTATTATTTTTTAGTTTTCCCATAGCCATGATTAATTTTTTTTATATATTTATATTAAATGCAGAAAGGTGTTCTTGTATTTACTGAACCCAAACCAGATAAAGCTATGTAGGTGCTCAAGGAGAAGGCTTCTAAGTTGGATGTAATTCCCATTATATTTTGCAACTTCACTTAATTATGTGCATATAAGAAACACCCCTAACTATCTCTATCTCTACTATATAGACCATTATCAGTTTGGACAACTTAATTATGTGCATACAGGAAACACCCCCAACTTTAATGCCCATTAATTTGAGGGAAAATAGCATTTAAGTAAACATACATATCTTTTTATATTTTTTGGTTGTACACGTACATTTGACATATACAAGTAGTATCTCTTTTTTAGAGTAATATATTTAGACTTTCAATATTCGGGAAAGCTTATTTCCCGAATTTGCTCCGCACAATAACCTTTTAAAGGCATAATTCTATTTTATTTTTAAATGTACACTTTGACTTTTGGAGGTCAACTTTAGTTTAAGTTTATACACAATATAAACAATTATGTTTCGAAGTTTTATTTTGAAAGCAAAAGTAGTTTATTTGACCTTTTAGTTGTACATTTTCACAAAAAAACACAGTTTGCTTTGTTAGGTGAAAAAAACTATTTTGTATTACAGGTGTTGCTATTTTGCTACGGGTTACATGTGTTGCTAATATGCATTATTCAAATTCAGCAGTACTGACTTCCACCAAATGATGTGTATGATAATTAGTTTGTAGTTAATCACGCTATGTCCATCAGGTTTGTGTTTTACACAAAATCCAAACACCTCTTGAAAAAAGCAAGGATGAACAACTCATCAAGTGGGACCTGCCCAAACCCGCAAGGCTGATTTCGTCACGGTTCCACCAATGACAATTGATGGAAAACTTCGGGCTGCATTTAACGGGATTTCATTTGTGAACCTTAATACACCAGTGAGACTTGCAAATAATTTTAAACTAAAAGGATGCTTTTTTATTTTATTTTTACTAAATATCACCAAAAAAACTATCAAATTTGTACAGGTTTTCCCGGGAGAATGAATGACATTAATAAAAAAAGGTGAATACTTTAGTAACCGCTAGATGCATTATCATCCCTTTTTTAACTCTACAAGTGTGGTGTCAAATATGATCACATTATTAATCATGGTGATTTAGGATGTTTTATGCACAAAAAACATTCACGTCGACTTTCAACCCGTTGAAACCATTTTGACCCATTTCCTTAAAAGCAATTTTTTTTTGTCTTCCTTTTTGTTTTCAATTTTTTACCCATTTGTCCAGTTCATAAGTAAATGGGTCGATATTGCCACCTTGAATTAATGTATTTTTATTTGTATTTCAGACCACAAAGAGAGTTTTACGTGATCTGGTATATACGTATGAACGCTTTTTCTCATAAATATTTTTACCTTCCGGTTCATATTGTTGCTTGGCTATTGCACGAGATCAACAATCACAATCGTTATAGTATATTTGATGTTTATTTGCTTTGATGTAGTTTTAATTGTCAATTTTGTATCTTAATAATCCCGTCCGTTCAGCCTATAACATGTGTATGATAGGCATTATGACTATAATGTTTCTTTGCTTTTTTGTGGTTTTCTACTAACATAATATAGAGATGATAATTTGATCACTCTTGCTTCCATACAACGATATGCATTCTTCCTGTTAAGTATATTGTTGATCACATTATTTTAACACTGAATTTGTAAGGAATTTGACCCGTATTTACCAATAGAAAGCTTTTCGTTTTAATACTCAACTCAACAAAGCCCAAGGACAAATAATTCCAAACGTGGACATTTATCTGCCGGAATCGGTGTTCTCGCATGGGCAACCTTACGTTTCCCTTTCAAGAGGAATTTCACGTGCCAATACAAAAGTATTGGTAACTCCAGCAAAAAAAATTAATATCGACGGAGTTTACACATCAAACGTGGTGTATCGAGAAGTTTTGCATGATGAGTAACACGCATAAACATACATTTCTTCCCTGTATTTTATAATTAATTAGGTTTATTGTTTTATAACAAGAAACTTTGGAGATGGATCATTTGTGTTATTATACTTCAAAACATGTAATCGAATAACATTTCAACGCCAATGCTAATTCTTGCTTTTTACCTCTATTTTATACACAATTTTCATGCTTATGTATTGTATTCGTTATAAAAATATGTAATCAACGGACTTTTAATCGTTAAGAATATATAGTTTGCAGCCGCCGCATCGCGCGAGTTTTAACCTAGTTAATGAAAACACAAGTCGCATGTAATAAAATTTAAAAATCTGAATCCCGTGCCAATAAGACACCTCCAAAAGATGCTCAAAGACATTTATTGTCAACGCCTTTCTTTCAAGCCGCTTTCCTCTGTGATTTCTTCAAGCTGCTTCCTTGATTTCCGAGTGCCCATTAATCACCTGCCTACTTCAATATCATCCGGAAATCTTTCTGGTAAGATGCTTTGATTGCCAAAAAAATTGTGTTTATAATGCTTCCACTTCCACGTATATGCTTATATTATATGAAGTGAATCAATCAACTATATATGATGTAGTGATAAATTTTATTCAGCTTATATTATTTTGGTTACTTTTTTGTTTATATTAAAACTTACAATGAGTTTACAATTTCATTCATAAGATTATATAATAATTTTGTCAAACAGTCTAATATTGCTCATTAACAGCCAAGAGCCCAAGATCATAAAGAGTACTCTCTGAATCATGCTCTTTGATTACTAGTTTTTTTTATTTATTTGTGGTGTCATTATTCAGTGTTGAATTACACATCATGTCTTCATCTTCCAAAGACATATACACCATGTCCTTTGATAAATATGTCAATTTCTTATCGATCCTATATGAAGAGATAGAATCAGCCACCAATAACTTCTCTGATGAAAATCTCCTCAAACAATTTACTTCTTCAAAGCATTACAAAGGACAACTCTTGCAATCTTCAGGACACTTGATCAGTATTGTTGCACGGGAATGGTTTCAAGAATAAAAATATTATTAATATGTTTAAGATTTCTAACACGGAAGATTCGATATGTATATCATATCTAAGCATATGGCAAATGGAAGTCTGGACAAACATCTAAGTGGCTCAACCCTCACATGGATGCAAAGACTGCATATATGTGTTAAGGTTGCAGATGCATTAAATTACCTTCATGATCATTATGATGCGAAGAAAATCAATCATAGTGTCATACATTGTAACATCAAGAGCTCTAAAATTTTACTAGACGAAAACTGGGAATTGAACCCAAGCTCAATGGTTTTCAATTTGCTGTTAAAGTTAGAAAGCATCATCTTCACTTTACTAATGAATATAAAGGTTCATTACGTTATATGGACCCAACATATGAACAGAGTAATGGTTTGACTCAAAAGTCAGATGTCTTTTCCTTTGGTGTTGTGTTGTTTGAAGTCTTGTTTGGGAGGGAAGCTTCTATTCCAATTCATGAAGAGAAGGATTTCAGTTTTGTTCGATTGGCCAAACTCCGCTATGAAAACAAGACACTTGATGATATGATCGATCCTGATCTCCGAAAACAAATGAATTTGCAATCATTAAACATTTTTTCTGAAACAGCATATTGTTGTTTGAGTGAGCAACGATCACAACGCCCGAATATGAATCATGTTCTCAAAAGACTTGAGAGCGCATTGGAACTTCAACAAAAACATGTAAGGCCATCACTCCTTTAACTTCTCTTTTATAGGTTGTGTTAAACCCTACTTCTATTTATAATCTTAAGGGACTAATCTCAACCATTGGACAATAATAATTAACGATAAAAAATAATCACATGCTTTATACATGGAGGGGTATTATTGACATTTATGTATGTGAGTGTCAAATGTTAAAAATACCTCTTCATGTATAAAATATGTGATTAATATTGATAATTGATCCAATGGTTCGTCATATTAATCCATTAGAAATATAAATAAAAGCAGGACTAGCTTATGTAATCATTAACAAGTCTATTAATACAATCTCAATTATTGTGATCATTTATATTGAAGGAACGTTTAACACCTGCAGTTGAAGGTACATCATCCAACTACTTGAAGGTAATTAGTTTCATTACGTTTGCAATGATTTTTCACATGTTATATCTGTTTGCAAGATACTTATTGTACAAAACGGAATACATTTAAGACATGCTCAAAAAGTTTGTTTTTATATTCTATCTCATGATTACTAGCGAACAAAGGGCACATGACTCTGTTTTTTTAAAACTTATTGTTGCAGGGGAGAAACCTGGATTACTTGAAATTTCGATTAAATGATATAGAGATGGCAACCAATAAATTTTCTGAAACATACTGCATTGGGTCGGGCGGATATGCTAAGGTGTACAAAGCAGAACTCGATGGCAAGCGTGTAGCTATAAAAAACGCATCTTTCGCAGAGTAGATGGGCAAGGGGAACAAGGGTTCATTGCAGAAATTGAAATGCTTAGTAGGTGTAAACATCCAAACATAGTTTCTCTTCTTGGCTTTTGTGATGAAGGACCGGAAATGATTCTTGTTTATGAGTATGCTTCTAATGGAAGCATTGAAGATTACTTGGAAAAAAATCATAACGTTATTTATCTTACTTGGGCTAAACGTATACAAATATGCCTTGATATTGCACATGGATTGAAATACATTCACACAAGTACAGAAGACAGAGAAACCATAATACACCGCGATATAAAGAGTGCAAACATTTTGTTAGATGATAATTGGGTGGCAAAGATTGCAGACTTTGGGCTCTCCAAGTTACACCATGCACGTCAGCAAGGTAGCACCCTCGTTACTCGTACTATTGCTGGGACAGAAGTGTACTTGGACAGGCCGGTTGAAAACTAAATCAGATATTTATTCTTTTGGAGTTGTTTTGTTGGAAATCATGTGCGGAAAGTTGGCGTATGACAAAACTTACAATGACAAAGGGCTTCCATCAGTAGCCCGCCAATGCTTCACTGAGGGAACATTAAAGAATATGGTAGATCCAAAATTAAGGGAAGCTGTGACACCATTTATACTCTAAGTGGAGGAGTGAATCAAGATTCTTTGGACACATTTTCAAAAATAGCGTATCGGTGTGTGGCAAAAACTCAATCCGAGCGTCCAACCTTGGAACATGTCATCAAAAAACTTGAGAAAGCATTAAACTTTCAAGTAAGTAAATTGTTTCATAACATATCTCCATTTCAAGTTGAGAAATTGATGCAGGTTTTGAGCAAATCATTACCCTAAATATTAGTGTAATAGTTTATAAATTATCAAAGAATCTAGGAACATAACCCGTTGATTAAAAGGTAACATATCTTTCCGGCTAAGGAATTATAAATCCTTATCATGTTCCATGAATCCAATTAACACAAATATTGAAAACTTAGTAAGCATGTATTGGGTTTATTTGCAAAAGAAAGTTAAAGGTACACAAGACAAAATCTTGATTTATTTAAGGGTTTTGCTAATAAAGTTTTCTTAATGCGGGTAAAACGATGTTCATGAGTCATTAATTCTTTTGTATTAAACCGATTTTACCCTTACCATTATTGAAAATGAAGTTTTTTTTTATGAATTAAATGCATGGCATAGAAGACTTTTAGTATTACTTGTTGGAAAGAGTGTCCAACACATCAAATAAACCGGTATTCCGGTTCGGGTATTTTAGAGTCCTATTCGGGTTGCCCTCAAGGCGTCAACGAACACGAGAAATAACGTAGTATTTAATTAATAGTTTAATTAAATGGACTAACGAGCTAGACGGGCTAAACTAGTTAATGGGTAATTGACTAGTTAACGGTATCGGGCCAAGTATTAATTAATGGTTTAATTAAAGTACTTGCGGGCTTAATTAATAGTTTAATTAAGATGGGCTTGGACCAATTATGGTTTTACCATAATTGAGATTTGGCAAATATATATATTAGGGTTAAGGGGTTTAACCTAATACACTTAATCAATCATCTTTCCCTTCTCTCCCAAGCTCGGCCGAACACCACCACCGTCGACCGAACCGCCGCCCCACCTCCGCCGTCGGACCGCCGCTGCTCCGCCGCCGTCGTCGCCGGAAATCGAAAGGGTTTTCGATTTTGGGTGCTTGTTTCTCAAGAGTGCTTTGTACTACCTCGTGGTACATCGTCTCGTTCTTGACCAAACTTGGGTGTGATACGATAGAGGGATTCTTGCTTGATCCTAGTGCGTTATTTGATCTGGCTCGTACTAGATCACAAGGTTTATCTAGTTCACCAAATCGCGAAGAACAAGTAAGTATTTCGAGTTCATCTATTTAATTACATTAAATATCTAGTTGCTTTAGAGTTGTAAACCTAACGGTCCAAAAGGTTTTAATCGGGTCAATGTTCTACCAAGTTGCTTTTGATTTCCGCCTTAAGCAAAGTGTGGCTAGATGCATAGAAAACCCAACAGTGGTATCAGAGCGCCATTGGTTTACAAGTCTAATTGTGCTAGACAAGAAATTCGAAATCCATGTATTGTTTGGGATTTTCGGTAATACCGAAAATTGTTTTAGGTATTCCGAAAATTGTAAAAATACATTAAAAATTGTTTTTATTAATTTCGGTAATTTTAAAAGGGGTTTTAATATTTTCCAAAAATTCGGAAATATTATTTTAATATTAAAAACGTTTTATTTATTAAAATAAATAAATAAAGATAATTACAAAAGTTGGAAATTATTTAGAATTTAAACCAAAAGATTTTATCAAATCTAGATATTATTTAAAAGAATTTAAATAAATATTTTATATATTTTTATATATTTTTCGGAATATATAAAAGGTTATATAAATATTTAATTAATATTTAAATAAAATAAATCATATATATGGGTATATATTTTTCGGAATATATATTTGCCATAAATAGTTGATTTAGCAAATCTAGATAATTATTTAAAGGAGTTTTAAATAAGGATATAATTTGGAAATTTAAATTAGGGATATGGGATATATCCGAAAATTTTAATAAGATTTAAAAGGATATGATTTTAAAAATTAAAAGATATTTTAAATATGGATATAGATATATCCGAAAATAATTTCGGTATATATTTATATATATTTAAATATTTTCGGAATTTTTAAATAAAGAAAAAGGGATTGGATTTTCGAATATTTAATTATCTTGTCTTATTTACTTATAATAGTTTATGAATTAAATAATGGTACAAATAATTAAAAGTATTATATATGTATATATATTAATTAATAGTTTAATTTAGAATATATATATATATGTATATTTCGAATTCCATTATATATCAAATAAGATTTGATATTCCTCCCTTATATGTATAATATTATGTAATAATAGTTTATTAAGAGTATTATATAAGATATAGCTATAATAGAAATTAAAACGTCGCGTCCTCGCGCGTTTATAAAATTAATTATACTATATAGAACTTTAGTAAATGTAATTAAAAGGTTTTAATTTACATAGATATAATTATATAATAGTTTATATATATTATAACTAAAGTTAAATATATCGTCGCTTATGTCATTAGTAGGCTCACCCATAGTTTAAGACATCTAAAGGATGAAAAGGAAGAGATATAGATCTCTAAACGGGGTTGCGTTTTTAACA
Source organism: Calendula officinalis (assembly GCA_963853835.1). NCBI lineage: Eukaryota > Viridiplantae > Streptophyta > Magnoliopsida > Asterales > Asteraceae > Calendula > Calendula officinalis. The sequence continues at coordinate 33,469,231 of OY970824.1, forward strand.
CGCCTTGCGCTGACCTACCCCGCCGCTTCCCTTGTCTTAGAATGGAGCTACCGAACGGACATAATAGGATGATATTAAGATTAAAAGTATAATCATAAAATTAAACAAATCCTTCCCGTTTAATTAAATGTGAACATTGTGTGCTCTCCATAGAATGACACGCGCTCGTATCATAGTCTGATTAACGGAACTCGTGTGGTTAACCGGCACGTTAATTGTGAGATTATTTTATGAGTGAAACGATTCTCGCGATACTCAAGCGAACTTGAGCCGAGAAGTCCACGTGGGTATTCCATGGTTGTTTCACCTTCTAATATATGATCCACGGTATCCCTGTCATATAGATTAGAATGAGCATTGATTCGAGATTAACATGCCATTCTCCCACGAGAATGAATCTCAAAGAACTAGGGATTTCATAAGATTGAAATTGACAATAGTTTGACTACGACACGAAATTGTTTGGTGTGAAATACGGCATCCCTCTTCACATCAAATAACTAGTGGGCGTATCCTAGCCTTATGAATAAAGATTGGGAAAATTATTATAAGGGTTTATTAATGAATGCACTAAATAAAGAAATTGTTTTCTTTATAAATGTCTTCCAACAACAACTTCCTCCAACACCACCACTTCCACTTCCAATTTCACCATAAAATCATCCTCGATTTTCTATCTCAAAAGTTTCATCTCGTAACAGTATTACGAAATTTAACTACGTGGATTATATGATTAATTCACGAGCTTCTATTGAAAATCTAAGACTCATTCCGAATTGCAAAGTGAGAAAAGGAGAGTTTGTATGTAGCTTCATCAAAATGATGAAAGGCTACATATCAGAAAGATTAGGGTGTAAATGTGTCTAAGGAATTAGCAGTTGACATAGTGTTAAACTCGCTCACTCCGACATATTCTTCGTTCGTATCAGACTACGATAAGAATAATAAAGACATTACACTCATAGAGTTATGAAAGAAACTAATAATTGCTGAAGCAAAGATGTTAGACATTCATAACTTTATTTCTGATACTCATATCTTAAATATTGAATCAAATGGTGCTACGACAAGTGAACCTTCTCACCCCAGTGGAAAAGGGGAAGCTAAGGTGGGACATACCCAACGAAAGCTTAAGAGAAAGAGAAGTTCACTAATAACACAAAAGGATTCAATGTGTTCTCATTGCAATGAAATGGTTCACTTGAAAAGAAACTGCCCAAAGTACCTAGATGATGTGAAGAATCACATGGTCCAAAAGTATGGCATCTCAAGTACATTTATGATTGAACTTCACAGTGCTTCTATGTCTAAGTTCTTGGGTCCTTGATACAGGATGTGGTATTCACATTTGCACTGATATGCAAAGACTAAAGAATAGTAAGAAGCTGAAGCATGGTGAGCTGAATCTAATCATGGGAAACAGAGTCTCGACTGTTGTCACCAAGATTGGAGATTATGAGCTCATGCTTAGTACTGGTCATTCAATTATTTTATTAGATGTTTTTTTTTCGCCATCTATGGCACGCAACATTATATGAAATTGATGGTTTCGTAAACAATAGAAATCTAATATTGAATGTTGATTCATCCAAAGGTGTATTGGATAAGTCATGTCTATGGCATTGTCGCTTAGGACATATAAACAAGAAACGCATAGCTAAACTCCAAAAGGATGGAGTTTAGAATCATTTGACCTCAAATCGAATGATGTGTGTGAATCTTGTTTACTTGGCAAGATGACAAAGGCGCCATTCACAGGGTCATGTGAAAGAGGCAAAGACTTGTTGGACCTCATACATACTGATGTATGTGGACCGTTCAAGTCTAACACTAGACATGGTGAATGATACTTCATCACGTTTACTGATGATTTCAGTAGATATGGATATGTTTATTTGATTAAACATAAGTCTGATACTTTTGAAACGTTCAAAGAATATCAGAAAGAAGTAGAGAATCAACTGGGCAAGAAGATTAAGATGCTCCGTTCTGACAGGGGCGGAGAGTATCTTAGTCAAGAGTTTATCGACTATCTAAAGAGTTGTGGAATAGTATCCCAACTCTCACCTCCTCGAACTCCACAACTTAATGGAGTGTCGGAAAGGAGAAATCGAACCTTGCTTGACATGGTTCGATCAATGATGAGTCGATCAACACTTCCAGTGAGTTTCTGGGGATATGCCTTAGAAACTGCAGCATATATCGTTAACCTTGTACCAACTAAGAAGGTTGCGAAAACTCCCTCTGAGATGTGGACAGGGAATCCTCCTTCCCTCAAACATTTGAAAATCTGGGGTTGTGAAGTTTATGTAAGACATGAATCTCACGACAAGCTAGATAACAAATCAGAGAAGTGCTACTTCATTGGCTACCCACGACAGTCTTCTGGATATCGGTTTTATAATCCGAAAGAGAACAAAGTGTTCGTATCTCGAAGAGGATTTTTCCTCGAGAGAGAGCTATTATCCAAAGAAGACAGTGGGAGCAAAATTGATCTTGAAGAATGTCAAGAATCAAGCAATGAAGATGTAGTGGAACCTATAGTTGACACTAGCACTCAACCAGAGGATGAGACTCCTGTTGAACAAAATGATGTAACTCCTACCGTTCCACGTAGATCCTCAAGAAGTGTTCGCCCTCCTGAGCATTTTGGTGATTTTTATGATTTCCATATTGCTGAAGGCGATGCATCTACTGGTAATAGTTTACCAGTTGATGACGATGAGCCATCGAGTTATAAGGAAGCTATGGAAGGCCCTGAGGCCGAAAAGTGGAAAGTGGCTATGGAGAGTGAGATTCAGTCCATGTATGACAATCAAGTATGGAACTTGATTGAGACTTCTCCTGGTGTCAAAACCATTGGATGCAAGTGGATCTTCAAGAAGAAGATAGACATGGATGGGAATGTGCACACCTATAAGGCTAGGTTGGTTGCAAAAGGTTATACTCAAACTCATGGGATTGATTATGATGAAACCTTTTCACCAGTAGCCAAGATAAAGTCTATCAGAATATTGCTTGCCATAGCTGCGTTTCATGACTATGAAATTTGGCAGATGGATGTTAAAACCGCCTTCCTTAACGGAAGACTTACTGAGGATGTCTATATGGCACAGCTAGAAGGTTTTATCAATAAGAAATATCCTGATAGAGTGTGCAAGCTTAAGAAATCCATTTATGGATTGAAACAAGCCTCTCGAAGTTGGAATCTTTGCTTCCATGAGAAAGTCAAGGAGTTTGGTTTCTCTAGAAGTGAAGATGAGTCCTGCGTATACATCAAAGCTAGTGGGAGCGTTGTTGTCTTCCTAGTATTGTATGTGGATGACATACTCCTTATAGGAAATCATATTCCTACACTGCAAGACGTGAAGTCTTGGTTGGGAAAATATTTCGCTATGAAGGACCTAGGAGACGCAGCGTACATACTCGGTATAAAGATATACAGAGATAGAGAAAGACGTCTAATAGGATTGAGCCAGAGTACATACTTGGATAAAGTACTAAAACGTTTTAGTATGGTTGATTCCAAGAAAGGGTATCTACCCATGAATCATGGCATAACATTGTCTAAAAGTCAATGTCCCAGTACTAAGCAAGAACTGGAGAAAATGAGTCGAGTCCCTTACGCCTCGGCGATTGGATCGATCATGTATGCCATGGTATGTACTCGCACGGATATCTCATATGCGCTAAGCATGGTGAGCCGGTTCCAGGGCAACCCTGGCAACGATCATTGGACTGCGGTGAAAACGATTCTCAAGTACATAAGGAGAACAAAGGATATGTTCTTAGTGTATGGTGGGAAAGACGAACTTGTTTTGGAAGGTTATTATGACGCGAGTTTCCAAACGGATAGAGATGACTCGTGCTCACAAACTGGGTGGGTGTTCTTATTGAACGGATGAGCTGTCACTTGGAAGAGTTCCAAGCAGGAGACAGTAGCTGATTCAACTTGCGAATCTGAGTATATTGCTGCCTGTGAGGCATCAAAAGAAGCCACATGGTTGAAGAATTTCATTGGGGATCTTGGTGTCGTAACAAGCATCAAGGAACCAATGAAAATCATCTGCGACAATGAAGGTGCAGTCTCATTGACTAAAGAATCCAAAGATCATAGTCGAACCAGGCATATACTCAGAAAGTTTCACTACGTGAGAAAGCGAGTTGAAGATGGGGACGTGATAGTGACAAGAGTATCGTCGGAAAAAATCCGGCTAATCCTTTCACAAAAGCGCTAAGTCGTGCCAAGCATAATGTTCATGCGAGGACAATAGGAATTAGATTTCATAGTGACTTATCATAAATTGTCATTCATTTGAAATTGTAGCGAATATTAAATTGTATGAATTGATGATTTATTTATGGAGATTAAATAATTTGCAAGTGTTCTATCATTCATATAGTATTTAATTATTCCATTTCAACCTTTTGCATGTTTAGAACCTATTCCTGAGTAAACTAAGAGATTACTTAAACGTCCACAGTCGACCGTTCTTATGGGAATAAGAACTGAATTAAGATGTCATGAGAGAGTGAGTAGATTGTTCAAAGGTATGAACATTGCATAGAGATTGCTGCTACTCTCATGAGCATTTAAAAGGTGTTTTTTAAATGTTGGACCAACCCACGCTCAGAGTATTACCCCATGGACTTTATCATGGGTAATAGTGAGGCGATAATATCGTATGAGTCTTCAAACCAAGATGCATCATTTCCTTAGTACGATTTCGTGATGCATTGGTCTAACTCCAACGCTATTCGTAACTGGTAGCTATAAAGATTAGTTCCATGTATCGTGTGATGACTATGAAGGAAAATGATGTAGTTAAGGTTTATTCGTTCCCTCTGATCAAAGTGATAGAGGAGATATCCATGGGCCCCCTATTGATTTGATGTGACACTGAAGAACCTGCGCAGGTCATGACTAGATTGAAAGTTCAATCGTGTAGTCAAATCGTCATCATAAATCTCGAATCAGGAAACATAATCGTAACTAGAGTGATTGACGTGTCCATGTCATTAGTTACATGATATCGCGCAACGAAGGACATATGATCACTTATCATAGGACTGTTTCTGATAGTTCAGAGTTCAGCGGCTGCACATGACATGCACACTCTAAAGGTTACACGAACGCGTACCGTTTATAGTTGATGAGGTGTCCAAGTGGGAGACTGTTGGAAAGAGTGTCCAACACATCAAATAAACCGGTATTCCGGTTCGGGTATTTTAGAGTCCTATTCGGGTTGCCCTCAAGGCGTCAACGAACACGAGAAATAACGTAGTATTTAATTAATAGTTTAATTAAATGGACTAACGAGCTAGACGGGCTAAACTAGTTAATGGGTAATTAACTAGTTAACGGTATCGGGCCAAGTATTAATTAATGGTTTAATTAAAGTACTTGCGGGCTTAATTAATAGTTTAATTAAGATGGGCTTGGACCAATTATGGTTTTACCATAATTGAGATTTGGCAAGTATATATATTAGGGTTAAGGGGTTTATTCTAATACACTTAATCAATCATCTTTGCCTTCTCTCCCAAGCTCGGCCAAACACCACCACCGTCGACCGAACCGCCGCCCCACCTCCGCCGTCGGACCGCCGATGCTCCGCCGCCGTCGTCGCCGGAAATCGAAAGGGTTTTCGATTTTGGGTGCTTGTTTCTCAAGAGTGCTTTGTACTACCTCGTGGTACATCGTCTCGTTCTTGACCAACCTTGGGTGTGATACGATAGAGGGATTCTTGCTTGAATCCTAGTGCGTTATTTGATCTGGCTCGTACTAGATCACAAGGTTTATCTAGTTCACCGAATCGCGAAGAACAAGTAAGTATTTCGAGTTCATCTATTTAATTACATTAAATATCTAGTTGCTTTAGAGTTGTAAACCTAACGGTCCAAAAAGTTTTAATCGGGTCAATGTTCTACCAAGTTGCTTTTGATTTCCGCCTTAAGCAAAGTGTGGCTAGATGCATAGAAAACCCAACATTACTATCATGTGCCCTAGAGCATACACTAGAAAAACCCTTAGTAGATAATTACATACTAGTGCTTTTTCATGTTCTAAAATAATAGATTACCAGTCCTTTTTCCTAACATGTAACATTTTGATAAATGAAGTTTATTTGGTGGATTGAGTAGGATATTGACATATTCCAATTGAACCAAATCATATTTGAAAAGAAATATTTGAGTCTATGTTATGAGAAAATCCTGATAAATAATTAAGTTTACAAGCAGAAAAGTGGCATGAATTACGTGCCAGTTCGAGGGGTTGTAGTTCCACCCATCCTAACTAAGCTCTTCAATTGCTAGAACAATCAGTCGAAGGAGCGGAGCTTAGAGCCTTGACTTTCTATATTAGTCAAGGCGTTTCTCTTTTTTCCCTTTTTTATAATAAGGGAGGAAAGAGAAAGAATAATGAAAGACATATTATACGAAAATATAGATTACAAAGTTGATTGATTGTCATGATTCACAGAAAATCAGCAAGGACAACCTCCATATGTCACTTGAAAGAATAAAACCGAGCACACAAAACTTCAGTGGTTCAAATTGCATGGGAGAAGGAAGATTTTGGAAGCTTTATGAAGGAAAAGTTCAACATGTGAATGGTGAATGTAGCTCCATTTTTGCAAAGAGGTGGGACAAGTGTGATCAAGGACACCAAATATTTTGGATAGAACTTGAAACTCTTTTCAAGTATAATCACAAGAATATTGTATAGAAATGGATGAAAAAATCATTGTCTATGAGCACATGTCTAACGGAAGACTCGATAAGCATTTGGATAATGTTAGTCTTACATGGGTTAAACGCCTCAAGATATGCATCGATATTGCAAATGGGGTGAAGTTTCTTCATACATGTGGAATAAAGAAGCAAATATTGATGAATTGATTTTTTAAGGTATAATTAAGGAACAAATTGTGCCACAATCGTTGACTATATTTGAAAAGATTGCAATTCAATGTTTATCTGATGATGGGAATGATCGCCCAGAAGCAAGGCAGGTAGTAGAAGAGTTATACAAAGCATTGGAATACCATGTAAGTTTTCATTTGTGTTAATTACCTAGCTTCCTGCTTTCAATCTATTGAAGAAATATAGGTTCACTGCAATAAATTACTCAATTTTCAATACTTCGATTTGCAAATTGACACACTTAATAATTGACAACATGCATTTAGGATGCCAAATCAAATCGAAATCGGTACATTTGAAAATGTTGAAATCCAAATTAAAAAACTCGACAATTGAAAGCGTGGACAAATTACTTATGTCTTCACCTCATACATTCAAATGTCCACGCTTTTAAGTGTGGAATTTCCCAATTTTTAATTTTACACACTTCTAATCGTGAAGTAATTTTAAGATAATTTTTTTAGGGATAATTGTTTTTGTATCCTTGTAAAACTCATATTATTTCTATATCATTCTCAAATTTTTAAATTATCTTTATGTCCTTCTAAACTTTATAATTACCTTCACATCCTTCCAAACCTTTAAAACTTTTTTTTATGTCCAAAAACTTATTTTATTATTATTAAATCGTGATAATATCAATAATAAATGCAAATAAATATTATTTTTAATATATAATCAACAAATATATTGCATACTTATTTGATACTGATATTATAATGATTTAATAAATATTAAAATATGTTTTTGGATATAAAAGAGAGTTTTAAGGATTTAGAAGGATATGGAGACAATTACAAAATTTAGAAGGACATAGAGATAATTTATGAATTTGAGAAGAATATAGAAATAATTTATGAATTTTACAAGGGTATAAAAGCAATTATCCCTTTTTTTAGTATCTTGTTACACACTAATTAGTTTGACAATAATTCAGCATTTTGTCACGCTCTTCTAATGCGTGGAAAACCAAAGTGAAACTTATTATACATATCTTATAATTGTTTTTAGGGTTTTGATAATGAAACAGTTGTACATTAATCTATGAAAATGGATAATTCCTAAAATTTAGGAGTTTGTTATATTTTAGGAGTTTGTTGTAGTTAAATGGATAAGTTTTTAATACGTGCCTTATAGGGGCTATTATTATTAAAACCCTTATTTTTATATATCCAATAAACCTAGAATCGCATTTGTTGTTTTAGATATTTGTTTGATTCTGAAATTAAAAAAAATGTCTCACAAATAAAAAACCAAAGTGAACTTATTATACATATCTTATAATTACTTTTTAACTAATATACAGGAGGATTATGAAATATGGAATCCCAAATTGCCTAAAGAATATAAAGAAATAATAAACATATCAAAAATCCCGAAGAGCTACTCTTGCGCGAAGAAAAAGGATCTTTATGATCTCTTCATTAAAGGGAACCTCATTCAACGAGGCAAACAGGTAATTATATCATTCTCTAATCTCATTTGAGAACTTTTAGTTTTGATGAACATTGTAAGAACCTTAGTAAAAGATTTTTCTAATAACCTAGGAGTACATATACATTAGAGTGTGTGAATTCGTATTCAATGATTAAACTACGGATTAAGCAATATCAAGTGAGAATTGGAAGATTAAGATTGAAAGGAAGACTTGAACTCTTTGCATTAGGATATGGAAATTACAATAATGTGGCAAAGGTTAGAGAAATTAGGTTACTACTAACTATTTATACCTAGCCTAAGTTTAGACTAAATACACAAATGGTCCCTAGACTATTGGTTACAACATATGAGACCCAACAATCTCCCCCTTTGTAACAATAGTCTGGGAGGCGTATCTTCGAAGTCTTCATCTTGAGCCAAAGTTGCACCTGGTAGATATGTCGTTGAATAATGTTGTATTAGGAACAATTTGAGCTTTCTTTGGATGTGAAAAGGAATACTTCTTGTAGCTTTTCAACCAACAAGATGTATTTTGAAGACTTTTGACTGAAGATACATATTGATCGACTAAAAGTAAGACCCATAATGATAGAGAGATTAACAGCGGAAGTCTTTTCTTGAAGTTTGTGGCTTTATGTCGATCAATGATTCTTGATAACTGTTGTTAGGGTAAAATGTTGATAAGGTTTACGCTCTCCCTCAAACAAACAATTATCTCTCCACGGGAGTTGGATTAAACGTTTTGAAATTTACTCCCCGGTGAACGAATTACTAATTGTTGATTTATGTCGATATGTTGTTCTTGATAATTGTTGTTGGGGTAAAATGTTGATAACGGTTACGCTCCCCCTCACACAAACAATTATTTCTTCACGGGAGTTGAATTGAACATTTTGATATTTACTCCCCGGTGAACGAATTACCAAATTTAACTACGGAAGTTGTTTGATAACTTCGTTAGATCTTTGGTTTCTTGTTTACTCCCCCTTAACTGGTGCATATATCTTATTAATGTGGAGTAAACTGGGCTAACGTATCGATAATCTCAATAATATTGAAAGAATCTCCGAAATTTGTTCCCGCAGATTGAGCTTTAGAAGAATTTTTCTCCGAAAGTATCAATTCTTTATAAAAAGAATTTCTTTAATGTATCTTCTCCCCCTCATGATGAATAAGATTTATCTAATTCATCATGTAAAATGTGAAGTTCTGCGAGTTGAAATTAGGAAGAATCTTCACTTTAAGGAAATAAATAAGTTGAGTATGACGATGCCCTTTGATGAAATTAGGAGTTTCTTACAATTAATTTTAACAGTGGACGAAGAAACTGAAGACGTATATGGTCTAGACTTCTTAAGCTCGCAAGGCTTCTTAAGCGTACTAGACTTAGACGAACTCGGATTCTTATACTGCACATCTCCTTTGACTCCATTGGGCTTGGGCTCCTTGCTATGAGGATCTAATTTTTTAAATGAGACGTTCACGGCTGGTGAATTAGAGGTTCTTCTCAAAGTAATTGGTACTGAATTAACAGGTGCCAGTCCTATTAATGAAGATTTAGAATTTTGAAAAACATTTTTGTCAGTTTTATGTTTTAATTCTGAAATCGTGTCCTCTAATTTATGTATCTTTGTTTGAAGTTATTCTTTTTCTTTATCAAAGGCTTTATGAGTTTCATCAATTTCAGATTCAAGTTGGACGATTTTCTTTTCTAAAATTAACGGTGGAACATAAAGCTTGGGTTCGACGGTTTGTTTTAACACTTCATCCTCAGATAATGAAAATTCATCTGGAGTGACAATTGAAAAGTATTCATGATTTTCAAATTTTGCTTTTTTCTGTTCATATGTTTTGTTCAAAGCAGAATAGTTGAAACTGATTTGAGCATATTCTTGCTTCTTCGTTCGGTACATGAAGAAAGCTTTGCCAGATTCCCAATTTCATATAGTCATAGTTGTACAGTGTTGGGAGCACATCAGCGGCTTTTTCCAGATAACGAGGATTTTCAGCTCCTAGACCCGCTTTTGATTTGTAGTATCTGAACTCTTTTGGTTCATTGAACTTGATTGTTTGTTCTGTATGACCGGCTTTCACAATCGTCTGCTCCAGTTTTTTGATGTGTTCTTCGGCATTTTCCTTTTTGACAGTAAGACTGTGTATTGTGGCTGATTGTTCATCGATTTCCTTTTTAAAACTGTTGGTTATATCTTTGATTTGTGTATTTAAATTTTGAATTTCGATGTCAGCCGTCTTCAACTGATCTTGGTAGTCTTTCATCTTGACTTCTGCGGCTTTTATCCAAGTTCGCTCTCTATGTAACTGAATAGCTACGTCATTGAGTAGCTGCTTGGAGTCGTCGTTCTCACTTGACACCGTTTTCATGTTCTTAAGATTTGAAATTTCAATATTTTTGTCATAGATCATTTTATGTAATTGGTTGACCTCACTGGTGTGAGCAACATAAAAGGTTGACAACTGATTTTGTAGCTCTTCAGTTTGTTTTTGAAAAGAGTTATTTTGAGTTACATGGGGGAGAATTGATTCAAGTTGATTACGAAATGTGTCATTTTCTGCTTTTAGGTGCTTGATTTGTGCATTTGAAGTATTATTTGTGTTTACTTGTTGCTGTAAACTTTCTTTTAATTCAGATATTTTAAATTGAAAGGTAGATTTTGACGCAGACAACTGATTTTGCAATTCCTTGTTTAATTGTTCAATGATATGCATTTGTGTTAACTTAAGAGATCATTGACTTAGATCTTTTAAAAATTGTGTCTTTTCAGTTTTTAAATCTGTTATTTGTTTTGTCAACTGGGTTTTCTCGTCAATTTCAATTAAAAGATTTTCATTAAACAAGGAATTTTCTGATAAATCAGTATTTGAGTCAGAAGAAGAAAAGTGTACCTCTTTCTCGTCATTTTCTGGAATGCCCAGATCAGTCCTCAGTCCAGTGGAAGTATCAGAATTTGATAAAAGAGAACTGATTACCTCAATTTCTTTATTGGCTTCTTCATTGAATCGATCAGAAACCTCTGCATTCTCTTCATCCTTAAGATCTGAATCTTCCATCCATTGAAGATCTTCAACAAAGAACCCTTTTTCAGTCTCAATTCGTTTAGCCATCAACATCTTTCGTTCATAATACTCTGAATCACGAACGATCGATTTCTTTGTAGCATCCAAAGGTGTGATGGTTGGCTTTTCATTTGAAATTGTAGCAGATGGAGCAGGCTTAAGATTTGATGAAGATTTCAGATTAACTATAGCCGGTGCAGATTCTTCAATTTTTTCTTCCAATTTAGCAGATGCATTATACTGATGATGTTGTGCGGTAAGAATTGCAGGATTATCTCTTGACGTCATTTCAGAATTGTTACTGGGTTTGAAGGTATAAATTGTGATTATGATGAGGTGTAAATTTGAAGTTTGAAAAAGGTTCTCGGGTAGAGATGTGAAAAAAATCTCGAATTGGATAAGTGATGAAGAAAGTGAGTTGGTATTTAAAGATTGTTCATACCCGAAGAGCACTTTTGGGAGACAAAATCCAAAATCATCAACTGATTATCCCAGATGACAGAATACATTTTAAATGTCACCTAGATTTTCGAATTGGCTAAAAACGACAAAAGGGTTAAAAACTGGGGCTAAACGAAGTTTGGAAATTGACCGAAAAATCACAAAAATGAAAATAAAGTGATTTTGATTTGGTTACTCGTGGGCTTGAAACGGACACCCGAGCTGAAAGTTATGATCGTTTTAGTACAGTCCCTTTTGTCACGCGATCTTGGGTTGAGAAGTTGTAAGTGTCCGGGCCGAGAAAAGTGTTCGGGCCGAGAAGTTCAGAAAGTGTTCGGGCCGAGAAGTTCAGAAAGTGTTCGGGCCGAGAAGTTCAGAAAGTGTTTGGGCCGAGAAGTTCAGAAAGTGATCGGGCCGAGAAGTTCAGAAAGTGTTCGGGCCGAGAAAAGTGTTCGGGCCGAGAAAAGTGTTCGGGCCGAGAAGTTCAGAAAATGTCTGGGCCGAGAAAAGTGTTCGGGCCGAAGAGTAGTAACGAGTTCGGGCCGAAGAGTATTGAGTGTTCGGGCCGAAGAGTATTGAGGAGTTCGGGCCGAACTGAAGGGTGAGTTCGGGCCGAAGATTTCACTGTTCTCGGGCTGAGAACAGTAGCGTCGTTCTTGAGCAGAACACTTCCGAACAGCCAACAAATTTCACTAAATTGATGCTAGATTGCTCGTTTCTTAACCAAAATCGATGATTCTTTTTGCAAACTGACCCAAAAACGTTTTCCTTCAATCCATTTCAATAATATTGACTAAAAACAACTTAGATCTAATCCAAAATTTGAATTTTCAAGGTTTTTCAAGCTTTGATGGAGTTTTCTTAAAATCAAGATTTCATTGTCAATATGGATTGGAATTGAATGAAATCTGATTCTAAGCTTAATATAATGAAGAAATGAACAGATTTGACCCATAAAAACTAACATTAGTACCTTAAATTCGGATTTTGATTTCTTGACAATTTTTCTTCAAAAACTTCAAAAACCCATTAGATCTTCAAATCTGGACAGCAAACTATGATTGTGGATCATTTTCAGAGTGAAATTATGCTCTGATACCAACTGTGAATTCGTATTCAATGATTAAACTATGGATTAAGCAATATCAAGTAAGAATTGGAAGATTAAGATTGAAAGGAAAACTTGAACTCTTTGCATTAGGATATGGAAATTACAATAATGTGGCAAAGGTTAGAGAAATTAGGTTACTACTAACTATTTATACCTAGCCTAAGTTTAGACTAAATACACAAATGGTCCCTAGACTATTGGTTACAACATATGAGACCCAACATAGTGCATTTAACAAAACATAAATACGAATTAGGGAAAATTTCTAATATGTCCTTGTAAAAATTAAAAATTATTTTTATATCCTTTCATAATTTATAAATGATCTTTATATCTTTATAAATTTTTTAATTACTTTTATATCCTTATAAACCTTTAAAAAATTTCTTTATGTCCAAAAACATATTTTATTATTTATTAAATCATTATAATATCAATAATCTATATCATTAGATATATTTATTTAAAAGATTACTATATTACCCTTAATCTATCTAAACTTAAACCTAAACCTGAATTAAATGATAGCCGTATATCACATTTGTTGATCACGAAGTTAGTGAAGTTTTGGGTTTAGCTATCAACGTTTTCTGTCAACAGTAGATGCACGGTCAAATGACACTTTCAGAATGACTTATTCTAGAAGGAAGAAGAAAGGGTAGGATAGTCATTTGACGAGTAAGTTTGTTGAAGTTTGTTAGATCTCTTTTGCTTTTGAATAAAAGAATTGTAATAAGCATGTGGGATTCATTCTGTTATTTCGTTTTGTAAACGTGAACCTTGGGAGATCACCACATCTCGAACAGTGGTATTCTATTGCAATTTTGATTGAATCATTTTGATTCAATCCGTATTCCTATTGATATTGTTGTTTTGTGTATTCAATTGGTGTTTGGTCAATCGACCTGCAACAAATTGGTATCAGAGCAGTAAGATCATGGCGGCGACACGATCAAATTCAGTGAGAGTGGATGAAATTGAAATTACTCTCGCAAACGTCCAACAAGCACAGAGCAAGCTAGAAGCTAAGCTGGATAATGCGATCCAGGAAACACAGTCAAAGTTTGAAAATAGGTTTGTGGCGATGGAAGGAACCTTACAGACGATGATGCAATAGCTGGCGGCGATTAGTCGGAATACCGCCGGCGATGGCCGACCAGCAGCGGTTGAGGTCAATTCGACTAGTCCACCAGTATCCGGCGAGGCCAAATCGAGCGGCCGTCCAGTTTTCGTGGAGGTTAATTCGAATTTTTAAGAGATCAGAGGGCGTGGATCGAATCGAATTCCAGAAATTGGATCGTTCTTCGCTATTAAGGGCAGAAAGTTGGAGATACCAATTTTTAATGGTAGCGATCCTGATTCCTGGATTTTAAGAGCAGAACGATACTTCTCTCTTAATCGGCTGACGCAATTGGAGAAATTAGAAGTGGCTGTAATTGCGTTCGAGGCTGAGGCATTACGATGGTTCAATTGGGAGAATAAACGCCGGAAAATCAGGAATTGGACGGAATTGCAGGAATTATTGTTGATTAAGTTCCGATCCAATACTGAGGGGACGTTGTGTGAACAAATCCTTGCAATCAAACAGGATAACACAGTTTCTGATTATGTCCAAAAGTTCATCGCCTTGGCTGCCCCTTTGAATGATATACCGGAAGAAATATTTGTCAGTCAATTCATGAATGGTTTGAAGGCTGAAATTCGAGCAGAGGTAAGAATCCTTGGTCCAAAAACTCTAGATGATATTATGGATATGGCAGCCAAAATTGAGGAAAAAAATAAGGTAGTCAATAAAAGTAAATATTACAAAAACAATTACAAAAAATCTCTGACTTTCACTTAGATGATAAAAAAGAAGGGGAAATGGATTCAAAAGAGTCAAAACAGGGGAATACATTTAGACGATTAACTGATATCAATTTACAAACTAAACGATCACAAGGTTTGTGTTACCATTGTGATGAAAAGTATATGCCCGGTCATCAATGTAAGAAAAAGGAGTTAAATGTAGTTGTGTTGCAAGATAGTGAACCTGAAGCTGAGCCACCTGATTTGGTTACTGATGGTGAGACAGAATTGGCCATTGTTATCAAAGAAAGTGAAATTGAGCTTTCTTTAAATTACTTTGTCGGATTGGCTACACCGAAAACAATGAATTTGGAAGGAATGATCGATGATCAAAAAGTGGTGGTGATGATTTATTGTGGAGGCACACATAATTTCATATCTTCTGAATTGGTTAAGAAGATTGGATTATCGGTTCAAGCTACTAAAAATTACAATATTGCCATGGGTACGGGAAAGTCGGTAGCTGGTCAAGGGTTGTGTAAACAAGTGTCGTTGTGGTTACAAGGAATTGAGATAGTGGAGGAGTTTTTACCCATTAAATTGGGTAATTCGGATGTTAATTTGGGAATGCAATGGTTAGAAACCCTTGGTCCAATGGAAGTAGATTGGCATGAGCAAATTATGAAGTTTGATTGGAATGGGGAGAGGGTCAAAATACAAGGTGATAAAGCCTTGGGTCGTTCTTTAGTTTCCTTAAAGTCAATGTTGAAAACGATCAGTCATGAAAGACAAGGAATCTTAATTGAGTTAGGCAATTTGGAAAGTGGCAATCAAGAGGAGAAGAATCTGCCTTCTTGTGTACAAGAGGTTTTAGACTCTTTTACTTCGGTTTTTAATGGACCGAATGGGTTACCACCGGAACGAGAAGCCGAGCATGCGATTCACCTTAAAAGTGGGGTTGAACCAATAAATATTCGCCCTTATCGATACCCTCAATTTCAAAAAAACAAAATTGAGAAATTGGTGGAAGAAATGTTACGGCCGGGATTATACAAAATAGTAAGAGTGTGTTTTCAAGTCCGGTGCTCCTTGTTAAAAAGAAAGATGGGAGTTGGCGTTTTTGTATTGATTACCGGGCCTTAAATAAAGGTACTATTCCGGACAAATTTCCTATACCAATTATAGATGAACTTTTAGACGAGTTAAACGGGGCTAAATTTTTTTCCAAGTTGGATTTGAAGTCGGGATATCATCAAATCCGGATGAAAAAGGATGATATCCATAAAACGGCTTTTAGAACTCATGAAGGCCATTATGAGTTTCTAGTTATGCCTTTTGGCCTTACTAATGCCCCGGCCACTTTTCAATCATTGATGAATGATATTTTTAAACCGTTTTTAAGGAAGTTTGTGTTAGTATTTTTTGATGATATCTTGGTTTATAGTACCAACTTGGATGATCACTTGTTACATTTAACACAAGTGTTAACGGTTTTACAACAACAATGATTATATGCAAATCAAAAAAAATGTGAGTTTGTTAAAGAAAAAATTGGGTATTTGGGTCATACCATTTCGGGTGTCGGAGTTGAAATGGATTATGATAAAATTGAAGCTATGTTGAATTGGCCAAAGCCCACTACTCTCACTCAATTAAGAGGGTTTTTAGGTTTGACCAGATATTATAGAAAGTTTATCCGTGGTATGGTAATATTGCAAGACCATTAACGGATTTGTTGAAAAAAAATGGTTTTGTTTGGAATGATGAAGCACAATTATCTTTTGAATTGCTTAAGGCGGCTATGACGTCGGCCCCGGTTTTGGCACTTCCGGATTTTCATCAACCGTTTATTATTGAAACGGACGCCTCCGGTGGGGGATTAGGGGCTGTTTTAATGCAACATGATCGACCCATAGCTTTTTATAGCCAATTTTGGGTATTCGGGCCCGACAAAAACCCATTTATGAGAAGGAATTAATGGCTATTGTTTTTGCTATAAAAAAGTGGAGACCGTATTTGTTGGGGAGGAAATTTACGGTTCGTACCGATCAAAAGAGTCTTAAATTTCTTTTAGATCAACGGGTGGTTGAACCACCATATCAAAAATGGGTCATTAAATTGCTTGGGTATGATTTTGAAATTATATATAAGCCCGGTAGTACTAATATGGTAGCTGATGCACTCTCTCGCAAAGATCTCGAGTTATCATATTTAGGAGGTCCACAGTGGCGTGACTGGTCTGTTATTAAGGAGTATGGGAAAGATTTGTTTTTTGACACGTATTTTAGATGAATTAAAAAAAGGGGTGGACCAATTTAATGGTTTTGTATTACGTGGATATATTTTATGGTATAAAGAGAGACTTGTTTTTTCCCAGAAGTCTACTCTTATTGATTCCATTTTGCATGAGTTTCATGGTTCATTGGTTGGTGGCCATTCTGGAGTAGAAAGAACAGTACAACGTTTATTAGCGGAAGTTTTTTGGGTAGGCATGCACAAGGATGTGAAAACTTTTGTTAAAAAATTGTTCTATTTTCAACAGAACAAGGTGTTGGGTGGCTCACCAAGAGGTTTACTGAACCCCATTGAATTACCGGAATTAGTGTGGGACGCTGTGACCACGGACTTCGTTGAGGGATTGCCTCGATCGGAAGGTGTTGATACTATTTTAGTTGTGGTTGACCGATTGAGTAAATTCGCGCATTTTATCGGTATTAAGCATCCGTTTACCGCACCCCGGGTGGCCGATGTGTTTATTCAAGAGATTGTTCGTTTACATGGAGTTCCTTTATCGATTATTTCGGACCGTGATAAAAAATTTCTTAGCTTATTTTGGAAAGAGTTGTTTAAGAAAATGGGAACTCGTCTTTGTTATTCAACGGCTTATCATCCTCAATCGGATGGTCAAACGGAGGTCGTGAATCGATGCATTTAACAATACTTGAGGTGTTTTACCTCGTCTAAACCGACTCAGTGGAAACGTTACCTTGCGTGGGCAGAGTATTGGTATAATTCTACATATCATTCATCACTGAAGTGTTCTCCTTTTCGAGCTTTATATGGTCGTGATCCACCTAGACTGATACTACATAAGTCGGGCACGGCTGTGGTAAATTCTATTGAAGAAACATTGGTTGAAAGAGATTTGTTGTTAGAAGAGTTGAAAATGAATTTATTAAAGTCTCAGCAGCGAATGAAGTTACAGGCGGATAAACATCGTACCGATGAGTCGTTTGAGGTTGATGATAAAGTTTTCTTAAAACTTCAACCTTATCGGTTGAAATCTCTCCGTACAACAGGAAATCAGAAATTGTCTCCTCGTTTTTATGGGCCTTTTACTGTTTTGGAAAAAATTGGGACAGTGGCGTATAAGTTGGAGTTGCCTGAATCGTCTCGGGTGCATCCCGTCTTCCATGTGTCGCAGTTACGTCGGGCGGTTGGTCCTTGTGCTGTTTCAACGGTGTTACCTCAGCCGATGTCATCTGCAAGTGCTTTTGTGTTAGAACCGGAGACTGTGTTACAATCTCGTGTTCAGTCTACTGGTGAATCTCAGGTTTTGATTAAATGGAAGGGTTTACCGGTTCACGATGCTACTTGGGAAGATTGTCAACTGTTGGCAGCAGCTTTTCCTCTTTTTAACCTTGAGGACAAGGTTGATGTTGCAGGGGGGGTAATGATGGAAGAAATTGCATAAATAATGCTATATGCATCCAAATTGTACGAATAATGCAGTTTTTGAAGGGTTTGCAAAAATAATGCTATCCCCTAGTGCCACACCCGGATCCCCAACCTTCCCCTAGTACCACACCCGGATCCCACTTAAGCCTGCACGAGCGTCTGTACCCTTCTGTCCTTGCGTACTTTCATGTAGGATCCCCTAGTAGTACACCCGGATCCCCTTGGGGTATCCCCGAGTGCCACGCCCGGATCCCCTTGGGGTATCCCCGAGTGGCAGGCCCGGATCCCCTTGGGGTATCCCCACTTGACACGCCCGGATCCCCATCGATACAGTCCTATATATACGTACTTCACTTTTTATTATTACACGCATTTACCAAAACACTTCCTACACATTTACCCCATTTCTTAAATAAAGTAGCATTTTTTATTACGATGTGGCGAAGTCAAAAAGCCTTAATCTATGAACTTAACCTACAGCTTGAGATGTTAGACGAGAGAGTTGACCTAATGCGTGAACAAGCTCGAGCCCGTGAGCTTCGACTTATCATGGAAGAGATGCAACGCACTCTTCATGAAATGGATTGTTAAGGCAAAAAGCCTTACCCCTTTGGATCTTAAGATAACAAAACAACCTAGACTAGCTTTGATTAATATGTAGAATAATATAGCTAAGTTTAGGTCTGATACTGAGTGATCAGTATTAGAACTCAGTATCAGTACTCAGTATCAAATAGTGATACTGAGTAGAAGGACTGAGTGATACTCAGTATAGTAACGGACTAAGATCAAATCCCTTGATCTTAGTCATTTTCCTTGCTTAGTCCTTCGGTTACTCCTTTGCTCATTATGTAAGATCTCTATAACATTATAAATAGAGATCATCTTGCAAAGGAGTACTCACCAATTTACTTTACACATTCACATCTTTTGTAATTGATCAGTGGTCTTGTTATTCCGCAACAAGCCACACTTAGTGGATTTATACATTGACCATATTCTTGTGTTATCACTTTAATATTTCTCTAAGTATAATATTCTATCAATTAACATTATAAACCAGGGTTGTTGTGACCTAACAACTGGTATCAGAGCAGGCTAAATAATCTTCTATTTAGTCGATCTATAACCCTGGCAGCCATTTCCTACATCTATCCCTCCAACACTCAAAAATCCAAAATGTCTACAATTATTGCACCAGTTATGTCTGGAAAGGGAGTACCCATCTTTGATGGAAAAGACTTCCATCAATGGAAGCTCAAAGCTCAGTGGTATATTGAATCTATTCATCATGAGATGCTCACTGTGCTAAATGATGGTCCCATCATTCCACAAACTGTGGAACCGGTTGCTGCTACTGATGATGCTCCTGAGGGCATAAGATCTGTACCTAAACTAAAGCACAACTGGACTGACACTGACCGTCAGTTGTATGCTTTAGACTCCAGAGCTAAAGGAGTGATTGGTAATGCTGTTACAAAAGAGATACTTAATGCAATTATGAAATTGCCAACAGCAAAGGCTATGTGGGATAGCCTATCAGTCACTTATGAAGGTACAGCAAAGGTGAAGTTGCAAAGAAAAAGCAACATGAGAAGGAAATATGAAATTTTTTTTTCAACTCCAAATGAAGACATCACCACTCTCTATAACAGGTTCAATACTGTTATCCATGATTTAATCAGTGTAGGCATTGTGAAAGAGGAAGGAGAGCTTGTTCAAAAGTTTCTGGATAGCCTTCCTCAACAATTTCTTGACATGACAAACTCTGTCAATGCTGCTAACAACATTGAGTCATACACTCTTCAAACTTTGTATGGTTTAATGCTGAATCATCAGGAGAATAATGCTGCAAGACTGATCAACTGGAAGAAAACTGACAAGTCTTCCACTGGTATGGCTCTAGTTGTGCAACAGGCTTATACTGTGACTGAGCCAGAAGAACCAGAAGTTGATCTTGCTGATGCTGAGGCAGAAGAGCTTGAAACTCAAATGGCTCTCATGTCTATGAAGCTGGATCAGTTGAAGAAGAAGAGGCTTGGTGTTAGCTCTTCTAATACTGACCCTAGATCAGGTCTGTGCTATAGGTGTGGAAAGCCTGGACATATTGCTGCAAATTGTCATACTAAGTCTTCTGAGACTGACCAAAATGACAAGATTGCATACCGAGCAAAAAGATATAGAGACAAATATGTCAAGCTGAAGAATTGGAGCAAGGGAAAGAGGGCCGAAGGAAATGGAGCACCTCATCAAGCACTTTACTCAGAAGCCTGGATGGATGAAGAGTTAAGTGATGATGAAGAGGAGATTGAAAAATAAAGCCTTTATGGCTTTCACTGAAGATGATTTGAAGAGTTCCTTTGAAAAGGATATCAAAGAGGCTGAGAGGATGAGTGTTCATACTGATTGGGATTCCACTCAGTTGTACAAGGTAAGTTCCTTTCAAACTTATTCAGTGAATGAAAAAACCAAGATTTTTGAGTATATGCTTGTTGATCTTAAAACTTCTGTACAAAAAGAAAAAGCTTTAAAATTAACAATTAAAGAACTTGAAAGGGTAAATAATGAAAACTTGGATAAACTAGCAAAATATAAAGATTTAGAACTAAATTTTTCAGATTTAAAAGACATTAACCAAAGATTAGCTGATAAAGCTCATTTACAGAAACTTGAAAAAGAGAAATTTGAAAAACAGTGTAAATCTTGGGGAAATGCTTCAATAAAATTAAATAAATGTTTAAATGAACAATTTCCAGAAAATGTGAGGGCTGCACTTGGTGTTGATCCTCAATTTAAAAGCAGGAACAATTTTGCTGATTTATTTGAAGAGTTTTCTACTATGAACCCTATTAATTTTGTAAAAGCTAAAACTTTATGTGAAGTTGGATGTCAAACTGAGTCAGATGATGAAGAAAATGAAATTTTAGAAAAACCTATTGGTCCTTCCATCTGCTCAAAGTGCTATACTGAGCTACAAGAACTCAGTATTGAATTTCAAATAACAGAAATTTCTGATACCGAGCTACCAATAGTTCAGTATGACACTTCTGCTGTTCCACCTTTTGAATTATTATTTAATACAACAACTTTTGAATTATATAATGATAATAAAACAACTTCTATCTCACATGTTTCATCAAATACAGAAGTTGCAGGAACAGAAACATCAAATACTGAGACATCTAAAGTACCTGTTAAAGTTGTTCCTTCAAAACATGATAAACAAAAGACAACTTCAACTAGGTCTTTGGTTGGCAAAGACAAGAAGTCTACCACTAATAAAATTAGAAAGACTTCTCTGCCAAATAAAAATAAACAACCAGATCATCCATCTCCTAAACCAGTTAAAAACAATATTAATACATCTATTAGAAATAACAAAATTAATGTTTTAAAAACACTTGGTGATCAGGTCAAATCTTTAAGTAAACAATTTGCAAAACTCGTTCATACTGACCTACCAAAAGTGAAACATTTTTCTAAAATACCATATGAAAATATGTTTAGAAATAGACCTAGGAAATGTTATAGATGTCATCATACTGGTCATAAGGGAGATGAATGCTGGACTGATCTCTCAAGTCCTAGGTACTCAGTACCAAAGAAAAGGAGAGAAACTAAGTCAGTATCACCAAAGAAAACTTCTAAAGTTACCCCTGAAGTGATACCGACCTCTTCACATTAAGAGATCAAGTCAAATTGTGTTTATCCCACCAAAGGTCCCATTCAAAAATGGGTTCCTAAAAGGAACTAATTCTTATTTTGTGTCTTGTGCAGGGTGACAGAAAGTGGTACTTAGATAATGGCTGCTCAAGACACATGACAGGCAGTATGGAATACCTTCTTAATTATACTCCAGAGAAGGGTCCTTCTGTCAAGTTTGGAGATGACTCAGTGGGAAAGACAAGAGGTTATGGTGTGATCAAGGCAGGCAACATAACTTTTAAAAGAGTTGCCTATGTAGAGGGTCTTAAACACAATCTGCTCAGTATTAGCCAGATGTGTGATGATGACAATGAAGCTCGATTCAGAAAGGTTGCAGGAATCATCTACAATGATAAAGGGCAGCCTGTACTCATTGCTAGAAGAGAAAAAGACGTATATGTGGTCAACCTATCTGAAATAGACCCAACTATTCGAGTATGCCTGCTTTCTAAAGTCAAGCCAGAATTACATTGGCTATGGCACAAGAAACTCTCTCACATAAATTTTAGAAATATCAACGAGCTCAGTATGAAGAAACTGGTGAGAGGATTGCCCACAATTACTTATTCAAAAGATAAGTTATGCTCAGCATGTGAAATGGGCAAGCAGAAGAAGAGTTCATTCAAGTCAAAAGTCAATCATTCCATCAATGAACCTCTTACTATGATACATATGGATCTTTTTGGCCCCATCAGCACACCATCTTTGGCCAAAAAGATCTATACTCTAGTCTTAGTTGATGAATTCTCAAGATATACTTGGGTCATCTTCCTCAAGACTAAGTCAGATGCAACAACAGAAATCATTGCCTTTATAAAAAGAGAGGAACTTCAAAAAGGCAACAAGGTCAAGCAACTTAGAAGTGACCATGGTACTGAGTTTAAGAACTCAGTATTAGCAGATTTCTGTGAAGAAAAAGGAATCATTCAAAACTTCTCTGCAGCCTACACACTCCAACAAAATGGTGTTGTAGAAAGAAAGAACAGAACACTGATTGAAGCTGCAAGAACTTTATTATGCCATGCTGGACTGGCACTGAGTTTCTGGGCTGAAGCTGTAAACTGTGCAAATTTCACTCAGAATAGAGCCACTATAGTCCAAAGACATCTGAAGACTCCATATGAGTTATACAATGGCAAGATTCCTAATGTGGAATATTTCCACATCTTTGGGAGTAAATGTTTTGTACTCAGTACAAAACAAAATCTCAATAAATTTGCTCCCAAAGCAAATGAAGGTGTGTTCATGGGCTACTCTCCACACTCCAAAGCTTTCAGAGTGTATATCATCTCAACCAAGATGATTGTAGAATCCATTCATGTCACATTCGATGAAGATCAGAATGAGCATTCTACCTCAGCAAGTGAAGACATAAGTGGCATAGATATTCTATGCAATCCAGAACACTCCATTGCTGAACAGCCTAAGTTTCATCCACACTTTATTCCTAATAAGTTTAATGAACCTGATCAAGTTCAAACTCAGTATCACTCAAATGCGTCTAATACTGAGGTTCCCATAACAGAGGACCTTCATACTGAGTTTCCAACCAATGATCTGAACCACTCTATTTATGAAGAAGGTGAAACATCCAACACTTCACAAGAATCCACATCAATTCTGCAAAATGAAGATGAACAGCAACCTGTACTGTCTAATACTGATCAGAATTCCACTCAGTATCAGACAGACAACACGTCAAATCAACATGATATTGTTGATCCTATTTTAAATGCTCCCTTAGGAAACAATTTAAGGGAACACAGAGACCATCCACACTCAAACATTATTGGTCCTATTGGAGAAGGTGTCCAAACAAGAAGAAAATTAGAATTTCCAACCCAAGCAACTGCAAACTTTTGTTTTTTCTCAAGTTTTCTATCTACCATTGAACCAAAGAAAGCTGATGAAGCTTTATTAGATGAAGATTGGGTAGAGGCTATGCAAGAAGAGCTCACAGAGTTTGAAAGAAACAAAGTTTGGAACTTAGTACCACCTCCTTCTGGCAAAACTATTATTGGTACTAAGTGGGTGTTCAGAAACAAGATGGACAAGGATGGTGTTGTCATCAGAAACAAAGCAAGGTTAGTTGCTCAAGGTTACAGGCAAGAAGAAGGCATTGACTATGATGAAACTTTTGCACCAGTTGCAAGAATTGAAGCTATTAGGTTGTATCTTGCATATGCAGCCTTTAAGAATTTCAAAGTTTATCAGATGGATGTCAAAAGTGCTTTTCTAAATGGAAAACTACAAGAAGAAGTTTATGTTAAACAACCTCCAGGTTTTGTTGATCCCAAATTTCCTCATTATGTTTTCAAGCTTGATAAAGCTCTATATGGGCTCAAACAAGCTCCAAGAGCCTGGTATGACACCTTGTCTGAGTATCTTATTGAAAATAAGTTTACAAGAGGTAAAATTGATAAAACATTATTTTCAAAAAGGAAAGGTTCTGACATCTTACTCATTCAGATATATGTAGATGACATTATCTTTGGTTCCACTGACAAGTCAATGTGTGACTGGTTTGCGAAGATAATGTCAACTCAGTATCAGATGAGTATGATGGGAGAACTTACTTACTTTCTGGGTTTACAAGTTGAACAAAAGCCTGATGGCACTTTTATAAATCAAAGTAAGTATGTGCATGACATGTTAAAGAAATACAACTTTGAAAATCTATCTTCCATGCACACTCCTATGGGTACTCAGGATAAGATAAGTAAGGATGAAACTGGTAAACCAGTATGTCAATCCACATACCGAGGTATGATTGGTTCATTACTTTACTTAACTGCTAGTAGGCCTGATATCATGTTTGCCACATGTTTGTGTGCTCGGTATCAGGCTGATCCTAAAGAATCACACATGAAAGCAGTTAAGCGCATCTTTAGATATCTTACAGGTACTCCTAACCTGGGTCTTTGGTATCCCAAAGACTCAAACTTTGACCTTGAAGGGTACACAGATGCAGATTTTGCAGGTTGTAGATTGGACAGAAAGAGCACAAGTGGAGGATGTCAATTTCTAGGTGGAAGACTAGTTGGCTGGTCATCCAAGAAACAAAATTCGGTAGCAACTTCCACAGCAGAAGCAGAATATGTTGCTGCAGGAAGTTGTTGTGCTCAATTATTATGGATGCAGTATCAACTCTTAGACTATGGGTTCAACTTTCATAAGACTCCTATTCATTGTGATAACAAGAGTGCTATTGCTATCACAGAGAACCCAGTCCATCACTCCAAAACCAAGCACATTGATATCAGACACCACTTTATTCGAGATAATGTGGAAAAGGGTAAGGTTGAAGTAGATTATGTACCAACAAATGAACAATTGGCTGATGTATTTACTAAACCTCTTCCTGAGGAAAGGTTTATGTATTTACTAGGGCAATTAGGTATGTTGAATCCTTAATCTTTATTAAATTTCTTTAAAACTGAGCGCTCAGTATCACTCCTGTTGATACTGACCACTCAGTATCACTAGTCTGTTATCAACAAAATTTAAAATTTTTATTTTTTTTATAAATTTCAAGAGCAAATAAATTGTTTTTATATTTTTTTAAATTTTTTAAAATTACTTTTTTTTAACTCGGTATTGGGGTATGACGGCTCTTACACCGAGCTTAATCCTCATACTGCTCAAACGGTAACTTTTCTTAATAAGAAAGTTACCGTTGGCAGAAGATAAGGCAGTCAAATCAGCCGCTTTTACTTCCCAATACCTTATTTATCTTTCAAATCTCCTATAAATAACCGTTTATTTTTATTTCAAATTTTTTTTTAACTGTTATTTCTTCTTTCATCTTAAATTCTCTCTGCGATTAACGATTTCACTTTCTCTTAGCAAGCAAATTCTTTCAAATCAAAATCACAGATGGCGAACTATACTTTTGTTGCTCCAGAAGTTCAATCGGAAATCCAATTCCGAAATAATGAAGTACCCAGGTTTGCGAGGAACAACATCACAGCAAATTTCAATATTCCTCAAGCCTGGGCATGCCAAGAATTCACGAACATCGTCACTTTTATGAAGAATTGCCCAATTGCTCGTGCCCTGACATTATCTCCTAGAGCAATCTACCCAGAAATGTTATGCGAGTTTTGGTACTCTGCTACACTCGATTCTCCAGATATGATTGCTGGGTGGGTAATTAGAGATCAAAGAAGGGCATTTGTTTCTACTGCAATCATTCGTGAAGCACTGAGACTTCCCGCCCAAGCTCAGTATGACCCATTTGTTGATCGATCAGAGGCACGCTCTGTTCTGCCTTTTCTGGGTCGAAGAGGAACAACTGGCACAATCAAAAGAAATGAATTTGGTCCTATGTGGGGTATTCTTATCACAACAATAATTCGATGTATGACCCACAAGACGGGGGCTTTGGACCAAATAAACGAATTTGGGATGCAAATAGTACATGCTCTGTACTATGGAAGAAACATTGATTTTGCTCGCCTAATCTTCAATGAATTAGCTACTCTGGTCCGAGCAAACACAAGGGAATGCAATGTCCCTTTCTGCAGATTTCTTTCACTCATATTTCAAAACTCAATGCCCACACACATTTATGATGAATTTCACAGCCCAAGAGTTGATCTTCCTCCACTCAGTGAGAAGATCTTCTTTTACAGACCAAGAGAAGGAGAACCTCTTCTAAGTCCTCCTATGTGGGCCATTGTTCAAGAACACATTGATGATGTAGAACACATGTCTGATACTGAGTCAGACAATGATGATGATGATGATAATGATGATGATAGTGGTAATGGAGCACAGGCTGGTCAAGATATTGAGATGCAGGATGTCCCACAAGTTCAAGAACCAACTATCTCTCCACCTGCACAAGATCTTGCTGCTCCTCATATTGAAACCGATCGTGAAACTGAGTCCTCAGAAGACACACCACTGCTCCTTCGAAGAAGAAGAAGGAATGTTTCTCCTATCATTATGGGCAACTTATCATCTGAGGAGGTGCAGCCTGCCAATGTTCCATCATTAACTGCATCTATTCAAGCCCAAAGCTTTATTGCAGCCACCGCTGACCTTCCAGGTCCAGAACAAGCTCCACCTGCTCAACCAATTGAGGAACCTCATGTTCCTCTTGATGTGGAGATTCAATATGCACAAACTGCACTGGAAGGTGCTCAGCATGACAGAGGGGTCGGTATTGAAGAGGTTGGTGTTGCACATCAACAAACACATGATCCTGCACCGACCTCTGCAGATGCTCGAAGGGAATCTGACAGAGTCTCAGGTATGAATTTCTAAAAATCCTTAAACTTATATACATATATTTCATTCCCAAATAGAGACTAAGTATTGGACAGTACCAACTCAATACTGACCAAAGTCTCAAACGATCTTTTAAATATATATCCTCTTATGGCCAACATAGCTAGCCCACTGCTGCTATGCAAAATTCATATACTGAGCACACAAAATTGATCATTGTCAGTCTACAGTTGTCTCAACATTTAAAGAGACAATGGTGGTTGATGTCATACTGACACCCACTGGTGCTGCTTGAATAATGTCCAACTTATTTTTGAGTTGGGTAGCATCATTCAAGAAATGATCACAAACCCTTAAGCCACAAAATCCAAAAATATTCAATGGGGTTTAGCCACATTTCTGTTATCACTCTCATACCGAGTGATAAACATTGAAAATAACAAGAAGCACATCCCAGGCTTCGAATTCCCACACCCAAACCTTTTAGTAAATGTGACTTATCCTATACTGAGCTACTTAAATTTTCACACTCATCTTTACTAAAATCTTCTTACACATGCTATGCACAAGTCCACAATATTTCATCCTATACCAGATGAAATACAGACTTCACAAACTCTGTTATATGATTGTAGAATTAAACAACACCACAATTCTATTTGATAAACCTTTCATTCTAACCAGTTTTATATTTTTGTTTCTTTAGCACCATCTGTGCAGGGCATTCCGGCATCTCAAGCTGCAGCAGCCCAAGTGACTCTGCAAGCAATCATGCAGCACATTCTGGCCATCCAACAAACTCAAAATGTAATACTAGCCAGAATGGACAAGATGAGTGGTGATATTGATTTAATAAAACAGTCAGTATCACTCCTTCAACAACCACAGCAGCCTCCACAAACTCCACCAGGTTCACCTGGTGACCACAATGAAGAAGGAGAAGGAGAAGGAGGTGCTGGTGATACTGATGCTGCAACTGAGCCCATGCCCTCCCCTACTCTTGAACAACCTGAAGGGGACATGGGTGGTGATACTGATCCTCTTCCCTCCTCATCAAATGATAACAAAAAGGGGGAGAAAAGACAAAGAGATTCTGAGGTTGATCAAACTGAGCCTTCTGCTCAGGGGGAGAAAAGAAGAAGATTGAATGAAGATCAACCTCAACAACAACATCAGCAAAGCCCTCATACTGAGCCATTTCGCATTCAGTATGAGAGAAGAAGACAAAGAACAAGGTCAGAATTACAAGTTCAAGACCCACTTGAGCCATCTGCTCAGGGGGAGACTCATACTGACCAACCACAGCAAGCTTATACCGAGCCACCTGCTCTAGAAGAAAATAACTTACAAATTGTGGTCTATAGACCTTTTGTGTGGCCCATTGCTGATGATGAAGATGAAGAACATCCAGTGGAATCAGAAGATTTTTTAAACTTTGCATTGGATGAAGCAAATAAAGAAACCTCTTCATCATCATTCTCAGATGATGAAGAGCATACAAGAAAATCTATCTCATCTCAGGCTGAAGGACCTTCTAGAATTCCTAGAAGACCAATAACCAGAAGAATGACAAATGTGGTTATGTCCTCAGAATCTAGTGAAGAACAAGATCCAGCTCCTCTGATCTCAAGACCTAGAAGATCTGCTCAGTTTACTGAGGGAAAGAGTGAAGCTGAGGATGAGATTGAGGCCCAAAGGTTCTTCCCTGTTAAGGAAGAACCTGAATCTGAGTCTGAAGATGTTCCAAGAAGATCTCATACTGTAAGAAGAACTGGAGATGAATTACTTGAACAGTATTGGAACATTGTGGCACAAAGAACAAGATATAGGGAAACAAGGATGAGTATGCTGAGGAAGAAAGCATTTCCAACTGTAAGAGACATATACTGGCTAAATGAGTTTGTCAACAAAATAAAGGTCAAAACTGTTGATAGATCAATTGTTGCAACTTGTACTAGGCCAGTCAGTCCTCCAATGAAGTTTCTCCTCCATGACATTCAAAATATGGGACTTCATGATTGGATAAAAATTGCTAGACTGATCAAGGAAATGCCTTCAAGATCTTCTGAAGCCCAAGTGATGATGGATGAAATCTGGGCTGTATCTGCTATATGCTATGAAAAAGGCATTCTTTATGCAGCAGAATACAGGGCACTCAGTGTGATGACTGAAGCTATGAGGAACAACAAACCTGAGTGTCTTAATACTTTCAGAATAATTCCCACATATACTGTTCCCCCTAATCTCATTTTTCAGGATCAAAAGAGTACCATATATCCAACATCTGGATACATGTATACTGACTCAGATGACAGGGAATGCTTCATTACTGAAGCAGATTTGGCAACAGCTCCTATCAGCCATTTGGTGGGTCTTAAATGGATGATAACCAAGAAAGAAGATGCTTGGTTTAGAAAAAAAGATAGTTGCTGTACTAAACAACAGGCAAGATGAACTGAAGAAAAGAGAAGAGTTCATCCATGTGAAGAAAGAAGTCTTCTACGAGTTTGAATCGATCAACAAAGACTAAAGAAGAAGACTTTGCAGCCTGTAGCTTATTTTGTTTAGTTTTTTCTTTGTAATTGTTTTGTGATCATTAGATAGGGGGAGATTGTTAAGGCAAAAAGCCTTACCCCTTTGGATCTTAAGATAACAAAACAACCTAGACTAGCTTTGATTAATATGTAGAATAATATAGCTAAGTTTAGGTCTGATACTGAGTGATCAGTATTAGAACTCAGTATCAGTACTCAGTATCAAATAGTGATACTGAGTAGAAGGACTGAGTGATACTCAGTATAGTAACGGACTAAGATCAAATCCCTTGATCTTAGTCATTTTCCTTGCTTAGTCCTTCGGTTACTCCTTTGCTCATTATGTAAGATCTCTATAACATTATAAATAGAGATCATCTTGGAAAGGAGTACTCACCAATTTACTTTACACATTCACATCTTTTGTAATTGATCAGTGGTCTTGTTATTCCGCAACAAGCCACACTTAGTGGATTTATACATTGACCATATTCTTGTGTTATCACTTTAATATTTCTCTAAGTATAATATTCTATCAATTAACATTATAAACCAGGGTTGTTGTGACCTAACATGGATAACCTGGCTTATGAAGGGGCGATGGAGGAGGAGTCGGATATGCGACGTACGAGGGAGATGCCTCCACCGACATTACATGTTGTGGAGCAACAAACTCAAAACTCCTCAATAGGTATTGAACAACCAGACACAATTGACTTGGTTGAGGAGTATGGTTGGGCCAGGAGTGTGGAGGAATTTTACTTGAACGGGGATAGGCGCGGGAATGAAACCTTTTGCTATATTGTATTTTTAGGTCGTACGCAGGTACCTAGGGAGTTTTGGAGTACCCTGTTAGATGAAAATTCCAGCTCTGTTTTGTTCCGTGCGGTACGTAATTTAATTATGTTATTATCCATATTTTTCAATAAAATCTCAAAGGTAAAAATAATTGTATATTTATTACAGCATATAGATTGTTGGGTTAGAAGATGGATGCGTTATCGGTGGTATGTTGGCTATAAAACTGGAGAATATAAGCGATGGACAATAATGCCTACCAAGTTTGAGTCTCTACTCTTACCACCTCACGGATCAGATGCTTTACAATATGCAGATGGCAGCTTGACACCTTACCCCGCTTGGGGGGACGTAGATGTCTTATACATCCCGTTACGTTTAAATGATAATGTTTGGTTGCTTGTGCAGATGGATCTTGTTAGCAACGATACATCTTTAATTTGCAGTTGTCGTCGTTCCATAAACCATGACGTGCTTAAGGCTACCCTAAAACGTTGGCGAGATGTTTTGCCCGGTTTTAAAAGGAGTTTCTCCTATGAAGAAAGAAACCCCCAAGTTAAGGCGAATCTTGGTTTCGCCAAACGCATACCTCAAGGAAGGGAAGAAGACTCTGGTGTGTTTGTTTGTAAGTTTATGCATTATCTGGTAACAGGGAAATCAATCAAGCAAGAGGGAGTCGTCGATAATAATCAGATTGCTACGGGTTATCGACAACTTATGGCTCGTGATTTGTACAGCTATCGTATTTTAGAATCGCAACCTGAAATTTTTCCTTTTAGATCCGTGGATTTGTTTGATGATTTGGATTAAAATTTCAATTGTATTTGGTATTAATTTATGGAATCTTGATGTTTGTGTTTGCTTGTCATTTAAAAATCAATTACTTAAAAAAAAATTTGCGAAAAAAAATAAATGTCTAACTTTCGAGCTTAATAGAGTACACTTTTTAGTAATTCAGATTTAACTTTCTAAAAGATAGTTGCGGTATTGATGAGTACGTAAACATATGAAAAAGAATTAGACCAAAAAGAAAAGTAATGAAAGAGTTATGATAATTCAAAAATGCAAAAAATTTGTTTTTTGTAACGCAAAAACATTCAAAATGCTATTTTCATGCATGAATAACTTCAAACTTTGAAGGTTTTGGACGTAATTATATATACAGGATTTGTAGTACCCGGGTCAAGGTTTCCATGCATATAAAATTCGTAAAAAAAAAAACACGGGTGCGAAAGTTACGTTGATTGCAAAAGTCAAAAAAATTACATTTATATTTATATCATATTTTTCTTACAATTACATTTATATTTAAAAAAAAAGCTAATGACGGTGTCCTAATGTACCGCCCGTACCACAAGGAGGTGGTCTTCTTATTCTTTTTCTCCTACCTCCATCGGCATCTTCTTCACTTTCTGCAGGGTTGTTCAAGTTGAAATCGAAGTTTACCGGAACCGGAGTAACAGCTCTATTTGGCGGTTGACTAGAATCTCCGAGCTGGTAATAAGGATTTGTATTTCCAAATATACTATCTCAAGAAAAATGCTGCCCAAAATTGTCATACTGGGTAGGTGTTACCCAATCATCTCTCATAGGAGACTGTATATGACTCATATTAAGTATGTTTTGAGAAAATAGGTCACCACCGGTATTCATTTCGTATTGCATACTTGAACCACCCTGGAGAAAGTCCATATTGACTCGATAAGCCTCCTGGTCTGATGGCCCCACACCACCAGTATTATACTGGTTCGATGTGTCCATATATGTAGTTTGAGGCTGGGGGGGAGGACCCTGAACCACCATCATTATACTGGTTCGATGTTCCCACATTTTCATTTTGATACTGGTGGGAGGACCCTGAACCACCAGCATTATGCTGGTGGGAGGACCCGGCTTCAGGATCTTGACGAGCACCTCTTGGCCGCATCCATCTAGGCCTATGCTGTCTTTGCTCCTGAGTCAACTGTGTGCCGAAGGATGGCTGAGTAACGGGTGCCACATGAGGTGAAAAATATGTCGGTCGGTCATCTCCATGTGCATAATGCAAATAATTTCCCGACGTTTGCAAGATTTCCTGCCCAAACTGATGCAATGCTGGATCATCTTGTTCTTGCATTATCCTTTGCACCTGTTGTTGCACGTGGCTTAACCCGTCAACCTACATACATTTAATACGTATTATTTAAATGTAAAATAATACATACATTATTACGATTCCAACATTCTATAATTATTATTTATTACCGCAACATTTAAATTTCCGCCCTGATTGTAGGACCGAGAGTAGTTTTGTGCTCCAGGAGTTGGATTTGTAATATGGAGCACCGTACGAGGCCAATACCATGTCATATAACCAGGTTCAGTTTGAGGAAAATTTGAGTATTGGCCCTGGATGACATATTGGTAACGGTTGTTCCAATGTTCTATTTGATTTCTTAACTCCCGTTTCCAACTTCTTTTTGCGGTCACCCCTCTACGAGACTTAATATGTAAGTCCTCATGTTCGTATCTGTTTGAGAGTGGTGGTTGAGGAATAAATTGGACAAAGCCAAATTGTCTCATAACCCTGCTGGGCAAATACTGCTCAGCAATCTCCCAAAAAATAACATATGTTTGACTTAACCAACATCCCGTATCGGTCCTACACGGAGGGGCTAGAAGGTGTAGATCTTGTTGGTATGGAGTCCACACGAACTGCAAAAGTTTGATTAATTTGTAAGTTCAAAAATTTGTTTTTTTTTAATTTTAATAGCAGAGTACCTCTGAATCTTCTACCGCACTTAACATCGACCGAAACTGAAACAAGACGGTCTTGACTGACCCCGTGAAACTAAGGGGCTGGTTGAATCTGTATGTTTATACATGCAAAAATATAGCATCATTTATAGTTATTAATAATTTTAATATAATCACTTGGAATTACATACCTACAACCAAATGGTTTTCCAACTACCATATCAGGAGTAATTTGTTTTAACAGTGGAGAAAACATCTTAAACCTGCTCCAGGCCCATATCTGCAACAACATCAAAGGGCCACCAATTTCGAGGACGTTGTGCATAGTTGTTTTGCACAAGTTTCGGTAGAGACTGGCCAGTACAGCCCCACCCCAACTAAGTCGGCCGCAAGCATCCAGGTCTTCAATCAATACTAAAAAATACATCTGGACTAAACTATCAGTTGAGTCCGGAAATAAGCAACCTTTTAAAAGCATTAGTATATAATGCCTAGCTTTTTGCTCCAATTGTTCGTTAGTCGGATCCTCTGGCAGAGGCTCCATTAACATGTCCATCATATATCTAGCACTGACCTGGCTGCCTTTGAATTTTCCCGCTGGCGGTGCGAAACCGAGCAACGTATAAAATTTTTCCATAACACGCGCATAAGTGTATCCCGGTTCATCACCTGTAACCGGATTGCCATCGGTCCGTAAACCCCAAATAACTTGTACGTCTTCCAGGGTCACGGTAACCTCACCAAATGGTAGGTGAAATGTATGCGTTTCCGGACGCCATCTCTCTACCAGTGCTGTGATGAGTCCGTGGTCAACGTTTTTGTAACCACAGACGAAAACTTCTGCCAAACCGGCCCGACGTATGTGATACATCACACGCTCATCAATTGGGTTATCTCTTACCCAGAATAACAAATTTTTGTCAGCACGTCTGACATTTAACGGACGATCCTCCGTGAGACTGTGAAACACATGATATGCTCGGTGATCGGTATTTATAAATAACAACTCAGGGTTCGTAGGTCCGGGGACAATTCCAACATTCTCCATTTCTTACAAATTTTGTGGGAGTACTGATTGCGATGGTTTTTAGTTATGAAATTTGTTGAGTGCGATAGCGATAAGTATGTGACAGTTTTGAGTGAGATAGTTGTGATGTTTTAAAGATGCATTTATAGAGTTGATATTCGTATGGTAGTTGATTGTATTGAAGACTCTTTATCCGATTCGTAATAAATTCACGTGATAAAGCTGGTTTAGTTGATGTTGAATTTGTCTTTTAGCAAACGATCCCCAAGTAAGACACCCGGATCCGTAGGATCCCCGACTGCCAAGCCCGGATCCCATTGGATCCCCGACTGCCACGCCCGGATTCTATTGGGTGGTCAAATCAAGCACGAGGTCTTCACGGGTCTTTTTTAAATAAGGCTGTTGTTGTTTGTTTGTCTTCTAGCATCTCACGGGTCTTTTTTAAATAAGTGTGTACTCTTTATTTGTCTTCTAGCACGATCCCCGAGTAAGGCGCCCGGATCCCCTACGGATCCCCGACTAGCACGCCCGGATCCCATTTGGATCCCCGTCTAGCACACCCGGATCCTCTTGTGCTGTCACATCAACCATGTGTTAATTTATTTCTTTTTGACCGGATATGATACAAAGATTAAATTCAGGCGCTTTATTTCTTTTTAATAAGTGACAACTACCCATACTTGTAATTCACCTATATAAAGTATCATCAGATCAGTTAATATTATCATCCTTATTCACCAACAATTTCAATATTTTTCTACCACATTTCACCAAGATTAAACTTCCAATCAACTACATTTCACCAAAAAAATCATTCAACATGGCTTTAACGAACCCTTTCCTTGTTAATATATATTGGGGTGATGATAACATTCGTTACGAAAATGGTATGGTACTAGGCGATGTAAACATGCGCAGAAGTTCTCTTCTTTTTCTAAGCGAATATAATTACGAAGATTTTGAGAGATTGGTTTACAGACATGTTATGGTTTCGAAAGAGCAATACAAATTAAGGTTTACCTTATGTTATGAATATCACGGAAATTTCGTTGATTCTGAAATTACAAGTGATGAATCTTTAAAAACCTTATACTACATCGCATCTTTGAACGAAAAATTCATGGGCGATATTATTGTGAAGATTGAGTATATCAAGCCACAACCACGTCAAGCTGACTCCAACATTTTTCAAATTGTTTCAGCACCAGAACCGTCAACGCAGTATCAAGGTTTTGATATGGCGGGTCCTTCACCGTCTGCGTTCCGACATTTTTCAGAACCAGAACCGCCAACGCAGTACCAAGGTTTTGATATGGCGGGTCCTTCACCGTCTGCGTTCCGACATTTTTCATCACAACAACCATTAACGTTCCAACAATTTTCTACACCAGAACCGCCAACGCAGTATCAAGGTTTTGATATGGCGGGTCCTTCGACGTCTGCGTTCCAACAATTTTCTGCACCAGAACCGCCAACGCCTTATCAAGGTTTTGATATGGCGGGTCCTTCGACGGCTGCGTTCCAAGATCTTTCAGTGGTAGAACTAGGTACCGCACCAGAGCCAGTTACGCAATATCAAGATTTTAATAACAATGAAAATCATGAGTTCGACAGATCGGAGGACGAACCACAATCTGAAGGAAGTGCCGATACCAGAGACGAATTTGACCCGGATGGCGCTGAAGCATCCGAAGAATCTGATGATGATGGTGACGATCAAGGCAACCATGAAGCTCAGCAAACACCTCAATTGCCTTTGTATGACTATAGTCAATGGGACACACAGGAAGACACTGAGGCTGATAATCACGGCCTATTACAGGAAGATGAAGAGCATATGCTTTTTTGGAGTTCAGATTATCCAGATGAGATTCGAATTGGTATGTATTTTTCTAGCAAGCAGGAGTTGATTGATGCCGTGAGGAGTTGGAATATAAAACAAACTAGGCAGATCAAGGTTATTGAAAGCACACTTTCAAAGTGGAGTGCTAGGTGCAGTACTCGTAAAAAGGGAGATAACAACCCCGGTGTTAACAACTCTAGTGATAACAACTCTGGTGGCGGCAACACTGGTGAAAACAACTCTGGTGAAAACAACCCTGGCGATACTCAAACAGAAGGCCCCTAGAGTAATAGACAACCCAGAGCAGCTTTGTGTAATTGGTATGTCAGAGCCATAAAGAAGCAGAGGGAAAGGCTTTGGCAAATAAGGTCATGGAGAAATGTGCACATTTGTAGTGGGGTAGTGCGAGGTTCGAATAACAAATGTTTGACAGTGAAGGTCGTAGCCATCCGCATATTCCATTCTGTCTGTAAAGATATTGCATACCCTGTTAAACAAATCCTGGCAGATATCAAAGAATACAATGGGAATGACATATCCTACTCCGAAGCTTGGCGTGCTAGGAAAATTGCCATAGAGAGACTATTCGGGAGTTGGGAAAGCAACTTTGATGAGTTGCCTAAGTACATTCGTGCTCTAAAGAAGTCAAACCCGTCCACAATTGTCGAGTGGATAGTCGAACGAACCAACAACCCCGAGTTGAAAATTTTCAAATCTGTTTTCTGGGCTTTTGGTCCAGCAATTGCGGCCTTTCGTCATTGCATTCCTATTATATGTATAGACGGGACCTTTTTAAAAGGTGTGTACAAAGGGAAGTTGCTGACTGCCGTCACAAAAGACGCCAATAATCATATTCTACCTCTCGCGTATGCCATTGTTGACGAGGAGTCAAACGAATCATGGAAATGGTTTTTGGAACAACTAAGGTATTTTGTTGTAAATGACAGTCCAAGAGTGCTAGGTGTCATTTCTGATAGGCATCATGGGATTCTAAATGCAATGCAAGAACTTGATGACTGGAAAGAGCCATATGCATACCATAGATACTGCCTAAGGCATATCAGAAGCAACTTCAACAGCCGTTTCAAGAACCATCGAATGAAGCAATTGTGTTGGATCATAGGTAGCACGACTCAAAAGCGTAAGTACAAGGAAGCCATACGTGAAATGAAATCTATAGACGCGGACGGGTGGGTGTATCTGGAGCAGATTGGGTTAGATAAGTGGACCCTCTTTAGAGACAACGGCCACCGACGTTGGGGAAACCTAACATCGAATATTGCAGAGAGTTACAACAATGTGTTGCGTGGAGCTAGGCATCTTCCGATTAAGGCTCTGATTGACTTCACATTCATCAAAACTGTCAAGCAATTCACCAAGCATGCTGAAATCTCGTCTAATTGCGAGACGCCACTACCCTCACGTATGTGGACTCTTTTCAACAAGCGCACCCGTCAAGCAACATTTCATGAAGTAATGCCCTTTGATTACGTGAAACGGATTTTCAGTGTGAAGTCAAGGATTCAAACCGGTGAGAGTGGTGGGAACGATTACACAGTCAATTTTATAAGTACAAAAGGGAACAGGCGTGGGTGTACGTGTGGGAAGTGGCAAACATTGCGATTTCCATGTTCACATGTTATTGCTATTTGTGGTCATATGGGTGTCGACCCGCTAACACTTGTGAACATAGCGTATACGACAGAGGCGTACAGACAACAATATAGTACTGCCTTTAAACCACTACCTCATGTGGCCCTCTAGAAGGATGCTAAATGGAGAATGTTAGCCAGTGAAGGAAGAATATCAACAAAGAGAGGGAGAAGGCAGCATGTTAGACGACGCAACGAGATGGACCAGCCTAGTACAAGCCAGCAAACCCAACGAAAGGCAAAACTTTGTGGGATTTGTAGAAATCCAGGCCATAACAGACTGAAATGCCCGACAACAAATCCTCCTCAAACAACAAATGCTCCTCAATGATTGTAGAATTTCAAATGTTGTGTGTTTTTTAATATTAACTATAATAAAAGTTTCTTATTCGTACTTAACTAATATAATTTTAAATATAATAAAAGTTTCTTATTTCAAGTGATACATTAAAACTGAAATTACATCTCATTCATTCTCACGTTTAACACTAAAAATCAAATTTCTACCATTAGTCTGATAGTCTGCATTTATGGTAAAAGTACAAACTTCGTTAGTCAGAATTCCGTTTTCATTCTTAAATCTCCCGAAGTCACCACTTATTTTAACTTGTCCAGGATAACCATGCAGCTTCATTACTTCATGAGAATTGCCTCTTTCTATCATACAATGTTTGTCCTGAAAGAGGTAGTTATGCTGCCTGACAAACCAAGCAGGTATAGTCTAAAAATACAACAAAATTATATGATTTTAGTTAATTGAGCAAATATTAAAAATATAAAAAAAATATGATTTTAGCATACCATCCTTTGATTTTTTACTACATGTTTCGCGAACTTTATTTTAAATTGCCAGAGATGCAAAACATCTGGTCCTATTTCAGCCAGCTTTTGAATATGTTTATCATAATCAGCCTGCTCGTAATTTTGAAAATATACTTGCATCTCGTCATTAAATTCTTCTGCATGTAGATCGGCATAATCTTCGGCAATCAAATTCTCGAACTCAATCTCATCTACATAATTACGAGGCGAATCATGCACGTAGTGATACGGAGGAGACTCATTATTCGATGAACTCATGATTTTTTGCTATTAAGGAGATATTGTTTTTTTAAATGAAATGGGATAAATGTGTGTGGTAAATGTGTGGTAAATAGGAAACGTTTGTAAATATGACTGCATCGAGTTGTAAATATATAGGACTGTATCGATGGGGATCCGGGCGTGTCAAGTGGGGATACCCCAAGGGGATCCGGGCCTGCCACTCGGGGATACCCCAAGGGGATCCGGGCGTGGCACTCGGGGATACCCCAAGGGGATCCGGGTGTACTACTAGGGGATCCTACATGAAAGTACGCAAGGACAGAAGGGTACGGACGCTCGTGCAGGCTTAAGTGGGATCCGGGTGTGGTACTAGGGGAAGGTTGGGGTCCGGGTGTGGCACTAGGGGATAGCATTATTTTTGCAAACCCTTCAAAAACTGCATTATTCGTACAATTTGGATGCATATAAAATTATTTATGCAATTTCTTCGTAATGATGCACGGTCAAATGACACTTTCCGAATGACTTATTCTAGAAGGAAGAAGAAAGGGTAGGATATATTAGACCGATTATACGGTTGTGATCATTGTATCATTCGTAAATATATTTTCCTTATTAGTCTCATTTATTTTAGGTAGTTAGTTTAATACCTTTGTATCTTGTAATTATATAAACCACATGAATGAGAAGGAATCGACATCTTATTCTAAAATCCTTTATGGTATCAGAGCTCTAACCCTAACGGGCTCTCATATTTTTTTCTTCTTTGTTCGACTGCTTCGGCCGTCATCAACCCTAGCCGCCGCCGGAAAACCTTCTGCCACAATGACCGGCGATGATACAAACACCAAATCGCTACACCCGGTGTATACTGTGACGAATATCCAATCCAAAATTCGCGTTCTGGACGGAATTAAGGTCACGTATTCATCATGGGTGAAGCTGTTTCGCCTTCATGCTCAAGGTTATCGGGTTCTTTCTCATATTGACGGAACCCCGCCTCCGGCCGCCACAAGCACTACCTTCGGGCAGTGGTCTGAAATTGACGCCATAGTTTTACAGTGGATTTATGGTACGATGTCAGACGATATCCTAATTCGTGTTCTAGAACCCGACACAACCGCATTCAAAGCTTGGCAAAAGATCAAAAATCTCTTCCTCAACAACAAAGGTTCGCGGGCAGCAGCGCTAGAACACGAATTCACCAACCTTACACTTCGTTCTTCATCTTTGGATGAATATTGTCAGAAGTTAAAAGACTTGGCCGATCAACTAACCGATGTGGACAACCCGGTTAACGAGAAGCGTCTTGTGCTTCAACTGGTTCGTGGTTTACCGCCCGAGTACGACACCGCCGCAGCATACATCAATCAGACACTTCCTGATTGGGTACCGCACGGAGCATGCTACAATTGGAACACAATCGACAGTTGGCTCGGGATACTTCCCAAACCAAACCCGATTCCACCACACCCGAGGCACATATGGCTACTGATTCTCGACCGCCTCCTCGCAACAACAACAATCGGGGTCAATCTTCCAACAGCAATATCCGGGGTTCAAACTCTCAGCGGGGACCAAACCGCTAAAGCTCCAACCGCTCCTTCAACGGCCAGTCTTCGTTTTACTCGAACCGCAACAATGGCTCACAACATCAGAATGCTCCGCGTCCCCCAGTGCCGGCATGGTGGCCCATGATGCCACCACCATGCCCGTACCCTACTCAATCGGGTTGGCAATATCCGTGGTACCCACCTCCACCGCATACCCCATCACAGTCCCAATCGAGACGTCCTTCGAACCGGCCAAACGATTCTAACCGTTCACGGGACGCACCTCAGGCTCATACCGCGGTGGACTACAATGCCCTCGAGCCAACCGATATCGGTACTGCATTCCAAGCATTTAGCATGGAACCACCGGACGACACTCAATGGTACATGGACACGGGTGCATCGTCTCACCTCACGGGTGACACAGGTAATCTCAACCACTTCTCTAATCATAGTCACATTAAATCCATTTTTATAGGAAATGGACATAGCATTCCGGTTCAAGGATCGGGGAAACACACCATCCTCAACAACGCAAAACCACTATACCTCAACCATGTCCTATATACCCCTGGCATCATTAAAAATCATTGTTCCGTTCGTCAATTTACTATAGATAACCTTGTTTCACTTGAATTTGATCCTTTTGGTTTTTTTGTGAAGGACTTTCGGAGTGGGAAGATCCTTTCGCGTCACAATAGCACCGGAGCCCTATACCCGTTCACCCGACCGGAGCCGACGCAACCCGCTTTCCTTTCCGTTTCTAGTTCCGAACTATGGCACTCCCGACTTGGTCACCCCGCCGGGACTATCATAGATTCTTTAGGTTTTAATAATTTTATTTCTTGCAATAAGAGTAGTAGTAATCACTCGTTATGTCATTCATGTCAAATCTCTAAACACAAACGTTTGCCGTTTTATGAATCAAATTCTAGTACTTTTTTACCTTTCGATATAATACATTTTGATTTGTGGACATCTCCTATATTAAGCAAAAATGGTTATAAGTACTACATGGTGCTCATCGACAATTTCTCTAAATATGTGTGGGTCTACCATCTCAAACTTAAATCCGAAGTATTTTCCAAATTTGTGCAATTTCACTCATTTATTCAAACACAATTTCACACCAAAATTAAAAGTTTTCAATGTGACATGGGCGGGGAATTTGACAACCACAATTTTAAACAATTTGCATCCACACATGGCCTCCAATTTCGATTTTCATGTCCACACACTTCCCCACAAAATGGTCGAGCCGAAAGAATGTTACGTCGCCTAAACGAAATCATTCTTGTACTCTTAGCCCATGGATCCTTGCCGCCACAGTTTTGGGTTGATGCCCTACATGCGGCCACCTACCTCCACAACATCACCCCCACAAAGTCTCTTCATAAAAACATACCCACTTTCGCCCTCTTCCGTCGCCACCCTACATACGACCACCTTTGCGTTTTCGGTTGTGCTTGTTATCCAAACCTCTCCTCTAACCGAAACCACAAACTTGACAACCGCTCGGTCCGGTGTATCTTTCTCGGTTATCCCAACGACTATCGTGGATACCGTTGCCTCGACCCCTCTACCGGCAAAATACACATCTCCCGTCACGTCAGTTTTGATGAAACCGTGTTCCCGTTTGCCACATCCCCAACACCAAACCCTCATGATTACCGGTTTCTCACCACTGACTCTAACCTATCCTCCACCTTTAACAACTTCGCCCATCCTCACCACACCACTCCGCCCCCACCCCCACCACCCAACCGACCTCAAAACACTCCGCTCGTACCGTCTCCACCTCCGCCACCCAACCACATCCCTAACACGACACCCATTCCACCCCACAACCCGCCCCAAAACCAACAGCCAATCCCACCACCCCATCCCCCGCCACCCGATCCCGTACCCTCCCACCCTATGACCACACATTCCCATACCGGAAACCTCAAACCCACACAACGGCTTAACCTTCATACAACCGCTATCTCACCCTTACCCAAAAACCCTCACCTCGCCCTCCACGATCCTAACTGGAAACACGCTATGAACGAGGAATTCAAAGCCTTATGTGACAATGACACATGGAAATTGGTACCGAGACCACCGAACGCTCATATTATACGCTTCTTATGGTTGTATCGCCATAAATTTCAAGCGGACGGATCATTGGCTAGATATAAAGCCCGTCTAGTCATGATTGATAAATCTCAATAGGTTGGGGTAGATTGTGATGAAACTTTTAGTCCTGTTGTTAAACCCACCACCATTCGCACGGTTCTTACTCTTGTCGTGACACGATCATGGCCGATCCATCAACTAGATGTTAAAAATGCGTTCTTACACTGGAACTTGTCTGAGATGGTTTACATGCATCAACCACCCGGGTACGTTAACCGCAATCACCCGGATTTTGTATGCAGGTTGAAAAAATCTCTATATGGCCTCAAACAGGCACCACGAGCATGGTATCATCGGTTCGCAACATACATCACATCCACGGGTTTCAAAAGTGTTGTTGCGGACACATCTTTATTTGTATACCGAAAGGGCAAAGACATTGCGTACTTATTGTTTTATGTGGACGATATAATACTTACAGCTTCAAACGATACTTTCCTACGCAATATCATTCAGAACCTGTCCAAAGAATTCGCAATGACAGACTTGGGTAAATTACATCATTTTCTTGGACTCCAGGTTTCTCATACAACGAATGGATTGTTTCTGTCTCAATCACATTACGTTAAATCAATCCTTGAACGAGCAAATATGACCAATTGCAACCCGGTAGCCACTCCTACTGATACTTCATCGAAATTAAGTGCTACCGCCGGGGAATTAATGAAAGACCCGACTATTTACCGAAGCCTCGCAGGTGCCTTACAATATCTAACATTCACGAGGCCTGACATCACGTATGCGGTACAACAAGTTTGTTTATTCATGCATGCACCGAGGGAACCACATTTTAATCTTATTAAACGTATACTGTGATACC
Source organism: Calendula officinalis (assembly GCA_963853835.1). Taxonomy (NCBI): domain Eukaryota; kingdom Viridiplantae; phylum Streptophyta; class Magnoliopsida; order Asterales; family Asteraceae; genus Calendula; species Calendula officinalis. Next base: position 33,512,816 of record OY970824.1, read on the forward strand.
TAAAAGGCACCTCAAGCCAAGGCTTATCCATCACAAAGTCCAAAAATCTTAACATTGTTGCATATTCAGACGCTGATTGGGGGGGGTGCCCTGACTCACGACGCTCAACATCGGGGTATTGTGTGTTTCTCGGAGATAATTTAATTTCATGGTCATCTAAAAGACAACCTAAGGTGTCTCGTTCAAGTGCCGAGGCAGAATATAAAGGAGTTGCAAACGCTACTGCCGAAACAAGCTGGCTTAGGAATCTTTTACTCGAACTACATGTACCGGTAACTAAGGCAATGCTCGTTTATTGTGACAACATTTCAGCCGTATACTTATCAGACAATCCGGTTCAACATCAACGTACTAAACATGTGGAAATTGATATACACTTTGTTCGAGAACTCGTAAAGATTGGTCGCATCCGAGTTATACATGTTCCCACTGATCACCAGTATAGTATGCAGATATCTTCACGAAAGGGTTGCCACGACAGTTGTTCCAACGATTCAAGTCCAGTTTGTGTATACAAACTCCTCCTGCTCCAAACTGACGGGGAGTATTAGACCGATTATACGGTTGTGATCATTGTATCATTCGTAAATATATTTTCCTTATTAGTCTCATTTATTTTAGGTAGTTAGTTTAATACCTTTGTATCTTGTAATTATATAAACCACATGAATGAGCAGGAATCGACATCTTATTCTAAAATCCTTTAGGATAGTCATTTGACGAGTAAGTTTGTTGAAGTTTGTTGAAGTTTGTTAGATCTCTTTTGCTTTTGAATAAAAGAATTGTAATAAGCATGTGGGATTCATTCGGTTATTTCGTTTTGTAAACGTGAACCTTGGGAGATCACCACATCTCGAACAGTGGTATTCTATTGCAATTTTGATTGAATCATTGTGATTCAATACGTATTCCTATTGATATTGTTGTTTTGTGTATTCAATTGGTGTTTGGTCAATCGACCTGCAACACAGTACTGCTGCATTTGTTTCAACCATTAATGTTAGACTTTCATCTTGCTAAAAGGTATTTCCCATCTTTTTTTATTATATATAATCCATTGTTTTTTGCAAAAAAAAAAAAAAAAAAAAAAAATTATACAATTTATAGATACACTTGTTTATTACTTCCTCCGATTCAAAATAAGTGCTACACTTTGGGTTTCACGGTTTTTGAGGCAAAAGATTATAATGATGGTTAAATTAGATTAATTGAATGGTTAGTGGATAATGAGTCTCACACCTTTTGAATAAAGTGTGGTTAATGATGTTTAAAAGTAAAAAGGGTAAATTACAGAAATTGTCCCTGAGGTTTTCCAGATTCTGGGTTTTTGTCCATAAACTTTTTTTTTCTGTTTTTTTGTCCTTGAGGTTTTTAAAATTCCGTATTTTTGTCCTTCCATCCAAAATCATCCGTTAAATAAAGAGAAATGCCAAAAAAACAAGGGCATTTTCGTCTTTTACATTTCTTCATCCCCAAACCCCCAACTGGTCGATGAACCCTAATTCAATGTAGTTGTACCTTGTGCTTTAAGAATTGTACCTTATGCTTTAAGAATTGTACATTCTCTTTCTTCTTCCTAAAACCAAGAATATCCATCTCTGCAACAAACTCTGAGATGAACCCACGTTCCAAACTCAAAATCCAAACTCAAACTCAATAAGCAAAATTAAATCAAAATCTAGAATAAGAAGATGAACCCACGTTCCAAAATCAAACATAATCAGAAGATGAACGGGCCTGCTTCACCAATGCTTTCTTCCACCACCGTCACCTGCTCCACCGTCTCCTGCAACACCGTTTCCTGCTCCATCGTCGCATGCTTCACCGAACGGGCATTCCCGACAAGGTGAAAAACGGATTCCGTTGTTCGAGGTCCAATTTTGATAGGTTTAGATGAAGAAGAAAGGTATTCATTTCCAAAACCCTAGCTTTGAATGATCTGGGTTTTCCAATCTGGGTTTTCCGATCTGGGTTTCTTCCGGGTTGGGTTCTTCCGATCTGGGCAGCATGGTTTTCCGATCTGGGTTTCTTCGGGCCGTTCTTTTCCGATCAAGGTTGAATAAAGCTTTACCATTTTGGGCTAATTCTCGATTTTTAACCAATCACATAGAGATTTGGGTAGAAAGGGTTTTTTGTTGATGGTGATGATGGTGATGATGATGATGAAGATGAAGGAAGAGAAAATGAAAAAAGAAAAAGAAAAACGAAAAATGTAAAAAGAAAAACAAAAATGTAAAAAAAGGTTAAAACTGGGGCAATTTGGGAAAATGGACAAAAAAATCGTTAGTTAACGGATGATTTTGGACGGAAGGACAAAAATGCGGAATTTTAAAAACCTGAAGGACAAAAAAACAGAAAAAAAATTTAGCGACAAAAACCCAAAATCTGGAAAACCTCAGGGACAATTTCTGTAATTTACCCAAGTAAAAAATAAGGGTAAATGAGTCATTTCACTTTGTTAAAGTAGATAGTTAGTGGGTGTGGGTCCTACTATTTTTTTGCCAAATAAGGTAATTTTTCAAAGTGTAGCACTTATTTTGAATCACCCATATAAGGAAAGTGTAGCACTTATTTTGAATCGGAGGAAGTATATATGATCGAAGGTAGTATTTGACCAAGGATTCCATTGTTTTTTTGCAATGTGTTTTTATAATATATGGATACAATTGTTTATTATATATGATCGAATTTCAATAAGAATACAATTGTAAATATATAAAAAGGTTGTACGCATATGTGCTTGGTATCAGTAAATAATGGTTTTGCCAAGTAGAACGATGAAAGAAAGATGGTTTGACAAAGCTTCAAATACTGGGTGTATCATTAAAGTAATAATGCTTATTGATATTATAATGATTTAATAAATTATAAAATAGGTTTTTGGACAAAGAAAAATATTAAAAGTTTGGAAGGATATGAAAGTAATTAAAAAGTTATAAGGATATAGAGATAATTTATAAATTTTAAAAGGATATAGAAATAATTATTAATTTTTGTAAGGACATATAAACAATTTTTCTCTAGAAAGGAACTATATTTGATTTATTTTTTGTTTTTGTTTTGTTATGTGTTGTAACAGTGGCTGTCACTGACTAATAAAGGAGACTGGAATGAAATGATATCAACAAAAATGTTTACTTATGAAAATCGTACATCATACAAGTGGAGATCTATTCAAAAATCCAGGTTCAACTCTCTATGTGCATATGCACGAATACACACCATATATAACTACAGACCTACAGTTTTATTTTATTTTATTACATTGATTGAAAACAATTAAAATATACTCTCTCTATCACACAAAGAAGTTTACATTTCTCTTGAGCATAAGATTTTGGGTAATAATTAGTGGTGGGGTTCTTTATAATACTTTTGATTAAAATATAAGGTTAAATTGGAGAGAGAAAGTGTTTTATTGGTGGAATGATTGGTAATAATATTATTTTATTAGATGTACCCCAAATTTGAGAAATGTAAACTTTTTTGTGGGACAAAATTTTAAGGAGAAATGTAAACTTTTTTGTGGGACGGAGGGAGTAATATTCATCGAATAATACTATATATTAAAGGTAAAACAGAGTTAGAAAACATTTATCAATCAATTATATTACCAAATTTTTTCGATAATCTACATCCATTGAATATTGTACATATAAAGCATATTATCACTATATGAATCTTATTGATAGGATTCAATAGCTAGAATTCACTTCTATCTTCCCTCTCAACTACATCTTCCCTTCAGATCTTCTCTTTTCAAAAGGCTCTTCTCATATATAATGGGCTCCTCGGATGACTGAACTTTGCTCATGATGTACATGACCTAACTGTTTCCGTAGTAATTTTCAAATATTCCTCTGGCCATCTGGTAAATGTTTACATTGGAAAGAGATCGAACCTATAACTTTTAGTTCATTTCAAACGCGCTTATTACTAAATGATTATCTTTCCCTCTAGATCCTCCCATGTATATCTTTCCAATTGCTAGAGATCACTTCCCTAGCAAACTAAAAAGTACATTGTTTGATAATTTGACAAAGGAGATGATTCTTAACTTTTAGTCATTCACAACAATTCAATGCATTGTAAGCTTGTACCTTATGCCATTCACTGCTTGTACTTATGGTGCATAATTGTGGTTTACGAATCACCTCATATTGGACGAACTCTTGCAAGAATTTGCGGCCTAGATAACTTAAATTCGTCTCAGTAATAATAAGAAATAAAAAATTATAAATCAAAATCACTGTTGTTGATGCATTTTTTTATTGTTATGATCTTCAAGCTAAAGTGTGATTTTTTGTAAGTATTTTCTTTTTTGTCAAAATAGGCATACATTTATTTTGTGTGGCAATAAAAAACAAAATTTGAATTTAAAAGTGGAAGTGTGTATGTGGCATTTTAGACTTTAAAATCGTATATCTTATGCAGGTTTAAATCAGCGTTGAAGATACTCGATGTTTCAAATATGAATATCCAAATCAAGATAAAACTCAATTTTTATCTCCTAATGTGACTTATGGGGCTTATCTTATCTTCAAATTTTGTGATCCAAAAAAATATTCAAGTCAACCAAGGTATGTGAACCTGAAGTACAAAATGGAGGGCAGATCCTTACTTGCATATTTCGCAACATGGAGAGATGATGAGTGGATGATGATAGAATTGTGCCGATTCTTAAATTACAAGAAAGACAACGATTTTGAGGTATTACTAGAGAGCATTTCACGATCTTATTGTGGAGCAATCTGTGTTGAAGGCATTGAATTTCGAGTTATTTACAATGTAAGTTTGAACTTACTCTTTAGTTTCCATTTCATATGGCTGATCATGACATTTTCATGTTTTGTGTTGTTACAATTGAACAGGTGAAACCCGAAGAAAATAAGAAGATAAAGGAAGTCCAAATTCAAAAATCAGACTTGAACATAGAGCACGTGCAAACTTACAAAAATGTTGTCGAGCTTGTACGGCAACAAGTATTTCGTATCAAGTGGGAAATCAAAAATCAAACTTTATTACCACATACCGGCTACGCGTGTTACCTACTGTTTAAGGTTTCAGAAAAATGTTCCGGTTTGCATTGCCCGGTGATAGTACGGTACATACTCCATTGGAAAAACAAAGTGTCTGGAATTATATACTTTAGGCCCCTTGACCTAAGTAATCTACATGAAAATACTTGGGTTCCAGAAAAGAGGGAAGATGGATTGATGCAGGTTATTATGTGGAAATTCAACTCAACTTCTGACCTTAGACATGATTATATTCCTATGCATGTGAAATTAATTACTTATGAAGGAACTTTCTCTGGCCTTATTCTACATGGCCTTGAGTTTCGGCCCATGTAAGAGTATATCTAAAAAAGTCTAGTTGTATATGTGTTGCACATTTTTTTTTGAAACAATATATATGTTGCACATAAAAGCAAATTAGTTGCATTGTATTGGATCTGCGAAGTGTTATAATTATGGATCTTTTAATTAATCTACATATGCATTTAATGAACAAAAAAATTAAATTGGCAATGTAAATGCCAATACCATTTTTTTCATAGATTTAATCATGGTTTTGAGCTATCCGATTTATAGAAAGAAAACAATTAATATCAATTACTCTTTCACTTTCAACCAATACAAATTTAGTGGAAAATGTTACTGTTGAAAGTGACGCGAAATAAAATGTTTAAGGGTTTTCTATTAGAACATAACATACTACTATTAGGACATATCTATAATACATTATAAATATGTAATTATTACTAAGATAGAGAAAACGTTCAAGGAAGTTCATGATTTTTATAAAATTCTTGGGAACAAATCTTAGCCCTTAGATCAATCAATTCCCAAATCACCACCACCCCAGAATCACATGTGATTCAACACATCAACACCACCACCATCCCATGTGTATTAAATCAGATGTGATTGCGAGCCCCCGACCACACTACCACCACCACCCATGTGTATTAAATCACATGTGATTCAACATGACCGACCACCACCACCACCACCAACCTCTGCTGGCCACCGTCTCCACAACCGGCAACCTCTCACCACCGTTGGCTGCTTGCAATCACATATGATTGCATATCCAATCACATGTGATTGCGCCAGCCAGCGCGACGGCCGTCGACGGCGGACGGCGGACGGAGGTGGTCGCCGGCGGCAATGCCCGGCGGTGGTAGTTGTATATTAAATCACATGTGATTTGATGATGGTGGTGGTTATTGAAGGATTTATGTGCACATTTAATCAACCTATGATGATACATCCATGCCTACGAAACACTTAAGGGTCACACCGGTGAGTGCATGTAATACGAGTAAGATATGTAATGATACTTGGAAGAGGATTGATTCATAATAGTCATTTATGAATCAAGTTAAGTATTAAGTCAAGTTTGACTTATTACTAGATTAGTTTAACTAACTAATTAATACAAGTATTTGTACATTTACTAGTTGAGTAAATATACAATGTGTTAATTATAGATTATCTATAATATGATTTAAAGCTATTAAATCATATACTCTTTGGATAATATTATTGTTTAGATTATATAAAGTTTATTATATAATTAATTATTAAAAGTATAAATACAAGAATATATTTCGTGTATGTATATGCCGAATTATATAAGTGTATAATACTAGACATTTAATAATTAAGTGGGATAATAATAACTAGTTAAACTACAAGGGTTTAAAGTGTAAAAGGATAAGTTTAATTAAGTATTAAACTTAATTAAACTAGAAGGACCCTAAGTGAAAGTCCTTCTATTTTAAATAGAAGGCTTGGGGTTCCCTTATTGTGTTACACCTTAGAATTAAGCTGAAACCCTAGCCTCCCCTCTCCCTTGTTTCAGCCGAATAGAAGAAACCCCAAGTTCTTGGTGTTCTTCGTTCTTCGTGTTCTTCAAGTCTTGAAGATCCAAGATCATTACAAGGATCAACTAGAAGGTCGCTCGTCGTGTTCATCATCAGTGGACTAACTTAAGCAAGATAAGGTATGTTTTGAGAAAACCTTTTGTTCCTTCTCCCCTCTTGTTCGACCGAAACCACCAAGAACCCTAGGGTTCTTGGTAGCCGTCGAATACACACAAGTGTGTGTTTGTGTTCGAGTTTTTCGTACAAGGTTTCTTCCATTGTTAATCTAATCTAGATTTCCAAGATCTCAATCCTTTAGGGTTTAAGGATTAAGTTTAATCCCACTTCCGCTACTAGGGATTAAATTAGCTAGATGGTTTAATCGGTCAAGAACAAGTTCATGTTCTTGGTCAGTATGGTTCGAACCAAGTGATTTAGGAGGTTGACCCAAGTGGTCAATCAATGTTAATGAAACCCTTCAGTTATCACATGTGATTTGATGATGGTTGTTATATATATAAAAACAGCCTATATTATAAAATAAAAAAAAGTAACTGTAGATAATTGGAATGTGTGTTTTAACACTCATCGTAGACAACAGTTATCTTTCCTATATTCTCTCATATTTACTATCACTCTCTCTCACGCACACATGTTAAACACATTCTATTCAATCTTCTTCACCCCAAAACCTCCGTAACCACCACATCAGATCACCCTCGTCCACCTGCAAAAACAACCGCCTGCCACCACCCTTTACCGCCGCCGACTACAACTCACACCCACCTGCCGCCACCATCCACCACCTTCCTCCACCGTCTACAGCTACAACCCATATGCAACAACTAGTGTCGGATGCACAACACCCACGTGCAACAACCACCGCCTGAAACCACCTTCGATAGCCGCCTGAAACCGCCTTCCACCACCGCGGACGTCACAGTACACCCACCTGCCGGCGACCTCACAACACTAACAACCGCAGTGGAAGCTCCACCAATCGTCACCATCCAAGATGCAGAGTTGTTCGGTGGTGGAGCTGGTCGACGGTAGTGGTGGTGGCCGGCTGAATTGGTCCCGGTGGCGGTTAGAACTTAGAAAGAAAGATAGAGGTGCTGTGTAAAAGAGATGGGGTTATGGAAGAGAGGTACTGTGAAAGATAGAGGTGCTGTGTAAAAGAGATGGGGTTATGGAAGAGAGGTACTGTGAAAGATAGTGGTGGAGCTCCGTTCAAAAAAATGAATGAGAGAGAAAAGACTAATTTAAAGTTTTTTTATTGGAACTTAAAATATTGTTATGATTTAAAGTTTATTACAGTATTATTTAAAGAATTGAGTATGTGCAAATAGATGTGTGCCATGTTCTAATAGTCAATCCCTTGACATATATGGGTTGTGCCAATAGTATGACCCATGATTAATTATCGAAGGTAATCTTGATTAAGGGAGCATAAATTCTTAATTGAATTCTCAATAATTTGATGAGTTTGAGAAACCTGTGCCCAAAAAGAAAAGGTATTTTATCATGATTGCAAGGTATAAACAAACAGCTTTTCAATAAATAAGATAATTCTCTGATATAAACATGACAGAATTTTGGGAGGCATTTGTGCTGGGAGATCTATCACTCCAAATGTTTCACTTGCAATGTCAAATGAAATAATCAGATTACAAGTTGTAGATTGAGATTTCAAAGAACAATCAATGGATTAAGCATAAACAAGGTGAAATTAAGAAGATTTAGATGGAAAGGAAACTTGAACACTTTGCATTGAATAAGAACATTACAAATTAGGGCAAAGGTTCAATGGCAATTAGCTAAGAACAAGGTTTATATACCTAGACCTATTTTAGACTAATTACACAATGCCCCCTAGACTATTGGTTACAACAAATATGACCCAACAATCTCCCCCTTTGTAACAATAGTCTGGGAGGCGTATCTTCGAAGTCTTCATCTTTAGCAAAAGCTGAACCTTGTAGATATTTCGTTGAATAATGATGTATCAGGATCTGCTTGAGCTTTGTTAATCTGTGAAAACAAATACTTCTTGTAGCTTTTTAACCACAAGAAGTATTTTGAAGACTTTACTTTGAAGATACATATAGACCGACTTAAAATAAGACCCATATTAATAGAGAGATTAGCAGCGGAAGTCTTTTCTTGACGTTTGTGGCTTTATATCGATCTATGGTTCTTGATAATTGTTGTTGAGGTAACATGTTGATAACGGTTACGCTCCCCCTCAAACAACAATTATTTCTTCACTGGTGTTGGATTAAACAATCATTAGCCTTAATCTCACTTATTTATACCTCCTCTCACAAATCACCACTAACTAGTTTAATTAAGCCTAATTACACATTTAAGCACAAAACTAGTCCTAACAATCATTAGCCTTTTTGTGCTTGATGCACTCCATCTCAGTCTTCCGTCTTCAGTTGCTTCTATTGGCCCATTGCTCTCCTTCTCACGTAAGAAGTAAGTTCAAGATCTCATTACAAATCCTTGATCTGATCAAATGTTGATAGAGGATTGTGTAACCTTGTGAAAAGATGGGCAAGCTACAATGTTCATGTATTCTCAGATGTACTTCAAGATGGTGAATTACGTTTGATCATTTCAATTCTTTGTCAAAGGCTGTAATTAACATCTCTAGATTTCGCTTTTCAATGATAACATCTGAGTGGCAGTAGAAGCAATTATAATTTCCGTTACAGAACTTCGAACTTTCAAACACTCAAAGGGACATTTTTCGTTGAATTAGTTGGTGTAAGAAAGTTCTAAAAAATGTCTCATTTAAGGTTAAAAGTTCTGGTAATGGAATGTCAATTTGGAAGGATTTATCTGGGATTTTGGCTATTGGAGATTTTATTTTGGATTTTGTGATAGAGGTTTTGTGAGGACAGGATAATAATGTTTTGAGTTTTGTAAAGAATGATTTGAACGGTTAAGGTTTGAATGGTTGTAATTTTGTGTTTTAGAAAGAATTATTTGAACGGTTAAGTGTTAAATTGAAATGGTTGAGAAATGGTTGAGATTTTGAGAGAGATTTCTGTAGACGAATCGATTTCTTCTACTTCTTCTTCACTTTTTTTTTTTTGTTAAATACATTGATTCTCACTTGATTTTGCATTTGATCTGAGTACATGAGTTATGAATTTTCTTCTTTGATGGGTTGTTTGTGGTTCTTTTTGATGTTGTTCAGTTATAAATCCGATATTTGAACTATTTCTTGCTCTTTTTCTCCCCCTCATGAGGATCATGACCAAGGTCCTCATGATAAAGCTGAATAGTTACGATGTGGAAACGGAGAGAGGAAATTGTGTGTCAGTGTAAATCGAGAGCCAAGACAGGATAGTTTCAGAATCGAGAACCAGAAACATATAGTACTCATGAAAGAACCAGTTACAAATTGATATTATCCAAGAATGTTGGAGAAAAATATTCGAAAGATGAAGAATAGCAGTGTCAATAATCACGTGAAGTCATAAACAGATGCAATCTTTACTGAAGAACTTCAGTAAAGAGATCGTTTACGAATATGACGAACACGGTGATTAAAGTCATTGTTAATCAAATATTTGAAATTTAAAAGAGATCAATTTGTTGTGTTATATCAAAGATCAGTGAAGTATACCACTTACAAAGATGCAATCTTCTCTGAACGTGTGCAAAGAAGAGATCGACGGATATACAAAGATCAAGGATCTAACAGTGCATTAAAAACGATTTTGAGTGTGTGAGAATATGAGTAAGTCAGAATTGAATCTGAACATTTTGGAGAAAATGAAAAATGAATTCTCCATTGATCGTTTAAGTATGAAAATCGTTTGAAAAATAGTAAGAACAATCAATCCAAGATGGTGTTAAAAACAGATGCAATCAGTACTGATTGAAATCAGTAAAGAGATCGACGAATTTAACAGCAAATTGTGTTGAATGTTGCAAACAAGTCATTTAAAAAAAATGAAAATTTTAAGTGCAAAATCAGAGTTTTGAAAAATTGAGACACAACGCAAGAGACGAAAATTTGTCATAAACAGATGCAATCTTTACTAATCGAAATTAGTAAAGAGATCGTTTACGAATATGACAAAAATTTGTATCCTACGTTGTGAACACATCATTGTGAGCACAAAGTGAGATAAAAATTTTGGAATGTTGAGTATCACTGATTAATAAAGAATTTATGAGAATGTGATGTCAACAACTCAATATGAGTAAAAAGATATTTGTTATTGAGTATCAATTTTGAAAAATGAAATTTGTATGTAAAAGGAGAAAAATTTGATTTACAATTGAAAAGAAATTAACAATGAAGGAACACAAAGGTAGCAATGAGAAATAAGAGAATTTGCAATAAACAGATGCAATCAGTACCAACCTAGACTGGTAAAGATATCGTTTACGAATATTGCAAAAGCTAATACTCAACATTGATAACCTTGTGTGATTGTAAATATGTAAGAGGTTGAAAAACTGTTTGAGGAAAAAAATTATTATCAAGATAGAATAAGAAAATTTGTAATAAACAGATGCAATCAGTACCAATTGAGATTGGTAATGAGATCGTTTACGAATATTACAAAAATTTATACTCCATATTGATAATCCAAAAAAAATTTGAAAGGAGCATCGAAACAGAATGTAGCGATTATAAAAGAACGCTCCCCCTCGACAGTTGTTTTTCAAAAATCATAAAGCAGTTATGCTCCCCCTTGACATAAGAATGTCAATTTTCTCCCCCTTGACAAGTGAATATAGAAATTCTCCCCCTCAACCAATTATGATATTTAAAGAACGGGTTTCAAGCAGATGTACTTGAAAGCCATGCTGATGAAGAGCGGGTTATACACTGAAGTATGTATAAGCCATTCTGTTGTGAATTACAAGAATCAACTGTGATGTGGGAAATTACAAGTACACAGAATTATGTTTTATTTGAGAAATCATTTCATGATAAAGTTAAGAATTTACGATTAAGTAACGAGTTCAAAGAAAAATTGGAGAAAAATGAGAAAATTAATTGCAAAGTTGATATTTTAACTGATAAAGTTCAAGCTCTAGAATCTGAAAACGCAAATTTGAAATCAAAAATCACAACTTATGAAACAGATTCCGAGAACTTGAAAATTCAAATTGCTGAACTCACAAAACAACTTCTTGACTCCAATCATTTGAATGTTTTGAACATCGAAAAATATGATTCTGTTTGTGCTGAAAATCAGGTTTTGACTGATAAAATTAAACAACTTGAATGTAATTTTGGATCAGATTTACAAAAACACATAAATTTTTTTAATATTGATAAAACAAAATTGCTAAATAAAATTACATCTCTTGAAGCAGATCTTACTTTGTCACAAACTGCAAATGATGTTTTGAAAATTAAGATTGAAGAATGTTCTAAACCTAAAATTATTGATAAAGGAAAACGAATGGTACAAGTTCCGATTAAGATTTACACCAGTGAATCTTCAAAACCTGTTTCTAAAAAGGTATCACAGTTCACAACTTATTCACTTCAAAAGAATAAAAAGTTGTTTGTGAAACCACAATCTTCGGAAACTTGTTCGTCTAAATCAAAACATGCTTTGAAACATACTACACCTTCACAAAAATTAATTTCCAAAACTAAATCTTTAACGTACTCGAGAAAAGATTTACTTTCATTGGCACCTAAAACAATTTTTAGATCATTGCCCATAACAAATCATGGTTTTGTCTGTAAAACCCCTCTGAGCTCAAATACAAAATGGATTCCTAAAACTCCAAAATCTCATATAATTTCTCGGAAATTATTTGAAAGTGAAACATCAAGTTTCAATTTTTCTTGGAATTCCAAATCTTTACATCAAATCGATACAACTTATCGATGGTTTCATTCTAACACTAACACCATAGGACCCAAACAAATATGGGTACCAAAAGTTGTATGATTTGCTTTGCAGGAAGAATGACTTATACACACTTCAGTATAGATGTTAGGTTTTATTACCAAAATGGTCCTAACTAACCAAGAATTGAGCCATGGTATAAATACCAAAGTGTAAGGCTCAATTCTTCAACTTTTTCCATTAATCAAATTCAAATTTACAGCAATTGTTCTCTCCCATCTCTCTACTTTCTCTCACTAAAAGCCCTAATCCATCTTCTTCACTTTTCTCCTCAAAATCATCATCAAACACCAACTAATGGATTGAATCAATGAATCTGTGCTTTTCAATTGGTATCAGAGCATAATTTCATCTTGAAAACGATCCAAATCCATCAATTGGTGTTAAAATCAGAAGAATCAGTGGGTTTTTGAAAGTTTTTGAAGAAAAAGGGGTTTAAGATCAAAAATCAGATTTAAGGTACTGTTTCTTGTTATTATGGATTGAATAGCTTCATTTTGTTGATATATTAAGCTTAGAATCAAGTTAGGATCGAATCTAATCCATTCTGATGAAGAATTTGGATTTTTAGGAAAAACCATTAAAGCTTCAAAAACCCTCTAAATTCAAATTTTCGAATAGATCTAGGTTGTTTTTGAGTAAAATAGTAGTAGTGGATTGAAGGAAATAGTTTTTGGGTCATTTTGCAAAAAGAATCAAAGTTTTTGGCTAAGAAACGACCATTTTAGGATCAAATTAGTGGGTTTTTCTGTTCTGTTCGTCACTGTTCTGCCAAGAACAACTTCGGCCCGAGAACAGTAACAAGTTCGGCCCGAACTTCAACCCAAAGTTCGGCCCGAACTTCAACCCAAAGTTCGGCCCGAACTTCACCCCGAACTTCGGCCCGAACTTCACCCCGAACTTCGGCCCGAACTTCACCCCGAACTTCGGCCCGAACTTCTACACAACTTCGGCCCGAACTTCTACACAACTTCGGCCCGAACTTCTACACAACTTCGGCCCGAACTTCTACACAACTTCGGCCCGAACTTCTGCACAACTTCGGCCCGAACTCTTTCTACACTCGCGTGACAAAAGGGGCTGTACTGTAACGGTCATAACTTTCAGCTCGGGTGTCCGTTTCGAGCCCACGAGTAACCAAATCGAAGCTAAAGACGAAGGCTACGACGTGATAAACAGCCAAAGGCGGTTTACCCAACTTGCCGGCCCAAAAACGCTTGTTTTGATCGCTTAATTTGCGTTTTTGTGATTTCTCGGTCAATTTCCAAACTTCGTTTAGCCCCAGTTTCTAACCCGATCGTCGTTTTTCCCTAATTCGAAATCTTAGGCACATTTAAAGTGTACTTTATCATCTGGAATAACCAGTTTAAGATTTCGGTAATTTTGAATTTTTGAAGACCAATCCACGGTCTACATCACATATTCTATTCCAGAACCTTCTCATTCTTAAAATTTTCTTTACTCCGTTTCAATCAAAATTCCCGTGAATTGTTCTTAACATGACTACCAAAGAAACATTGTCTGCCGGGTCGAATGCCAAGGAGGATAAACAGTGCATTGCCAACCTGGCATTCATGGCAATACCAACTGAGGCTACAGCTGTGTTAGGCATTCCAAAAGATGATGAAAATGAGGTACACTCTTTTCCCTTTGACTCTTTATTATTTGATTCAGACACTGATGAATCAGAGAATTCCTTGTTTAATGAGAAATCACATTTGACAAAACAAATAACTGATTTGGAATCTGAAAAAGCACAACTCTTAAATGATTTGAGTGAGTTAAGTCAATGTTCTCTTCAAATAACTCAAGTAAACAAGGAATTACAAAATCAGTTGTCTACGTCAAAATCTGCTTATAAATTTCAAATTTCTGAATTACAAGAAAGTTTACAAAAACAAGTAAACACAACTAATGAATCAAATGCACAAATCTCAAAATTAAAGGCAGAAAATTTAACCTTTCGTCATCAACTTGAAACTCTTGTTCCTCAAGTCAATCAAAATAAACTTTCAAATCAAAAAACACAAGAGTTACAACAACAGTTGTCAACATTTCATGCTGCTCACACCAGTGAAGTAAATCGTCTAAATCACATAATTAATACAAAAAATCTTGAAATATCAAACCTAAAAACGATGAAGACGGTATCAAATGACAAAGACGACTCCAAGCAGCTGATAAATGACTTAGCTATCCAACTCAGTCGAAAGCAAACATGGATGAAGTCTGCTGACATCAAGATGAAGGATTACCAAGATAAGTTGAAGGCAGCTGATAACGAAATTCAAAAACTAAATGAACAAATCACAAACATCACAAACAATTTCAACAAGGAAATCGATGAACAATCAGCAATCATACACAGTCTTACTGTAAAGAAAGAAAATGCTGAAGAACACATCTCCAAACTGGAGCAGACGATTGTGAAAGCTGGTCACACTGAACAAACAATAAAATTAAATCAACGAAAAGAGTTCAGATCTTTCAAATCAAAAGTGGGTCTCGGCGCTGAGAACTCCCGTCCTCTGGAAAAAGCTGCTGATGTTGTTCCCACACTATACAATTACGATTACATGAACTTGGGAATATGGCAAAGCTTTCTTCATATGCCGGACGAGGAAGCAGAAATCGAAAAGTTCAACAGAGAAAAGAAGGAACACGCTCAAATCAGCTTTAACTATTCTGAATTGAACTATACATATGAAAAGAATAAAGCAAAATTTGAAAACAATGAGTACTTCCGGATTGTCACTCCAGAAGAATTTTCCATTTCTGATAATGAAGTTTTAAAACAAACAATTGAACCAAAGCTTTATGTTCCACCGTTGATTTTAGAAAAGAAAATCGTCCAACTTGAATCTGAAATTGATGAAACTCATAAAGCCTTTGATAAAGAAAAAGAAAATCTTCAAACAAAGATACATCAATTAGAGGACACGATTTCAGAATTAAAACATAAAACTGACAAAAATGTTTTTCAAAATTCTAAATCTTCATTAATAGGACCAGCACCTGTTAATCCAGTACCAATTACTTTGAGAAGAACCTCTAATTCACCACCTTTAAACGTCTCATTCAGAAAATTAGAGCCTCAGAGCAAGGAGCCCAAGCCCAATAGAGTCAAAGGAGATATGCCATCTAAGAAGCCGAGTTCGTCTAAGTCTAGTACGCTTAAGAAGCCTCGCGAGCTTAAGCAGTCTAGACCATATACGTCTTCAGTTTCTTCGTCCACTGTTAAAATTAACAGTAACAACTCCAAAAATTTTAAATCTCCTGCATTTGCTTTTGGAACTGTGTATGATGCTTCTGCTTATCGTCCTGTAAATTACTCACCTGATTTTGGTAATGTGTGTGTCAAATCTGAAAAACTTGGTAAAAAGATATTGAGAGATAAATCTACAAATAAACAAATTTCTCAAAATGATGATCGATTTTTTGTTAAGCTAAATGCTCCATGTGGTTTAAAAATCAATGTTTTCCATAAATCTGGTAAAATTATAAAATCATGCAAAACATGTTTTCCACAACCATGCAAGAAATCTGTCTCTCATCCACACAAACCAAATAAAAAAGGTTCATCTTCACATGCTTCCAAAAAGGCGAAGAGTTCTTCCAAAACCCCACCAATCTCTGATAAACACTCGTCTTCTCGTCGCAAAGTTTCTCGAGGATCTTCCGCTCCTAAGCCAAAGTCTTCAGGTTCCTCAAACAGCGACAACAAAACAACGACCAAATCTTCAACGTTTGTGAAATACACATGGATCAAAAATGAAAAATCTCATTGGATTATCCAATCCTCTGAAAAATCTTTAAAATGGGTAGTTAAATCCACAACCTCTGAACTGCCTCCTTGCAGTTCTCCAAAGCTCTAAATTGATCTTAAAACAATTTTACATAAAACATCTGTCACTAATCGTATAGGACCCATACATAATTGGGTACCAAACATGTTTTAATTGTTTTATGTAGAATTACCAGAAAGGTGTTTGGAGTTTGAAGAATGGCTTATACATATTACAGTGTATAACTCGCGCCACAACAGAATGACTTAAACACACATCAGTGTATAACTCGCGCCACAACAGAATGACTTATACACATCTCGGTGTATAACTCGCATTTCAACGTTTATGACTTATACACAATTCAGTGTATAACTCGCGTTTCATCAGAATGACTTATACACACTTCAGTGTATAACTCGAACATCAACAGTATGGCTCTTACACACTTCAGTGTATGACCCGAGCTTCAAAGAAATGGATTTCAAGTACTTCAGCTTGAAACCCGGTCCTCAACGGAAAATGGCTTCTGATCAAAACAGATTCAGGACCCGCTCTTATAGGAAACCACAAATCTCAATCAAGCTTAACCGCAAAACCTCTCCTTCAACCCTCCGACGATGTATAAGGTACGTTTCTACAACTGACAACTTTTCAATATCTTTGTTTTGTCGAGGGGGAGAAATATTAATTCTAGGGGGAGAATTATTATTTCTAGGGGGAGAAAATTCAGAAAACCAAAAACAAATTACCCAAATAAAAAGTTTTATGTTTGTAACGCTAATTATAAGTCGTTGTAATATCCGTAAACGATCTCTTTACTAGTTCTCTAGTAAAGATTGCATCTGTTTATTACAAATTCTTTTAATTCTCGTTACTCACTACTTCAAAAGACATACCTTCCCATGGTTTGCCAGATCCGGCCACACCTTCCCAGGGAAATATTTCAGCCAACTGGTAAATGTGAGGGTTTAGGTCTAGGGTATAGTAATAGGTGAGTGCAAGGTGATGTGAAAACATGATAAATCAAAGAAAACACACCTTATGAGTGCATCCAAACCGAAAACAAACCGGGCAACCAATTAAATAGGTGATCATTCATTCGTTGAATGTTTCACTAGACTTTACTGGCCCAGTAAAGCAAATGCACGCCACCACCAACTACTCAAATTCCTCTCAACAGGGATTTGTTTCATTTCATCAGGGGACGTAGCACAAAAGCTACTGACTACTCATTCGGAGTATGTCGGTATTGAATAATAATAACCTCCTGCCCCGGGTTAAGTCTCATTTGTATGCACAGTGTGTCTAGTTCTCACCCTCAAGAACCTTCCAATATAGGACACTTGCACTATAAAAATGGATCTCAGTGAATCCATCGGAACACTTGTAGTGGCATCACAATCTGATGTTTCACGAGGATCGAGTGGAAATCCTGCTAGAGCTAAAATCACGCCAACTCTAAACGCAGGTCACGCATTTGAATCAACGGTTGTGCAAACGACTACAGATTCATACCGTGTGCTAACGGATACTCTATGTGAGTCCGGTGTTACCTTAAAAGAACAAGTTGCTGTGCCTTAAACTTCAAAATCATTCAGGCAACAACTTATACCGGAAACACATAAAATTCCGATGAAAAATCCATGTGAACTAAAATGCAACATCTTGAAAGCTGATTAAAATGCACATGAGCGTAATAGTCCACTCTCAAATTACTCCTATGATCTGCTAAACCCATCATGATCTTCCCCGGAGCCATCGACAATATAGGAACTAAAAAGTGAGGGTCCCTAGGTCTAGGTGAGCAGAATCAAGTATCATGGGATCTTGATTGGGGTGCGCTGAGGTAAAAATTGAGAGGGGGTATGAAGTATGGGGTGCAAATCAGCTTATCACATGGTAAAAACAAAAATGAGGGTGTGGTTGAAAAATGAAAAAGTGAGTTGAGTGAGTAGCGTGTGTGAAAGGGTTAAAAGAAAACGAAAAACCCTCCCTAAACCGAACAAATGACCGGGTAACCTCATCTATATCAGATTGCATATGTTGCTTTCTGATTAAGACATCATGGACCCAGTGATGCAATGCACAACCCCCACTGACCACTCAAGTACAAAAAGTACTTGTTTCAAAATCACGGAGATTACCACATCCACTATCGACATCTCATTTGGAGATTGTTGATATTGAAAAAGAGGACCCACCTCCAGTCCTCGCCTTCGTTTGTCCACGTATAGAGTCTAGAACCGAATTACATTTCTCTAGGACACAGGCACTCTACCAAGCATATCTTTGAGATATTGCCGGAACATTCATAGTGATACCAAAATTATTGGTATTCCACGATGATTGAATGGAAATCCTACCAGTGCTAACATCAATGCCAACACTGAACGTAGGTCACACAGTTTCTGTAACTGTTGTGCTAACAGTCAATCTATGTGATCCTGGGTTACCCTGATACATTCTTGTGCGAAGATCAGACGACCGTACTCCATTCTTATCAACAACGGTCACTATGTCTGATAGAAAATCTGATGACTGTACTTCAATCTTATCAACAACAGTCAATTAATCAGATAAGGGATTCTATGACCGTACTCCAACATTATCAACAACGGTCAGAAAATCCACAACATATCAACATTCCGCACTGCTTCAACTTCAACAAACATCAGGAACCAAGGATCTGCAGCAAATCGACAAACGCCACAACTTCAAGAAAGGACTTCCGCTGCTAACCGCTCTATCTATGGGTCTACTTTCAGTCGATTTGCATGAAGTCTTCTGGAATACTTTATATTGGTTGAAAAGCCGATTAAAAGTATATCTGTCACCGATGATCAAAGGCTGATGCTGTTTTATCAACAAAACTGCTCAACGGTTCAATTCTCAGCTCCAGCCTTACAATCGCAGAAGTCTTCAAAGATATGCAACTTAGTCTACTATTACAAAGGGGGAGATTGTTAGGTACTAGATATGTTGTAATAGTTAGTCTAGGGGGTAATAGTGTAACAATGTATAGATGTTAGGTTTTATTACCAAAATGGTCCTAACTAACCAAGAATTGAGCCATGGTATAAATACCAAAGTGTAAGGCTCAATTCTTCAACTTTTGCCATTAATCAAATTCAAATTTACAGCAATTGTTCTCTCCCATCTCTCTACTTTCTCTCACTAAAAGCCCTAATCCATCTTCTTCACTTTTCTCCTCAAAATCATCATCAAACACCACCTAATGGATTGAATCAATGAATCTGTGCTTTTCAATAATTGAAAAGCACAGATTCATTGATTCAATCCATTAGGTGGTGTTTGATGATGATTTTGAGGAGAAAAGTGAAGAAGATGGATTAGGGCTTTTAGTGAGAGAAAGTAGAGAGATGGGAGAGAACAATTGCTGTAAATTTGAATTTGATTAATGGCAAAAGTTGAAGAATTGAGCCTTACACTTTGGTATTTATACCATGGCTCAATTCTTGGTTAGTTAGGACCATTTTGGTAATAAAACCTAACATCTATACATTGTTACACTATTACCCCCTAGACTAACTATTACAACATATCTAGTACCTAACACAAGTCCTAATGTCATCATCATCAATAGGAATCCTTTCATAAGCAAGCCAATAAATAAACCCATCTTTAACTACCTGAGACCATGTAACTGCAATTGATCCACGTGGCAGATTGCTAGATGAAATGTTCCTCCATTTCCCTGAGCTCAATGTGAAAATTTCAACTTCCCAAGGGATGATATTACTAGCAATATTTTCAAATTCCGTAAATGTAATCTTCACCAGTTTAGGGTTCCTGATGAATGAACAAACCCCAAAACCAATAACCGTACATAGGGGAAATCTAAGGCGAAAAAAACCTCAAGCCAGTAATGCTAGTGAATGTTAGATACTAGGGATGTTCAAAAATATCAGAAAACCCAAATATCTGAAAAATAATGAGACTAGTTCTAGGTGAAAAAAAACTTATTTCTTCACTATTAAAAACATATATATATAAGCAACTGGTCCTAATAATGGTTGAGTCTTTTTCAGAAAACTTTTTCTCAACCATTCACTTCATTATAATGTTAGTATATATTGTTTCTTAAAAATTATTTATTATGATAGTTTATATATAAAACTACAATAAATGTTCTAAATTCAATTTCATATTTAAAAGAATTAAATAGGCATAAATTTTATTTCTGTACATAAAAATAGGGAAATTGTTGTAAACCAATTAGCTCAATTAATAGGATCTTCTCATTCATATACATGTGTTACAATCATGATCAAAGAAATGTACATGAGAAATACTCTTATATAAACTAATGGTTGTAAGCCAAGAGTCATAACATGAATACACATAAATATGGGCAACCAAATAGTCTAATGAGTTACAAAACACCCCTTGGTTGCTTAGATTTATGTTGAACTCTTCATGTACTTCTTCTTGTATATTCCGACAATCCATGAAACGTTCGTCTCGTTAAAACCTTGCTGGAGAAAACCTTTTGGGACAAAAACTCCAGCCGAAGGACAAAAGAGTACGACCTGTATGTCTTGAGAGAGGAAGGAACCATATATGGTGTGCCTCATAAAAACCTTGTTTAGAGAAACCCTAGTGGGACAAAAGCTCTAACGAAGGACACAAGAGTTCACAATGGTTAATAAGTATTCAACTGGATACTCCCCCTGAATTCAACAATTCTTAGTGAGAATGGGGTACTGTTAGTGTCTCGTTAAAAAATTTGTCAAGGTAAACCCAATGGGAAAAACCCTTGAACTAAAGAAAAAAAGAGTACATACGTCAGGATGCAATCATTATTTTCACTCAACGGGGTGCAAAGCATAAGTCAGGATGCAATCACTATACGCACTCAACAGGGTGCAAGGCATACATCAGGATGCAATAGTTAATCGCACACAACTAGGTGCATGATACATGTCATTTAGGTAGCTCAAAGAGTTTCCAAAGTCCAATAGGTTTGACATGTTTTGGAAAGAATACTTCGACAGTGACTTGGTGAACAAGTATGCATGATTCTTATTTGATCCAATATGTTGCACTTCAATCATTTGAAATGCTCGTTGTTCATGTGTAAAGAACAATTTCGGCGAGATGTGGTAGTGTTACCCCATTTGATGTAACCTTGTTTATCTTGATCTATAACGATGCTATCTTATGACAACTGGTTAATTGGGATCATAAGTCAAACCGCATTTACTTCGACTATGGCCAATTACATCTCAAAACCATACACACTCTCTAGTCGCCTCAACGAGCGCGAATAGTTTGGAGTGATTTGTCGAAGTATCAACTAGAGTCCGTTTAGAAGACCTCTAGGATATCGCTGCATTCCCTATGGTAAAGACATAACCAGATTGGGAACGTCCCTTGTGCAGGTTTTATAAGTAAACTGCATTGGCATAGCCAATAAGGGTCTCATTATCTTGAGTATCAATCACAATTGATCCACTCGATGACGTGTAGCGATAAAATAAGCCCATATCCGTACTACCTTTAAAGTAACAAAATATGTCTTTAATACCATTTCAATGGTGGCGTGTTGGCGCATTGCTATGCCTAGTCATGCATATCACAACAAATAAGATGTTCGGTCCACTACTAGAAAAGTTGCCAATACCAACGGAATTTTACCAACGGGTAGTAAATCCGTTGGTAAGTTAGTGTATTTCCAACGGAATTACCAACGGAAAACACTTTACCTAGTTTTAATATTTTACCAACGGGCATCTGTTGGAAATACTGTTGGTAATTGTCTATATTTTGGAGGGAAAAATTTACCAATGGCGGGATTTTCATTATCCCATTGGAAATAATAATCAAATTGGAGGGAAAAATTCTGCTCTAAAGTACCAACGGGATATTTTCATTATTCCGTTGGTAAATTGTTAAAAAACAATCACCAATGAGTTTATTCCGTTGGAAAACCATATAGGGCCGTTGGTAATATGGGTTTGCAAAGTCCTAAAGAATTTAGTTATATACAAAATAATTGTATTTATTTCGTCTAAAGTTTGCCGGATTCCAGTCATATCTTCTCCATTCTGCTACTATGAGGTTAAGCATTTATTCCTAATAATCTTGTTTACTTGTAAATTGTTGACCTATTGCTATTGTGAGGCATAACCATAACTATGTCTTGAAGTGTGGAAGACTGGAAGAGGCAAGGTTTGGCTTGACTCAAATGAAGTCAAAGGGATTTCCATGGCCAATTCTCGTATGTTGTTAAATCGAATCCATTTTTTTCTCTGACATTTTGATTTCTTTTTTCAACTAATTGATAATCAATGAACGTTTTCATTGTTAGCCGTTCGAATACTTGAGTTCAATTGTTAAATAATTATTTCAATTTCAATTGATTGTTGTCTATTTCATTGAATGTTTTTGATATGCGATTGCTTACTTTTCAAGGTTTTGCATGCCTTACATATTAGAGATGAGTGAATGGTTTTTCTATGAGTAGGTTTGTATGATTATTTCTTATGGGGTGTAGTATAGAAATGTAGCTAGCTGAACTATGCTTTACAAAGTTGATTATTGCTAATAATTTGATACGATTGCTGCTACATGTAGTCCCATTTGGGCTCTACATGTCGTTTGTTGAAGCTGCTCGTGCACTTCATGATGCTTTGATGCATTTCAGGTACTCTAAAAACCATTATTTCTAATGACATAATATTACCCAAATACACATGAATAAATTTTATTAATTTCATTCTTTTTCAGGTTATTGTACTAGAATCTAGTAACAAAATGGTGGTCAGGTTCGTATCGATTACACATTTGGTTTTCGTGTAGAATTAGGTGCATGATATGAAGGTTTCTTGGGTTGTTAGATTCTCAAACAATGATATTATTGTCGATACATGATATGCATAATTACAGTCCTTTTATATCCTCTATTTTTAATAGTGTCCTATTTTTAATTTAAAGTCTGGTTTAATTTGAAGGATGCAATATTCTCTGGGCCTTGCGGACTGATTAATTCTTTTATTGTTGCAGCAAAAATTACATGACTTGATTCTGTCACTAATGTTCCTTTAAAGGTAATTAGTTGTTTACCATTGTATGATCATTTGAGTTTCTTTTAGTGGTAATTGATTCAACTTTTTGCAGGCTAAAAGGTCGTTAATGTGCACTGATGCAAGAGACTCCAAAACGTTTTCAAATTACAAAAAGTAAGTAGGAGTTTGTGTTCAAATGGTTTAATTATGATGTTTGATACGAAGGGGGTGTTTGGGAGAGCTTATTTAAGAGGCTTATGAGCTTTTAAGCTTATTTAAGTTTATTAATCACTTTGAAGTGTTTGGTAGAGCTTATAAGCTTATGCTTATGAGCTTATTTAGGGGGTTCTCAATAAGCTAATTTGGAAGGGATTATTAGCTTATTTAGGATTTTTACCTCTTTGTCCTCACATCGTAACCCAATTTCACCTCACAAGCTATTTTGGAAGGGATTGATAAAAAATGTCCTTTTTAGTCATTTTACGATTAAAATATATAAGCCGGTCCAAACACTTTATTTAACAAAAGCTTATTAACTCAAATTAGCTCATAAACTTATAAGCTAATAAGCACAAGCCATTTTAATAAGCTTTCCCAAACACCCCCGTAGCTAGGAAGTGATGGGAAGCACTTGCATTTTCGCTGCTCTTCACCAATCTATGATGCGTCTCAAAGGATTAGAATAGGACTAGAAGTAGCATGTGTTTTTGCACTTAGTGAAACTTTTTTATAGTTTGCATGCATTTGTAATTATTATAGCAATTTTTGGAGGCATTAGACTTGCAGCAACTTGTATTTGAAATTCTTATAGCATTTGGTGAAAGCTTACTGCAAATTGGACTTATGGAATTCAAATATTGCGTTTTTGAAATTATTAAATTATGAATTATTGACTACTCAAATTACCGACGGATAAATAAAATTAGCAACAGTGTTTCCATTGCTAAATTACCAACGGCTATAATGTTTTTCGCTATCAAAATTACCTATGGGCGATTTTTAATCACCAACGGTTTTTCTGTTGGTATTTACCTATGGGATCATTGGTAAATAAATTTACACACGGGCCTTTTACTGACAGACGGTTTTCGTTGGTAATCCTGTTGGTAAACCCGATTACCAACGGAATTAGCCTAATTACCAACGGATTTCTCCCGTTGGTATTGGCAGTTTTTCTAGTAGTGGTCTAGTACATTGAGCCAAGTACAATATTGCGCTTATTGCACCTAGATATGAAGAATCAGTGCTCTATATCTCTTCATCATCCTCATTTGGATGGAATAGATCCCTTTTAGTGTCTAGAGAACGAATGAATGACCATGGGAGTAGATTGAGGTTTTACGTCATGGTAACTAAAGCGTCTTAACACCTTTTAGGTGTAATTCTCTTGATAATGAAAACCCCCATCTTTACGGTGCTCGATCTGCGTGCCGAGCCAATGCCGTGTTTTCCCAAGATCTTTCATCTCGAATTCGTTCTTCAGGATTTCAGAAGTTTCAAACAACTCTTTCGAAGATCCTATGAGATTCAAACCATCTACATAGACTGCGATAATAACATATCATAAATTGGAAATCTTTATAAACACGCATGGGCATATCCAAATATTCATATATCCTGGTCTGATCAAGTACTCACTTATACGGTTATGCCACATCCGTCAGGATTATTTAAATCCATAACGTGATCGTCTCAGTCATATCGACAACGTGTTCTATGGTCTAGAACTACTTGATTCAAGCAACTTGACTCCATCGGGGATTTTCATGTGCATCTCTTTGTCAATATCCCCATAGAGATAGGTTGTGACCACATTCATAAGCTGCATATTCAGCTTTTCAGAAACTACAAAACTGATTAAGTATTGGAACGTTATAACGTCCATTACAGGAGAATACATGTCCTCGTAACCAATACCAGGGCGTTTGAGAGAAGCCTAGTGTAACGACCGTAAATTTTGATTAATAATTTAAATGGTTTTAATGTGAATTTAATGTAGATAATATTTGATTCAGGCCAAGGACGTGTCATATTGGGTATTTGAACGTTTAAGGCTCGTGTTATTTGAGAACAGGTCGAACGTGTTCGGATTCAAGTTTGGGGAAACAAGGTAGTGCTGGCTTCAAGAGTTCGCGACGCGAACTCTTGTTCACGAACGTGAGAAGATAGCCGGGAGTTTGGGGTTTGATCGTGAGGAGTTGGCGATCGTGATGTCAGACGTGAAGGGGTCGGACCTCGCGTTAGCTCGCGGCGCGAACTTGTGTCTGGCAGTATAAAACGTGAAAATTATGGTTTTTGCTCATTTCCACCTCCAAAACCCTTGCAGCCGATTTGAGAGAGAGAAATGGCGATTTTGGTGTTCTTGAGCTCAAATCTTCGACATCTTTGGATATTTAAACATCAAAGGTAAGATTTCTTGATTGTTGATGTTATCTAGTTAGTTGTGAACTTTTATTTGGGGGAAAATGGTGGTTTGGATAACCTACCAAGTTATCTTTGGGGAAAATGACTAAGATGAGTGTAGAACACTCATTATAAGCTTGAGAACCTTGTGTTCTTACTAGATTTGGGGATTTTTGATGTAGATCTTGAACTAGGGTTTGAGATTCCACTAAGTTGAACTTGGTGGTTAGAAATGTGATCTTGGGTTTCATTCTCCGGGCAACTCCATTTAACCGGTGGATTCCTTGCAACTTACTTTATTGATGTCTAGTTGCGAATAATAACTAGCTATGTGACAAATTGTGTTGATAGGTTGCAAGGACCTAAAGATTGGGGATTTTCCACAAGTGGGAAGTAGGGGTGTTCACGAGTCGAGCTTTTAACGAGCTACTCGAGCTCGAGCTCGTTTATATCGAGCTCGAGCCTATACTAATTCGATCTCGAGTCGAACTCGAATATAAAACAAGACTCGATTAATTTCACGAGCCGAGCCTTATAATTTAATACTCGACTCGGGTCGTTCGATAGCTCGTTTAATCTCGAGCCGAACGAGCTAGACGATCTTCACGAGTCGATCATAACGAGCCGAACAAGTTTTTTATACAATAAGTACAAGAATATAATAGGGGTGTTAACGAGTCGAGTAATTAACGAGCTTTTCGAGTTTGTAAATTAGTTATTTTCAAAAAATATGAAATCATAAACGAGTTCCGAGCTCGAGCTCGAACACTATATAGATATTCGAGCTCGACCTCGAGCCCAATTTTAAAAGCTTATTCGAGCTCGAGTCGAGCTCGAGCTCGAGCCGAGTAATTACTAAACGAGCCGAACCCAAATTTCCTGATATTCGACTCGACTCGAATCGTTAACACCCCTAGTGGGAAGCATGGATTCATGTTTATAAACACGGTCTGGATTTAGCTATGGCTAATGTGAGTACATGAGACTTTTAACTGTGTACATAGCAAAAAAGTTTTAAAAATGAATAATATTTATCGAGTCTTTATTAATAAATGTTTTAATAAAGATAGTGTTTAGAAAGATAAGAAAACGTGATTGAATTGCTAATAGAATATAGATATTGTAAATGATGATTTTGCAAGTAAGTGTGACTATATAAATCGATGAATGAGCTTATATGACTAAGAAGTAATAATAAAGATAATGATTAGGAGAGTATGATATTGAGCATTATTAGTAAAATGTATTAATAAAGCTAATAGTAAGGATTTATAAAGTAATGAGTATATATTAGTAATTTATACTAATAAAAGTATTGATTGAATTGTTAATGAAATGAGTATGAGGTGACTAGTAATAGAAATGAAATTCTAAGTCAAAGCAAAGATAAAATACTTATGACTTTGGAAATGAGAAATGAATCTTACTTAGTAAATGACTTGATAAAGTCTACGATGAAATTGATAAGAAAAGATAAAAGAATTGTGATAATGATGAAAAGATAAAAGAATTGTGATATTGATAAATAAGGAATGAGTCTTATTTAATAAATAATTGATAAATGACTATGATCGAAAAGATAAGATATAGTGACTGATATGATAATTAGAATAAATGTATTCTAATGAATAAATGATTGGAGCCGATGCTCATAGTTTGTTATGAAATGATTATGTGATAGAATTGACATCCGGATTAATGATAACCCAATCAATTTGGGGGAGTTATGTGACACCTACTTGGGGCGGTACCACCATGCGCAAGAGTAGCCTGTCTAGTTTATGATAACCCGGAAATAGAGAGAGCAATGATAACCCGGAAACAAGGGAGTTTACCTATAATAACCCACATCGGGGGAGTTTGCTTCAGAGAGGTCCGTTGCGTATGTGATAAAGAATGAGTAAGCTTGGAGATAGCTTACAAATATGTGATTATGTGATGAATATATAACACCCAAAAATTCGTAAAAATTTAAAACTTTTTGAGTACAAGATTTTAAATAAAAAGGTCCCAATAACTTGAATAATTAAATCCCAATAATAATATTTTCATTTAAAAATGTATTTAATGCGGAAATAGTTTAAATAAAATAAAGTGTTTTAAAATATTAAATGATGTCCACATCAGCACTGGAAAGATACAGCGGTCAACCGTCCACCTTCTCCTTTCCTTTGCTGGTACCTGAAACAATGTGGGGGAAAGTTTGGGTCAGCTGGGAAGCTGAGTGAATAATCTCAAAATGTTAAAAAACATACAACACATGAGGGCACATCGGTGTACTCCTACTCAGAATCTACTCAGTTATTTACCCAGATTTATTTCTCAGATTTTATTACTCAGATTTCAAATTTATATAGCGTGCTTGTGTGATTCGGGTTGATCGCCCCTCCTCACACCTCAGATAGGCGTAAGCCAAAAACTCAGATGGGAGGTGATCCCAAAACTCAGACGGGA
This sequence comes from Calendula officinalis, assembly GCA_963853835.1. Taxonomy (NCBI): domain Eukaryota; kingdom Viridiplantae; phylum Streptophyta; class Magnoliopsida; order Asterales; family Asteraceae; genus Calendula; species Calendula officinalis. The sequence continues at coordinate 33,541,260 of OY970824.1, forward strand.
GGTGATCCCAAATAGGCATAAAGCCAAAACTCAGATGTGTGTTATTATGTTTTTATCTCTATTAACATAATTAACTCAGATAACTCAGATAGCTCAGATCACATATAACTCAGATAACAGATCAAACTCAGATAGCAAACATGGTTCAAATAATATAACACATAAGTCATGCATGTAAATGTTAAAACTGAATACACGGTGAGAATACTCACCTGGAATACATAAGCTCCAAAGAATCCACAACACTCTAAAGTAATGCACGGCTAGCTCTCAGATTATCCTAAAGCACGAAAGAAACCCGGATTAAAATCCACCCAAAAACTCAATCATAAATATATTGGCAACTTGCGTCGGCTTTACCACGAAGGCCATAACTCTCAACCAGAAATAGACCCGAAGGGCCCCGAACCAGACCTGAAACAGTGCAGTCCCGAACAGTGAAACAGCACTGCGCAGTCTTACAAAAACAGGGACAACTCCTAAACCATAAACCCGATGAACTCCAAATTTCAGTATGTTATAGGAGACTCGACGAACTAAAACTTTCGTTCAGACCTGAACTCAAGATTCTGGCCCGAAACGGGTCAAACGTTGACCCGAACAGCACGATACAGTGCTGAAATTCAGCACTGCAGATCCGTATTAAAATGCCCATAACTCAATTTAAAGCAAAATCGGTCGACCATAACTTTCAACTTGGTACACCGACTGACATCAAATTTTTACAGCATATAGTAGTCATACAATACTACAATGCGTCTTTAGAAAGTTCGGCCCGGTTCTGCCCCAAAGGGTCCCAAAACAGGCCTGCAACAGGGCTGCTCGGTGCTGTATTTCAGCACTGCAGTCTGTTACGAAAATGACCATATCTCATAAACCGAAATTCGGATTAACGAGCGGTCAGCGGCCGCGGAAAGCTAAGTCAGAGAATTAAGATTTCCAAGAAGGCCTGGGATTCAAATTCCCGCTTTAACGGATCAGAAACAGCCACAAAAGTGACGGACAGAAACTGTCCCAAAACAGATTACATCATAAATCATACTAATTAAGGATGTGAACCCAACATTGACATCCCGAGCATCTACTGAGATGTCCGAGGGCTGGTCACACAAGGTTCCTCGAGTATTGACTCGGTAAACTCGAACAACAACAAAACAATGACCCGAACGAAACGGTAGAAAAGAAAAGAAATTACTAGGGAACATTACAAACAATAATTCAAGTGTTTCACAACGGCTCGAGACAAACAATAAAAATTTCAGATATCAAACCAAACCCGTCCCGGGTCCGGTCTCAACTCATCAAAACTTGCAGCCCCTAAATGGAAAACAATTAGTCTCGGTTAATTTTAGAAACGAATCAGAGAGCCAGAAATTTACCGAAATCAACTTGACAGCCAGTTCAATCAAAAGCTCGAACCCGAAACTCTTACGGTGATCCCGGCCTGTTCTCCACGGAAATCACCATCGTTCACCATATTAAACAGAATTCCATTAGAACTGAATAGAAGGAAATGGAAAAATACAACCTGATGAACACGAGAAACGAAGAAGACAATTACCAGAACTTGACAGGAATTCACGAATTGGGGAAAACTATAAGGCTTACCGAATTGGATTCTCAAACTCAACTGCGCGATCTATGTTTCTTTCCCGTCGATGGTTTCTGCTCGGTTTCTCCCAGCTCAATCACCGATATGCCACCACACTCGATAGCTTAGTTGCTGCTTGCTTCACTCGATCTCACTGAATTGGCTTGCTCGACGATTTGAAGAACGAACAGGGACGCTTGAAAGATTGGCTGGAACGACTGGAGAAGGAGAGTGTCGGCGTCTAGGGATTTGGGAAAAGACGTGGACGTATAAAACGAGTAGTCTTTTAGATCGGTGGGCTCGTTGGAGTGGGTTTACAAATCTTTGGGCCCTCCCCCTCCTTTTATTTAAATTTGCCGTACCAACTCTAAAAGAAATAAGGCTCGGTTTTATTAACTGTATATCGGGCTCGGCTAGCCGGAAATGTTTGCGGAATTAAATGCCCCAGGCTCGGCCTTGGCCTATGGCCAGACCTCGACTCATAATTATTAAACCAAACTCACAAACTTTAACTCGGTAAGAAAAAAGAAAAGACACCCGACACGCCCATAAGAATGAAATGAAACGATTAACTAACTCGGCACTAAGTGCTACTAATATAAACCAGCCGTCTTAATAAAGTGTCCTCCAATTTATAAGAGACGACTAACTATATATTTAACCACTTAAATAAAAGAATTAATAATTAATTACCCGACATGTCTAATTAAATTAACGTCTAATAATACGAACCGTTTTAACTATTAATTTCTAATATTATGAGACATGTCCTAATCATTAATTAAAAGGGTCCAATTATTAAATTAAATTAATTTCATATTACTAAAATTTATTAAAATTAATTATATAATTTTCGGGGCGTTACAGAATAAGCTTATAGTAAGCTTATTAGTTTATTCGAATAAATGAATAGAATAAGAAATACGAATTAATATTGGGTAAAGATATGATTTTATATTATTTATGGATATTGTTGAGAATCGGTCGAAAAACTCATGTATCTCACGAGACTATTTTGTCTCACGTACTACTTGGTTTTTGTGGCTATATACTCAAGTTCATGTTTGAAGAATTAGAAGGTCGTGATAGAAGTGACCTAGAGATATTTAGCTCGGGAGCTCTTAGGTATCTCCCGTTATCCTATGGTTATGATATTGTTTTGTAACACCGGTTTTAATACTCTGATAAACTTTTTAAAGGTTTTTATTAAACTGTATATTAGGACAACGTGGAAAATGTTGCAAATGTATTTTTAAAGGATTTAAAAGTTGTTTTAAAATTGAGGTGTTACACCTAGCGCAATGAGGCGAGCTTTGTATCTTACAGTCTCATTATTCTCAGTACGCTTCCTTACGAACACCGATTTATAACCAGTTGGTTTAACATTAGGTGGTGTTGGAGCAACAATTCCAAACACTCTTCTTCTCGGTAAGGAATCCAAATTACCTGTATTGCATGTTTCCATTAAGACCAATCCATTATACTCAATAATTGTACATGGTTCCATGTTATCATTGCTCATAATGTCAGTGACCACTGCGTATATGAACAAATCATCGATGACACTCTCGTTTTGCTTCAAAATATTGTCTAAGCTAGCATACTCGACATATATTTTGAGATTATTTGGATGATTAGAAATTAGTGTTTCATCAGGAACACGCTTCTCCAATACACTCCCGTGATCCTTAATGATATGGTGTGGCAAAACGTATACAACATAATTTCTCCTCCTTTGAGGCAGAACATCCTTGGAACCGAACCGGTCTTCCTCTTTTATCGGGAAGAGCGGCGGACTGGACAACCAATGGTAGCGTCCTTTGCACGGTGGGTTCGACTAATGCAATATGTTCAAACGGAATATGGCGTCTCACAGGGACGTCTATCCTTGCAGGCACATTTGCAGCAGGTATATTTGATCTCGTGACATTTGCTAAGTCATTAAATGCGTCTGGTAGCTAATTAGCAACATTTTTTAGACTTAGACGTTTGTGCACATCCTTATCACGATGTGCAGTCAGGGGATCCATATTAGACAAATTGGCTACATGACACGTTCTTTCACGTCGCTCCTTATCAACGTTAACATGCAAATCTCCCCCTAACGACGAGAAGGTTGTCTCATCAAAGTCACAATATGCATGTATAGCGATAAAAAGAGATCGTCTGTCAATGGCTCTATATAGAGTATGCTAGGCGGGGATACATAATCAACATATTACCCGTCGTTTCTAAGGTCCAAATATCGAACGCTTTGGATGTTCAATTGGAACATCGACCAAGCACCCAAACACGCATAAATATGAGACATCAGGCTCATATCCAGTTACCAGCTGGTACGCATGCAGTCGTTCGTTGGGTGGCTATGGACCTCAGACGGACCAATGCAGCCATGTGCAATATCGCATAACCACATGCATTTATTGGAAGTTTGGTGCGCATAACTAAATTTCTCTAAATTATTTGTATTCGATTAAAATGCTTCTCCAAGGCCAAATTGAGAATGAACATACGCAACAAGGTGTTCAAAATCAATGTCTAATATTATGCAATAATCATCGAACGTTTTCGGTGTAAACTCCGCACAATTATCAACTCTAGTTGACTTTATTGGATAATCCGGATGATGAGCCCTCAACTTAATGATTTGGGCTAGGAGTTTAGGAAATGCTGCATTCCTTGTGGACAACAAAGCGACGTGTGACCATCGTGTTGATGCATCAACCAATACCATGAAATATTTAAATTGTCCACATGTTGGTAGGCCTGGCAATGGAGTGGGTTTGGAGCGGATCAACCTTAATCCTAACCCATTTAACAAATTTCAAATGATGATCCAAACCCTATCCGAGAATCACAAGGTCTTGAAAAATCGAACCCATACCCTTATCCACCGAATCAATGGATATCCGACCCTTTTACCCGGCCCATCTACCGTACACGATTCTTGATTTTAATTTGTAAAATTGTTGTCAATTTGAATATTTTATATATGAGTTTTGCAAATATGTACCTTAAGGCATACTATAAGGAATATTAAATATCTATTTTGCCTTTATATTACAGTAAATTTTCCTCATTTTTCAGTTTTACCAAGAGCATATTTGATATAACACTTAAATTAAGAGGGTGATTTTTACACCACAACTTTTATGGCATGCACCACAATCATTGCTATGCTTGGTTGTACAGTTAGCTGTCAAACTTGTATAGTGTGGTATAGGCATTAAAACTTGTGGTGTAGAAATGAATTCCCTAGTTCATTAATGTCGAATTATGTTAGTTAAGGGAAATTTGGCTCAATAAATGCATGTTAACATATGTCACATTATACAAAAATCTTGTATATATAATTTTGGTAGTCGACAACAACTCAACAATAAGCTAATGAATAAAGTTGTAAAATTGGAATCATGATTTCTAACTTCTAACTCTTAATTTCTAATAGTTTTTAAGGACAACAATTATATAAACCATAAATATTAAAAGTATAAATTATATTTTTCTAAATTTAAATACGGGGCGGGTTATAAACGGATCGGATCGGCATTGATCCATACCCGACCCTTTTAGTAAAAGGGTTAACGGGTACGGGTCATTAATGGCTAAACGAATCACAAACTATGATCCAAACCCATTTAATTCATGCGGGTTCGGATCGGATCAGGTTCAAAACCCGATCCATTTCCAGGTCTACATGTTGGTTGGATACGTCCACAAATATCCCCTTGAATTCTCTCAAGAAAACGGGAAACCACTTTTGTAGGTTTTACATGAAGTGGTTTGAGATGTGTCTTCCCAATCGAACATGCTTGACATAGGTTTTTCGGTTTAATGACACAAATTATACCTCCAAGAGTATGCCCATGAGATGCATTCATAGTTCGAAGCATCGTATTTTGACCCGGGTGTCCCAGCCGATCATGCCATAACATATAAGCTCCCTCATCAACGGGGGCTTGGCGAATAACTAGATTGCTTTCAATGTGTTTTATCGCTGTAAGATACAAACCATTTGACAAACATCTCAACTTCTCCAATATACTTTGGTCGTATGTATCGGAGGTAATGTAAAGGTATTCAATACCATTTTCTGAATCAGTTTTAATATGAAACTGGTTTTCTCGAATATCATTAAAACTCACCAAGTTTTGACCGGAAGTTGGACAATATAAAGCTTCATTAATGGTTAACACAGTACCATTTGACAAAGTAAATTTTGCTTTACCAAAGCCTTGAACAAGGATCGACGGGCCCGAAATAGTTGTCAATGAAGTTACTTTAGGCGTTATGTTGATGAAGTAATCCTTGTATTTTAGGACAGTGTGGGTTGTACCACTGTCAACCAGACAATCAACTGACCCAATATGCATGCTAAGGAGTATAGAATGCAACGACGAAGAAATTGATAATTCCAACTTTGAGCAAAGTGCTGATAACGTGTTGAAACCAATTAGCTCAATCAATAGAATCTTCTCATTCATATACATGTGTTACAATCATGATCAAAGAAATGTACATGAGAAACACTCTTATATAGAGTAATGGTTGTAAGTCAAGAGTCATAACCTGAATACACATAAATATGGGCAACCAAATAGTCTAATGAGTTACAATAGACATGAATCATTTAAAGACCATGATTCTATGCATAAACACCATCCTTTAAAGAGAACACTTAGCTATCTTATCAAAAGTATATAAGTAATAACGATGATAAAAGATCTAACATTGTATTCCCGAGTTTTAATTGAGAGAAAAGATTTCTCCATAAGTCGGAAATATCTTATAATTTTTGTCGGTAAATGTGTTTGCGCCCAACCTTGAGGTTGAGGGTTCAAGTACCATCTTCCCCTATATATGGAGCTACATATGATTTTAGTTTGACACCTCATCCGTTTCAAGCTATTTGATTGGCTGATAATGCCACGTGTAATTCACTGGTTGGCCCCACGTTTCCTCACAAACTTCCGTACACTTCCATCTTCAATCCCTTTGTCACGATCCAATCTTCAATCGGCTTCGATCGCGTACACTTCCATCTTCAATCCCTTTGTCACGATCCAATCTTCAATCGGCTTCGATCGCTGCTTCTCAATCGTTCCTCAATCGATCGCTATCGTTCCTCAATCGATTCGCTGCTTCTCAATCGTTGGGCTTGATAACCTTTAAATCATCTTCAATTTCTTACAAGAAATCATCCGCCGATCGATCTGGTTTAAGCGACGCATCCGCAAGATACCCTTTGAGGTTTGAACCTTAACATAATTTTTGATAAATCGGGTCAACTCACTAATTTAGGGCTCATATTTTGAACCAGATTGCGAAAGGAATTAAGGGTTCATCTTCTACGCTGTATTTCCACGAACGGCAGCCCTATTTCAGGTAATTGCTTTCTATTTTATGATTCAAATTTCTTCTTAATTTCATGTTTGGGGGTTCATTCGTAACATAATTTTTTATAAATCGGTTCAATTCACTGATTTAGGGTTCATATTTTGCCACCCTGTGATTCAAAAATTCAAAAAATTGATGTGTTCTCCTAAATTAATTTTTGTTCGTGATATGCACTGCAGTCAAACGACGTTATGTGTAGGTTTTGTATGAATTAATTGAAGAGTTATGGTTATAAGAAGAATCAATATGAACCTTTGATTGAGCAGATCTCTTATATTGCCAAATTAAGAAATTCAATAATTGCATTTGGTGGAATTTGTGGGAGTTTATTGGGAGGATATGCATGAACTAACTTTAAAATAGAAAACATATGTAATAATGCCTCTGAAAGGAAGCATATCAGATAAAGTAGATAAATCATCATTTCTTATTGTTAAAGTTAATACTTGGAGGAGAAAAAAGAGTTACAAACAGAAAAAGAAATGAAAAATTAATAAAAGTAATGATCTGAAGCTTGAAAAAAAATGAATATTTCATGTTAGAATTGTTTCACTAATTAAAAATGGCTGCTAATATTGTTTAAGGCTTTTTGACAACCAATGATTCTGAGGTATGTAGGCTTTTTGGTTCTGTAATAAAACATTGATTTAATTGGTGTAGGAATTGTAGCAGTTGGTTCAGCTAAACCTAAAGTTAGGCTTTATAATTAAAGCTAGGATTCAGATTTCACCGGATATTATTCAAAGGTATATATGGTAATAATTATGATTTTATAGCTCTATTTTGTGATTAAGAACCTAATTTGACAGAACCAAAATGCATAAATTAGGCTAACATAATTTGACTTACAGAAATGTTTTTGTAAGCCTGCTAATTGTTCAAATACTCATCTGTGCTTATTCTACATAGTTTTAACTAATTTATGCTGAGGTGCATCTCAACACTGTTGTACCTAAATTGACAGAACCAAAATGGCCTTGATAATGAAGGTAATGTTTCAATTTTAGCTTTATAATTGTCAACTTTATATTCGAGACATAAATTTGACTTTTAAATGTCAACCAAATTACATTTTAACACTTTTAAATGTCCACCATTTCATTTGTATTTTACATTTTCTTTTTTATAGTTCATGTTGAAAGGGGTCGGGTTGACCCACACACACTTTTTTTGCTCAGTTGGTTTATAAAATGAATTATAGATAGTATTTTGTTATTCTTGAGTACAAAAGTAGTTCTATTGCAATAATAATTAAATCTTTGAAAAAAACTAATTTATGAGATTTTATGTATTCATATGCTTTTTGCAAAAATATGTGATTTTGTTTTGAATTGGAGTGAAAAATATTTTCATTATTTTCAGCTTTAGTTTATCTTTATCTTAGCTTGGCCTTTGGGCACTTTGTGGGAATGATTGTCTTTTTTCTTTTTAAGAGTTCATTTTGTCCAATATCTTGGATGAACTTGATCACATCATCTTTTAGTTGATTTCAATTAAACAACCTTTTTATTCTCCCCGAGTGGCCATCCAATGGAAATCTTTTAGGAGTTTGGTTCTCATCTCAACACTTGGGTTATAAATTAGTCTTTTCTGAAGATACTATTCAAAACTTTTGTGTATAAAATGACATTAATCTTATAAATATATGTTATTATCTTTCCTGAAGGAGTGGTGTGGCGTTCTTGAATGAAAGTTTGAGTTTAACATGTAGAAGAGTGATGCGATTGCCCAATGAGATTGGGATAGCTGGCGTTCTTCGGTCAATGGAATCAGCTCAGTACTATGCTGAAAATGGCATTGCTACAGCTCGACGGTGGGTATACACTATCTAGAAAAATGCATCAAATAATCAAATTTTTTCCACTGATAATTTAATATGTCAATAAAAGGGCACACAATCATTATGACAAGAAGTTTGTCTTCAGATGTACATGTTGATTATTTCTCATGGGCAGAATATGATATAATGACAACATTTCAACATAAAACTGAAAAGACATTAGCAGCTGCATTTATTTTTACAAGCCTTCAAGGACTTGAAAAGTCTAACATTAAGATTGACTCTTATGGTGCTTGTCACCAAAAACGTGATGGAAATGATACAATGATTTACTATTTGCTTATTAAATATAGTTTTCAACTTTTCATACAAATACAGAGGGTGTGTTTACATGCTAAAACAACCGTCTTCATTTTATTGAAAAATGAGATTTGTTATTTTCAATTTACAGCATTGACTTTTTGTGATAAGTGCTTTAAATAATATTTGTCACTTCAACTATTTGAACTTTTGTTTTTGAAATTTCCTACTGGAGATTATAGTATTAGCCTGGACCAACTAGCTTCAATGACTAAAGATCATCTTTTTTCTGCTCTACAAAATTATGGAGGGGTAACTCAATTTAAATTTTATTAAAAGTTATGGGCTTTTTCTTGACTTCTCGAAATTATATAGTAAAATAATTCCGCTTTAGTGAATATTATCATTATTTCAATAATGTATTACTATATGATCAATGCAAAATTTGTTTTTGTTATTCTCTTATCTATTTCTCGAAGCATGCCCGCCCATTCAGGCGGATTTCAGGGTAAACGGGCGGGTTATTTTGGTTTTGGTCAACCACCCAATAACCTAATTGAAAATTAGGTTTCGGGTTACTGAGAAATGGATGAGTTTTAGTATTTTTTGACAAATGGATGATTATATTTTCTTGAAATTAGTATGTTATTTTCCCTAAAAATGGATGATTTTTTTATTTTTTATTTTAATTCTAATTTTGTATCTGCAGGATAATGAATTGCGGTATCGGTTCATATACAATCATTTCCCAAGTTTACGAGAGGAGGTAATACAATCTTTAATGAGTAGAAATAAAATCACATTTTTAGCTATTAATTCAGATTAATTATAGTTAAAATATTAAACTTTCTAATTTATTGGCAGGATATTATTGAAAAAACAGACGTAGAAATATTCAAAGGTGGTGGTGTAAAAGAATCACAAGATTTCAAACGAGAAGTTTTGGAAAGAGGATTACAAGCAAAAAGAGAAATTATTTTTGAAACCGAATTATTTGGAGCAAAAACGTTTTTAATTTACGTTGAACGCGTTTTTTGGTTAAGATGGAGAAAACATTGGTGTAAATTATATGGGTATGGAAATCACTGATCAGGTGAGACCATATTTTTTTCTTCATATTCTAAAATATTATTAAAAAAGTTTAACGATTTTTTAAGTTCGTAGTTAACTATGAATGCATTTGTTTTCTTTCAATTTGGTAGACACTTAAGTGTGTTACATATTGATAAATTTCCATTAACTTTCATTTTCATATAAATTTGTATTATAAAGAAGTTTTATTTAGTCTCTAGATTTTGTGTATCATTTGTGATATGTATCAAAACACGTTTAACATCATTTCAATAATAGATTACTGTGTTTATTTCTTTAGTTTTTTTATTGGTATATTCCTTTTTATTTCTCGAATTGGGCGGGCTTTGAAGCTAGTAGTATACATATGTGGATTTAAGAGTATATTAGGATTTTCATTCAAAAAAAAAAGTGGGAAGAGTTTAATAGAACTCAACTTAGAATTAAGAGTAAATTACACGAATAGTCCCTGTGGTTTGCTAAAAGTTTTGGATTCGGTCCCTAACTTTCAGAAATTACACCCGTGGTTACCGTGGTTTGGACTTCGTATTGCTTTTAGTCCAAAATCCTAACTGACGTTAAAATTGGATGTTAAATTTTTTTTAAATGACTAAAATACCCTTTGCTCCTTTAAAAACTCCACATATAGAACCCATCTCCTTCATTTTCATCTATTTTTGTCTCTACACTAGACATCATCATCGATGTCGATAATATCGACTAACTGATATAAAGTCTCCGTGGCGTTTCTAGATCTTTGTATTAAAACTAGTAAATCGCACCCTGCGCGATGCCGCGGGGATTTTCATACGACACCTAAAAGATAGTTTAAATCAGTAAACATTTCAGTTGAACGCCATCTAGCTATGTGCATGACTGTGTTATTTTATTGATTGTATATAAGTTGTTTTTATCATTAATTATTATGTGGTATCCGTTAGTTTTACTTCATATAGGGTATGTGTTATTCATGTGAAATGAATAAATGTTATAAAATATACTATATAATTTTAAAATATATACTTTACGATTAATAGAAGTAAAAAAAGTATTGAAGTTTATAAAAATTGCTAAGTTATTTTAGTTAACAACTCAACATATGATGTTAAAAAAAAATAGGAAAGGAAAATTAAAAGAAGAAGAACAAAAAGGAAAAAGAAAATTTGTATGAGCATGCAAAAATAACTAAGAGTTGCAGTTTCCATTTGTTTTTGATGTGCTGGCCAATTGTAATTGGTTATGTTACTGTTTACTCCACCGTAAATGTTATATATAGAATGGGTTTTGAAATTTTGAAGAAAAAAAATGGGTGTTTATTGATCTTCTATTCAGTTGAATAATATTGTTGGGAAAGTGGTCTCAAAAATTCCCAACAGACACCGCCCTATTAAAAACGATAAGAAAAGTGAACACCAGAATATACGTGGAAACTCCAAAACCGGAGAAAAATCACGGGCCTCCAGAGAGAAAAACTCCACTATATGATAAATATTACAATCATATAGACTAATCTCTCAAACCAACTCCCAAATACTCCCACACTCTCCAAAGATTTGACTCACCACTCCCTACTCTATACAAGAGATACAAGAAAGAAAGAATCAAAAACTTAAAGTGTATATTTGATTGGTGCACTTTGAAACCAATGCCTTGGACTTCTTTTATAGGCATTGAATCCTCTCCACCTTTCTTCACTCTACCAATGTGGGATGAAAAACACATTCTTTTTTTTTTTTGCCAAAATCTCCATCAAACTCCACCTTGGCTACAATAAAAGAAAAAAAAAACATGCATTCCACATTTAGAGAAACATTGTCTAAACCGACAATCATAATTCTCAAATCAGAGAACTATCATACTCCACCATAAAAGAGTATCACCACTTAGAATATCTCAATTCTAAGAATTTCCCAACGGCACATGTCAAAACCTTGCTGAAACATTTATGGTGCAACTTCCCCGTTTGGCTATCTCGGAAGTTCATCAGCCATCGACATCAATTTCCACCACACATCTTGCATCCTTGCCAAACCAATACCCATGTGTAACTGTGGATCCGCTAACACATCCTCTATCATGGCGCGAACAAACCATGAGGATCTACCATCTCAAAAGAATTCATCTCCATTGGAGATGACAGAGACAACGTTAGCTGACTCGGAGCCCTTTGTCACATCTGCTCCACCTGGACAATTGCTTTTCACATGCCCAGACTGTCCACACTTCCAGCAAGTCACATTCTTCCTAGATTTCTTCCTCTTCTCGTTCCTACACACCAAAACGGCACCTTCTGACGAAGTAACGTTGCCACCTTCCAATCTCTTCTCCTCGGACAGGAGTTTGCTAGTGACATCTTCATACTTCAGTATTTCTTTCCCATACATCAGAATAGGTTTCATGTGCTCATAAGAAGAAGGCAAAGATAATATAAGCCTCAAAGCCTTATCTTCATCTTCAACCTCAACTCCAATGGCCTCCAGTTCTGAAACGATGTTATTAAGAACACTCAGATGATCTGACATTTTTGTATCTCCATTCATACGAAGAGTATGAAATTGTTCCTTGAGATACAACCGATTCGAGATGCCTTTGCCCTGATATAACTGCTCAAGCTTCTCCCAAAGTTCTTTCGCTGTTGATATCTCGTGCACATTCGCAAGAACATTCTTTGGAAGACATAAGCGAATTGCACTTGCCGCTCTCAAATCCATATCATCCCATTCTTCATCATCGAACTTACTGCCCTTGCCTAAATCATTGCTGGAACCAGAGGTTGGTTTACCCCTTAAAGCCTTGTGTAACCCGGACTGAATCAATACATCCTTGACTTGAACTTGCCACAAGCCAAAATTGATCCTTCCATCAAATTTCTGAACATCGTACCTCAGAGGGCTGAACTTTGACATCCTAACCGTGTCTCACAACCGTATTTCGTATACTAGAAAAGTGTAACTAACCAATGAGTAGTATACCCAACAAAGGATTCCCAGAAAAGAGAGGTGAGTCACAATGGACACACTTAATTACCAGTCTTTCCTTAGCCAGAACCTTCCCAAGATATACACCCACTTCAGGTTCAAACAGAATTCTATCGTACACAAAATAAAAATAGAAAATCCATTTTCTAATGTGGAAGATCAGACAACGCTGCAACCACAGAGCATACGACGAACCTCTAAAACCAACATGTTGGGTCATATTTAGTTGTAATCAATAGTCTAGGGACTAGTTATGTAACATTGTACATTAGTTTAGGATTAGTCTTAGGACTAATTAGACAATTAGGGAGATGGTATATAAGGACCATGTGTAATCTCTAATTGTAACTTTTGCACATTAATCATTTCTATTTTCTCTGCATTTGTTGACTCTCTCTCTCTCTCTCTCTTGTTTCTCACTCTAAAACCCTAAACTTTCTTCTCAAGTTTCCTTCCAAAATCATCATCCAACACCTAATATGGATTGATTCAGTGTTTTTATGCATTTCAATTGGTATCAGAGCATAATTTCAATCTGAAAACGATCCAAATCCATCACTTGGTGTTAAAATCAGAAGATCTAGAGGGTTTTCAAGGTTTTTGAAGGAAAAGGGTCTCAATATCAAAATCCAGATTTAAGGTATTATTGTTAGTTTTTATGAGTTAAATCTTTTCCTTTCTTCATTTCATTAAGCTTAGAATCAGATTTCGATCAGTTCCAATCCATATTGACAATGAAATCTTGATTTTAAGAAAACTCCATTAAAGCTTGAAAAACCTTGAAAATTCAAATTTTGGATTAGATCCAAGTTGTTTTTGAGTAAGATTGTAATAATGGATTGAAGGAAAAAGGTTTTGAGTCAGTTTGCAAAAAGAATCAAAGAATTTGGGTAAGAAACGAGCATTTTAGGATCAAATTAGTGGGTTTTTAGAGGCTGTTCGTAACTGTTCTGCTCAAGAACTTGTTCGCCCCGAACTCATCTTTAAGTTCGGCCCGAACATCAGAACAAAAGTTCGGCCCAAAGTGTTCGGCCCGAGAACTTAAAGTGTTCGGCCCAAGTGCTCGGCCCAAAGTGTTCGGCCCGAGAACTCAAAGTGTTCGGCCCAAGTGTTCGGCCCAAAGTGTTCGGCCCGAGAACTCAAACTGTTCGGCCCGAGAACTCAAAGTGTTCGGCCCGAGATCCATCAAGTGTTCGGCCTGAGGACTCCACTGTTCGGCCCGAGATCCATCAAGTGTTCGGCCCGAGATTGCGTGACGAAAGGGGTTATACTAAAACGATCATAACTTTCAGCTCGGGTGTCCGTTTAAAGCCCACGAGTAACCAAATCGAAGCTCGAGACGAAGGCTACGACATGATAAACAGCCGTAGGTGGTTTACCCAACTTCCCGGCTCAAAAACCCTTGTTTTGGACACTTAATTTACGTTTTTGTGATTTTTCGGTAAAATTCCAAACTTCGTTTGCCCCAGTTTTTGAACCGTTTGTCGTTTTTAGCCAATTCGAAAATCTAGGTCACTTTTAAAGTGTATTCTATCATCTGGGATAATCACTTGATCATTTTGAAAATTTTGAATTTTCTCTCCCAAAAGTGCTCTTCGGATCCATACCCAAGAACCTTTTTCAAACTTCAAATTGACACTTCATCATAATCACAATTTATACTTATCAACCCGAGAATTCAATCAACACTAATAACAAAAATGGAAAAACCTACACCAGCTACAAATGAATATGTGGATAAAGACCTGGAAAATGCGATAAAGTATATGTCTCGTTTCAAATCTGTTCTATCTACTACAATTTCAACTGAAAAACCAATCATCATTGAAAAGCCAACCATCACACCTTTGGATGCTACAAAGAAATCGATCGTTTGTGATTCAGCGTATTATGAACGAAAGATGTTGCTGGCTAAACGAATTGAGACTGAAAAAGGGATCTTTGTTGAAGATCTTCAATGGATGGAAGATTCAGATACTAAGGATGAAGAAAATGCAGAGGTTTCTGATCGATTCAATGAAGAAGCCAACAAAGAAATTGAGGTGATCAGTTCTCTTTTATCAAATTCTGACACTTTCAATGGACTGAGGACTGATCTGGGCATTCCAGAAAATGATGAGAAAGAGGTACACTTTTCTTCTTTAGATTCTTCTCTATCTGACTCAGATACTGATTTATCAGAAAATTCCTTGTTTAATGAAAATCTTTTAATTGAAATTGACGAGAAAGCCCAGTTGACAAAACAAATAACAGATTTAGAAACTGAAAAAACACAATTTTTAAAAGATCTAAGTCAATGTTCTCTTCAGTTATCACAAATGCAAACCTTTGAACAATTAAACAAGGAATTACAAAATCAGTTGTCTACGTCACAATCTGTGTTTCAATTTAAAATATCTGAATTAAAAGAAAGTCTACAACAACAAGCAAACACAAATAATACTTCAAATGCACAAATCAAGCACCTAAAAGCAGAAAATGACACATTTCGTAATCAACTTGAATCAATTCTCCCCCAAGTTACTCAAAATAACTCATTTCAAAAACAAACTGAAGAGCTACAAAATCAGTTGTCAACCTTTTATGTTCCTCACACCAGTGAGGTCAACCAATTACATAAAATGATCTATGACAAAGATGCTGAAAATTCAAATCTTAAGAACATGAAAACGATGTCAAGTGGGAATGACGACTCCAAGAAGCTACTCAATGACGTAGCTATTCAATTAAATGGAGAGCGAACTTGGATAAAAGCCGCAGAAGTCAAGATGAAAGACTACCAAGATCAGTTGAAGACGGATGACATCGAAATTCAAAATTTAAATGCACAAATCAAAGATATAGCCAACAGTTTTAAAAAGGAAATCAATGAACAATCAGCCACAATACACAGTCTTACTGTCAAAAAGGAAAATGCCGAAGAACACATCAAAAAACTGGAGCAGACGATTGTGAAAGCCGGTCATACAGAACAAACAATCAAGTTCAATGAACCAAAAGAGTTCAGATACTACAAATCAAAAGCGGGTCTAGGAGCTGAAAATCCTCGTTATCTGGAAAAAGCCGCTGATGTGCTCCCAACACTGTACAACTATGACTACATGAAATTGGGAATCTGGCAAAGCTTTCTTCATGTACCGGACGAAGAAGCAGAAATTGAGAAGTTCGACAGAGAAAAGCAAGAATATGCTCAAATCAGTTTCAACTATTCTGCTTTGAACAAAACATATGAACAGAAGAAAGTAAAATTTGAAAATCATGAATACTTTCCAATTGTCACTCCAGATGAATTTTCATTATCTGAGGATGAAGTGTTAAAACAATCCGTCGAACCCAAGCTTTATGTTCCATCGTTAATTTTAGTAAAGAAAATCGTCCAACTTGAATCTGAAATTGATGAAACTCATAAAGCCTTTGATAAAGAAAAAGAAAATCTTCAAACAAAGATACATCAATTAGAGGACACGATTTCAGAATTAAAACATAAAACTGACAAAAATGTTTTTCAAAATTCTAAATCTTCATTAATAGGACCGACACCTGTTAATCCAGTACCAATTACTTTGAGAAGAACCTCTAATTCACCAGCTTTAAACGTTTCATTTAGAAAATTAGAGCCTCAGAGCAAGGAGCCCAAGCCCAATAGAGTCAAAGGAGATATGCCATCTAAAAAGCCGAGTTCGTCTAAGTCTAGTACGCTTAAGAAGCCTCGCGAGCTTAAGAAGTCTAGACCATATACGTCTTCAGTTTCTTCGTCTACTGTTAAAATTCATTGTAACAACTCCAAAATTTTTAAATCTCCGGCAATTGCATTTGGAACTGATTATGATGCTACAGTTTATCGTCCTGTCAGATATTCTCCTGATTTTGATGTTGTGTTTACTAAAACTGATAAATTTGGTACAAAGAGATTGTTTGATAAAATCGCAAAGAAACAAATCACTCAAACTGACGATCGATTTTTTGTTAGATTAGATGCTCCGTGTGGTTTGAAAATCAATATTTTCCATCAATCTGGTAAAATTATAAAATCATGTAAAACTTGTCAGCCACATCCAAGCAAATCAAACGTCTCAACTCCAGCAAAATCTAATCAAAAGATTCCATCGTCACCGGTTTCCAAACAAACGAAGAATTCTCTCAAACACCCACCAAACTCTAATAAACACTCGTCTTCTCGTCGCAAAGTTTCTCGAGGATCTTCCGCACCTAAGCCAAAATCTTCAGGTTCCTCAAACAGCGACAACAACACATCGACCAAATCATCAACATTTGTAAAATACACTTGGATCAAAAATGAAAAATCTCATTGGATTATCCAATCCTCTGAGAAATCTTTAAAATGGGTCGTCAAATCCACAACCTCTGAATTGCCTCCTTGCAGTTCTCCAAAGCTCTAAATTGATCATAAAACAATTCTACATAAAACATCTGTCACTAATCGTATATGACCTATAGATAATTGGGTACCAAACATGTTTTAATTGTTTTATGTAGAATAACCAGTAAGGTGTTTGGAGTTCAGAATGACTTATACACAATTCAGTGTATAACTCGCGTTTCAACGGATCAAGGCTCTTACACACTTCAGTGTATGACCCGCGCTTCAATGCAATGGTTTTCAAGTACATCTGCTTGAAACCCGTTCTTTATATATCATAATTGGTTGAGGGGGAGAATTTCTATATTCACTTGTCAAGGGGGAGAAAATAGACATTCTTATGTCAAGGGGGAGCATAACTGCTTTATGGTTTTTGAAAAACAACTGTAGAGGGGGAGCATCCTTTTATAATCGCTACATTCTGTTTCGATGCTCCTTTCAAAAATTTTTAGAATTACCAATATGAAGTATAAATATTTGTAATATCCGTAAACGATCTCATTACCAATCTCAATTGGTACTGATTGCATCTGTTTATTACAAATTTTCTTATTCTATCTTGATAATAATTTTTTTTTCCTCCTCAAACAGTTTTTCAACCTCTTACATATTTACAATCACACAAGGTTATCAATGTTGAGTATTAGCTTTTGCAATATTCGTAAACGATCTCTTTACCAGTCTAGGTTGGTACTGATTGCATCTGTTTATTGCAAATTCTCTTATTTCTCATTGCTACCTTTGTGTTCCTTCATTGTTAAATTTTTTTTCAATTGTAAATCAAATTTTTCTCCCTTTACATACAAATTTCATTTTTCAAAATTGATACTCAATAACAAATATCTTTTTACTCATATTGAGTTGTTGACATCACATTCTCATAAATTCTTTATTAATCAGTGATGCTCAACATTCCAAAATTTTTATCTCACTTTGAGCTCACAATGATGTGTTCACAACGTAGGATACAAATTTTTGTCATATTCGTAAACGATCTCTTTACTAATTTCGATTAGTAAAGATTGCATCTGTTTATGACAAATTATCGTCTCTTGCGTTGTGTCTCAGTTTTTCAAAACTATGATTTTGCACTTAAAATTTTCATTTTTTTAAATGACTTGTTTGCAACATTCAACACAATTTGCTGTTAAATTCGTCGATCTCTTTACCGATTTCAATCAGTACTGATTGCATCTGTTTTTAACACCATCTTGGATTGATTGTTCTTACTATTTTTCAAACGATTTTCATACTTAAACGATCAATGGAGAATTAATTTTTCATTTTCTCCAAAATGTTCAGATTCAATTCTGACTTACTCATATTCTCACACAATCAAAATCGTTTTTAATGCACTGTTAGATCCTTGATCTTTGTATATCCGTCGATCTCTTCTCTGCACACGTTCAGAGAAGATTGCATCTTTGTAAGTGGTATACTTCACCGATCTTTGATATAACAAAACAAATTGGTCTCTTTTAAATTTCAAATATTTGATTAACAATGACTTTAATCATCGTGTTCGTCATATCCGTAAACGATCTCTTTACTGAAGTTCTTCAGTAAAGATTGCATCTGTTTATGACTTCACGTGATTATTGACACTGCTATTCTTCATTTTTCAAATATTTTTCTCCAACATTCTTGGATAAAATCTATTTGTAACTGGTTCTTTCATGAGTACTATATGTTTCTGGTTCTCGATTCTGAAACTATCCTGTCTTGGCTCTCGATTTACACCGACACACAATTTCCTCTCTCCGTTTCCACAACGTAACTATTCAGCTTTATCATGAGGACCCTCGTCATGATCCTCATGAGGGGGAGAAAAAGAGCAAGAAATAGTTTAAATATCGGATTTATAACTGAACAACATCAAAAAGAACCACAAACAACCCATCAAAGAAGAAAATTCATAACTCATGTACTCAGATCAAATGCAAAATCAAGTGAGAATCAATGTACTTAACAGAAAAACAAGTGAAGAAGAAGTAGAAGAAACCGATTCGTCTACAGAAATCTCTCTCAAAATCTCAATCATTTCTCAACCATTTCAATTTAACACTTAACCGTTCAAATAATTCTTTTTAAAACACAAAATTACAATATTCAAACCTTAACCGTTCAAATCATTCTTTACAAAACTCAAAACATTATTATCCTGTCCTCACAAAACCTCTATCACAAAATCCAAAACAAAATCTCCAATAGCCAAAATCCCAGATAAATCCTTCCAAATTGACATTCCATTACCAGAACTTTTAACATTAAATGCGACATTTTTTAGAACTTTCTTACACCAACTAATTCAACGAAAAATGTTCCTTTGAGTGTTTGAAACTTCGAAGTTATGTAACGTAAATTATAATTGCTTCTACTGCCACTCAGATGTTATCATTGAAAAGCGAAACCTAGAGATGTTAATTACAGCCTTTGACAAAGAATTGAAATTGTAACGACCCGAATTTTTGTGTTATATAAATTATTTAAGAATATTATAAATAAGGATAAATCGTTTAAAGAACGTGGGAATTGGTTTCGTGTCATTTGGACATCGTATGAGAAAGTTATAGGCGAAACCGGGTCGAGACGATCAACAAAA
Organism: Calendula officinalis; assembly: GCA_963853835.1. Lineage (NCBI taxonomy): Eukaryota > Viridiplantae > Streptophyta > Magnoliopsida > Asterales > Asteraceae > Calendula > Calendula officinalis. The sequence continues at coordinate 33,561,360 of OY970824.1, forward strand.
GTTGCAGCCTGCCTGGGTAAGGGAGTTCGCGGCACGAACTACTCCTCGTAACCGCGAGGATCGGGCAGAGACTTGGGGTTTTTAGAGATCGGAGTTCACGACTGGTTCACGAACGCGAAGAGTTCACGATCAGGGAAGTACGCGGCGCGAACTGGGAGTTCACGGCGCGAACTCTGCGGGAACAGCTTTAAATCGGGAAAAAGCTAGGGTTTCCTCATTTACACTCCTTCACTTGGTGCAACCGAGATTGGAGAAGAAAGGAGGCGATTTTGGTGTTCTTGAGCTTAGATCTTCACCATCTTTGAGGATTTATGCATCTAAACTAAGATCTAAGGTATGCTTCATCTCCTAGCTAGTTTATGAACTTGATTTGGGGGAAAGTGGTGATAATGGTAATTTGTCAAAAGTCTTGCCTTAATATGTTGATGGTGAGTATAAAACACACGTAGGAAGTGTGTGAACTATGTGTTATGTCAGATCTATGATTTGGATTGGTAACCATAACTAGGGTTTATGGATCTACACCAAGTTGATGAACTTGGTAGTTGGGGTTGATTATGTTGATGTTAGATGATGTCTAGTTATGGATGATAACTAGAAATGTGATGATTATATTGATAGGTTGCAAGGACCTAAAGATTGGAGATGTTCCAAAGGCGGGAAGCAAGGATTCGTGTTGATGAACACGATATGGATTAGCTATCGCTAAGGTGAGTACATGAGACTTTTAAACTGAGTACATAGTAAGAGTTTTGAAAATACATATGATATTTTTATGGGTCTTTATTAATAAATGTTTGATAAAGATAGTGACTGAAAATGGTGAGAAAGTAGGTATAATGTGATACTAGAATATGTCTAGTATGGTTGATGATTTTGGAAGTAAGTATGACAAACTTAAGTGATTATGGAATCTTCAATAATGAACCATAATAATAAAGTTATGAAGTAAAAGAATGTATATTGAGTCTTTATTAATAATTATGTATTAGTAAAGCAATTGGAATTGGATTGATAAGTAATGAGTATATATTGGTAAGAATTACTAATAAAAGAAAAGAACAAATATACATATGAAATGATTATTATTATTGGGGTCTAAAACCCATGTATCTCACGTGACTATTTTGTCTCACGTATTTCGTTTGAAGCGATAGAAGGTTGCACTAGGAGTGGCCTTGATATGTTTATCTCGGGGGCTCGTAGGTAGATCCCGTTTGCCTATGGTATTGATATTCTTGGTGACCCCGTATTTTTGTATACTCAGATAAAGGTTTCAAAGTTTTTGTTAAACTGTATTTTGGATTACATGGAAAATGTTGTAAGTCGTATTTTAAATGTTTTAAACGATGTTATAAAAATACGGGTGTTACAACTTGGTATCAGAGCTATAGTTTAAGTGAATTAGGTTGGATGTCCATCCTAGTCTTAGACTGTAGCAATAGGAATGTAAGATTCCTTGAGATTGATAGGTTGACCTTGAGACTTTATATTAAGTTTAGGGTTGAACCTAGGGGACCTATAGAAGTTGTTATGAATTGTGCAAGGTGAAGTCTTTTGAGACCGTAGGACATTAGTATGATAGGGTCGACCCCTATGAGAAATGCCATGATTTGATCTAACTGTGTTGTTTTCGACTGTTGAGTTGACCGTCTGGATCTTGTTGGTTGGATACGTGGGTATGGAGAAAGAATGTGGGTGAAAAGTGGGCGAGCTCCACTGAGTCGGGTAGAGTTATGAATGAGGATATGTACCAGGTTTTGGATAACCGAATGAATGGGGGTAGACGGAGTGATTCGAATACCCGTATGAAGGAAGAATTATCGAATGGCGTAGCCCATATTGAGAAGTATCTACATGAAAAGGTAGCAAGACCTAGTCGGAAGAAATGGAAGGATGTTGTATAAGGCCTTCATAGCGTGTAAAATAGTTGTGTAATTCAGAGGTTCTGAGCCGGAGGTCACGCTTTGCTGGATTCGGTAGATTGAGCAAGTGCTAGAGAGTAGCAAACGAAGGAAAAATGATGTGGTGACTTTGGCATCACCATTATTGGAGGATGAGGTGTTGACACGGCGGGATGTGTTGTATGAAATGTTGGGAGAGAGAGCGCGGTGCAAGATTTTATGAAAGGAATTCACGAGTGAGTTGAAAAGGGAAGTTTGCCGGAAAAGAATCTTGAGGATGATTCATGATGCCACCTCAGAGATCTTAGGTGAAAGTGATATTATGTGATTGTGGCTTTATTGTTTAGTTGTTGCACGTATTGGTACTTATAGAAATTGAAGATGAGTCGTATGATGTGAGGGATTTATTTTGGGAATAGTCTCACCGGTTTGTTATGTGTTTAGAAACTGTGTATTGAGAAGGATATAGACCGGTGTGTCGCATGTAGTAAGGATATAAGGGTCGATACTAATATGTAGTATGAAAGGATGAATCATGAGGTTGGTAAATGTTTTCAACAAAAGGATAGTAGTACAATGAAGTACTAAGTCGTAGTAAGAATTATTAGTAGGAATGAGAATTTTAGAAGTAGAGACCTTGGAAGATGGAATTTGGATGTCCGGCGGGAATCCGGATAAATAATGTAATGTGAGTATACGTGAACGGTAAAGGAAAGAAAGACTAAGGCTTAGTGATGTCTTAGAACTCGTAAATGAAAATATGTCGAAAAGAATAAGTATCGGGAATGACGAATTTTGATTGCCGAAAGTGGTTGAGTAAAAAGTGGCATATAGCAATGTCAAGCTTTGTGACAGTAATGATGAATATGATATTAAGGGTGAGAAAATAATAATTTTGGTTACGTGTTATAGTAATGGCATAGCGGTATATGACGTAGAGTAGTGTGAGACTACGGGTGGGAAAGGAATAATTTTAAGTCTCACGATGTATAAAAGTGGAAAATTGGGTGTTGAGCTATTGGGTGCTATGTCATGGGTCACGAGTGTAGACCGGAGTCGGTTGGTTGACTTAAAGTTAATCGGGTTGGCTGGTGAAATATGGTTAATGGAATAGATTGGTGGTTACCCAGTGGTGACAAAAGATTTGGAAATTTGGTAATGAGGAAATGAATCGGTTAAGGGTGGTCAATGTGTAATTGAAACGGTAAATAGTAATCGGAGTTTTTAATAGCTTACCCGCGGGGTACAATGCATGTATATTATGTGATGGCCGTTGAAGGCACATGATAATGAAAAGGTAATGTTATATGAAACGTGTTAAGTAGAATGTCAAATGGGGAATATGTTAAATATGAAAGAAAATAATAATGTGATATTATGGGAATGGTGCAAAGGTGCATGATGAATAAATAGACGATTAAATGTGTAAGATAGTGGTAAAATTATGAGAGGTGAGAAGATGTATACTTGTATGGTATGCAATATAGAATGGGGAAAAAGTGATGTGGTAGTTCGGGGGATCCCCGACTACTATGATGTTTGGGGGTGGAATCGGTTGGGCGAATCCCAATGGTTCCATTCCGTGATTGGAGATGTTCCAATCACTGTGACAGTTTGGGATCTTGATGGATTGGAGGCTTTCCAATCATCTTGATGTGATAATTAAATTATGGATAGTTGTGTCCGTATGATAATATTTATATATATGTGATGAATGTAGAACCATGTGGTTAATGTGTATTGTTATGATTTTGTGGTAAGTGAAAATTTGGTTTGAAATGCGGGTTGCATTTAGGTCATGTATGGGTAGGAGATGCCTACGACTTTTAGACTTTGAGAAAGGAGGTGCTTTTAGCAAGAAAGTTGTTATTGATAACCGGGATTTGGTAAAATTTGTATATAAATGTGGAATATGCTGCGGTAGAGAATCTAATACCGATAATTGAGAATGAAAAGTCATGAAAATGATCGATGTGATACAAAGATGATTGAAAGAATATGGAGTAATGGTATAAGTAACCAAATGAAAGTTAAGAAACGGTAAATGCTAGTGTGACCTTAACTAAAGGCGCGACTTTCTATTTGTTTGGAGAGAAATTTAAAAGTTGGAAAAACAGGAATTGTTAAGGAAACAATAATGAGTATAACCGGAAGTGATAAGTCGAGAATAATATTCCATGAGTAGGGAATTTGTTGATTTCGGAAAGTATGGTTGACTTTATGCAAAAGTCAAGATTAGTCAATTTGTGAATTGGTTGACTTAGTTAAGGATGAGCTTTGACTCTCGTTTCGAATGACTAGTGAATGATGAAGGCATAATGTATCGGTTGTATGTATGTGAAGGGATTAATGGAATAATTAAAAGAATTATAGTCGGATTATGCGACTTTGACCCGTTGGGTGTTTAGAATTGAATTTGGGAATCGAGTATATGATTATTGATGGATCATAAAATTAAAGGTCGATTGTAATGGAAAAGATGATTAATGGAATCTCTAGTGAATAAAGAAATTGTTAAGGTATAGTTGACTTTGTGCTTAAGTCAAAGGTTAGACGATATTGGATTATATCGACTTGGTCGAAGCTAGAACTCAATGTTCGTGTGGATCGATTAGATGACTGTAATGGTTGGGTCATATAGTTCTATGTGTATAGCGGGTTTTGATTAAAAGATTTAAAGTGTTATGGTCAAATTATGCAATTTTGACCCGTTTAAGTATTATGAGTTTAAGATTGGGTTTTGACCGTTCGGGGCTAGCAGGGTTAAGTGAATGTTTAAATGCACGTTGTTGGTTTAATTATATTGGGAAAGTTTGATGGTAATAACCATAATAGATTGGGAGCGGAAAGTTCGGTCGAATGTCGATTAGGAATTTTCGAATTGATTCTGAGGACGGAATCCTTTTAATGGGTGGATAGTTGTAACGACCCGAATTTTTGTGTTATATAAATTATTTAAAAATATTATAAATAAGGATAAATCGTTTAAAGAACGTGGGAATTGGTTTCGTGTCATTTGGACATCGTATGAGAAAGTTATAGGCGAAACCGGGTCGAGACGATCAACAAAAGTTGCAGCCTGCCTGGGTAAGGGAGTTCGCGGCGCGAACTACTCCTCGCGATCGCGAGGATCGGGCAGAGACTTGGGGTTTTCAGAGATCGGAGTTCACGGCTGGTTCACGAACGCGAAGAGTTCACGATCAGGGAAGTTCGCGGCGCGAACTCTGCGGGAACAGCTTTAAATCGGGAAAAAGTTAGGGTTTCCTCATTTTCACTCCTTCACTTGGAGCAACCGAGATTGGAGAAGAAGGAGGCGATTTTGGTGTTCTTGAGCTTAGATCTTCACCATCTTTGAGGATTTATGCATCTAAACTAAGATCTAAGGTATGCTTCATCTCCTAGCTAGTTTATGAACTTGATTTGGGGGAAAGTGGTGATAATGGTAATTTGTCAAAAGTCTTGCCTTAATATGTTGATGGTGAGTATAAAACACACATAAGAAGTGTGTGAACTATGTGTTATGTCAGATCTATGATTTGGATTGGTAACCATAAACTAGGGTTTATGGATCTACACCAAGTTGATGAACTTGGTGGTTGGGGTTGATTATGTTGATGTTAGATGATGTCTAGTTATGGATGATAACTAGAAATGTGATGATTATGTTGATAGGTTGAAAGGACCTAAAGATTGGAGATGTTCCAAAGGCGGGAAGCAAGGATTCGTGTTGATGAACATGATATGGATTAGCTATCGCTAAGGTGAGTACATGAGACTTTTAAACTGAGTACATAGTAAGAGTTTTGAAAATACATATGATATTTTTATGGGTCTTTATTAATAAATGTTTGATAAAGATAGTGACTGAAAATGGTGAGAAAGTAGGTATAATGTGATACTAGAATATGTCTAGTATGGTTGATGATTTTGGAAGTAAGTATGACAAACTTAAGTGATTATGGAATCTTCAATAATGAACCATAATAATAAAGTTATGAAGTAAAAGAATGTATATTGAGTCTTTATTAATAATTATGTATTAGTAAAGCAATTGGAATTGGATTGATAAGTAATGAGTATATATTGGAAAGAATTACTAATAAAAGAAAAGAACAAATATACATATGAAAATGATTATTATGTGATTATTAATAATTATGTATTATAGTCAGTGAAGAGATGAAAGTATATGAAATAGAGAAATAAGAAATGTATCTTATGAAATAAGTGAGTATGGACCTCCTAGGGTTCATAAATGTAGAAGTATGTGTGAGATGTTAAAGATCGGGTCCACGGGACCATACAGGTACGTTCACTCTATGTTGAACTAATTATATATAGTTATTATTAGATAACAAACTTGTTTGATGATTTATGTGATAGCCGAAGGCTTCGATTCAAATAACTGTTGAGTTATGGTAGGAAGGAGATGATGTGATGACGCGGGGGACCCCCGGTCATGAGGTGTGGAATGAGGGGCAATTGGGTGGATTCCCATCAACTCATCCACGTTAGTAGTCTTGCTAACTGGACGTATTCCGACGAGTAAGGCAGGTATCGGTAGATTGGGTGAATCCCTCTTGCCGGTATCTTGAATCTTATTAATGGCGATGGATTTCGGTTAATAAGCTAATGTGGAACTTATTAATGGCGATGGATTTCGGTTAATAAGTTAATGTGAAGCTTACTAATGGCGATGGATTTCGGTTAGTAAGTTAATGTGATTCTAGTACATATGTGTTTATGTATTAGGTATGTTTGTGCTTCTAGCTAGTTCGGGGGCAACCCGATAGTTAGATATGATTAATAGGAGAGCAAAAATTGATAGGGTCACAATAGGGTGACTAGACGGTATTGATGTCGTATATATATGCGTTTATATATTTATGAAATGATTAGTATTATTGGGGTCTAAAACCCTTGTATCTCACGGGACTATTTTGTCTCACGTACTACGTTTGTTTTTGTGGCTATGTACTCAGGTACAGGTTTGAAGCGATAGAAGGTTGCACTAGGAGTGACCTTGATATGTTTAGGTCGGGGGCTCGTAGGTAGATCCCGTTTGCCTATGGTTTTGATATACTTGGTGACCTCGTATTTTTGTATACTCTGATAAAGGTTTCAAAGTTTTTGTTAAACTGTATTTTGGATTACATGGAAAATGTTGTAAATCGTATTTTAAATGTTTTAAACGATGTTATAAAAATACGGGTGTTACAGAAATGATCAAACGTAATTCACCATCTTGAAGTACATCTGAGAATACATGAACATTGTAGCTTGCCCATCTTTTCACAAGGTTACACAATCCTCTATCAACATTTGATCAGATCAAGGATTTGTAATGAGATCTTGAACTTACTTCATACGTGAGAAGGAGAGCAACGGGCCAATAGAAGCAACTGAAGACGGAAGACTGGGATGGAGTGCATCAAGCACAAAAAGGGGGAGATTGTTAGGACTAGTTAAACTAGTTAGTGGTGTTTAGTGAGAGGAGGTATAAATATGTGAGATTAAGGCTAATGTTTGTTTAATCCAACTCCCGTGAAAAATAATTGTTTGTTTGAGGGGGGAGCGTAACCGTTATCAACATGTTACCTCAACAACAATTATCAAGAACCATAGATCGACATAAAGCCACAAACATCAAGAAAAGACTTCCGCTGCTAATCTCTCTATTAATATGGGTCTTATTTTAAGTCGGTCTATATGTATCTTCAAAGTAAAGTCTTCAAAATACTTCTTGCGGTTGAAAAGCTACAAGAAGCATCCGTTTTCACAGGTTAACAAAGCTCAAGCTGATCCTGATACATCACTATTCAACGAAATATCTACCAGGTGCAGCTTTTGCTAAAGATGAAGACTTCGAAGATACGCTTCCCAGACTATTGTTACAAAGGGGGAGATTGTTGGGTCATATTTAGTTGTAATCAATAGTCTAGGGACTAGTTATGTAACATTGTACGTTAGTTTAGGATTAGTCTTAGGACTAATTAGACAATTAGGGAGATGGTATATAAGGACCATGTGTAATCTCTAATTGTAACTTTTGCACATTAATCATTTCTATTTTCTCTGCATTTACTCACTCTCTCTCTCTCTCTCTCTCTCTCTCTCTCTCTCTCTTGTTTCTCACTCTAAAACCCTAAACTTTCTTCTCAAGTTTCCTTCCAAAATCATCATCCAACACCTAATATGGATTGATTCAGTGTTTTTATGCATTTCACAACACCCTTACGAACCAATAGAAAATTCATTTTCTGATGTGGAAGATCAGACAAAGCTGCAACCACAGAGCATACGACGAACCTCTAAAACCGAGAGCTCCCTTAGCCTGGAGATCTGATATACACCCAAGATATACACCCACTTCAGGTTCAAACACAATTCTATCGTACACAAAATAAAAATAGAAAATCCGTTTATAGATGTGGAAGATCAGACAACGCTGCAACCACAGAGCATACGACGAACCTCTAAAACCAACACCCTTACGAACCAATAGAAAATTCGTTTTCTGATGTGGAAGATCAGACAAAGCTGCAACCACAGAGCATACGACGAACCTCAAAAACCGAGACATCCCTTAGCCTGGAGCTCTGATACCACTTGTTGGGAAAGTGGTCTTAAAAATTCCCAACAAACACCGCCCTACTAAAAATGATAAGAAAAGTGAACACAAGAATATACGTGGAAACTCCAAAACCGGAGAAAAACCACGGACCTCCAGAGAGAAAAACTCAACTATATGATAAATAATACAATCATATAGACTAATCTCTCAAACCAACTCCCAAATACTCCCACAATCTCCAAAGATTTGACTCACCACTCCCTACTCTATAGAAGAGATACAAGAAAAGGGAATCAAAAACTTAAAGTGTATATTTGATTGATGCGCTTTGAAACCAAAGCCTTGGACTCCTTTTATAGGCATTGAATCCTCTCCACCTTTCTTCACTCTACCAATGTGGGATGAAAAACACATTTTTTATTTTTTCCAAAATTTCCATTAAATATGACAGTGAGTTTTTAAGTGATTAATTGGGGTTTTGTTTTATATTTTGATGATGGTAGCTGCCATTTATGGAACAACAAACCAAACAAGACAAAACCTCCATTTTTTCTGAAAAAGAATGGAATTATTACCCTAATAAATGAACAACAAAACCTTAATCAAGACAAGTTTCTTCAAGATATTAATCTCCTTAACCGTTACCTTCAACTTCTTCAACTGCAACTTCAACTTCAAATTCAAATTCATCAAATTTACCCACAACCGCAACTTCTTGAAGGTCCCCCATCTCCACTGGTTTCAAGAAATTCAACTTCTCCGGCAGCAAAACGGTCGGTTTCCGCTGACCTCCGGCAATCCACTTGACCGGATCTTGGAACCCAAAATGGTGGCGGTGGTGCTGACGTGTCTTGGCAGCTACTTACATCTACATGAAGTTCGATCTCTTTTAAAGGTGAAATACTATCATTACCAATTAGTAAAATATATTTTTTCTTCTCTCTCCTTTTTTTTTCTTTTCTTCTCATTTAGCTTTTAAACCGGGTTGCCCGGAGAATGCCGGTCTAACCGGGCTGAGGTCAATAAGGACAAGCTATTTGGGCTAACAAAAACTAAATAGTACCCGGGCCCAAACAGTGTAAACATATCTCTACTTTGCCCATTCTGCCTTCCAAATAGAGGTGCACAAACCGGTTTTTTTCAAAAACCGGATCGGATTAAAAACCGGATTGGTTTTGGAACCGGTTTTACTCGACGAGCACAAGAACCGGTCCAAACCGGTTCGGACCGGTTTGAAACCGGATCGGATCGGTTTGATCGGATCGGATCGGATCGGTTTGTTCGGATCGGTTTTCGGTATAAAAACCGGATTTACCGGATTTACGGGTTTTTCATTTTTTTTTATTTTTTTTATTTTTGTATTTTTTATGAACAAAATATGTAAAAAAACAATAGCAATCGACTTTTAATTAAAGGAAACCATCCAAATACAAGAGTTTTAAATCCAAATACAAGATTCACCCATACCAACCGAAGGTTGAGAATCCGAAGCCATAGCAACGATAACTTGCGTTTTTTAGTGTGGTGTGAGTTTATAAGCTAGAAATGAGAGTGTTTTGAGTTGTGATTGATCCTAAACACCTAAGGGGTATTTATATACGAATTGGGGACCTTAAACTGCAAAAAACGGTAACAAAAACGCTCCCAACGGTCAAAAAACGGCTAGTTTAACGGTCAGATTTCGTTTTCTGTGTAAACCGGTTTTTAAACCGGTTTTTGAACCGGTTTTTCCAACGGCTATTTTAATCCGGTTTTTAAACCGGTTTTTGCAACGACAGTTACGGTTTTGAATCCGGTTCGCGTTTGAATATGTGTGTCCGGCTTTGATCCGCCAGTTACGAAACCAATCCGCTCGTTAGGGTAAAAAACCGGTTTTAAACCGGTTCGGTTAAAAAACCGGTTTGGATGTGCACCCCTACTTCCAAATTCAATCGGAGTGCAGAAAAACCCTAGGAATTCAAATCCCCTAAAATTAAAATCAAAATGTCAGACCACATCCCTTTGGAGATTCAAGAACAAATTCTGAAAAGGCTTCATGTGACGTCGTTAATACAATTCAGATCTGTTTCAAAACAATGGAAGTCTTTGATGGAGAGCTCGAATTTCATCTCTGGTTATGGCGCCCACCACACTCACCCACATCGTTTGATATGATTAGCAACGAATTTGAAGTGGTGGACCTTCCAGATAGTTTATCAAATCAGCAGTACCCAAATTTTGATATATCTGAGCTTAATGGGTCTCTTGTTGTGCTTGTGTACACATATGATACAAAACATGTTTGTGATGTATGGATGATGGATGATGACGTTACAAAATTGTTTGAAAAGAAATTCAGTGTTTATACACCTTTTGGACCATCAATGGCGGTATTAGGGTTCAGGAAGAATGGTGACGCTTTATTTGAAACAGATTATGATTCTGAAGAATATTCAGCTGTGCTTGAATTTTATGAATCCTGCTCTCAACAGTTTACTGTTGTTGGGATTTATGGATTTAATGGTACATTCTATGTGAGCTCCTACATGGAATCACTACTTCTACTCGATCATTTGGATTCTTTTATATTTTCATCATAGTTTTAAGGGTTGTGTTTTTTTTTTTTAGCTTTGTGCTTTCAGATTACAGCTCTTTAGTAACTGCAAAATACATAGCATGAGAAATTAATGTGTCGTATAATTACAGAGACTTAGTGTGTCTTTTCATTCTGCTAAATTAAACTTGAATACATACACGAATAAACTAATCGGTTTAGAATGCAAATTGAAGCATATTTTGATTAACTTTGTAATTGTAATCAGTTTGGGTTTTGATTTATTATACTGATTACTGTCACAAAATGTGTTGGACAATAGCCGATCAATAGCTCATGTCTTATATATGTATATTTTTTCTCAACTGGATTTTAATAGAATTACACATTCTGATTTTGTTTAGGGTTCTAAAAGAGAGCTCGATTGACCTTGATTTGCAATTTCTCCTTTAATCTCACTCCTATTACCATTACCAACCACATAATTAATAACTTGAGCAACTAAACACTCCTCATTAACCAACACAACAAACATTAATTCTCACTTTAACTTTAACTAACTGTATGTACCTTTTAAAAGGACTTTTCGTGTAATAAAATGGTATATAAATTACTGAGTACCAAACATTGAAAAACAAAGGACCGTTTTATGAAATCTTCTCCTATATATGAGCCTACATTTGATTTAGGTTTCACAACTCAGCAGTTTGGAGCTTTTTCATTGGTCGAATATGCCATGTCTAATTCACCCATTGGCCACCCAGTCAATGCTCAACAAAATCTGGTCACAATCGTATCATATCTCATGCATTTAAACTTACACGAAATTAAAGGAAATATTCAGAATATCACGGAATTACAACAAAATATCAATATCAATTCAAAGGAGAAGATTTACTCAATTCTTTCCTTTTAAATCTACACTATTGATTCATTCAAAGTCAATACACAATTTTGACCTTTATTATCACGTAATCAATTCTGAATCATTTGAAAATTTTGTGCAAAGGAGAATATTAACAGCACAAATGATGTATATTTGATTCTTTCCTTTAAAATCCATTTAAATTTTAAATCACGTGATTTTTGTGAAATTTTAAATTTTCAAAACATAAAATTCAATATTATCAAATGATTCCTCAACCAAGATTCCTTAAATCACGGAATTACAGCTATCGATTCTTGTGTCATTTTTAAAATTATTAATATTTGTTGGTAATTTCTATAATATAAATCTTGAAGCATGCCCGCTCAGTCGGGCGGGCTATGAAGCTAGTGAACTCTATATTAGTGTAGAGTAAGTAATACTAATAATAGTAATACTTTTTAGGCTTTATCAATGGAAGATAAATATTCAAACATAATTAATCGTTAAGTATTGTTCTCTGGAATCCCTCAATTCGAAAATCAGTTGGAATTGTCGTCCCTGGTGAGTCAATTTTGTTGGAATTGGTGTCCAACACATCAAATAAACCGGTAATCCGGTTCGGATATTTTAGAGTCCTATTCGGGTTGCCCTCGAGGAATCAACGAACACGAGAAAAACATAGTGTTTAATTAATTGTTTAATTAAATAGACTATTGGGCTTAACGAGTTTAATTAGTTAATGGGTTATTAATTAATTAAATGGTTTCGGGCTTGGCATTGGATCGGACCGGGCTTGTGGTAGCGGGCTTAGACTAATTAGAGTTTGACTTTAATTAGGTTTACACAAACTATATATAGAGGGTTAAGGGTATAACCTAAACACACTTGATACTTGTTTGTGCAACACCCCATTCGGCCGAACCCCTATTCGACCTAACCACCGCCGCCGACGCCACTGCCGCCGTTGCCCGCCGTGCGCCGCCCCACCGTCGAACCGAAAGGGTTTTCGGTTTAGGTTTCGGTACTCGTTTTCTCAAGGTGCTTTATACTACGTTGTGGTATATCGTCTTGTTCGTGATAACCCTTGGGTATGATACGATAGAGGGATTCTTTCTTGAATCCTAGGCATAGTGTGAATCTGGCAAGAACGAGATCACAAGGTTTGTCATCCTCGCCAAACCATAACAATGTAAGTTTTGGATTTATTATTTAATTAGTTATTAAACATCTAGTTGCATTAGAATTGTAAAACTAACGGTCCAAATAGTTTTAATCGGGTCAATGTTCTACCAAGTTGTTTTTGATTTCCGCCTTAAATAAATTGTGGCTAGATGCATAGAAAACCCAACAGTGGTATTAGAGCGCCATTGGTTTACAAGTCTAATTGTGCTAGACGTTAAATTCGAAATCCATAAAAATTTGTTTTATGATTTTTGGTAATACCGAAAATAGTTTTTGGGTATTCCGAAAATTAGAAAAACCCATTAAAAATTGTTTTATTAATTTTCGGTAATTTTAAAAATTGTTTTATAAATTTCGAAAATAATTTTGGGTATTTCCGAAAATTCGGAAATATTATTTAATAATATAAAATCATTTTTTTATTAAATAATTAAATAAAGATAATTACAATAGTTGGGAATTATCTAGAATTTAAACCAAAAGATTTTATCAAATCTAGATATTATTTAAACATATTTTATTAATTATTTTATATAATTTTATATATTTTTCGGAATATATAAAAGTTTATATAAATATATTTAATTAATATTTAAATAAAATAAATCATATTTATGGGTATATATTTTTCGGAATATATATTTGCCATAAATAGATGACTTGGCAAATCTAGAAAAATTATTTAAAAGGTTTTAAATATGGATGAAATTTAAAAGGGTTTAAATTAGGGATATTAGATATATCCGAAAATTTTTAAAAAGATTTAAAAAGATATGATTTTAAAAATTAAAGATATGTTAAATATGGATATAGATATATCCGAAAATAATTTTCGGTATATATTTATATATATTTAAATATTTTTCGGAACTTTTAAAATTTTAAAAGGGATTGGATTTTCGAATCATTTTATTATTTATCTTATTTACTTATAATTGTTTACAATAGAAATAATGGCATAAATATTAAAAGTAATTAATTATATATTATATATTAATTAAAAGTTTAATTTAAATATATATATATATATATATATATATATTAATTTCCGAAACTCCATTATATATCAAATATGATTTGATATTCCTCCCTTATATATATAATATTATGTAATAATAGTTTATTAAATATTATATAAGATATAGTTATAATAGTAATTAAAACGTCGCGTCCTCGCACGTTTATAAAATTAATTATACTATATAAACTTTAGTAAATGACATTAAAAGGTTTTAATTATCATAGAATATAATTATATAATAGTTTATATATATTATAACTAAAGTTAAATACATTATCACTTATGTCATTAGTAGGCTCACCCATAGTCTAAGGCATATAAAGGATGAAAAGGAGAGATATGATCTCAAACGGGGTCGCGTTTTTAACACGCCTTGCGCTGACCTTCCCCGCCGCTTCGCTTGTCTTAGAATGGAGCTATCGAACGGACATAATAGGATGATGTCGAGATTAAAAGTATAATCATAAAATTAAACAAATCCTTCCTGTTTAATATATATGTGAACATCGTGTGCTCTCCACAAGATGACACGCGCCCACAATAGAATCTGATTAACGGAACTCGTGTGGTTAACCGGTACGTTAATTATGAGATTATTTTGTGAGTGGAACGATTCTCGCGATACCCAAGCGAATTGAGCCGGGAATCTACGTGGGTGTCTTACGGTTGTTTCACCTTCTAATATATGATCCACGGCATCCTGTCATATAGATTAGAAAGAGCATTGATTCGAGATTAACATGCCATTCTCCTAAGAGAATGAATCTCAAAGAACTAGGGATTTCATGAGATTGAAATTGACAATAGTTTGCCTACAACACGAAATTATTCGGTGTGAAATACGGCATCCCTCTTCACATCAAATAACTAGTGGTTGTATCCTAGCCTTATGAATAAAGATTGGGAAAATTATCATAAGGATTATTAATGAATACACTAACAAAGAAATTGTTTCTTTTGTAGATGTCTGCCAACAACAATAACAATAACCACAATGTCCCACTTCCTCCACCTCCTCCATGTTCACAACCACCTCCTTTGAATCTATCAATTGCTGCATCTCAAGCAATTCTAGACATATTCCCTACTCAAGGTGTTATGAGTATTGAACGACAGGAATACAATGAAAGGAGACGTGCGGCATTTGAAGGCTTGTGTCTCTTCAGTATGGGAAAGCTAGAGGAGGGAGAACCTGTATGTAGCTACGTTGAAAGGATGTTAGGCTACATGGACAAGGTTGAGGAATTTGGATCAATGCCTAGTGACAAGTTTATAATTGGTTTAATCCTTTATAATCTGCCACCATCTTATTCTTCAATATCCAATGATTATGAAGAGAATAAGATAAGCATATCCAAATCTGAGTTAGCTGATGTGCTAAAAGTGGCTGAAGCAAAGTTGTTAGCAAACAGTAGCTCTGAACCTCCCACAAATCCTAAGGGTGTAATTTTGAATGAAAATTCCAAACCCTGTAACTAGGGGAAGGCTAAAGTGAGTCATACCCAAAGTAGACGTAAGAGAAAGAAAGGTTCAAAACTGACACCAAAGGATTTGGAATGCTACTACTGTCAAGGAAAGGGTCACTGGAAAAGAAGCTGCCCAAAGTACCTGGATGATTTGAAAAATCATAAGGTCCAAAAGTCTGGCACCTCAGGTACGTTTATGATTGAACTCCACAATACTTCTATGTCTAATTCTTGGGTTCTAGATACAGGGTGTGGTACTCACATTTGCACTGATATACAGGGACTTAAGAATTGTAGGAAGTTGAAGCATGGATAGCTTAATCTGATCATGGGAAACAGAGTCTCGGCTGCTGTCACCAAGATAGGAGATTATGAGCTCATGCTTAGCAGTGGATGTTCTTTACTTTTATTAGATGTTTGTTTTTCGCCATGTATGGCACGCAACATTATTTCATTTTACGCATTGTTTAAGGATGGTTTTAATTTCGTTTTTGATAATGACAATGGTTCTATTTTGGTTTATAAAAAATGATGTGTTTTACTTTAAAGCTATTCCTTGTAATGGTATATATGAAAATATTGGTTGCGTAAACAAAAGGTATCTAATATTGAATGTTGATTTATCCAAAGGTGTATTGGATAAGTCATATCAATGGCACTGTCGCATAGGACATATAAACAAGAAACGCATAGCTAAGCTCCAAAAGGATGGAGTGTTAGAATCATTTGACTTAAAATCAGATGATGTGTGTCATTCTTGTGTACCTGGCAAGATGACAAAGGCGCCATTCACAGGGTCGTGTGAAAGAGGCAAAGATTTGTTGGACCTCATACATACTGATGTGTGTGGACCATTCAAATCTAACACTAGACATGGTGAACGATACTTCGTCACATTTACTGATGATTTCAGTAGATATGGTTATGTTTATTTGATTAAACATAAATCTGATACTTTTGAAATGTTCAAAGAATATCAGAAAGAAGTAGAGAATCAACTGGGCAAGAAGATTAAGATGCTCCGCTCTGACAGGGGCGGGGAGTATATTAGTCAAGAGTTTATCGACTATCTAAAGAGTTGTGGAATAGTATCCCAAATCTCTCCTCCACGAACTCCACAACTCAATGGAGTGTCGGAAAGGAGAAATCGAACCTTGTTAGACATGGTGCGATCTATGATGAGTCGATCAACACTTCCAGTGAGTTTCTGGGGATATGCCTTAGAGACTGCAGCACATATCGTGAACCTTGTACCAACTAAGAAGGTTGCCAAAACTACCTCTGAAATGTGGACAGCGAATCCTCCCTCCCTCAAACATTTAAAAATCTAGGGTTGTGAAGTTTATGTAAGACATGAATCTCACGACAAGATAGATAACAAATCAGAGAAGTGCTACTTCATTAGCTACCCACGACATTCTTTTGGATATCGGTTTTATAATCCGAAAGAGAACAAAGTGTTCGTATCTCGAAGAGGATTCTTCCTTGAGAGAGAGCTATTATCCAAAGAAGACAGTGGGAGCAAAATTGATCTTGAAGAGTGTCAAGAGTCAACTAATGAAGATGTAGTGGAACCTATAGTTGACACTAGACTCAACCAGAGGATGAGATTCCTGTTGAAGAAAATAATGTAACTCCTACCATTCCACGTAGATCCTCTAGAACTATTCGCCCTCCTGAGCATTTTGGTGATTATTATGATTACAATATTGTTGAAGGTGATGCATCTACTGGTAATAGTTTACCAGTTGATGACGATGAGCAATCGAGTTATAAGGAAGCTATGGAAGGCCCTGAGGCCGAAAAGTGGAAAGTGGCTATGGAGAGTGAGATTCAGTCCATGTATGACAATCAAGTATGGAACTTGATTGAGACTTCTCCCGGCATTAAAACCGTTGGGTGTAAGTGGATCTTCAAGAAGAAGATAGACATGGATGGGGATGTGCACACCTATAAGGCTAGGTTGGTTGCAAAAGGTTATACTCAAACTCATGGGATTGATTATGATGAAACCTTTTCACCAGTAGCCAAGATAAAGTCTATCAGAATATTGCTTGCCATAGCTGCATTTCATGACTATGAAATTTGGCAGATGGATGTTAAAACCGCCTTCCTTAACGGAAGACTTACTGAAGATGTCTATATGGCACAGCCAGAAGATTTTATCAATAAGAAATATCCTGATAGAGTGTGCAAGCTTGAGAAGTCGATCTATGGATTGAAACAAGCCTCTTGTAGTTGGAATCTTTGCTTCCATGAGAAAGTCAACGAGTTTGGTTTCTCTAGAAGTGAAGATGAGTCCTGCGTTTACATTAAAGCTAGTGGGAGCGTTGTAGTCTTTCTAGTGCTGTATGTGGATGACATACTCCTTATTGGAAATCATATACCTACACTGCAAGATGTGAAGTCTTGGTTGGGAAAATGTTTCGCAATGAAGGGTCTAGGAGATGCAGCGTACATACTCGGTATAAAGATATACAGAGATAGAGAAAGACGTCTAATAGGATTGAGCCAGAGTACAAACTTGGATAAAATACTAAAACGTTTTAGTATGGTTGATTCCAAGAAAGGGTATCTACGCATGAATCATGGCATAACATTGTCTAAGAGTCAATGTCTCAGTACTGAGCAAGAACTGGAGAAAATGAGTCCAGTCCCCTACGCCTCGTCGATTGGATTGATCATGTATGCCATGATATGTACTCGTCCGGATGCCTCATATGCTTTGAGCATGGTGAGTCGATTCCAGGACAACCCTGGCAGCGATCATTGGACTGCGGTGAAAACGATTCTCAAGTACCTAAGAAGAACAAAGGATATGTTCTTAGTGTATGGTGGGAAAGACGAACTTATTGTGGAAGGTTATTGTGACGCGAGTTTCCAAACGGATAGAGATGACTCGTGCTCACAATCGGGGTGGGTGTTCTTGTTAAATGGAGGAGCTGTCACTTGGAAGAGTTCCAAGCAGAAGGCAGTCGCTGATTCTATATGTGAATCTGAGTATATTGCTGCCAGTGAGGCAGCAAAAGAGGCCACATGGTTAAAGAATTTCATTGGTGATCTTGGTGTCGTAACAAGCATCAAGGACCCATTGAAAATCTTTTGTGACAATGAAGGTGCAGTCGCTTTGACTAAAGAATCCAAAGATCATAGTCGAACCAGGTATATACTCAGAAAGTATCACTATGTGAGAAAGCGTGTTGAGGAAGGTGACATCATAGTGACTAGAGTATCGTCGGATAACAACCCGGCTGATCCTTTCACTAAAGCACTGAGTCGTGCCAAGCATGATGCTCATGCGAGGACGATAGGAATTAGATTTCATAGTGACTTATCTTAAAGTGTTATTCATTTAAAATTGTAGTGAAAATTAAATTGTATGAATTGATGATTTATTTATGGAGATTAAATAATTTGCAAGTGTTCTATCATTCATATAGTATTTAATTATTCCATTTCAACCTTTTGCATGTTTAGAACCTATTCCATAGTAATCTAAGAGATTACTTAAACGTCCACAGTCAGTCGCTCTCATGGGAATGAGAACTGAATTAAGATGTCATGGGAGAGTTAGTAGATTGTTCAAAAGGATGAATATTGCATGGAGATTGCTGCTACTCTCATGAGCATTTAAAAGGAGTATTTAAATGTTGGACAAACCCACGCTCAGAGAATTACCCCATGGACTTAATCATGGGTAATTGTGAGGCGATAATATCGTATGAGTCTTCAAACCAAGATGCATCATTTCCTTAGTACGATTTCGTGATGCATTGGTCTAACTCCAACGCTATTCGTAACTGGTAGCTATACAGATAAGTTCCATGCTTCATGTGATGACTATGAAGGAAGATGCTGTAGTTGAGGTTTATTCGTTCCTACTGATCAAAGTGACAGAGGAGATATCTATGGCCCCCCTGTTGATTTGATGTGACACTAAAGTACCTGCGCAGGTCATGACTAAATTGAAGGTTCAATTATGTAGTCAAAACGTCATCATAAATCTCGAATCATGAAACATAATCGTAACTAGAGTGATTGACAAGTCCATGTCACTAGTTACATGATATCGCGCAACGAAGGACATATGATCACTTATCATAGGACTGTATCTGATAGTTCAGAGTTCAGCAGCTACACATGCTATGCACACTCTAAAGGATACACGAACACGTACCGTTTATAGTTGATGAGATGTCCAAGTGGGAGACTGTTGGAATTGGTGTCCAACACATCAAATAAACCGGTAATCCGGTTCGGGTATTTTAGAGTCCTATTCGGGTTGACCTCGAGGAATCAACGAACACGAGAAAAACATAGTGTTTAATTAATTGTTTAATTAAATAGACTATTGGGCTTAACGGGTTTAATTAGTTAATGGGTTATTAATTAATTAAATGGTTTCGGGCTTGGCATTGGATCGGACCGGGCTTGTGGTAGCGGGCTTAGACTAATTAGAGTTTGACTCTAATTAGGTTTACACAAACTATATATAGAGGGTTAAGGGTATAACCTAAACACACTTGATACTTGTTTGTGCAACACCCCATTCGGCCGAACCCCTATTCGACCGAACCACCACCGCCAACGCCACTGCCGCCGCTGCTCCGCCGCTGCCCGCCGTGCGCCGCCCCACCGTCAAACCGAAAGGGTTTTCGGTTTAGGTTTCGATACTCGTTTTCTCAAGGTGCTTTATACTACGTTGTGGTATATCGTCCTGTTCGTGATAACCCTTGGGTGTGATACGATAGAGGGATTCTTTCTTGAATCCTAGGCATAGTGTGAATCTGGCAAGAACGAGATCACAAGGTTTGTCATCATCGCCAAACCATAACAATGTAAGTTTTGGATTTATTATTTAATTAGTTATTGAATATCTAGTTGCATTAGAATTGTAAACCTAACGGTCCAAATAGTTTTAATCGGGTCAATGTTCTACCAAGTTGTTTTTGATTTCCGCCTTAAACAAATTGTGGCTAGATGCATAGAAAACCCAACAAATTTGTCGAAAATATAGTGTCGTAAATTGGCAAGTTCAAATGTTAAAATTGAGTTCTGGAATCTGGAAAATTCTGTCGAGCAATCTGCCACGTGGATCAATTGCAGTTACATATCGTTAGGTAGTTGTAGATCGGTTTATATATTGGATTGCTTATGACAGGATTGTTGATACAGATGGTAAAAATAGGAACAAGAATCTGATTATATCGTTTGATATGATTAGCGATGAATTTGAAGTTTTAGACCTCCCAGATCAGCAGTACGGAAGATTATGTATATCTAAAATGTAACACTAGCAGTGGTGGAGGACGGTTGTTTTAGCGCTGGCGGAGGGTGGCTTTACCAGCGGTGGAGGGTGGCTGTGACCGTGAGGAATGGTTGTGGCGGTGAAAAGGTGGCCATAGAGGCGATGGAGGGTAGCAGTGTGGTTTGACGGGGGAGCCAAAGAAAAAATGGAGTGAGGAAAAGGAGAGTTTAAAATGTTGTAAGTTTTTGTTAAACGTTAAATGTGTGGCTCACATCAATCCTCAAAACATCCGTACTATATTATCTTTAATTTTTTATCTTTTGGTAGCCTTAGAAATTTTAATGGTATGTTTAGATCGACCCTTGTTTAATACATTATCC
Source organism: Calendula officinalis (assembly GCA_963853835.1). Lineage (NCBI taxonomy): Eukaryota > Viridiplantae > Streptophyta > Magnoliopsida > Asterales > Asteraceae > Calendula > Calendula officinalis. The sequence continues at coordinate 33,582,536 of OY970824.1, forward strand.
ATGCAATTTGCTTCAAGGTCTATGCGTGGAATCACATATGCATCATTAAAAGCCGTTTCAACCAATTGGTCTAGATCAATTGGTCATCAAAGGTAGCCTTGAGGTTTTCCTTCAAGAGGTTTTGGGTTCAAGCCTTGTTGGAGGTAAAATTGGAGATTAAAAAGGTGGTGGGGTTTATTCCTCATATGTGGAGGGTTCGAGGGAAGACATACTGCCCCTTGTGGATGTCATTGTCTAGGCTCGAACCACTAACTTACTAACTTGCCGTTCAAAAAAAAAACCGTTTCATCCACCATCATAAGAATTATTCGTGTTTTAAAAAATATGTAACATAGCAAACTTCTATTTATGACCTTTGTGTTAACCTAATACTCTAACCAACTAAACTACTTAATTGTAATTGTCTTTTTTGAATTTATTAATCCTTAAAAAGTTAAAAAACACCACCAAACACTATCCGCAACCATCATCACCCATCATCCGCGACCACATCACTACCGCAACCACCATGCACCACTTACATGCCGCAAAATAAAGTAACAATGTACTTGCCGCCGCATTGCGCGGGTAACAGCTAGTTTGAGTAATAACGGCAATAAAAATCTAAGTAATAACGATAATAAAGATTAAGTGTGTAATTTAAACCAGTTTCCAGATAATGATGTTCTAGGAGTGTTGGGTATCGTGACTCAAGGCAAATGTCCACCTCAGCACCACATAAGCATTTCACATTCACATTTAAAACCTTAAATACCCTCTGTATCATAATCAACCCAAAATACCCTTTTGAGACACATTAAATTACATCATACTTACAAAAGACCCTTAAAAAATATTCCTTCTCTCTTATCTCCTCCGTGAGTCTACCCACGAAGAACCTCACTCACACCCAGTGTTGTAAAACTCGGTCTACTCGGTCGAGTACTCGCCGGGTAACCGCTACTCGGTGGTGTGCCGAGTCGGGTAGGTTTCGGTTTTGAAAATTCATCGTTATTGGTTATCGGTTCTATCGGTTCGGTTCGGTTTTCGGAAAATGATGAACATTTGGCCTAAAATAACCGAACCGAAACCGAACCGAACCGAATCGAAACCGATAACATGTTATCGGTTCGGTTTCGGTTTTGAAAATTCGTCGTTATCGGTTATCGGTTTAGTTCGGTTTTGGCCCGATAATCACCCCTAGTTAAAACTCAGTCATTTTCTCCAAAAAATGTTATTTTATAAAAAAACTAGGGAAATTATATGTATAATATATATTTTTATAAAAATTTACACATAAAAATACCAATCCGAGTACTCGACGAGTACACACCGAGTAAACGATGTCGTAGAACGGACGGGTAGCGAGTAGCGAGTTCTGCAACTCTGCTCACTTATGGTGTGGTGGCTTCACCAAATGGTGCTGCCACGGAGGATCACACACCTCCCTCACCGTGAGTGTACGGTGTACCTGCTGCCGAAACAGTGGAGATTTACTAATATACCCATTTTGCCTTTCAAACTCAATCGGAGTGCTGCAGAGAAATCAACCAAAATCGGAGAAAAACCCTACAAATTCATATCCCCTAAAATTAAAATTAAAATCAAATGTCAGACCACATCCCTTTGGAGATTCAATTACGCCTCTCCCAACAGTGGCGCGTCACTAAACCCGTCAGTCGCGCCACATCATCACATCCTTACCGACACGCTACTGACACGGTCGTGCCAACCATAACACATCACTAACACATCACTAACCCTTAAAATATTACATTTAACCCCCTCCACACACACACAAAAGCTACTGACGCCCCAGCCCTCACGTCCTCACGGCGACGCGTTTCTACCGACGCGGCTACCGACGCCGCGGTGCCAAAGGCGTCGTTGCACGACGTGCCCTCGACGGGCTAGTGACGCCACCGTTGGCCTATGTCTTAGAGATTCTAAAAAAGCTTCCTGTGACGTCGTTAATACAATTCAGATCTGAGATTCTAAAAACGCTTCCTGTGACGTCGTTAATACAATTCAGATCTGTTTCAAAGCAATGGAAGTCTTTGATCGAGAGCTCGATTTTCATCTCCAGATATGGCGCCCACCACACTCACCCACACCGTCTACTTCTAAGGTATATAGATAATATTGGAAAAAATGAGGAAAAATATACTTCTTTTGTCGATGATGATGACAGATCATTCACCCAACAAGAGTTTGCTCCCTCGATTCCCGTGCTCGCTAAACCACTTAGGGATTCAACAGTAGTCGGTAGCTCCCATGGCTTATTGTGCTTGTACGGTTATAATCGAGGTCCAACTAACGTTACAACAGATATGGCTGTCCTCTGGAATCCCTCAATCAGAAAATCAGTTGGTATTATCGTCCCTGGTGAGTCATGTTATCGAACCGACGATATTGCTGTAGGTTTTGGGGTTTGTCCTGCCACTAGTGACCCTACAACTGTCAAGATTTCATATGGTGATAATGATACCATAAATTGGCAAGTTCAAATTTTCACATTGAGTTCTGGAATTTGGAAAATTCTATCGAGCAATCTGCCTCGTGGATCAATTGCAGTTACATGGCATCAGGTAGTTATAGATAGGTTTATATATTGGATTGCTTATGATAGGATTGTCGATTTGGAGGATGGTGGAGTTAGGAAAAAGAATCTGATTATTTCGTTTGATATGATTAGCGATGAATTTAAAGTGCCAGATTGTTTATCACATCAGCAGTACTCAAAATTTCATATATCTAAGCTGAATGGGTCTCTTGTGCTTGTGAACAACTATAGTTCAAGTTTTACAAATAATAATTTTGATGTATGGATGATGGTTGATGATGTTACAAAATTGTTTGAAAAGAAATTCACTTTGTTTACACTGTTTCGACCATTAATGTTGGTATTAGGGTTTAGGAAGAATGGTGACGCTTTATTCGAAACAGAAGTTCATTCTCCCGAATTTTTAGCTGAAGTTCAGTTGTATGAATCCTGCTCTCAACACTTAACTCAAGTTGGGGTTTATGGTGATATGGATTCATTCTATGTGAGCTCCTACATGGAATCACTACTTCTGCTTGATCACTTGGATTCTTTTATATTTTCATCACATTTTTAGGTGCTATTTGGTAAGTTTCTTAATGGATTAAGAGGACAACCTCTTAATCGGGCAGATCCAGAACGTTTGGTAAAACCTCTTAATCAGCATCTGAATAAAAAACTGAACATGTTCTTCCTCTTAATCGGACAGATGTGAGGGAAACTTTGCATCATTCAGATATTAATCATGCAGCGGTACCTTAATGCATCATGTTTAAGTACCAAAATTCAACATTAGTACAATTAAGCACAAAATAGCATAAATAGTTAGTAATTTATTATCAGTTTTGTTCTTATTGATGAAAGCTTTGTAACAATGTATCAAGTAGCCAAAATATGATTCTTGTACTTCAATAGCAAAAAACTATTCTTCATAGAAATTAGAGTTAATTACAAGAATGGTCCATGTGTTTAGGCCAAATTGCAGGTTTAGTCACCATACTTTAATAAGTGTAGACACGGTACCCGACGTTTGCAGTTTTGGCATGCTTTGGTCCCCCGCCTAACGTTGTTAGCCTTTATCCGTTAGTTGAGGCATGTGTCCCTCACATGAAGGCATTTTGGTACTTCCAGTCTAAAATATAATTATATATATATATTTCAGCGCTGAGGATCCGGCGGAGGAGAACGTCAGCAAAGACCATGATTCTATGCATAAACGCCATGTTTTAAAACAATACCTAGCTGCTTTATCAAAAGTATACAAGTAATAACGATGATAAAGATCTAATGTTATATTCTCGAGTTTTAATTTAAAGAGAATAAACTATAAGAGAGTCAGAAAGATCTATCATTTTTATCACATTTTAAAGTTTTTTTTAAAAGAAGATTTCGCTCATAAGGTCTAAGATTTGTATAGAAGTGAAGTTAAAATCAATGAAAAAAATTGCATTAACTAAATTATCTTTAACATTTCCTAATTACTATAAATAACATTTACCAAGGATAGAATAGTAGATGAATAGTGTTTAGTTTTTTTTTTTTTTGTTTTTTTTTTTTATTTTTATTTTTATTTTTGTTTTTGTTTTTTGTTTTTTGTTTTTTGTTTTTTGTTGGTGTCTTTTTGATACCTTTTTATAATGTTTGAATAATATATTTTTTATACAATAATAGTAGTTTTTTTATAATGCGTTTTAAATAGTCCTTTTTTATAGTGTTTGAATAATGTTTTTAATACAATAATAGTAGTTTTATAGTGTCTTTACTTGATTTATTTTATTATTTGATATTATTTTATATAATTGTTGTGTTTAAATTAAGTAAATTTGCAATTAATACGATATTTTTACACGCCTGAAATCTATTATCGCATTCTCAATCTTCAAAAAAATCTCAATTAAACTAACTCCTATATACTCCCTTCGTCCCATAAAAAACTTCTCATTTCACTCTAAATTTTTGTCCCATAAAAAACTTACTATTTCCCATATTTGGTGGGCTCCACAAAATAAAAAACTATTATTACTAAGGATCCCACCAATAATATCCAATAAATATCTTTCTCTCTCCAACCCAACCTTATATTGTAATCAAAAGTATTATCAATAATCCACCACTAACTATTACCTAAAAACTTGTGTAAAGCCAAATGAGAAGTTTTTTGTGGGACGGAGGGAGTATATATTTCATTTAAAAACTCGAGAACTCAGTGTGGTAGAATGCTGGGCTATGGTCAACGAGGACAGGCTTATTTGGGCTAACAAAAACTAAATAGTATATGGGCCGCCCGAACAGCGTAAACATGTCTCTACTTGATCTGCCTTCCAAATTCAATTTCGGAGTGCAGGAAAACTGCATGAGGAATAACCAAGAGCGGAGAAAAACCCTAGAAATTCATATCCCCTAAAATCAAGATCAAAATGTCAGACCACATCCCTTTGGAGATTCAACTAGAGATTCTGAAAAGGCTTCCTGTGAAGTCGATAATTCAATTCAGATCTGTTTCAAAACAATGGAAGTCTTTGATCGAGAGCTCCAACTTCATTTCCGGTTATGTTCTACTTTTAAGGTATATAGATATTGGTGAAAAAAATGAGGAAATATATACTTCTTTTATCGATGATGACGACAGATTATTCACCCAACAAGAGTTCGCTCCATCGATTCCTGTGCTCGCTAAACTACTTTACGGTAAAACACTAGTCGGTAACTCTCATGGATTATTACGGTTGTTCTCGAGATCCAATTAACTCTAAAACTGATATTATTGTTCTCTGGAATCCATCTATTAGAAAATCAGTTGGTATTATCGTTCCTGGTGAGTCAATTTGTCGAAAAGAAAGTGTCGTTGTAGGATTTGGGGCCACTAGCGACCCTACAATTGTCCAAATTTCATATGCTAACAGAGTAAATTGGCAAGTTCAGATTGTCAAATTGAGTTCTGGAATCTGGAAAATTCCGGCGAGCAATCTGCCTCGTGGATCAATTGCAGTTACATATCGTCAGGTAGCTGTAGATAGGTTTATATATTGGATTGCTTATGACCGGATTGTTGATACAGATGGTAAAGATATGAAAAAGAATCTGATTATATCGTTTGATATGATTAGCGACGAATTTGAAGTGGTAGACCTGCCAGATAGTTTATCAAATCAGCAGTACGGAAGATTATATATATCTAAGCTGAATGGGTCTGTTGTTGTGGTTGAGAACCAGTGGCAATCATTTGAAGAGTATAATTGTCATGTGTGGATGATGGTTGATGATTTTACAAAATTTTTTGAAAAGAAATTCAGTATTGGGCCAATGTTCGGGCCACGAAACCCGGTTTTAGGGTTTAGGAAGAACGGTGATGCTTTATTTGAAACAGATTATGATCCTGAAGAATTTTCAGCTTTAGTTGAGATGTATGATTCGAGCTCTCAAAAGCTGACTAGACTTGGGATTTATGGAATAACTGATTTGTTCTTTGTGAGCTCATACATGGAATCACTGCTCCTGCTTGATTACATGGATTCTTTTGTGTTTTCATCACAGTTTTAGAACACGGTCGTTTTATGTAATCAGTTGAAAAATCATGCATTTCTTAGACATATATTGGAACCCAATTCTCTTCTTTTAGTCTATATTATTTGCATATTTGTTCATGTAGATGATGAACTTCTCACAATTGTATTTGATGCATATTTTCTGATAAATAGAAAAAACAATGATACGTATATAATAATGTTTCATAATACAACACACGATTAAATTGATGGCTGTCACATTCACAATCTATTGTGTATTAAGTTTTATTGTTTACTAAATAAACTTAATCATTGGAAATATTTTGGACTAGAGGTCGAGTATGTATACAAACATTTTTTTGTTCACCTTGTGTTGATACTTTAAATTCGACTTTCAAGGACTTGGGAAAATGAATTCTATTTTCTAAATAATATGTATAAGAGAGGTAAGGAAATTGTTAGGTACTTCCTTAACCACACTCATGCATTATCAATCTTTCAAGAAAATGGAAACTTAGAGTTGCATAAAGTGGCGAAAACCTGATTTGCATCGCACCACATATTGTTAAAAAAGAATTTTAGATTGTAGGGAGGCTCTTGTCTCAACTATTGTCCTTAATTCTTGGAGGGAATGAGTTAAAAACGGGGATGTTGGGTCAAAAGTTTGTGAAACAATTAGAGATGATGAATTCTGGGAAGATGTTGGAAATGTTTGGCAATTACTAAACCTACGCAAATGATTAAGTTATGGTTTAAGTTTGTAGCTATATGTTTCTGCAACTAAATCGCTAGTTTTTTAAGTACGGTACACCTGATACGTTCATCTAGCGAGCTATATTTAAAGAGAATTCATTTGTATATCATACACCACACATTATAAGTTTTACAATTAACTATACGAGTATACAAAGTGCTAATTGTGATAGATGCATAAAAAGTCGTGTAAAAATCACCCCCTATTTTCAAAGTACAGTACACCTTACGATAAGAAATTGCAGTTGGATTAAATCGTGTGAAAGTTTCCGTAGATCAAATTTTGTGACAACTAACTCAATTCCTTGTGAAATTTTACTTGAATCATGAAAACCGCGTGTTTGTCAATCCTCACAAATTAACAACTCAAATAACATATATTATTACTATTTTAATTATGGATATTAGAGGTTAGGTATTATGAGAAAACATGGAGAACACATTTAGCCTAGACAAGTTGATGATATAAGTAGGTGAAGATAATGTACTTTTAACTCATAAAAATCTTAAAATACACAGTATTTTTTTTTAACAGTTCTTAAATATACCCAAATATTATCTATACCGGAACTTGAACCGATAATCTTACGTCATGGCAACACCAAACACCAATACTAGTGTGTGTTAATTTATAACACATCATATATTCATATTGCTAGCTTTCCTCATTAGAGTCGTCTAGTAAACCGCCTCAAAGTTAGTTTTTTCCTGTTATAACTAACTCAATTCCATTAAACCTTCACTCCTAAATCATGAAAACAATGTTTTATGATCTCTTCCAATTGTATTGGTATATTCAAGTAGTTCTCATAAATTGTTATTTTTCATAATTTCCAATGACTGGTTTATAGATAGTTTCCTTTACAATAGTGTTAATCTGAGAATCCCAAATTTATAACAAAAAAAAAAAAAAAACAATTAATTAAAAGCCACGTATATCAGAGTCAAATACTTAACTTTCACTGGATAGCCTGAACACGGATACCTCTCTGTTTACCCGTTTTGAACTACTATATATGGTCACTAACACTGTATGTTGATTGATAATATATAAGTTTGGTTTAAAGGAATTTAGTTGAAGATAAACGAAATAGTAAACAATCCATTATATAGAGTATATGACAATTGATTCACTTCTTTATATAATTATCATATAATAATTACAATTATATTTGTTTAGCACAACATTTTTTGCTTTTCTTACATATTTCAGCACATGTCTTAGAATCTTTGTCGCACATAAGTTGGTCATCACAACAACAATATTGATCATCGAGTGGAAGACAATATCCAACGCATGGTGGTTCTATTGGGGCTCCAACTATTTTTATGTCACTAATTTCATCTTTGCTACCTATAAATACGAAGTTGATGGTATTTGTTATGTTATACATTCAGAAAATATGTTATAAGTTCATAAAAAATGTTTAAACAAAGAGATTAATTATGAGAACTTACAGTCGTGACGAACCAGCAAAATGAGAAAGCTTAGACATAAGACGAGCATATGTAATTTAACGAGCTTGACCATTAGGACGGGTGCTCGGTTACTTTACTTGTTTTAGATAAAAACGTTTCGAGAGAATTTGGTGAAGTTATATAATGCAAACTTAGTTTTATATGCACATTAGGCTAGTTACGTGATTGCTTATTTTACTATATTTATAAATTATAATATGAAATATAAAATTTTGGAACTCTAATCAATGAATATTCTTTATTATTTTACTATCTATTATGTAATTATTACAAAAGGCAAAAGGTCATACTCTAGCAATATGTATGTGCTCTCGTTTCAAAATCGTCATTAACGTTTAAATAAAACACTAAATTGTGGGCATAATGTTTGCAATTCATTATTGATTTTGATAATACAGATATGAGTTGAAAAGTGAGTAGTGTGTTCTTTGTTCTTTAGTGTTTCATATATAAATCGGAATTTTGATTACCTGTATTCAACCCCGCCTACACATAACATACATATAATCAAGATTCTAATTTGGTCTAAGCCTCAAGGTTTGTATAAAAATTATAATTATATTAGCAGGGTACCCGAGTAATGCGGCAGCTAGCGGACACCCGTAATTATATTTTTTGGCGAGTTGCAAGAAATGATGGGTTATAAAAGTTACAAATAAGTGTTTATTTGGGTTCTATTTTATTTGAAATGAGTAAAATGAAATACTTACTAAACAAGAAATGGACCCAAGGTGTATTTGTAATGCATTAGACCTCCAAAATTTAATTTTCAGAAATAATTAAATTATTATTGAAATTATGTAATTTATATTTGAGACAATATTTGTTATTGAAGATTATAACTTTTTAACTAAATATGAGAGACTGAATCTATATAAGCATTATCTTTTATTAAGAAGCAGAATGAATAATTCGTTTAATTTAATAGCTAGAGGTAAAAAAAGATCTTTTTTACATAGAAGAGGAACAAACGAACCACAATGCAATAAGCTGACAACAGAAAACCAACAATGTATTAAACGAGCAAGATTTAGTCCGCGCGTTGCAGCGAAAAATTAAATCATTTTTCTTAAGCGGAAATTAAGATTTGCTTTATATTGGATTTAATCTTTTTATTTATGAACAAACATTTCTAGGATGATATCTTATATAAATAAAGAAAAATTATAATATTACTATTGGTATTTTCTTGACGTTTCAAACAAATATAATTTGGAATGTGTAAAACAATCTGGTTATATATCGTAAAATATCATATACGTAATATCACCCGTTAATACTTATTGAGGTAGCATCTCCTTATTTGAAGATGTAATTTGGCCTCATCCACAAAAATGAAACTCCTTTTTTGAAGATGTAATTTGGCATGATCCACAAAAATCAAACGGAACGGAATTATTTAGAAACACCGTTTTATATCATAATGAACAGTCCTTTGTGTACCACTAATGTATTATATAGTAATGTTTAATGAGGTGAAGTATGAGGAATACAAAACCCACAACTACCAACACTATAATACAATCTCATCATCATGTACCTGTTAATGCAGCAACAACAAACAAACTCTCTTTATTTTACATGTTTTAAGATAGTAGACATTTATAGGAAATTTTGAGTTTATTAGTTTGGGTTAACACTTACTATTAGGCACACATTACAAAAACTTATACAAAACTGTATATCCTAATGAACAGTACTTTGTGTACCACTAATGTATTATATAGTAATAGTAATGTTTAATGAGGTGAAGTATGAGGAATACAAAACCCACAACTACCAACACTATAATACAATCTCATCATCATGTACCTGTAAATTAATCCACCAACAACAAACAAACTCTCTTTATTTTACATGTTTTAAGATAGTAGACATTTAGAGGAAATTTTGAGTTTATTAGTTTGGGTTAACACTTACTATTAGGCACACATTACAAAAACTCATACATTACTGTTGGATCCCAACAACACTAATGTGTTGCGTTATGGCTAAGTAAAGACAAGAAAATAAATAACACACAATCTTTTTCAATGATTAAGAGTTTATTCAAACAACTTAATGCAGTACAAAGTTTGCGGAAATATAGAGTACAAACTCACTAAAACTTTATACTTGAAATGACACTTTCGTTTGCTCAAACTAAGATCATATGCAAGGAGAGTTATCAGCTGATACAGAAGACTGTATTTATTGCTTGAGTATTAACTATAAAGAACTTAATATCAAATAATAACTAACTCTCAGAGAATGTTCTTGTGCTATGAATGCTAAAAAGTGTGTTTAAATGCAAGCATTTACGTCTCTATTTATAGCCCAAGAACCATGTTTCTTTGTCCACAAGTTAATCCACGTGTAAACATATTATTCGTTGATGTAGACTTGTCCACAGAAACATTAAATGCATTTGCATAGGTTAGAGTCCCGATTGTACCTTTTGTCATCTACTTTTACCACCTTTTCTGACGCACGGTGAAAAGGTGTACTACTATAGTACAAAGGAAGTTGACTTTCCCTTTTTATGTTTGGGGGGACAAACGATGAAGTTCTGAAAAGTATCTTCTATTCTAAAATAGAAGATCTTCATCATTTTCTTCTATTTTGAGCGGGAAAGGAAAGTGTTCAAAGTGTCAAGAACATTTTCCACTAAGTCTTCATCTGCATCATGTACCATCAGTTGATTCCACCTTCAGCTGAATGGTCTTCTTCGGGTTTCTGTCCTTCAGCCATAAACTCGAATGATCACACTTGTATAGCTGTTGATCCAGACTTGATTCCTTGAGCTAAGTATGTACTCAGCTGAAGGATTATGAATATACTTGTTCTTCAGCTGAGACATGTACGTCAGCTGAGTTATTCTTCTTGGATATTTGATCATCAAATCTTATTTACTTAGTCTGGGGACTAACAATCTCCCCCTATTTGATGCAATCAAAAAGCTGTATAAGTATGAACCTGTAATGATTCAGCTGCTGAATGGAATTTCATCAGCTGAATGCTTATGTGCGTTTAACCCATACAACGCTTTATTCAATTTAAACACGTAGTCTAAATACTTAGGAATTTCAAACCTGATGGTTTCTTCACATACACCTCCTCTTGCAGTTTTTCATTCAAGAAAGCACTTTTCACATCCATCTGAAAAACTGTGAAGTTTTTGTAAGCAGCAAAGGCTAGAAAATTCTTATAGCCTCGAGCCTTGGTACTGGAGCAAATGGTTCATCGAAATCGATCCCTTCCTCCTGATGGTATCCTTGTGCAACACTTTCATATTCTTGTAACTGATCTCTATAACACTATAAATAGAGATCACTTGGCATTGGAATACTCACAAATTTACTTTACACTTTCATATTCTTGTAATTGATCAGTGGATTTGTTTTTCCGCAACAAGCCACACTTAGTGGAATATTACATTTGAATAAATCTTGTGTTCAATGTACATTATTTTTCTTAAGTATATTAATTCTATCTAACTAACTAACAAACCAGGGTTGTTGTGACCTAACAACTGGTACCAGAGCATGCTAAATTAATTCTTATTTAGTCGATCTATTACCCTGGAAGCCATTCCTTATAGCTACTGATGATGCTCCTGCTTCTACAAGAACTATTCCAAAACTGAAGCACACTTGGACTGATACTGATCGTCTTCTATTCAGTCTTTATTCAAGAGCCAAAGGTGTTATTGGTAATGCAGTTACCAAAGAAATATTGACTGCAATTATGCAGTTACCAACTGCCAAAGCTATCTGGGATAGTTTGACCATCACCTATGAAGGCACAACAAAGGTGAAGTTGCAAAGAAAAAGCAACATGAGAAGAAAGTATGAAAATTTCTTCTCAAATCCAAATGAAGACATCACCTCTCTGTATAACAGGTTCAATACACTTATTCATGATCTTATCAGTGTTGGAATTGTCAAGGAAGAGGGAGAACTCTGTCAATTCATTGATATGACAAATTCTAGACAATCTTCCTCGACAATTCATTGATATGAAAAATTCTGTCAATGTAGCTAACAACATTGAGATATATACTCTACAAACCTTGTATAGCTTAATGTTAAATCATGAAGAGAACAATGCTGCTAGACTGATCAACTGGAAGAAGACTGACAAGACTTCCACTGGCATGGCCTTGATTGTCACTGATCCAGATGAGCCAGAGGTTGATCTTGAAGATGTTGAGGCAGAAGAGCTGGACACTCAAATGGCTCTTATGTCCATGAAGCTGGATCAGTTGAAGAAAGAAGAGGCTTGGTGGTAGCTCTTCCATTACTGACCCCAGATCTAGTCTGTGCTACAGGTGTGGAAAGCCTGGTCACATTGCTGCCAACTGTCACTCAAAGTCTTCTGAAACTGATCAGAATGACAAGTTTGCATACCGAGCCAAACGGTATAGAGATAAATATGTGAAGTTGAAGAACTGGAGCAAGGGCAAGGGTGCAGCAGGGATTGGAGAACCTTGTTAGGCACTGTACTCAGAAGCTTGGATGGATAAAGAGCTCAGTGATGATGAGGAAGAGGTTGAGAACAAAGCCTTTATGGCTTTTACTGAAGAGCACGTTTGAGAGAGATCTCAAAGAGGCTGAGAGGATGAGTGTCCATAGTGATTGGGATTCCACTCAGTTGTACAAGGTGAGTGCCTTTCAAACATACTCTTCTAATGAAAAAGAAAAAAAAAAATTGAGTACATGATTGTTGATCTTAAAACTTTGGTACAGAGAGAAAAAGCTTTAAAATTAACAATTTTACAACTTGAAAAAGTAAATAATGAATACTTAGATAAATTAGCAAAATTAAAAAATTTAGAATTAGATTTCTTTAATTTACAGGAAATGAACCAAAGATTAGCTGATAACGCTCACTTGCGTAAACTTGAAAAAGAAAAATTTGAAAAACAGTTTAAATCTTGGGGAAATGCTTCTATAAAACTTAATAAATGTTTAAACCAACAATTTCCTGACAATGTGAGGGCTGCACTTGGTGTTGATCCTCGGTTTAAAAATAGAAATAATTTTGCTGATTTATTTGAAGAATTTTCAAACATGAATCCAATTCAATTTGTTAAATATAAAACCTTTTGTGAAGTTGGGTGTCAAACAGAATCAGATGAAGAGGATAAAATTGTTTTAGACCAATCTCAACCTATTGGTCCCTCTATCTGTTCTAAATGCTATACTGAACTTCAGGAGCTCAGTATTGAATTTCCTGAAAATGAGAAATCGAATACTGAACCCTCTGAGCCTCAGTATGACACATCCGTTGTTCCACCTTTTCATTTGTTATTTAATACTACTACTTTTGAAAAATATCCTACAAATGAAACAACTTCTGAACCAAAAATAATATCTGATACTGAAGTTGTAGGAACATCACATTCATGTACTGAAGAATCCAAAGAACCTGTTAAAGTTGTTCTTTTAGAAAATGATAAACAAAAAATAACTTCAACGGGATCTTCAAGTGGTAAAGACAAGAAGTCTAATCAAAATAAGACATCTTTACCAAATAAAAAGAAAAAACACGACTCATCTCCTAAAAAGACTGTTATAAAAATTGTAAAACCTCTTATTAAAAATAATAAAAATAATCTTTTAAAATCTATTGGTGATCAAATTAAGTGTTCGAGTCAAAAATTTGCAAAACAAACCCATACTGATCAACCAAAAGAAAAACAGTTTTCTAAAATTCCTTATGAAAACATGTTAAGAAATAGGCCTAGAAAATGTTACAGATGTCATCATACTGGCCACAAAGGAGATGAGTGTTAGACTAATCTCTAAAATCCTAGGTACTCAGTACCAAAGAAAAGAAGTGAAAACAAGTCAGTACCACCAAAGGAAACCTCTAAGTCCTCCCCTGACGTGATACTAACTCATTCAACTAAAGAGATTAAATCTAAAATGTTAACCCTACCAAAGGTCCCATTCAAAAATGGGTTCCTAAAAAGAACAATGTGCAGGGTGATAGAAAATGGTACCTTGATAGTGGTTGCTCAAGACACATGGCTGGCAGTATGGAGTACCTTCAAAATTACACTCCAGAGAAGGGTCCTTCTTTCAGGTTTGGGGATGACTCCATTAGGAAAACAAGGGGGTATGGAGAGATTAAAGCTGGAAACATAACCTTCAAAAAGGTTGCTTATGTGGAGGGTCTTAAACACAATCTGCTCAATATCAGCCAGATGTGTGATGATGACAAAGAAGCAAGATTCAGAAAGATTGCTGGAAGCATCTATAATGAGAAGGGACAATCTGTTCTTATTGCTAGAAGAGAGAAAGATGTCTATGTTGTCAATCTTTCTGAAATTGACCCCATCATAAGAGTATGCCTGCTTTCTAAAGTCAATCTAGGACTGAACTGGATGTGGCACAAGAAACTCTCTCACATCAACTTCAGAAACATCAATGAACTCAGTATAAAGAAGTTGGTATGAGGGTTGCCCACAATTACTTATTCCAAAGATAAGTTGTGTACATCATGTGAAATGGGCAAGCAGAAGAAGAGTTCATTCAAGTCAAAAGTCAACCATTCAATAAATGAACCTCTTACTATGATACATATGGATCTTTTGGCCCCATCAGTACACCATCTCTGGGCAAAAAGATCTATACACTGGTCTTAATTGATGAATACTCAAGGTATACTTGGGTCATTTTCTTAAAGGCTAAATCAGATGCTACCACATAAATCATTGCCTTCATCAAAAGAGGAGAGCTTCAGAAGGGTATCATGGTCAAACAACTAAGAAGTAACCATGGTACGGAATTCAAGAACTCAATATTGGCAAATTTCTGTGAAGATAAAGGAATTGTACAAAATTTCTCTGCAGCCTACACACCGCAACAAAATGGTATTGTAGAAAGGAAGAATATAACACTGACTGGCACTGAGCTTCTGGGTTGAAGCTGTAAACTGTGCAAACTTTACCCAGAACCGAGCCGCTGTTGTCCAGAGACACCACAAGACTCCTTATGAGTTATATAATGGCAAAATTCCTAATGTGTAATACTTTCACATCTTTGGGCGTAAATGCTTTGTACTCAGTACTAAGAAAAATCTCAACAAATTTGCTCCCAAAGCAAATGAAGGCATTTTTATGGGCTATTCACCACACTCCAAGGCCTTCAGGGTGTATGTTATTTCAACAAAGGTTATTGAAGAATCCATCCATGTTACTTTTGATGAAAATCCGGATGAGCATTCTACTTCAGCAAAGGAGGACATAAGTGGTATTGAAACCTTATGTTTCCAGAAAACTCCAATGCTGAACAGCCCAAGAGTTACCCATATCAGGCTTCACATGATATGAGTGATGATGATCAGGATTTAACTCAGTATGGTAAAACTGCAACAAATACTGAGGTTCCCAACTCTGAGGATTTCAACACTGAGTTCTCAAATCTTGATCTAAATAACTCCACATTTGAAGAGGGTGAAACATCGAATCCACTACAAGAAACAACTATCAATCTGCAAGATGAAGAAAACCAGCACCCTATACTGTCTAATATTGATCAAAACTCAAATCAGTATCAGACTAACAACTCATCAGTTCAACAAGAGGTTGTTGACTTTGCTTCAAATGATTCCTTAGGAAATAATCTAAGGGAGCACAAAGACCATCCTCATTCTAATATTATTGGTCCTCTTGATCAAGGTGTCCAAACAAGGAGAGAATTAGCCTTTGAACCCCAAGCAACTGCTTACTTTTGTTTCTTCTCAAGCTTTCTATCTACCATGGAACCCAAGAAAACTGGTGAAGCTTTATTAGATGAAGACTGGGTAGAAGCTATGCAAGAAGAGCTTACAGAGTTTGAAAGAAATGAAGTTTGGAACTTAGTACCACCCCCAACTAGCAAAACTACTATTGGTACTAAGTGGGTGTTTAGAAACAAGATGGACAAAGATGGAGTTGTTATCAGAAACAAAGCAAGACTGGTTGCTCAGGGTTACAGGAAAGAGGAAGGAATTGACTATGATGAAACATTTGCACCAATTGCAAGAATTGAAGCAATTAGGCTGTATCTTGCATATGCAGCTTTCAAGAACTTCAAGGTCTATCAAATGGATGTCAAGAGTGCCTTTTTCTCAATGGAAAACTGCAAGAGGAAGTTTATGTTGAACAACCCCCAGGTTTTGTTGATCCTAAATTTCAAAATTATGTTTTCAAGCTTGATAAAGCTTTGTATGGGCTCAAACAAGCTCCCAGAGCCTGGTATGATACCCTGTCTGAGAGCTTAATTGAAAATAAATTAACAACATGTAAAATTGATAAAACATTATTTACAAAAAGAAAAGGTTTGACATTTTTCTCATTCAGATATATGTGGATGGCATTATTTTTGGCTCCACTGAAAAATCAATGTGTGATTGGTTTGCCAAGATAATGTCAGCTCAGTATCAGATGAGTATGATGAGAGAACTTACTTATTTTCTTGGTTTACAAGTTGATCAAAAGCCTGAAGACACTTTTATAAACCAAAGTAAGTATGTGCATGACATGCTGAAGAAATGTAAATTTGAAAACTTATCTTCCATGCACACTTCTATGAGTATTCAGGATAAGATAAGTAAGGATGAAACTAGTAAATCAGTATGTCAATCCACATACCGAGGTATGATTGGTTCCTTACTTTACTTAACAGCTAGCAGGCCTGATATCATGTTTGAAACATGTTTGTGTGCTCGGTATCAGGCTGATCCAAAAGAATCTCATATGAAAGCTGTTAAGAGAATCTTTAGATATCTTTTAGGTACTCCTAACATGTAGCTTTGGTATCCCAAAGACTCAGACTTTGACCTTGAAGGGTATACAGATGCAGATTATGCAGGTTGCAGGTTGGACAGAAAAAGCACAAGTGGATGATGTCAATTCCTTGGTGGAAGATTGGTTGGATGGTCATCCAAGAAGCAACACTCAGTAGCAACTTCCACTGCAGAAGGTGAATATTTTGCTGCAGGAAGTTGTTGTGCTCAACTCTTATGGATGCAGTACCAACTCATGGACTATGAGTTTGATTTTCAGAAGACACCCATTCATTGTGATAACAAGAGTGCTATTGCTATCACTGAAAAACCCAGTCCATCATTCAAGAACCAAGCACATCGATATCAGACACCACTTTATCCGAGATAATGTGGAAAAGGGTAAGGTTAAGGTAGATTATGTTCCTATAGAGGACCAATTAGCTGATGTGTTTACTAAACCTCTTCCAAAAGAAAGGTTTACGTATCTACTAGGCCAATTAGGTATGTTGAATCCTTAATTTTCCTTAAAGTTTTCCTTATACTGTCTGTTCAGTATTGGTTCAATACTGACCAGCACAGTATAGCTCATCTGATTTATCAAATTTAAATAAAATTCATTTTTTATTAATTTATAAGTTAAAATAAATGTTTTTATAAATTTTAATTTTTTTTTAATTTAATTTTTTTTAACACTTATTCAGTATTGGAAGTCCTGGAGTGGTAAAACTGATTCTAAATCTCATACTCCCCAACGGTAACCTTCCATAATAGAAAAGTTACCGTTGGAACAGGATAAAGCTGTCATTTCGGCGTTTTTACTTCCCAATACTGCATTGATTGCAATTTAAAGTATAAATAACTATTTTTTAATTTAAATTCATTTTAACAGTTATTTACTTTAAACTTCTCTCAATATTCTCTGCGATTGACGATTCTACTCTATTTTGCAAGCACAATTTCTCTCGATTCGTAATCACAGATCATGGAAAATTTCACATTCGTTGCACCGAATGCTGCACCAGCAAAGGATTTTCAAAGAGATGAACTTCCAAAGTTTTCGAGGAACAATATCACTGCCAATTTTGATATTCCTCAAGGTTGGGTATGTCCTCAATTCAGACAAATTATTACATATCTGAGGCATAGCCCAATCTCACATGCTCTTCAAGCTTCTCCAAGAGCAATATATCCTCCAATGCTATGTGAATTTTGATAGACTGCAGATTTGGCTTCACCAGACATGATTGCAGGGTGGGTAATTTGAGATCAACGGAGGGTGTTTATTTCAACAACAATCATAAGAGAAACACTTCGATTGCCTGCACACGCTCAGTATGATGAGTTCGTTGATCGTGATACTGCTTGATCAGTCTTAGCTCTCCTAGGAAGACAAAACACAAAGGGAACTGATATTGGCGTATTTATACATATTTAAATCCGCCAATATTATATAATTTAGGCTTGTTTGGTAAGGAAAATACTTTACATATGTCTATTTATTATGTTTTCGTAAATTGCAGGTCATAATTCCAATATAGACAAGAAACGAGCTAAATATGTAACAAATGAACAAGTCCTGAATTCTACTGAACTTCGAGCCGTACACGGAAACCAGATGACGCACGACTATTTGACATCGGAAGATTAATTATATTGGACGGTTTATTTATATTATAAAAGGAAGCCACGTTAATTAAATTTGAGAGTACATATATTTAAATTAAAGGCATACGCTATTGTTAAAAGGTTGGCAATTTGGCATATTTCTTTGAAGAGTTCACATATTGGAGATACCACATGACAATTAAATCCAGCCCATGATCACTTTGAAGTACCACTGGCCCATTTGACAATTAAAAGAAGCAGGTCACAAAATCACAATAAAAGCCCACGAAAGTTATTAAAAATAGAGCGAGTTCACGTGGGGTTACGAACAGAACAGCGGCAAGGCTGGTGACGCACGAAGAAAAAGAAAAGAACCCTCACGACGAACGAAACAACAATTGGAAGGAGAAGATCTTACGCATCTTACATCAATAATTGTTTGGTTTAGTTCTTGTTTTTATATAATGTTTTTAAGTTTTTATCTTTATTTGATGTTTGATACATCTAGCATGTCTATGTGCTAGAACCTTTATTCACTATGATTGTATGAACTTGAGATTTAGGTTTCATTTCTTTTAGGATTGTCTTATTTATATTTGAATATTTATTGATTAATAACGAAGAACCTTTTAATTAAACTTATAATCTTCCCATATTTGATTAGTTTGTTATTGAATAGCTAGGTATTGACAACACTATAACTCTTTAGTAATTCCCTCTACTTTTCACCTCAGTGACGTAGTAGGCGACTCACTAGAAATAGGGTCCGAGACTAGATACCGATAACTTAGGCGAGACTAAAAGACTAACCATTTGAGAAGAATTTCCTAGGATTAGAAGGTGGCGGAAATCCGAGCCTTAGTTATAATTAGTAAACCGAAGTGTGACCATAATATAGTTCTTGAGAGAAGAAATTCCTAGGAACCATATTACGGACATTGTAGGGAGTTGAGAGAAATCTAGTTCCCTAACTTCTAGAATATTATACCAATAGGGTCTTAACCAACCAAACCTAGGTTTAGAGGGATTCAGTCATAGTGAATATTTTCTCCAATTAATTAGAGTTAACCAAATTTCGTTTGTTGAATTAAAGTTAATTAATTTTAGGGGTAAATGTCAGAAATTGTCCCTGTGGTCTTGCATTTTCTGCTTTTTTATCCCTAAACTTTTTTTTTTGGGACTTTTGTCCTCGTACTCTTTAAAATTCTGTTTTTATATCATTCCCTCCAATTTGGTTGTTAACTAACCGAATATGCTAAAAAAGTGAGGGCATTTTCGCCCTTTCCCATTTTCTTTTTTTATTTTCATTTTTTTATCTCCCTTCCTTCATCTCCTTCAATCTTCTCCTTCTCCACCCCATTTGATATGAGCCCTAATTGGAAAAACCCAAATCATCTTTTTTCACAAATACTTTTCTTTCTGTAGATCCAAAAAACAATTTCAATGATTTCATGTCAACAAACAACTTTAACAAATATTAAAGTTCATCTTTCACAAACACAATTTCAATGGTTCCATGTCAAATCCATCAGCTTCATCTTCTTCATGAGGTTCAAACCATAACCTTAAATCGACGTCTAACCAGTTCGGAGGCGGTGGATAAACAGTTCGGAGGTCGGAGACGGCGGATGTGGTTCTTCTTCCTCGATCAACTTTTGGGGTGTTCTCTCAAATTCTTCATCATCGTCATCACAGATCTGAAGCTCCTTGAACTTTCTTGAAATTACTCTACACCAAGTGGAGCCTTTTATCTTGAAAATATCATTTTGGTGATGGAGAAAAAATTAGGTATGAAGGTGATGCACCCAATTCGTCAACTCTTGCAGATTTTGGGTTGGAAACCCAGAAACCATTTAATCACTTCTTCACTGAGATATGGGTTTCTTGAAAAAAAACGTTAAATGAAAATCCATCTTGCCGAAGTAAGGAAATGAAAACCCAGCTCAACCGATCGTGAATTTGCTGCTGTGATTGGAATCCCCAAACATCTTCGAAAACATAAATGAAAATCCATCTTGCGTCTTCTTCACTTGGGAAATCGTTGCTGTGTGGTCATCTACACTTGTGCGAATGGTGTAGACAATATATTCCATACGTTGCAGGTTAAAATTGGGGAAGAAAAAATAGGGTTCATCAATTGGGGGATTAGGGTTCTTGTTTTATGATTATGAAGAAGAAAGGTGCAGAAATGACCAAAATACCCTCACATGTTTAGCATGTGGGGTTAATTAACAGCCAAATTTGGACGGAAGGACATAAAAACAGAATTTTAGAGAGTACGGGGACAAAAATCCCGAAAAAAAAGTTTAGGGACAAAAAAACAGAAAATGCAAGACCATAGGGACAATTTCTGACATTTACCCTAATTTTAGTTTAATTTAATTCTTTTAATTATTAGTTTTAAATAAATAAAAAACCCTCTTTTAATTATTAGTTTTAGATTAATTCACTTAGTTCTAGTTTCACGAGTCAGCTTAACTGTTCCCTGTGGAGACGAATACCCGAAAATACTTACCTTGACTATATTGCACACGATTAGGTCATACTTGCCTACGAGTGTGATAATCTAGAATATGAGTTTTTAGGACATTTAATTTATAACTAGATTTTGCACATCAGGAAAAATCAAGAGACATGAGTTTGGCCCTATGTTGGGAATTATGATATCAACCATAATTCAGTATATGACTCATAAAACAGGGGCCCTTAATCAAATCAATGACTTTGGGATGCAACTGGTACATGCTATGTACCACAATAGGCAATTTGATTATGCAAGGCTGATATTTAATGAGTTGGCTTCACTAGTTCAAGCTAGACTTCGAGCCCCAAATGTCCCTTTTTGCAGGTTTCTATCTCTTATCTTCCAACACTCTATGCCAGCAAACATGTATGATGCTTTTGATGGAGTTCGAGCAGATCTTCCTTCAATTCATGAAAAGATTTTCTTCAATCAACCAAGGGAGCTCAGTGCTACCATGTTAGCCATTGCTGAGGCTCATATGGTTGATAATGCTGATGAAGATGATGACGATAATGAAGATGAAGATGATACTGATGATGATGATAATGATGATGACAATGCTGGTGCTGATGTTGAAATGGTGGATGTGCAACCCCCACCAGTCCAAGAAATAGAAAACATTCCACAACATCATCCAGATCCTGATGTTCCTCATACTGCATCAGAATCTGATACTGACTCTCCTCATCAACCACTTATACTGAGAAGAAGACAAAGAGCATTGTCATCAGAAAAAAATTTTCACAACAATACTCCAACACTGACCCCATCAGTGGAAGTTCAGCATCAAATAGCTGCAGACGCCATCCTTCCAGAACCAGATAGAGAACCACATGCTCAACCAATGGAACCCCATGTTCCACTTGATGAAGAATTAGAATTTGAGCAACAAAATCTGGAAGGGGCTCAAGAAAGAGGACATCAAGGTCCAGAAGGTGCTGGTGGCTCAAATCAACACACAAATGATCCAGCACCGACCTCTGTTGAAGGAATAAAGGAATCCGACAAAATCTCAGGTATGAATTTCTAATAAACTCTAATCTTCTATATATATTTTTTTTTTCCAAACATAGAGACTAATTATTGGCCTGTACCAACTCAATACTGACCAATGTCTCAAACGAATTTTAAATATATATACTCTTATGACCAACATAGTCAGCCCACTGCTACTATGCAAAATTCATACACTGAGCACACAAATGATCATTGCCAGTTTACAGTTGTCTCATCATAGAAAGATACAATGGTGGTTGATGTCACACTGACACCCACTGGTGCTGCTTTTATCATGCCCAACTTATTTTAAGTTGGATCACATGAATTAAGAAATGATCACAAACCCTTAACCACACTATCCAAATATTTACTATGAGGTTTTAGCCATATTACTATTATCACTCTAACACCGAGTGATAAACATTGAAAACAAAAAGAAGCATTTCCCAGACTTCGATTCCCAAACCCAAACCTTTTTTAGAAAAATGACTTATCCTACACTGAGCTACTCCAAAAATCACACTCACTTTTACTGATCTTACGCATACTATGCACAAGTCCACAATATTTCATCATAAACCAGATGAAATACAGACTTCAAAAATTCTGTTTACATGATTTTAGAATTAAACGACACCACAATTCTATCTGATAAGCCAATCTATACTAACTAGTTACTATTTTTGTTTCTTTTTAGCACCATATGTGCAGGGTCCTCATGCTACAGTGGCAGAAGATGAACAAGTTACACTGCAAACAATCATGCAGCAAATCCTGGCTATGCAAAATACTCAGAATACAATACTGGCCAGGATGGAGACTATGAGCACTGAAATTGACACACTAAAAGCGTCAGTTTTACTGCTCCAACAACCTCCACTGAGTCCATCATCTCAACACAGTGGAGATAATGAAGATCAAGGTGGGGATGATGATACTGAGCCCATGCCATCACCCACACATGAAGATCAAGGGGGTGATACTGATGCTACTACTAAACCTCTGCCATCTCCAACTCAAGAAGATACTCAAGGAGATGCAGGTGGTGATAATGAACCTCTTCCCTCTCCATCAAATGATAACAATAAGGGGGAGAAGAGACAAAGAGAAGAAGAGGTTGATCAACCTGAGCCGTCTGCACAGGGGGAGAAAAGAAGAAAATTAAATGAAGATCAACCTCAACGAAAACAAACACCGCAAATTCCTCATACTGAACCACTCAGGTTTCAGTATGAAAAAAGAAGAACAAGAGGAAGGTCAGTCCTCGAACAACTCAAAGAACAAGATCAGTCTGAGCCATCTGCTCAGGGGGGAGACTGAGCCTGACCAACCTCAGCAGGTTTAAACTGAGCCATTTGCTCAGGATGAGAACAACCTGCAAATTGTTCTATACAGGCCTTTTGTGTGGCTAATTACTGATGATGAAGAAGAACCAAATCCAGTGCCAACTCAAAATTTCTTCAACTCTGCACTAGATATGGAAGATGAAGAAGAGCCCCTAGAAGAACCACAAGATCCTCAGGATTATCTGGTTACAAGAGTACCTAGAAGGCCTGTAACAAGAAGAATGACAAGAGTTGTAATGTCCTCTGATTCAAGTGAGGAACCTGCTCCAGCTCCTCTAATCACTAGACCTAGAAGATCAGTTCGTGATGATGAGCAGGTTCCAAGGAAGACGGCACAACAAAAAGAAGATAAGGCACAAAAATACTTCTACTTGCATGTTCTTCGCGTCAAAGAAGAACCAGAGACTGATCCTTATACTGAGTCTGGTATTCCTTCCACATCTCACAGAATAAGAAGGAAATGAGATGACCTTCGACAACAATACTGGAATTCAATTGCTCAAAGAACAAGGTACAGGGAGACAAGGATGGATATAATGATAAATAAAGAATTTCTCAGTGTGAGAGACATATAATGGCTGAACATTGATGTCAACAAGATCAAGGTGAAAATGATTGATGGATCTATTGTTGCAACCTGCACTAGGCCATTCAGTCCTCCCATGAAGATTTTTCTTCATGATATCCATAACATGGGCCTCCAAGACTGGATCGGGATCACAAGACTGAACAAGGAGATGCCCTCAAGATCTTCTAAAGCCCAAGTAATGATAGATGAAATCTGGGTTGTTGCTGCAGTATGCTTTGATAAAGGCATACTATTTACAGGGGAGTGCAGGGCACTCAGTGTAATGACTGAGGCATACAGAAACAACAGACCTGAATGTCTTAACACATTCGGATTCCCGAATAAATACCCTGTTCCACCTAACCTTGTTTTTTAGGACCTAAAGAGCACTATATATCCAACATCTGGATATATGTACACTGACTCAGATGACAATGAATGTTTCATAACAGAAGAAGATCTTCCAAAGGTAAAAAGTAGTCATCTGGTAGGGCTAAAGTGATTGATAACCAAGAAAGAAGATTCTTGGTTCAGAAAGAAGATGGTCATTGTTCTGCACAACAGAAGAGAAGAACTCAAGAAGAAAGATGAGTTCATTCACATGAATCAGGAAGTCTTCTATGAGCATGAATCCAACAACAGAGGATGAAGAAGAAGATTCCAGTTTTGTTTTATTTTGCTCTGCTCTTTCTCTTTTTAATATTGTCTTGTTATCATTAGATAGAGATAGATTGTTAAGGCAAAAAGGCTTACCCCTTGGGATCTCAAAGATAACAAGACAATTTAGACTAGCTTAGATTAGTATGTAATAGAAAATAGCTAAGTCTCGGTGCAATACTGAGTGGGAAGTATTGGCCACTTAGTATTGGAACTCAGTATTGAGATCCAATACTGAGTAGAAGGACAGAGTTAAAACATACCATGTTTAACAGACCAGATCAAATCCCTTTGATCTCGGTCACTTTCCTTTCTAAGCCCTTTTACTACTCCTTGCCACTTTTATAAGATATCTATATCATTATAAATAGAGATCACTTGGTATAGGAGTAATCACCAATTTACTTTACACGTTATATCCTTTGTAATTGATCAGTGGTCTTGTTATTCCGCAACAAGCCACGCTTAGTGGAATTATACATTTGACTATATTCTTGTGTTTATCACTTTAATATTTCTTAAGTACTCCCTCCGTCCCTAAATAAAGTTCCCATTTATCCTCAAAGTTTTGTCCCTAAATAAAGTTCTTATTTCTCAAACTTAAGGGCCCCACCTAATATAAAAATATTATTACCAATACTTTCACCACTAACTATCTCCTAAAACACTTTCTCTCTCCAATCAAATATTATATTTTAATCAAAAGTAATACCAAATACCCCACCACTAACTATCTCCTAAAAAGTTGTGCCCAAGAGAAATGGGAACTTTATTTAGGGACGGAGGGAGTATAATATTTCTATCAATTAACAAACAAACCAGGGTTGTTGTGACCTAACAGTCTTCCAATGTACTGTTCTTGAATTCAGTACCATTGTCTGATCTTAGCATCTTAACCCTTGACCCATTCAGAAATTCCATCTTTTTGATGATAAGATTATGTTTCAACCCCTTTACATAATCAACTCTTGTGATCTTTATAGTTCCATTGAGATGGAACCATAACCTTCAGTTGAGCCTCTACCATTATCACCAAAGATTACTGGAGGACCAGTACTCTCTTCGAACTCTTCTAGCAGGGACTTACAGCCAGTCATGTGTCTTGAGGAACCACTATCTAAGTACTATATATGTTTTCTTTGATCGCCCTGCACAGAAGTTAACATTATTAGTTCTTTTTAGGAACACAAATTTATGTCGGTCCTTGTGATTTCCTACTGGAACTCACTGGGGTCGGTTTTTCAATAGGATCACAAGCTGAAGTTGGTGTGGTCCTCAAGCTTGTACTGTCACACTCACTTGCCATGTGCCCGCGCTTACCACATTTATAACATTTTCTATTCTTTTGTTGTGGAGTGGAAGGCGAAGCAACTGAGTTGGGTTTAGAACCCAAAATCCCTTTCATGTTCTGGTTACCAGAGATAGCCAGAATCTGAACGAGAGACGTCAGCTCACGGACATTACCTTTCAGCTGTTTGACAGACCCAGCTGAAGAAGGACTTTGAGTATTTTTTTAAACACCCTTACCTTTTTTCTTTGCAGCTCGAGTACGAACTCCAGCTGACTCTCCCTTGAAAGGAGTAAGAACAGTTTTCTTAGCTGTTGTCTTGCTAGTCTTCCTTTGAGGTCTAGCAGAAGAGACAACAGGTGCTGAGCCTAAGATAAACTTACTTGGTTCAACAATTACTACAGTAGGTGTCCTAACCACAATGGCAGAGGAATCAGTTGATGATTCTTCACCAATAGGTTCAGAAGGATCTTGGTAGACTTAACAAAGCAACCAAACACCAACTCTTCAGCTGGCACAAAAGCATCAACTGACAAGTAGTACAGATCATCCGTACTGCTATCAGGTACAGCAACTACAGCGAGGAAATCTCCACCCAAAACAGCTTGTACCTGACTAGGGATCTGTGAGTCAACACATTCACTCACACGTTTGGATGAACGAGACCATGATTCACAAATTTTTTTAATTGCTTCTAGTTCTTTAACTTTTTCATTAAGATCATGTTGAAGAACTGAATTTATAAATTTTGTTTCAGTAAGTTCTTCTTTTAAAGTTTTATGATCAGTTAATCTTTCTTTTAGAAAAGCATTTTCTCGTAAACTGGCATTATGTTTATCCAACATTCACCTTTCAGCTGATCAATGAGGTGCAAGTCACAGACAATAGAATCAACAATTTCTTTGGCTTCTTTAGCCTCAACGGAGATTAAAGAGGTTACCTTTTTATGAACGATGTTGACCATTGATATGAACCAGCATCATCAGCTGTGATGTTTTCATCAGCAAGAGCCATCAAACACATGGTGGCCATGGGTTCATCATCTTCAGAGAAGCTGTCACCAGAGTCAGCACAATCGTGAGTCTTAGCTACAAGTCCCTTGTCAGGAATTTTGCCTTCAAGAGCCTTCTTTTCTTCAAGAATCTTTTTGCTGAAGGCTTGTAGTTTCTTGTATTTGTCTTCAATAGACTCACCAGTTGAAGAGGAAGAACTAGCTTTCTTTTGCTTGCAGTCGTTAGTATAGTGTCTCTTTTTGTTGCATTTGTAGCAAGTTATCTCTGAGAGGTCAGGTGTACTTCCAGAAGATTTGGAGGGTACAACTGACGAGATAGGCCTGCTACTTGAGCTTCTAGCTGAAGAGCCAGATTTGCCTTTAAAGAATTTTATGTTTTTAACAAGTAGGGCAAGCTCAGTTATTAGAGCTTCATTGTCTTCATCTTCATCGATCTCTTCGATGCTGACTTCAGGCATGGTGAACAGATCAACAACTGAAGCTTCAGCGACTTCATCTGAGGGAGGATATCCAATATTGCTCGGTTTGTCCATAGAGACTAGAGCAGCTGACGATCCTGAAGAACTAGCCTTTGAGTCCTTTGGAGGCTGAAACTTGTTGAGTATAGTCCTCTCATGGCTGAGAAGCATACCATAGAGAGAAGAAAGAGTATAATCTTTTAAAGTAGCTGATGTACTCATGCAAATTATAATGGTAGCCCATTTATAAGGAAGAGCTGCCATGAACTTACACATTTTTGACATATCGTCTTTTTCAACCCCATGAGATTTCAGCTCATTTAACAAAATGTTATAACGGTTAAACGTTTGAGCTACAGTCTCACTAGGATTGGCTTTAAACAGCTCATAGTCATGAATAAGCATGTTTTTGTTGTGTTCAGGCACAACTGATGTGCCTTCAAAAACTTCAGCCAACCTCTCCCACATTTCTTTGACTGAGTCACAAAATTGAATATTGTAATACAGTTCATCACCAACTGGTTGAAATAGCATGTCTTTGCCTTTATTTTCAAGATCGACAAGACGTCTATCAGCGTCTGACCACTGTGCTTCTGGCTTGACAACATAATGTTCTGCTACGTCAGCAGTGCCATGATTAAAGGTTTGAGGGATGTATTTACCTATAGTTATATTATCTTGAAGTTTTGGGTGATAGGTTATCATGTGGGACAACATACGTGATTTCCACATGGGTAGTTGGTTTGAGTGAGTTTGGGAGGTTTTCCAGATGATGGAAGATCAGATGTAGGTTCGGCCATAACAGATGCTTAAAGTTGATGGATAACAACTTTAACACTTGCTCTAATACCAGTTGTTGGATCCCAACAACACTAATGTGTTGCGTTATGGCTAAGTAAAGACAAGAAAGTAAATAACACACAATCTTTTTCAATGATTAAGAGTTTATTAAGACAACTTAATGCAGTACAAAGTTTGCGGAAATAGAGAGTACAGACTCACTAAAACTTTATACTTGAAATGACACTTTTGATTGCTCAAAATAAGATCCTATGCAAGGAGAGTTATCAGCTGATACAGACGGCTGTATTTATTGCTTGAGTATTAACTATTAAGAAGTTAATATCAAACAATAACTAACTCTCAGATAATGTTTTTGTGCTATGAATGCTAAAAAGTGTGTTTAAATGCAAGCATTTATGTCTCTATTTAACCATATTTTTTTGTCCACAAGTTAATCCACGTGTAAACATATTATTCGTTGATGTAGACTTGTCCACGGAAACATTAAGGGTGTGCTTGGTTGAGGGTATTGAGTGGTGTGCAATGGGATTGATGGCAATTATAAATGCTTGGTTACTTCCTAGGTAATCAATGATTACTCACTAGTAAGTAATACATCATTCTCCACCAAATTGAGGGTAATGAACTCTATAATGCTTTAATCTACTATTATTATATTAAATTATATTATCATTATATATAAATATAATTTAATATTATTATATTAACTAATATTATTATTAAATTATTTTATATATTATTGTTATTGTTATAATAATATATAATATTATTATACAAATTAATATTATTAGTATATTAATATATTAATGTATAATATTATTATAATAATAATATTAATTAATATAATAATATATAATATTATTATATTAATTAATATTATTATTATATATTAATTTGTATTATTACTAATTAGTATATAATATTATTATATTTATTAATATTACTATATTATTATATTATTATGTATATTATTATATTTAATTATAAATATTATTATTATATTAATTAATATAATTAATATTATTGTTATATTAATTAATATAATTAATAGTATTGTAATATTAATTAATATTAAATAATAAATATATAGTATTATTATATTAATTAATATTATTATTATATATATATTATTATATATTATAATATTATACATTAATATAATAATATATAATATTATTATATTAATTAATATTATTATTGTATATTAATTAGTATTATTACTAATTAATATATAATATTATTATATTAATTAATATTACTATATTATTATATTATTATATATATTATTATATTTAATTATAAATATTATTATTATATTAATTAATATAATTGTTAAGGCAAAAAGCCTTACCCTTTGGATCTTAAGATAACAAGACAGGCTAGACTAGCTTAGAATAGTATGGAGAATAAATTAGCTAAGTCTTGGACCAATACTGAGTAGACAGTCTAGGTCACTCAGTATTGGAACTCAGTATTGACATCCAATACTGAGTACAAGGACTGAGTAAACATTTCCTTATTTACTTGGCCAGATCAAATCCCTTTGATCTCGGCCACTTTCCTTTTCCAGTCCTTCAGTTACTCCTTGCCTATTTTGTAAGATCTCTATATCATTATAAATAGAGATCACTTGGCAAAGGAGTACTCACCAATTTACGCTTTCACATATAAACTTGTTGTAATTGATCAGAGGTATTGCTATTCCGCAGCATACCACACTTAGTGGAATTATACATTTGACTCTAATATCGTGTTAATCACTTTAATTGTCTTAAGTCTAATTATTCTATTAATTATACATTCAATCCAGGGTTGTTGTGACCTAACAACCGGTATCAGAGAAGGCTAAATTAATTCTTATTTAGTCGATCTATTACCCTGGCAGCCATTCCATATACCTATCCTTCCCAAAAATCAGAATGTCTTCAATTGTTGCTCCAGTGATGTCAGGAAAGGGAGTGCCAATCTTTGATGGCAAAGATTTCTTTCAATGGAAATTAAAAGCCCAGTGGTATCTTGAATCCATCCATGATGAGATGATCACTGTGCTAACTGATGGTCCCATCATTCCTTTAACCACTGAACCTGTTGCAGCTACAGACAATGCTCCTGCATCAACAAGGACAATTCCAAAGTTGAAACATACTTGGACTGATACTGATCGTCAGTTGTTCAGTCTAGACTCAAGAGCCAAGAGTGTGATTGGTAATGCAGTCACAAAAGAAGTTCTCAGTGCAATCATGAAGCTGCCAACTGCAAAAGCTATGTGGGATAGCTTGACAGTCACTTATGAAGGCACACCACAGGTGAAGTTGCAAAGAAAGAGCAACATGAGAACTTCATTGCTAATCCAAATGAAGATCTCACTGCTCTTTACAACAGATTCAACACCATTGTTCATGATCTGATCAGTGTTAGAATTGAGAAGGATGAGGGAGAACTATGTCAAAAATTTCTGGACAGTCTTCCTCAACAATTCCTTGATATGACAAACTCTGTCAATGTGCTAATAACATTGAGTCTTATACTCTTCAAACACTGTATGGCTTAATGTTGAATCATGAAGAGAACAATGCTTCAAGACTGATCAACTGGAAGAAAACTGAAAAGACATCCACTCGCATGGCTCTAATTGTTAAACATGCCTATACTGTAACTGAGCCAGATGAGCCAGAAGATAGTCTTAAAGATGCTGAGGCAGAAGAACTGGAAACTCAAATGGCTCTCATGTCCATTAAGTTGGATCAGTTGAAAAAGAAGAGGCTTGATGTTAGCTCTTCCAATACTGACCCCAAATCTGGTCTATGCTACAGATGTGGAAAGCATGGTCATATTGCAGCCAACTGTCACACAAAGTCTTCTGAAACTGATCAGAATGATAAAATTGCATACCGTGCTAGATGGTATAGGGACAAGTATGTGAAGTTGAAAGCAAGAAGCAATGGAAAGGGTGCTAGTGGAAGTGGAGCACCTCATCAAGCACTTTACTCTGAGGCCTGGATGGATGAAGACCTCAGTGATGATGAGGAAGAGGTTGAAAATAAAGCCTTCATGGCTTTCACTGAAGAAGATTTGAAAAGCACTTTTGAGAGAGATCTCAAAGAAGCTGAGAAAATGAGCATCCACAGTGATTGGGATTCTACTCAATTGTACAAGGTGAGTGCCTTTCAAACTTACTCTTTAAATGAAAAAGAAAAGATTTTTGAGTATATGATTGTTGATCTTAAAACTTTAGTACAGAAAGAAAAAGCTTTAAAACTTACAATCCTACAACTAGAAAAAGTAAATAATGAAAATTTAGATAAAATAGCAAGGTTAAAAGATTTGGAACTTGATTTCTTAAACTTACAAGATATGAATCAAAGATTAGCTGATAAAGCACATTTACATAAATTAGAAAAAGAAAAATTTGAAAATCAATGTAAATCATGGGGAAATGCTTCTATCAAGCTAAATAAATGTTTAAATCAACAATTTCCTGAAAATGTGAGGGCTGCACTTGGTGTGGATCCTCAGTTTAAAAATAGAAATAACTTTGCTGATTTATTTGAAGAATTTAATCACTTAAATCCTGTTAATTTTGTAAAATCCAAAACTTTTTGTGAAACTAGTTGTCAAACTGATTCAGATGATGAGGATAAAAACATTCCTGACCAAGAACAACCCATTGGTCCCTCTATCTGTTCTAAGTGCCATACTGAATTACAAGATCTCAGTATTGAATTTCCTGTTACAGAAAATTCTGATACTGACATCAATGTAGATCAGCACGACACTTCAGCTGTTCCGCCGTTTGAAGTATTATTTAATGTCATTCCTTACTCTGAAAATACTATTTTAAACACCTTGGAAACAACTTCTATTTCCTCAAAAAACACTCATACTGAAGTTGGAAGCACATCTAAATCAGATACTCATAAATCTAAAGAACCTGTTAAAGTGTTAAAATTACAACATAAGGTTAAACCTACAACACTTTCAACAGATTCCAAAACTGGTAGAGGAACTCAGTCTAAGAAAAAGCAAAAACAGACAACTTTACCAGACAAAAAGAAACGTTCATCTCCCAAAAAGACTGTTACAAAGGAAGTCCAACCTACTATTAAAAATGTTAAAAAAAATCTTTTTAAATCTATTGGTGATCAAATCAAATATTTAAGTCAGAAGTTTGCAAAACTGACACATACTGATCAACCAAAACATAAACAATTTTCTAAAATTCCTTATGAAAACATGTTTAGAAATAGACCTAGAAAATGTTACAGATGTCATCATACAGGTCATAAAGGAGATGAATGTAGAACTAATCTCTCTAATCCTAGGTACTCAGTACCAAAGAAAATGGGGGATCCAAAGTCAGTCTCACAAAAGACTACCAATACTGGTTCTTCTAAAGTGATACTGACTCCCTCTAAAACAGAGATTAAACAAGATAAAAATGTTAACCCTTCCAAAGGTCCCATTTTTAAATGGGTTCCTAAAAGGAACTAATCCTTATTTTGTGTCTTGTGCAGGGTGATAGAAAATGGTACCTTGATAGTGGCTGCTCAAGACACATGACTGGCAGGATGGAGTACCTTCACCATTACACTCCAGAGAAGGGTCCTTCTGTCAGGTTTGGGGATGATTCCATAGGGAAAACAAGAGGATATGGGGAAATCAAAGCTGGCAACATCACTTTTAAAAGAGTTGCCTATGTAGAAGGTTTAAAACACAATCTGCTCAGTATCAGTCAGATGTGTGATGATGACAAGGAAGCCAGGTTCAGAAAGATTGCTGGCATCATATATAATGAAAGAGGACAACCTGTTCTCATTGCCAGAAGAGAAAAAGATGTTTATGTAGTCAATCTTTCAGAAATTGACCCTATCATC
Organism: Calendula officinalis; assembly: GCA_963853835.1. NCBI lineage: Eukaryota > Viridiplantae > Streptophyta > Magnoliopsida > Asterales > Asteraceae > Calendula > Calendula officinalis. The sequence continues at coordinate 33,615,687 of OY970824.1, forward strand.
CGTGTGTGCCTGCTGTCTAAAGTCAATCCAGAACTGAACTGGATGTGGCACAAGAAACTCTCTCATATCAACTTCAGGAACATCAATGAACTCAGTGTTAAAAAGTTGGTGAGAGGGCTGCCCACAATTACTTATTCAAAAGATAAGTTATGCTCAGCATGTGAAATGGGCAAGCAGAAGAAGAGTTCATTCAAATCAAAAGTAAACCACTCGATTAATGAACCCTTAGCAATGATACATATGGATCTTTTTGGCCCCATCAGTACACCATCTCTTGGCGAAAAGGTCTATACCTTAGTCTTGGTTGATGAATTTTCAAGATATACTTGGGTCATCTTCCTCAAGACAAAATCAGATGCTACCAAAGAAATCATTGCTTTTATCAAGAGAGAAGAACTGCAAAAGGGTACCAAGGTCAAACAACTAAGAAGTGACCATGGTACTGAATTTAAAAATTCAGTATTAGCAAATTTCTGTGAAGAAAAAGGAAATGTACAAAACTACTCTGCAGCCTACACACCACAACAAAATGGTGTTTTAGAAAGAAAGAATAGAACATTGATTGAAGCTGCAAGAACTTTGTTATGCCATGCTGGACTGGCACTGAGCTTTTGGGCTGAAGCTGTAAACTGTGCCAACTTCACTCAAAATAGAGCAACAATAATCCAGAGACATCTCAAGACTCCTTATGAGCTATATCATGGCAGAATTCCTAATGTGGAGTACTTCCACATCTTTGGGAGCAAATGTTTTATTTTCAGTACTAAGCAAAATCTCAACAAGTTTGCTCCCAAAGCAAATGAAGGCATTTTCATGGGCTACTCACCACACTCCAAAGCCTTCAGAGTGTATATACTCTCCTCAAAGGTGATTGATGAATCTATCCATGTTACTTTTGATGAACACATGGATGAGCATTCTACTTCAGCAAAGGAGGACATAAGTGACATTGAAACCTTATGTAATCTAGAAAACTCCAATGCTGAACAGCCCAAAACTCACTCATATCCTGGTACACATGATATAAGTGATGATGATCAAGATTTCACTTAATATGCTAAAAATTCATCACATACTGAAGTTCCCAACACTGAAAAACTTCAACACTGAGTCTGCAAATCTTGATCTAAATCATTCCACCTATGAAGATGGAGAATCTTCAAATCCATCAATGGAACCTCACTTAAATATGCAAGATGAAGAAACCAACAATCCTGAGCAGTCCAATACTGAATCAAACTCCAACAGTATGAGACTGGCAACCCCTCAGTCCAGCAAGAAGTTATTGATCCTACTTCAAATGCTACCTTATGATCAAATCTAAGGGAACACAGAGACAATCCTCATACAAATATCATTGGTCCTATCGAAGAAGGAGTTCAAACTATAAGAAAACTGACTTGTGAACCTCAGGCTACTGCAAACTTTTGTCTCTTTTCAAGTTTCTTATCTACCATTGAACCAAAGAAGGCTGATGAAGCCTTACTTGATGAAGACTGAGTAGAAGCTATGCAAGATGAGCTTACGGAATTTGAAAGAAACAAAGTTTGGAACTTAGTACCACCCCCACCTGGCAAAACTATCATTGGTACTAAGTGGGTGTTCAGAAATAAAATGGACAAAGATGGTGTTGTAATCAGAAATAAAGCAAGACTGGTTGCTCAGGATTTAAGAACTTCAAGGTGTATCAAATGGATGACAAGAGTGCCTTTCTAAATGGAAAACTACAAGAAGAAGTTTATGTCAAACAACCATCAGGTTTTGTTGATCCTAAATTTCCTCATTATGTTTTCAAGCTAGATAAAGCTTTGTATGGGCTCAAACAAGCTCCAAGAGCCTGGTATGATACCCTGTCTGAGTACTTAATTGAAAATAAATTTACATGTGGTAAAATTGATAAAACATTATTTTCAAAAAGAAAAGGGTCTGACATCTTACTCATTCAGATATATGTGGATGATATTATCTTTGGCTCCACTGACAAGTCAATGTGTGACTGGTTTTCAAAGATCATGTCATCTCAGTATCAGATGAGTATGATGGGAGAACTTACTTATTTTCTAGGTTTACAAGTTGATCAAAAACCTGATGGCACCTTTATAAACCAAAGTAAGTATGTGCATGATATGCTAAAGAAATATAAATTTGAAAATCTATCCTCTATGCACACCCCTATGAGTACTCAGGATAAGATAAGTAAGCATGAAACTGGTAAACCAGTATGTCAATCCACATACAGAGGTATGATTGGTTCCTTACTTTACTTAACAGCTAGCAGACCTGAGATCTTGTTTGCAACATGTTTGTGTGCGCGGTATCAGGCTGATCCTAAAGAATCACACATGAAAGCTGTTTAGAGAATTCTTAGGTATTAATCTGGTACTCCTAATATGGGTCTTTGGTATCCCAAAGATTCGAATTTTGATCTTGAAGGGTACACAGATGCAGATTATGCAGGATGCAGGCTAGATAGAAAAAGCACAAGTGGAGGATGCCAATTCCTTGGTGGAAGATTAGTTGGCTGGTCATCCAAGAAACAAAATTCAGTAGCCACTTCAACTGCAGAAGCTGAATATGTAGCTGCAGGAAGTTGTTGTGCTCAACTCTTATGGATGCAGTATCAACTCATGGACTATGGATTCAATTTCAACAACACACCCATTCATTGTGATAACAAGAGTGCTATTGCTATCACTGAAAATCCAGTCCATCATTCTAGAACAAAGCACATTGATATCAGACACCACTTTATCCGAGATAATGTGGAAAAGGGTAAGGTTCAGGTAGATTATGTACCAACAGAGGACCAATTGGCTGATGTATTTACTAAACCTCTTTCAGAAGAAAGGTTTATGTACTTACTAGGACAATTGGGCATGCTAAACCCTTGATATTATTTTTTTCAAAAATTCTTTCCTATACTGATGTTTTAGTATTGACCCAATATTTTTCCTTTCAGTATAGCTCATCTGGTATTTCATTTTTAATTTTTATAAATTTTTTATTAATCTACACATTAAATTAAATGTTTTTATTATTTTTAAAAAAAATTTTAATTTAATATTTTTTACCCCTAATTCAGTATTGGGAGTCCTGGAGTTGAACACTGATTTCAAAACCTCATACTCCCCAACGGTTACTTTCCTTAATAGAAAAGTTACCGTTGGAACAGGATAATGCTGTCATTTTGCCGTTTTTACTTCCCAATACTGCAATCATTTTCAATTATTAAGAGTATCAATAATCATTTTCTTCAAATTTAAATCATTTTCTCTATTATTTACTCTCTTACTCTCAAATTCTCTCTGCGATTAACGTTTTTACTTTCAATTTGCAAGCAAATTTCAAAGCTTAATCACAGATTCGATGGCGAAATTTCAATTCATTGCTCCAGATTATGTCGCACCAGCTCAAAATTTCCAAAGAGATGAACTTCCTAAGTTCACAAGAAATAATATAACTGCAAATTTCGAGATTCCTCAGGGTTGGGTATGCCCTCAATTTCGACAGATGATTTCATATCTCAGGCATTGCCCAATCACACATGCTCTTCAAGCTTCACCCAGAGAAATCTATCCCTCAATGCTGTGTGAATTTTGGTACTCTGCTATTTTGGATTCACCAGATATGATTGCGGGATGGGTAATTCGAGATCAACGAAGAGCCTTCCTCTCCACTGAAATCATCAGAAGGGATCTTCAACTGCCTGCACATGTCCACTATGATGAATTTGTTGATCGTGATACTGCACGATCAGTATTGCCGCTACTAGGAAGACAAAGGACAACAGGCACAATCAAAAGGCACGAATTTGGTCCTATGTGGGGGATTATGATCTCAACCATAATTCGATGTATGACCCACAAAACAGGGGCACTTGACCAAATCAATGATTTTGGAATGCAGATGGTACATGCTATGTATCACAACAGGAAGATTGATTATGCAAGATGGATATTCAATGAGTTTGCATCTCAAGTTCAAGCAAGACAAAGGAATCCTAATGTTCCTTTTTGCAGGTTTTTATCAATCATCTTCCAAAATTCCATGCCAGATGATATGTATGATAATTTTGATGGAGTTAGAGCTGATCTTCCTCCAATTCATGAAAAGCTATTCTTTCATCAGCCCAAGGAAGATGAACCACCTCTCAGTGCCACAATGTTAGCCATTGCAGAGGCTCATATAAATGATGATGAAGATGAAGATGAAGATGATAATGATGCAGATGATGAAAATGATGATGATGATGATGCAAATGACAATGATGATGTTGAGATGGAGGATGTTCCACCCTCTACAGTCCAAGAACCAGAACCTGATGTTCCCAATACTGCATCAGCTTCTGATACTGAAGAACACCCGTTGATAATAAGAAGAAGGGTCAGAAGAAGATTAAGTCCAGTCATCATGGCTGCACTATCCACAGACTCAGTGTTGCACAGTTTACATCCAACACTGACTCCTTCTTTTGAAGAACAACATCAAATAGCATCTCATGTTGAACTTCTAGAACCAGTACAAGACAACATTGCTCAACCACCACTACTCATGGAACCACATGTTCCACTTGATGCTGAAATCGAATATGAGCAACAACAAAATTTGGAAGCAGCAGCACAACCAACAGAACAACAAAATATGGAAGGTGCTGGAGGATCAAACCAACACACAAATGATCCAGTACCTATCTCTGTTGAAGGGAGAAGGGAATCTGACAAAGCCTCAGGTATGAATTTCTAATAAAGCCTTCAAACTCATATATATATTAATTTTTTTTTCAAAACTGGAGACTAAGTATTGGTCTGTACCAACTCAATACTGACCAAAGTCTCAAACAATTGTTTTAAAATATATACTCTTAAGGCCAACATAGTTAGCCCACTGCTACTATGAAAAATTCCTACAATGAGCACAAAAGATCATTGCCAGCCTACAGTTGTCTTAACATACAAAAAGACAATGGTGGTTGATGTCACACTGACACCCACTGGTACTGCTTCTATCATATCCAATTTATATTAAATTGGACAATATGATTTAAGAACTGATCACAAACCCTAAAGCTACACTATCCAAATAAAATTCATGAGGTTTAAGCCACATTACTGTTATCAGTTTAACACCGAGTGATAAACGTTGAAATAACAAAGAAGCATATCCCAGGCTTCGTTTCCCAAAACCCAAACCTTTCAGAAAAATTGACTTATCCTACACTGAGCTACTAAACATCACAGTCACCTATACTGAAAATCTTCTTACACATGCTATGCACAAGTCCACAATATTTCATCAAATACCAGATGAAATACAGACTTCCAAAACTCTGTTTAAATGATTTTAGAATTAAACAACACCACAATTCTATCTGATAAGCCATTCCATACTAACCAGTTACTATTTTTTTGTTTCTTTAACACCATCTGTGCAGGGACTCATGTCCAGCAGGCTCCAATGGAAGAGGTTTCTCTGCAAACAATCATGCAGCAAATCCTGGCAACGCAACAAACACAGTCTACCATACTGGCCAGGATGGAAACCATGAGTAGTGAAATTGATTCATTAAAAGAATCAGTTGCACTACTTCAACAACAACAACAACCTCCACTGACTCCACAATCTCAACACAGTGGTGGAGATAATGATGATACTGAGCCAAGACAATCACCCACACATGAAGATCAAGGGGGTGATACTGATGCTGCCACTGAGCCTCTGCCTTCCCCCACTCATGATGATACTCCAGGGGATGCAGGTGGTGATACTGAACCTCTTCCCTCCCCATCCAATGATAACAATAAGGGGGAGAAGAGACAAAGAGAAGATAAGGTTGATCAACCTGAGCCATCTGCTCAGGGGGGGAAAAGAAGAAAAATGGATGAAGATCAACCTCCACAACAACAACAGTCACAGCAAGATACTGAACCTCTTAGGTTTCAGTATGAAAGAAGAAGGGAAAGAGGAAGGTCATTCATGGAACAACATCACTCTGAGTCATCTATTCAGGGGGAGACTGACACTGACCAACCTCTGCAGGCTCATACTGTGCCGTCTGCTCAGTATGAGAACAACCTGCAACTCATTGTGTACATGCCATTTGTGTGGCCCATCTCCACAATCATCAGAAGACAATCTCCTCTTCCTCTCATTACAAACTCTCCTTCTGAAGACTCAGAAGACAATATAGTGGTGCATTCAAAAAGAAGAAGAGCAGTAAATGTCGTGCAAACTTCAGAATCATCAGAGGATTCCAATCCTTTAATCAGAAGAAGAAGCCAGTCCAGTCATGAACAGGCTCCAATACTGACCACTCTGCAAACTGAACAACAAACAAGAACTGGTCCATCAACATCCAAGCCTGACAAAAGAAAGAAGGATATTGAGCTTGAACTAAATATTCTTCACCAAAGAACTCTCTATAAAGAAAACAGGCTTGAAATTTTAAGAAACAAAAGGTATTTTCGGGTGAGAGACATATGCAGGATTAGCTTTGATGTCATAGACTCTACAATCAAAGCAGATACTGAAGAAGGCATAGTTTATATTATTTGCTATGGTGAATATCGTCCTCCACTCAAAATCCTTGTTCACGACATACAAGATCTAGGACTGCAAGATTGGACAAAACTGATTAACATTGTTCACAACATGGAGGCTAAAACATCTACAGTGAACATAATCTTTGATGAAGTATGTGTAAACGTCCAAGTATGCTATGAAAAACGAATCCTAGATCAAGATGAGTATAGAAAGTTTTGTGTGATGTCTCAAACTTTCAAGAAGGACATTCCTGATTGTCTCTACACGTACAACCATTTCTACAAGGTCCCACAAGGGGTAGTCTTTCAAAATCAGAGGAGCATTTTATATCCTCCTGGCTATATGTATGTTGATACTAAAGACAATGAATGTTTTATCTCTGAAAGTCAACTCATGAGGACTCCTATTAGTCATTTAATAGGATTGAAATGGATGATCAAAAGGAGAGAAGATGCCTGGTTTAGAAAGAAAATCATCAGTACACTGAGTCAAAGATTTGATGAGCTAAAGAGGTCTGTGGAATTTGCAGAAGTCAAAGAGGAGACCTTCTATGAAATAGAAGTGTTAAAAAGAAGATGAAGAAGAAGACTTTGCAGTTGTTGTTTTATTTCTCTTTTGTAATACTGTCTTGTTATCATTAGATAGGGGGAGATTGTTAAGGCAAAAAGCCTTACCCCTTTGGATCATAAGATAACAAGACAACCTAGACTAGCTTAGAATAGTATGGAGAATAAATTAGCTAAGTCTTGGACCAATACTGAGTAGATAGTCTAGGTCACTCAGTATTGGAACTCAGTATTGACATCCAATACTGAGTACAAGGACTGAGTAAACATTTCCTTATTTACTTGGCCAGATCAAATCCCTTTGATCTCGGCCACTTTCCTTTTCCAGTCCTTCAGTTACTCCTTGCCTATTTTGTAAGATCTCTATATCATTATAAATAGAGATCACTTGGCAAAGTAGTACTCACCAATTTATGCTTTCACATATAAACTTGTTGTAATTGATCAGTGGTATTGCTATTCCGCAGTATACCACACTTAGTGGAATTATACATTTGACTCTAATATCGTGTTAATCACTTTAATTGTCTTAAGTCTAATTATTCTATCAGTTATACATTCAATCCAGGGTTGTTGTGACATAACAATAATTAATATTATTGTCATATTAATTAATATAATTAATATTATTGTTATATTAATTAACATTAAATAATAAATATATAGTATTATTATATTAATTAATATTATTATATATATATATATATATATATATATATATATATATATATTATTATATATTATATTTAAATTATAAATATTATTGTTATATTAATTAATATAATTAATATAATTATTATATTAATTAATATTATTATTATATTAATATATAATATTATTTTATTAATTAATATTATATATATATTATATTTAAATTATTTAAATTATTATTATATTATTATAAACCAAACAACATTAATGGTCAAAGGAATACTAAGGAATGCAATTGTATTCCTTAGTATTCCTATTACATTTCCCTTTCCCATTGCACACTTTGAACCAAGCGCCCCCTAAATGCATTTGCATAGGTTAGAGTCCCGATTGTACATTTTGTCATCTTCTTTTACCACCTTTTCTGACGCACAGTGAAAAGGTGTACTAGGAGAGTACAAAAGAAGTTGACTTTCCCTTTTTATGTTTCGCGGGACAAACGATGAAGTTCTGAAAAGTATCTTCTATTCTAAAATAGAAAATCTTCATTGTTTTCTTCTTGTTTGAGCGGGAAAGAAAAGTGTTCAAAGTGTCAAGAATATTTTCCACTAAGTCTTCATCTGCAGCATGCACCATCAGCTGATTCCACCTTCATCTGAATGGTCTTCTTCGGGTTTCTGTCATTCGGCCATAAACTCGAATGATCAGACTTGTATAGCTGCTGATCCAGACTTGATTCCTTGAGCTAAGTATGTACTCAGCTGAAGGATTATGAATATACGTGTTTTTCAGCCGAGACACTCACATCAGGTGAGTTATTCTTCTTGGCTATTTGATCATCAAATCTTATTTACTTAGTCTGGGGACTAACAATTAATCTATATTTACATACTTTTATTTATATTTACAAACATAACAATTGTTGCAATAAACATCTACTTTCATTTTCATATCAATAACTTCACCTTTTTTAGTCAAATTGCATAGCATGTATGATAAATGTAATTAAAAGACATATAAAAACATGTCTTGTTGTTTGTTTTTTGCTAAAAGGTTTTCTTATGGTCTTTCATCTTCGTGGCACAAATCACGTGTAGAAAAGTCCTCCAACAGATGTTTGTTTTTCAGAAGGTCGCATATCTTATTATGTCTTCACAAGGTCTTCCCCATGAAGATTTGGGCATTAGCTTTTATATGTAGACATTTCAAAACATAACCCTATACCCAAAACAACAAAAATAACCCGTTACATTAGCCACCCCCTCCCACGACACCTTCTCCTCGACCGACTGACAAGTCCTCCTTCTCCGGCGACGCCTCCTTCTCCAGAACCTTCTCCTCCACCGCCTCCTCCTTCTCTGTCGTTGGTTGCAGGTTTCATCCCTCTCTTCTCTCTCTTTTGCCCAAATTCCACCATACACAGACAGCCGCTGACGAAGCCATCTCCATTCCCCCATATACATCGCCTCCCTTTATCCCTCGTCTTCCCTCTCCGCTGTCTCCCTCTCTGCGTCGTCTCCTTCTCTGTGCCGTCCCCCCCCTCTCTCCGTTGTTCCCTCTATCCGGTGACTTGAATTTCAAGCCTTTTTGCTCTAATTTTGGGTGACAGTCAAGAGCCCTCAATTTTGCATAATTTTGGGTGCTAGTCCAATTTTTCCCCAAATCCGTTTTACATTAATGTTAGAAATAAAATAAAATAAACATTTTTATATATAAATTTTACATTAAATAATTAAGTAATTAGTAAAAGCCGTTCAAAGAGCCGGTGAAGAAATAAAAGAAAACCAACATAACTCCTGATTCACAACATTTCCCTGTCTCGACTTCCCACTCAACCAAACATCCACCTTGATCTCACCGTCAATCCACAATGTCCTTCGCCGTTAACCCACCGCCGGCCGTCCGATCCTTCTCCCATTCTCGATCACCTACTCCCAGAACGCCACGTGTCACCATGGTTCTCCGATCCACCACCGGTGTCTCAGTCTCCACCGCTGCTGCACTCCCAATACTGAAAAGGTTACAAAACGATTGCGCCACCCCTCTCCCCGTCCTCCGTCACGTTGCTGACGCCATGGCCGCCGACATGCGCGCCGGACTTGCCGTCGACGGTGGCAGTGATCTTAAAATGATCCTTAGCTACGTGGATTCATTGCCAACTGGGTATGATCTGCTTTTTAATTTGATCGGTTGTTGACTTTCTTTGACTTTAAAAAAAAAATAATTTATTAAGATTTCAGATGATTTAGTATACACTTCGATTTAATGTGATTGTTATGAATTCATTTATAAATAATAAATATTATTAAGCTGACAAGTGTAATTAAATTACTACTTTTTAAACCCAAAAACAGTCCATGGCTGACTTTCAAATGTCAAATTCTATTAACTTTGAACTTTAAAATTAGCAAAAGTTAGTTTCTTTAAGATGAATATATTAACAATCCACTTTTAAAAATTAAGCTAATTAAAATTTGGTACAATTTTTAGAAACAAAAAACGAAAAAAAACACTCTGTAATTCAATTACTACTTTTTAAACCCAAAAATATTCCATGGCTGACTTTCAAATGTCAAATTCTATTAATTTTGAACTTCAAAATTAGCAAAAGTTAGTTTCTTTAAGAAGAATATATTAATAATCCACTTTTAAAAATTAAGCTAATTAAATTTTGGTACAGTTTTAGAAACAAAAAACGAAAAAAAAAAAAAAAACTCTGTAATTCAATTACTACTTTTTAAACCCAAAAACAGTCCATGGCTGACTTTCAAATGTCAAATATTGTTGATTTTGAACTTCAGAATTAGCAAAAGTTAGCTTCTTTAAGATGAATATATTATCAAACCAATTTTTGAAAATTAATTAGAATTTGGTACAGTTTTAGAAACAAAAAACGAAAAAAAAACTCTGTAATTCAATTACTACTTTTTAAACCCAAAACAGTCCATGGCTGACTTTCAAATGTCGAATTTTGTTGATTTTGAACTTCAAAATTAGCAAAAGTTGGTTTCTTTAAGAGGAATATATTAACAATCCACTTTTAAAAATTATGCTAATTACAATTTGGTACAATTTTAGAAACAAAAAACGAAAAATAAACTCTGTAATTCAATTACTACTTTTAAACCCAAAAACAGTCCATGACTGACTTTCAAATGTCAAATTCTATTAATTTTGAACTTCAAAATTAGCAAAAGTTAGTTTCTTTAAGATGAATATATTAACAAACCACTTTTTGAAAATTAAGCTAATTAAAATTTGGTACAATTTTAGAAACAAAAAATGAAAAAAAAGGAACTATGTAGAATATGAACTGTTGCAAGTAGTATTACGTTTGAATTTCTAAAGCAATTACTTTGGGTAATTAACTGAATTAAATTGAATTTTTTAATGATTGAAGGAACGAAAGAGGGTTATTTTACGCATTGGATCTCGGCGGTACCAATTTCCGAGTTCTAAGAACTCAATTAGGAGGAAAGGATGATCGGGTGATTGCCACCGAATTTGAGCAAGTTTCTATACCACAAGATTTGATGTTCGGCACATCTGAGGTCTGATTTTTCAATCATATATCGAGTTTTCATAATGAAAAATTTATAAAAAAATTCAAAATTTGAGGTCGTGTTTGTTGTTGATCGATGTGTTTAAACATGGTTAGATGAAATTGTAGGAGCTTTTTGATTTTATTGCTTCCGCATTAGCAAAATTTGTGAAGAGAGAGGGTGGGAAGTTTTTGTTGCCACGTGGCAGAAGTAGAGAGACTGGGTTTACCTTCTCTTTTCCGGTGAAGCAAACCTCCATTGATTCCGGGATTCTAATCAAATGGACAAAGGGTTTTGCGGTCTCGGGAACGGTCGGTATTTATTTTTTAATATATAAGAAAATGCATATGAATACAATAAGCAAGACAAGATTGTGGGGCGGTTTTTAACTAAAACCAAACCTCGAACCGCAACTTTCGGGTTTTAAGAACTAGAAACTGTTCGGTTTCGGTTTTTCGGATTTTTCACAATAAATCGGTTCGATTTCTGTTTTCTTTTCGGTTGTTTGTTTTTTTACAATCTATCATACTTTAGTATTTATACAGTGTAAGATCTAGAAGATATTAGAATAAAACGTATGAAAATAATACAAATGATATAATCAAAACTTTATTTTAGATAGTTAAGGATCAAACCTTTTATAAATATAAAAATATTTTTACAAAATTAGAAAACTTTATATATATGGTGGGGCGAGGCGGTTTTTTCGGTTCAGTTTTTCATATGCACCAAAAAACCAACCCAAACATTCAGTTTTTCCAAAAGTAAAAACCGTTAACATCGGTTTTTCAAATGGTTCGGTTTTTTTAGTGCGGTTTTTTTGGTTTTTTCGGTTTCGATTTGGTTTTTGTGCTCACCCCTATGTATTTGTATATATATATATATTAAAAAAACGGTTGACTTCGTTTCAGCCAGGGAAGGATATTGTGGCGTGCTTAAATGAAGCTATGGGAAGGCAAGGGCTCGATATGCGTGTTTCCGCATTGGTACAACCCTTTATATAATATACATAATTAATATATGGATGAATAGTAAAAAATTATCTTTATATATATTTTTTTGGTTGGTAATATGGGTTAATTTAGGTTAATGATACGGTGGCAACATTAGCTGGAGCAAGATATTGGGATGATGATGTCATGGTTGCTGTGATTCTTGGGACCGGAACCAATGCTTGCTATGTAGAATCTGTAGATGCAATTCCTAAACTACAAGGCCATAGATCTAGTTCGGGAAAAACGGTTTGTAATTTGTATACTAATTTAATCTAATAATGTTATATTAATGAATTTTAAGCTAAGTTTCACTCTTCTTATGTAATTCCATATCGGATTATTGTTAGATTGTGAATACCGAGTGGGGAGCATTCTCAAACGGTCTTCCTTTGACCGAGTTTGATAGAGAGATGGATGCAGAGAGTATAAACCCCGGTGAGCAGGTAAGTTTTAACTATTATTACTTTTTTTTTGTCTCGTGAAAATTGCTAAGTTTTTTTTCTTTTGTTTAAAATAAAAATCTATTTCTACATGTGTCATTGTTTAGTCATTGTACAAAGAGAAATCATTAAAACATGTTTTCTATAATAAAGTGATTGTTGCAAAAATGATAATTTTCATAAGAAAATGTAAACTTTGTAGTATATAAAAATGTTTAGCTTTATGTATAACGATAATTACTACGTAAAAATAATAATTGATTAATCTTATAACGACCGTTTTGGACAAAAATTCATACAATGAGTAAACAAGTACAAATGTAAACATACGTTTTTATTTTATACAATAATAAAACCTTTTGCATTTTGGCTTGTCTTGTGTTTGTCGTAAATAACTTTTTATTTCCGAAGAAATATAACATTAAATGACTAATTTGCCCCTGCTTCTTTACTACTGTTATTTATGGACAGGTATTTGAGAAAACAATCTCGGGTATGTATCTTGGCGAAATTGTGAGGCGGGTACTTGTGAGGATGGCTGAAACAAATTCAATATTTGGAAAGCATATTCCCGAAAAGCTACAAACGCCATTTGTTCTTGGGTAACCAAAACATCTAATTAATCCCATAATGTTTTATTTTTTGTTTATTTAAAATACGGTGTTAAAGATCAATCGTATATTGTAGGACCCCAAATATAAGTTCAATACAGCAGGACACTTCTGAAGATCTCGAAGCCGTTGGATCAATCCTCTATGAAGCAATCGGGGTAAATTTGTCATTTCAAAACCCTTTCTTGATTTATCAATTGTTTCACTTTGAGCACTTACTTGCAAGATAATTTAGACACATGAATTCAGAGTAAATTACACAAATGGTCCTTTAGGTTTATAACATATTACATATATGGTTCTTTAGTTTCATAAATTACATTGGTAGTCCTTATTTCCGAAACTATTGACACGCTTGGTCATTTACCTAAACATACTTTAACTTTTCCCGTCAAATTGACGGGTTTTAATGGGTTTCAAATTGTTGAAGAGAAAGGGAAAATGACAGATTTACCCCCTCGGCATCACACGTGACCATACTTGACGGGAAAAATAAACGTCTATTTAGGTAAATGACCAAACGTGTCAAATATTTTCAGAAATAAGGACTTTCAGTGTAATTTACGAAACTAAATGACCAAATATGTAATATGGTTTAAACCTAAAAGACGATTTGTGTAATTTACTCTAATTTCAACTTGATATTAGGTGAACTCAAATTTGGAAGCAAGAAAACTGGTGGTGGTGGTGTGCGACACGATTGCAAAGCGTGGGGGCCGCTTGGCGGGAGCAGGGATTGTTGGAATCCTTCAAAAGATGGAGGAGGATTCCAAGGGAATCGTGTTTGGAAGGCGCACCGTAGTTGCTATGGACGGCGGTCTATATGAACACCACCCTCGGTACCGAAGGTACCTTAAAGATGCGGTCAACGAACTTCTTGGGCCCGAATTATCGAGTCATGTAGTTATTGAGCATTCGAAAGATGGATCTGGAATTGGGGCAGCACTCTTGGCTGCAACGAATTCGGTTTATGAACATTGATACATTTCCCCAAAGTTATATATTTAGTCATTGTATGTTATGTTTGACTTTTTTTTGAAAAAAAAAGTCAATTTTGTGAAGGAATAAGATAACTTGATTGATTAATGTTGTTAAAATCAAGTTACTAAGGAAAACTCATACATGTATTTGTAACCATGTCTTAAAATATGTCAATTTTGGATGAATGTATGGAACTATTAATAGTAAAGACCACTTGAGTTACCTTAGTGAAATTCAATTTTCATAAATATCTGTTCAACTTATAAGAAGATAAAGAAAATTCAATTTTCATAAAAACCAAAAATGAAACTTCCAATAATTCTCAATTTGAGCTTTAATATTGAGCTTCATGAAACTAAATCACATTTTAAAGAGAGCAAAAAGATAAAATATTTGTCCTGTCCTGCACCTATCGTAATGTCCTTAGTGGGAGAGTGAAATGCAAAGTATGATAAAAGAAAAAGAAGGGTATGGTTACCTTTTGTCATGAAATTGCTCAGTGGGACAGTGAAATGCAAAGTATAATAAAAGAAAAAGAAGGGTATGGTTACCTTTTGTCATGAAATTGCTCTATATGGATAAAAAATACACTATAAGAATCATCTCCCTTATTTTAATTTGAAAACGTGATAATTTAATAATAGAGGTAGAAATAAACCAAATGGTGATGCGGAATGAAATTGTCCACCAACTTAGGTTTGCTGAACAAAACAAACCTTGATGTCCTATTTTATCTTTTCGCCCATAGAGCCCAAACAATAGGGAAGTTTCAAGAATATCATTAGTACCTTACAAAATTAGGTTTTACATTATCATTCAAGATTCAACTTTTGGTGGATACCAATGTTTAAAAACCCAGATTTTGAGTTGAACTGTTTGATGCTTTAAAAATGATCGAACCGATCGAATCGGTTTAACCGAATTACGATACTATTGAGTATCTATGTTCAATTAATAATACTACCTCCGTATCAAAATAACCGATATACTTTCTATTTAGGGGTGAATCAAAAAAAGTGATACACTTCTCAAACTTACATTATTTGGTAAAAAGTGGACACATTCTTCACTAACTATTTACTTTAATAAAGTAAATTACCCTTTTACCTTTACTTTTATTTTTAAACATCATTAATATCACTTTATTCAAAATAAGTGGGACACATTCTCCACTAACTATCAACTTTAATCTACTTAAACCGCTTTTCAATCTTTTGCCTCAAAAACCGTGGTTTTTCAAATGTATCACTTATTTTGATACGGATGTAGTATAAAAGGTACATACAAACAACAACAAAAAAAACTTTAAAAAATAAAATAAATATTATAACAAATATAAAAAATTACAGTAACAATTTTTTCAACAAAATTCAACAACTTTGGGTTCGTAATCTAAAAAAAATAATACTAAACACTTAACATTTAATTAAGTTGGTGTTTAGAGTTCAAAACATATAAGTTAAAATAAAGCTCAAAACATATAAAAAATGACACAAAATACTCATTCTAATAAAAAAAGAGTGAGATAAAAAAAAACACACAATTTAAATCCGGTTTGATCATCCCGGTCCGATCGGTGTCACAATTAACCCGGCCAATTCGAAACGATTCATAAATAAAATTTTAATCCGGGTCAATTCGGTCCGGCATACTTCAATTTCTCTCTCGGACCGGACCATACAATAACTCTTGTTTGAAGAAAGTACCTACAAACTATTCAAGAAAACTGTAAATGAAGTGGCTACAAATAATTCTTCACTCGATTAAAAAGAGCAAGAAGATAAAGTAAAACATCATCAAGCCTTGATTAGTTGCATGCTGTAGTTCAAGTTTTTTAAAAACAAATGTTTGGAAAGTAAAAGGTCCTACCGGGAGTCGAACCCAGGTCGCTGGATTCAAAGTCCAGAGTGCTAACCACTACACCATAGAACCGATGATTTGAACTTTAAGATGATTTTCGCTTAAAAATAAATAAAACATATTCAAAATAATAAAAACGTATGCACCAGCCGGGAATCGAACCCGGGTCTGTACCGTGGCAGGGTACTATTCTACCACCAGACCACTGGTGCCAGATGTTATTGACATTGATATGATAAAGTTCTTAATGTCATATATTTGTACATCAAATTAAAATAGCAAAAATTAAAGTGTGAAAATGAACAATATCATAGAAAGTACTAGTAATATAGTTTCAAAAATGCTCCATCTTGGCCACTTAAACTTTACTTTTAAAGTATAATAATAACCAAGTTTCGAAAGTGTTCAAATCATGTGAAATTTACCTTGTATAACAGGTTATCAAGTAATTTTTTATAAATTATTTTTTTAAATGTCAATTTTGTGAAAGAATAAGATAACTTGATTGATTAATGTTGTTAATAAGTCCATTAGTACCAAACCTACAATGACTAAAGCACATGAACTACTTTTGCAATTTTTTTTTTTAATGTAAAATGATATTATAAAGTTTTGAGGTGATGAGAATGGTTCGTAAGATTTACATTTAAGTTGATGAGACTTTTGTCACTTATTCGCTGACAGGAGCAACAAATTCACTAGAATATGCAGGTTTTGTGATTTTAATTATTCTAGCATGGAAACAACTATTTTTACAGAGTTATTAGACTATACCTTCCAACAACCATTCAGATCACCAAAATATTTAATATTGCAAAATTGAAATCAAGACTTTTGTTGGTGGCTTAGGTTGCACGCAAGGAGCAGGCTACCGTATTGGCTCACACTACTTTTTTCATTTTTTTTTTATAGTTTTTGGATATGCATGTAATTTTTTACTCCTTTGGTTTGGTTTGTTAAGCTGTTTGAAAATTTTAGTTGGGTTGAATTGTGTAGGCTGATAAAAGAGAACTAATTTTTTAATGAAAAAGTTGGGTTGAGTTTCTAATGGGATAATCTTAGATTTTATTTAAAAGGTGTTTCTTGTTATAACGGACTTTACCGGGATGGGCGAGCTCGTGATGTACACCATCTAACCGTTTTTGTTGCCATTTCAAAATATTCTTTTGGTCATCTGGAGCCTATAAATGAAACATAAAAATAGGAATTAACACAACTCTTTCTTCACGCACCCACCAAAAGAAGAACCCATGACCACACAAGTTTTTCATTATTCAATGTATCATAATCACAATATGGAAAATAACAAAAAACATTAGGTCAACTTTTTCACACCATAACATCACAATTTCTACCACCATCTCCGGAAAACGAAGGTGAAGATGAAGAAGACGACTTATTAAAGAACTCAATACAGTCAGAAATGGCTTCGTTATAATGGGTATTTGAAGAATAATAAGTAGAAGAATTGCACGAAGTCCTCGGAGGATCTAGTCGATCACACGATTTCCTTCTTAAACAAGACGAACCGCCGCTTGAACTTTTGGTTCCCTTGGAAGATGGGATAGAAAACATAAACCTAACAAAAATTCGTCGAAAACGACTAAAGATTTTCATGGCTGAGAAGTTAGGTGTTTGAAGAGGTTGTTGTGGATTACTTTGTATTTGTATGACAAAGTTGTGTGTTTTAGGATTGAACATATCTTGGTTTAGGGGTTGGAATTGTCTCCGGGAAGTGTAATGTTATTATGGGTGTCACTAAGGTGGTTTGTATAAAAAGAATGAGAGTTTGGTTTTATTGTATGTTGGTATGAGATTACATCATGGGATATTAACAAAAGTATGTAATCAAGTTCTTTCTTGTCTCTAACCATGTGCCTAAATCATGCTACTAGCCCTAACCTTGTTAAACAAACCATAGTAAATCTTTTGAACATATAAAAATATTATTTTATTTGACTACGTATTAAAATAAAAACGTTTATCAATAGTATATCTAATTACCTCCATCCTTATTTGACTATATATTAAAATAAATGGTTTTGATAGTGACAACTCTTATGTCACTAATAATGGATAAGATTTAGCAGTGAAATATAAAGGGGGTAAATTATAAATATTATCTATTGTTATTGACAGCAGTATTGTGTGTTGCCTATAATTAAAGGTATAAGTCTCGCTATAAATGGTATGTATGAATAGATTAGTATTTGTTATTTCTTTTAAAAATAGTATATCTAATGTACTCTTACTTTATCCAGTTTTGATTAGAATTTGATTCCATGTGGCCCACATTGTTCTTTCAAAATTCTTATCCTCATTGACCGTGATTCAAAGTCAACGAAATTAACTGATGTAATTTATATGATTATAAAAGTAGAGAACCGTTCAAGGAGGTCCATTATTTTTATAAATTCCTAATGAATAAATTTTAATCATTATTTAATAAGATCTAATGGTCAGGATTAATCACATATTTTATACATGAAGTAGTATTTTGGTCATTTGGCACTTAAAAAAGTTTCTTTTTTTTTTATTATTTTAATTATTTTAATTACTTTTATTTTTATTATTTTTTCTATTAAAAAATAATATTTATTTGATAATTACGGTAGTATTTAATCATATGTGATTTTAGTGTAAACTCACATGTGATTGTATATTTAATCACATTTGATGTTTTAGTTCAATCACATGTGATTCAATACGCAATCACATTTGATTCAGTATGCAATCACATGTGTTTCAGTATGCAATCACATTATGTGTTATTAATGAAAAATAATAATTTTTTTAAATAATAATAATAATAATAATAATAATAATTCTAAAATAAAAAAAATAAAAAAAATAAAAAAATATTTATTTTTTTAAATGACCAAAATACCCCTCAATGTATAAAATATGTGATTAATCTTGACAATTAGATCTTATTGATCAATGATTGAGATTTGTTCCTTGGGACTTCGTAAAAATAATGGACCTCCTTGAACGCAACTCTATAAAAGTATACATATGTGATTAGTAAAATATTTTGTTTTGACTACATAATTAAAGTTGTGTGAATGAAAGCTTGAGTTCCTATTTATTTTGCAAATGGGTAAATGAATAAGGTTTTCTTTCTTCATACTCCCTCCGTCCCATAAAAAAAGTTCTCATTTCTCAACTAAATTTTATCCCATAAAAAAGTTCTCATTTCACAAATATAAGGGGTCCACTTTTTTTTTTTTTTTTTTTTTTTGAACGGCAAGTTAGTAAGTTAGTGGTTCGGGCCTAGACATTGACATCCACAAGGGGCAGTATGCCTTCCCTCGAACCTTCCGCCTTTTTGTCCACGACGGGACTTGAACCCATGACCAATTGGTAATGGGCACACCTTAGATCCACCTTGGATACCACTAGGCTATAAGCCTTGGGTATAAGGGGTCCACTTGATAAAATAATATTATTACCAATGTTTCCACCAATAAAATACGTTCTCTCTCCAATCTAACCTTATATTTTAATCAAAAGTATTATCAAGGACCCCACTACTAACTATCTCCTAAAAATTTGTACCCAAGAGAAATGAGAACTTTTTTATGGGACGGAGGAAGTATTATTCTTTAAAGGTGAGTTTTTGTCTCAAATGTATTAGCATAGAAAATGAAGAAATAATATCATGTCTACCATTTAATATTTAATTTAACACTCTATCTTCAAAACTTAATATTTGCTATTTGACATTAATTCGACATACAGTATAAATTTTAGTATTCAATATTTAATATTTTGCATCGTACTAAATTTAATAATTAACATTTAATATTTAATATTTAAGGAGAATTTAATATGATTTAGTTTGACCAAGTTTAATATTATTTTTAGTTTTTTATTTAATATATAATATTAGGTAAATAACTAAAAAGAGCTTTTTTATATACCCCTAGGCACATGTTTAAGTGCATTAAATACCTCCAATTTTCCTCCAACTTTCTGTTAAAACTTAGGAATGCATTTAATATATCTCTTCAAATATAATTTACTAGGTTATAACCCGTGAAAAATCACGGGATGCCAATAATTTTACTGAACTTATTTTTACAGAATATAAAAGTTTATCGTTAATTGCATTATTATTACTCAGCGATCAGAAAATATATAATGCTAATAAAAGGCAATTAGTAAGTAAATTTTAACAATTACTCACTCCGTCCCTAAATAAAGTTCTCATTTCTTTTAGGCACAATATTCAAGGAAAAAGTTAGTGGTGGGGTTATTGGTATTAAATTTGATTAAAATATAAAGTTGATTTAGAGAGAGAAAGATTGTTAGTGGATAGTTAGTAGTGGGGTCCATGGTAATTATATTATTTTATTAAGTGGACCCCATCAACTTGTGAAATGAGAAATTTATTTAGGGACAAAAATTCAAGGTGAAATGGGAACTTTATTTAGGGACGGAGGAGTATGAAACAATCTCTTTAACCAGTTACGAAACAATTTGTTTAACAACATAATAAAAGTTAAAGATAAATTTCTGAATACTTTCTTGAATACAACATTTGATATTTTATTCGTTTGACTGCCATCTTTATCTTCTATTATAAGAAGAATCAAACCTTGTTATGCTATTTAATCTAGATAATGCTACATATAATTGTCCGCGACAACCTCCAAAATGGTTGGTATATTGTATGTCCTTTTACCATCTACTCTTTTCCTTAAGATACGCAATCTAAGATCTAATTGTGGTTAGTGCTAAAAATTAATATGTACTATAAAAGTCTAACTGTGGATTTGTAGTCTATATATACCTGTTGCATAGAAAAATTGTGTATTAGGTTTATATAAAAATCTTACATTGTAATTATGATTTTGAAATTGATATAATCACAATGAACTGTCTTCAGAGTCATAATTCAAATAGCACTGTTGACAAATGAAGTCAAAATTCTCAATTTAAAGTAAAATTGAACTTGGGACTTTTCCAAATATAATAAAAAAAGTTTAATTATTTTATTTTTTAAGTGTCATTGTCAAAGAAACAACGTCAAATATAAAATTATTGTTAAGTTTAAAGCAATGCTCATAGTATATTGCGTTCTAATTACTACCAAAGCTAAACACAATATTAGTATTTATACACAATTTTGTTTTCACTAAAAAGAGTCAAACAGGATTGTATGTACCAAATTGCTTGATTACAACAATAGAGGCTAACTTATATTCACTGATGGGAAAACTAAAAAAGAAAACTGGAAACAAAATACAAAATTTTATTTTAAGTTTTGACTACTACCAAAGTCAAACCATTTTAGAATTATTGCCATAATATACGACAGTTATTTCTAAGATTAAACAAAATACAAAATTTTGTTTTTTGCTTTGACTACTACCAAAGTCAAACACAATATAATTATCAGTACATAATTATGTTTTGGTTAATAAAAAGTCAAACGGGATGATATGTACCAAATTATGTTATTTCTATTAATCTGTTACAATTTAACTTTTAAACTTTGACTTTGAATCTCCGAAATCTCAGATGAATGAGAATATTTACTGATTTTTGTATGAAAGCAAACTTTGGAAAGAGTTTAATAAAACTCTATAAATAACTAACAAAACTTTGACAAATTACAAAACAAATTCTATTTTGACCTTAACTTTATTTATAAACTCTATGCATAACTAATTACAAATTCTAGAGTTTGTTTTGTTACAGTTTGACTTTTATTGGAGTTAGGATTGAGTTCATTGTATAACAACACGTTAACATACAAAAAATAAAATAAAAATAACAACACGTTAATATACAAAAACACAGATTTACGTACTAAACAATATACGTACTGAATTAAAAGTAAACAATATATAATAATAATTAAATATTAAAAGCTGATTTGCGTAGTGTTTGTAAACAAAAAGCACAGATTTAGATTATAAACAAAAGAACCAAGAAATTGTTCCAAGAATAACGAAGGAGACTGTTGTATATTATTGATATTTACCTGGATGGATGTAGATGACGGAATTGACAAATAATGAAGGAGACTCTTGTTTTGAATGCATACAAATAATGAAATTATTTTAGACTATAATTGTCAGATATACATGGAATATTAAAAAACTTCTTTATTATTGAATTCTTAAAATTGTAAACAATCTAAATTTTCGAAATGTTAGTTAAACCATTTTAGAATTATTGCCATAATATACGGCAGTTGTTTCTAAGATTAAACCTTGTGGTTTAAAAATTAAAATTCAAATCTTGATAAGTCAAAGTTTTATACCGAAAGTTTTAACTATTAATTGTATTTAATTTTATTTAATTACTTATTCTTCTAGAATTTACGAACAAAACAGAGATGTTTAGGCGGAAAAATGAAAGAGAGGTTGCCTAAAAAGATGACACGTGTCAACATGGGTTTCTAAAAGGTTGCCACCTAAGAATGGCGATTTGTAACAATCAATTTATTTTAAAACGCCTATAATTTTGGTATTTAGTTTAAAAAGATTAATAGAATATATAGTATCAGAATAAATAGCGGTTTATTTTAATTTAGGATTATGTTAATCCTCATAATATGTTTTCGTATCTGTTAATATAGCATCAGAATATGTTATTTTGAATTATTAAAAATAATTGTTCTTATTGATTCGTTTATAACTTTTTTATTATATGTTATATTTGGGTATTCACATATATATAAGCAGTAGATGTAATCTATATATGTATATATGAAGGCGTTTTCACTAATTATATAAAATGTGCTCCACCGAGATATGAACAATCCTGTTTTGTAACAATCATCTAAGTTTAAAACGCCTTTGATTATGTTTTTTGGTTTAAAAATATCCACCAAATATATCTTTGTATGACTACATTGATTGTTCTTATCGATTGGTTTTTAACTTTTGAATTATATATTGAATCAGCTAATTGCGTTTGTTTCATTCCGGAATTAATTTTGTTTCTTTGTTTTTAAAAACGTCGAATATGTTTTAATATCTATAATTATATTGAATTATAGATATTTTAGAAATTACATTTATGAATCCTTTAATTCCGGAATTACAGATTTAGGTTGACGTTTCCCGAGTTAGTTGGGATTTTAATGCTTATTTGAAAATTGAAATTGAATTTTTTATGTTTGGGATTAAATAGTTTCCATGTGAAAAAATAATTTATACGATGTTTTTAAATATACGGTTGAAAATTGACTTGTGAAGAAGTTAATACCTTCCATGTGAGTTTATTGGTAATTTGTTTGTTTGAATATACTCCTTAAATTATGCATATATTTAAATTTGTAATTTATATTAAATATTTTTTTTTAATTTAAAACAGACATTAAACTGAGAGGTAGTTTCCTTATATATCGGTTTATTTAAACTGCATAAGACGTGCTTATCTGCAGATTTGATTTGATTTATTTTTTTCCGATATTAAAGGTCTCTATATTTAACACATAATAAACAAAATGTTGGAAATTCTATTAATTTGCCACGTGTCATTCTGCCTCCTAAGATGGTCCACGTGGCCATCTAAAAACTTCGTTTTATTATATAATAGATGAGCTTCATTGATGTTTAATAACACTTTCTTAGGAAACTTTGAATGAGTTATTGCACCTAAACATGTGCCTTGGGGGCACATGTTAGAAAACCCGATTAAAAAGGGTGGTGATATGTACATAGCAACTTTTAGAAATAGAGAACAATTTTAAATAAAAAGACAATTAAACTCTTCTCCGTTTTACCAACATTACCCCTCCATTAAAACCCTTTCTATCTTAAACTACACCAAGAAGCCATTACTAAGAGTTAAGTTTATTTTATTTCTTTGGAAACGACTTTCATTAACAAAAAAAATAAAAAATAGCAAAGAGTTAGGAAACATACAAATTAAACATTACAAGGCAAAATAAGCCACTCTAACCAATGAACTCTAAACTTTTTACTCCGATCAGTAATCCAATTATATGAAATTTCTTTAATCGCATCCACCAACAACCTCTTCCGAGTATCGCCATTCTTAAACGTAAACCGCATTTCTAAGCCTCCACAAAATCCAAACGACCGTTAAACAAACCGCTTCCATGATTCACTTGACTCGGTTATTTGACACATTCGCATTCAGAGTGTACATCAAATCCTCCAAACCCGAAACATTAATATCCAACAATTGCAACCACCTACTAATCGACACCCAAACCTCCTTAGCCACTTCACATCTCCAAAATATATGATCCGAATCTTCCACAAGATGTCCACACACATCACATTTTGTATCTTGCAAAACTACTCCCAAATTAATAAGTTAAGCTTAGACGGAATGCGATTTATAAACACCCTCCAAAACAGTATGTTTACCTTCCGAGGTACAAGCCGATTCAACCGAGTCTGAATTACCGAGGTTGGGAGAAACAAATCGTCAAGCCACCTTCTCGTAGACCCTACTTCATACACCCCCTCCAAGCCAATATCCCACCTCCACTTATCCGGTCTATCACTCAAAATAGTCCCCTCCAACCTTGACGTCAACTGCCTAACTAATGCATTCAACCTACCGCCCCTCATAACTCGAGACCAAGACCACACCACCGAACCATTTACCAACCTATCCACCACCACGCATCCTGGGTTCGATTCAAGATGAAACAGTCTCGGGAACAAAGTCGCTAAAATAGAGTTTGATAATCAACTCTCATTCCAAAAAGATGTACTCATACCATTTCCAACCCTTTTAGACAAGTGGTCAATTAGGTGAATACCTTGGTTTTTATATTTTTCTATCATTTTTAAAATCTGAGCCCAAGGTTGAGTACTAGCATACCCATGAGTATTAATTCTTACAAACCCGCCATCTTGACCATATAAAATAGTAACAATCTTTGCCCATAACGCATCACGATTATTCACAAAACGCCATATCCATTTTAACAAAAGTGCCATATTAAACGCTTGTAAACTACCAATATCAAGACCTCCATTATCCAAAGAAGCCAACACCGCATTCCACTTGATCCAATGAATTTTTTTATTATCTTCGGTACCTCCCTAAAAGAAAGAAGCTCTCAACAGTTCCAAAATATTATCCACATTCTTCGGCAACAAGAACATAGAGAGATAATAAACCCCTAGTCCACCCAACACCGATTTAATAAGCATAGATCTACCACCAATAGATAAAGCACTAACTTTCCATTTTGAAAGTTTTTGCTTAAATCTATTAACCAAACCATCCCAATTCTTTTTCCGAGACACACATGCTCCAACCGGAAGCCCTAAATACGTAAAATGAACTCTACCTTTGCAAACCCGAATCGAATCCGCCATAACGCTTAAATCTTCATCTTTAACGCCAATACCATATAGATTAGACTTATGTAGATTCAATTGCAAGCCCGAAGACATATAAAAATAATGAAGAACAATAAGAAGACTATGAATATTCGACAACGACTATTTCCCCATAAAAATGGCATCATCTGCATATAATAAATGAGAAATGTTCAAATCATCACTTCCCACCTTAAGACCTTTAAAGAACTGATGCGACACCGCTTCTTCCATCGCCACATGCAACCCTTCCATAGCTATAATAAATAAGAAAGGAGAAAGTGGATCCCCTTGTCTTAGACCTCTTTCGAGCTTAAATTCCTTGGAAGAATTCATTCGAGCTTAAATTCCTTGGAAGAATTCCCATTAAGGATCACTGAAGCCTTAGACGAGTGAAGGATAACCTTAATCCAATGCCACCATTTGACCGAAAAGTCCATAAATTCCATCATTCTGTCCAAAATACACCAATCTAGCGAATCATATGCTTTTTCAAAATCAACCTTTAAAATCTTAGCTTTTTTCTTCTGCTTCTTCTTGTACCACTCTAACATCTCATTCACAATTAACGCACCGTCCAGAATCTGACGACCTTTGATAAACGCTGACTGATCCACACTTACTGTCGAGTCCACCACCAAAGATAACCGAAGAGCTAAGACCTTGGCAATAATTTTATATTGAAGACCGATTAGACTAATCGGACGATAGTCATTAACCGTCAGTGGATTCAACACCATGGGGATCAAAGTAATAAACGACGCATTACATCCCGTCGGAATGAAACCTGTATCAAAAAATTCAACAACAAAATTAAAGATGTCAGATTTTATAATTTCCAAAAACCTTTTTACAAAGGCAAATGAGAAACCGTCCAGTCCCGGCGATTTATCATTTCCACAGCTCCACACCGCTTGTTTAGCCTCCGACACCTTTATAGGCGCCGTTAATAAGATGGAACTTTCTTCAGATAACCTCTTGAATTTATCACTTCGATTCACCACTTTAATCGCCTGAACTCGTTTATACTTCTTCTCAAAAAAGTTAAAGAAAATGTCTTTAACCACCGTCGGAGACGTAACCAAGAGACCTTCATGTTTAACCCCCTGCATCAAAGAATACCGACGTTTAGAATTGACAATCCCATTGAAATACTTGGAATTCTCATACCTTTCAATACACCATTGACTTTAGATTTTTGAGACAGATCCCGCCATTCTTTCTGGTCTAACTTATACAACCGATGTTTAGCGTTCGATCGGGTCTGTCTTTCCTCGTCCGTAACCAATCTCGTCTCCATCTTCTGCTCAACGAGATTAATCTCGTCCAGATTTAGCTAAGTTCATATCCAAATGAGTAGTTTAATATACTGGTAATTCATCTCCATATTTCCCCATTTTTATCGCGGAAAAAATCTCCAATTTAAACAGATCTGAGCTAGTGTCGCTGACGTCGTTTTTAATCAAATCGAGCTTGCATTCACCATTTTTTTCCCGGTAATTCATCAGTAAGTTCCTTGCAGATTCTTCAATTCGACGAGTTTTCTCACTGAATGAATTCTATACTCTTCAGAGTTAAGATTTCTGACGAAGTTGAGTGCCTCTAGATTCAAATTCGATTTTGATTTTAATTCTACTCCATAAACTGATTTATGTCCGCTCGGTTGACAATCTCCGCAGACGATTACACTCACCGGATAAAACTTCACAAATCTCTTCTTGTTAGTGCTTTAATTTTCCTCTTGACGATGGAGTTTTTTTCAAACAAGATCGTGAAAGATGCAAATGAACAGGTCGATGCATTGTTAGATTTTGGTTTCTGACGAATTTGAGTGGGCTGTATTGATGCCAATTGCAGTGTCCATTGTTCATGTAACTATGTGAATGAAGTAAATATTTTGAGCTCAAGAAGAAGTGATGAGATTAGATTCTACAGAGCAAAATTTTGGAAAATAAGGGTTTTAATGGAAGGGTTTTGGAAAGAAAGAGTTTTAATGGAGGGGTAAAATAAGGAAATAAGGGTATAATAGTCTATCGGTCTGAAATTGCTCTACATTACTTGTACGAATCACTATCCAATTAAAAATAATAGTAATAACTAATTAAATCATTGTAATAATTAAGGGTCTAAAAAACTTACTATGCCGGCGCCAAGGCACAACTCCGCCGTTACGAAACAGCTCATTGCGGCAGTACAAAGTGTGGCATAAGAAAAAACGTGATAAGGCGACGTAAAACGCGTGCCCATCCCGAGTTTTTTTTAGCTGTGTTATAAAATTTGAATATTTTTTAAAAAATTTGATGTTTTTTGAAAAAATAATGGGATATATATTTATAAATTTAAATGTAATATTTTTTTGTAAACTTCACATGTGAATATCATATAAATAAAATTTTCAACTTGATATTCATATATATAAATTATATTAAATAATTCATTGCTTTAAGTCACGTCTTAATAAATGTAATGGCTCGACATGACTCGTAATACTTAAGTTTTTATGGTGCTATCACGACGCTGCTTACGTTTTCTATGTAACACCTCAAATTTTTAAATAATATTTAAAACGTATTTCAACCAAATTGTAACAAACGTAATGTTACTCAAATGTCGGTTTACAAAAAAAAAAACTTACGAGATTTCTTGTTTCAGATTATCAAAGTTTACAAAAATAGGCGTTACAAGATATATCGTAGCCACATGATAAGAACTATATATAATAATCGCCAAGCTAATCCCAACAAGGTCTCTTCTATTGGTATATCCTAATTCTTCGATCACGATCCTGAGTACATAGTCAAAACAATATAGTACGTGAGACAAAATTGTCTCGTAAGTTACATGGGTTTTAGACCCAACAATTCAATTAGTCACATAATAAAAATCAATATAATTAGTTAACAATTTCGTATCGGGACATCATATTCGTTAATCATCATTGGTGGGTTGACAAGGTAACCGGAATGCATCCGATCTATCGAGTCAGTCATCGATCAAGGTATCTGGAATGTCTCCAATCTACCAAGACTCATTGATGTCAGGTAACTGGAATGCCTCCAAATACCACGACCCATAATTAAGGTACCGTGACAACTGAAATGCCTCCAATATATCACGACCCTGGGACATCGTCATCATTTAATCATTTCATAAATCGTTTACCTTTTCATTCATTGCTTTGAGCCTCTGTTCCATTCATTCTTGCACAATTAGCAATTCATAAACACAAACATTTCATAACAAGCCACACAAATAATCATTTCATTTATGGACTCGCTAAAATATTTAACATATAACATTTATTTACTATGTACTTAGTTTTTAAGTTCACATGTACTCACCTTTGCAAGAGCTTAATCCAAATGTCTCCCTTGAACACAATTTCTTATGTTCCAACAAAGTAGTTCGCCCCAATTCCTTCAATGGATGTCCTATAATAATAACCATCACAAGGTTAACATTATCTATTACTAATATAAGCTTCCTTAACACTAGTTATCTCATAACATCATTTTCCCCCATTTTGGTGACATTCTAAAACCCTAGGTTTTCATAACTCTCAAGACCATCATCAATCTATGACATAATACGTTTGTCCTTAGTAATATACTATAGATCTGAGTTAACTCACTCTATTTCACCATCCATGATAAAACCCCAAACTAGGGTTTACAACCTTTCAACCTTTTCCCCAAATTTACACTAGTAACTAACAAGAGATGAACATATACCTTTGATCTTCAACAATAAGTGTAAATCCCTTTGGTTGTTGTAGAAATCCCTCCAATATCAGAAAAATCACCTTGAGCTTCAAGAATTTCGGCTATGAAAGTTTTGGGGGTGAAAGTGAGAGTGAAAACCCTAAAATCACGTTTTTTTATGCTGGTATGGCAATCTTCGCGCCGCAAACCGTATCTTCGCGTCGCTGCTCGCGTCACTAACCAATCTTCGCGCTTAGCGACTATATTCGCGGTCGCTAAGTGAAACTTATGTGTACAACATTTTTGGGGACATCTTCGCGCCGTAAGATATCATTCGCGATGCGAACTTAGGTGATAACAGATTTTAGCCTTATCATTTCATGCTACTCTTCCCGGTTTGACCCGTTTTGCGATTCCCATGATTCCCACAACCACCAATCACTATCCAAAATATAATTAACTGATGTAACAATCTAAATTCTCATAAAAATGTCAAGGCAGAAAATTAATTTATCGAAATACTTAAATATTAAAGTTCAAAAAAATTCAGGTCGTTACATTTTAGAACATTAGTAATAATAGTAGTGATGATGATGATGATGATGTTGATGATGATGATGATGATGTTGTTGTTGATGATGATGATGATGATGATAATAATAATAATAATAATAATAATAATAATAATAATAATAATAATAATAATAATAATAATAATAATAATAATAATAATAATAATAATAATAATAATAATAATAATAATAATAATAGTGTGCTTCCACATATCCACTCAGAGGAAGGTCTTTTCGTGCAATGTTCCATAATGCCTTGATAGTAACCAAACATGTGTTAGGAGATATGGATTTAGCTATTCAATTAAGAATTTAATCATCGATATTTTGTAATTGATATTATCAGTTATAGTTTTTGGGTATCATATGAATATCCCCGCTGACATCGCGCGCGGTAAAAATTACTAGTTGATAATACAATTAGTGTGAGTTTTGAGAAGGTATCTTAAACTAATTTTTCTGAACACTTAAACACTCATATCCTCTATACTACTAATACATATACACCATATTATTCACAATGAGACTCAAACCCATGACCACAGGTCATCCGGCCGACTTTCAAAAACATTCGCAATATGTATTAAAATGTTAAGAATACCTTTATCTTTACTTATAATGCATTGGGACCTTCCAAAATTAGCAAAATTTGATTTTCAAGTAACACACTTCTATTTTTAGACAAATTTGTGTTTAATAAAAAAAAATATGCACAATGCAAGACTTGAACATATGACCTCTATGTTCTTATCATAATAACCAAACCAACTGAGCTAACTAATCATGTATTATAGTTATCTTTATTAATTTCTTAACTTTAAAAAGCTGAAATTGCAATGACTACCCACCACCTCCCACGACTACACCAACCATCGCCACCACTACCACCACCACCCACCACTTGCGACCACCACCTACCACCGCCACCCACCATCAGTACATCCACCACCACCCACCATCACTAACGCGACCATCATCTTCGAATTAGTCACTACAAAATATAGTTACAGAGTTCATACCGTCGCATTGCGCTATTACCCTTCTAGTATAAAGAAATGGTTAAACCATTTTATTATTTTACTAATAGTTAAAAGAAAAAGCAAATGTAAGATGCAAGTACAACATGCATATCTCCTTTTCCTTGTCGAAAGTCTTGGGTTGATTTATGATTGAACTTTTCTTTTTGTCTGGTGATAAACTCAATATATCATTCAATAAAACACTTCTTGGCCAATAAAAATTAAGGACATAGTGGGCCTTAATCTTGTCAAACAATGGCCTAATGATTCTGTTTCAGTATTAATCAAGTTTTTGCCTTTTGTTTTCCTTTACTTGTGAAATCTAATCACAATGTTAGATGATTTTATCACTAATTTGCTTTTTAGGTTCAATGTACTTGCAATATATTAATGTGCTAGAATCAAGTTATATAGGTGATCCGATTGATTTGTATTTTTTATGGCTTTTGTTACGAAAACATATATATAAATATATAGAGAACTCATTTTTTGTGTAAAACACTGTAGAATTCTTTTAAACCAATCAGAATTTAGTAAATACATATGCAAACCAATAACATTTAACCAAAATCAAACATATACTTAAAAAAAACATCCAAAATACTGAAAAACATACATGCACAAATAACACTTATGATACATATATGAATAACATACATGCGTGATAACATATATGTATACATGCATGAATAACATACATGCTTACCAAATTTGATGATCCCTCATCAAATCCCTTTATGTATCTAATAAGATCCGTTCATTTTGAAAATCAATTATTTAGATCGGGTATCTACCCAAAATATGAGTTCTCTATATAACTCTCCACAATATAATCAACACATAATGCAAATAAAAAAATAAAATAGGTTAAGGGGTTAATTAAATATAGAGTTAATTAGATATAATCAACACACAATGCAAATATATTGTGGGTTAGAGATAATGGTATATGTCGGAATATATTAATTTTAACTATAAAACTTTGTTATAACTATACCTGTTCAATCTATTGCACAATAATTTTCTCTCTGTTACTACTTTCTCTCTCTAAATTATCAATAATCATTGACTAACAACTTGGTTAACAGTATATCTTATGTCCTTAATGAAATTAATATGTTTTTTGAACGGCAACGAGACTCAAGAAAAGGAGTTTCGGCAAAGCCATCACCCCTTACAAAAGCCCAAAAACTACATTAAAAAAGCTAGCAAGAAAATAACAAGGAGTACAATTACAACAAAAACAAAAACGCCAAAAACAAATTAAACGCCCAAAAGCACCAAAACACCAAAAAACATAAAATCAACCACCTAGCTAATAACAAGCGCCTGGATCGCAAAGCCAAAAGGAGCTGCTGCTGCCAATCACTTTCTTAAACCTGCTAAATGAAATTAATTAGTGTGAATGAAATATGGATTCATTTCAAATTAAGTTGTTAGGAATAGAAATCTAGTAAAGGAAATGATATGAGAGTTGGACACCTCTAGGTTCTATCAAGCTGGACATTTGGCTTTAGTAATAACGAGCTGCACAATTAGCTTCTAAGGTCTATCCTAAACGTGACATATTCCTTAATTTGTCGGTAGTCTGTTCCCAACCGACGACTAACTCATCCACTCTTAAAAATAACATTAATTAACCCCCCCCCCCCCCCCCCCCCGAGCTTGTGTGACGAGTTGTACCAAACTCGTCCCACTGCCCGACATAGTTCTACCAACGAGTTTGACAAAGACACCCGTACCAACGGTGACGATGTTACCACGAGGTTTTGCGCTGCCGACGAGTTGCACGACACAACTGTTGGCACTGCTCCAAGACAGTTGAAACCTTCCTTTCAGTTACGAGTTTTAATCATTTTTAGTTATTAATTGATTAAAATTTCAATTTTGAGTTGTTTAATAGACATTAGATATTATGTTTCACCAAACGATTTATAGCCTAGCAGTATAATGTATTTTTTATTTGTAGGAGCTAATACCAATTTTCATTAATAAAATACAATTACAATAAGGGAAATTGACGAATACGATTACAAAAGATTGAAACAAACTAAATAGAACAAACAAGTACAAGGTTTTGGTTGAGTCTCGTGAAATTCACGATCCCCTTAAAATAGATTCGTTGTCTATTTCTCAGGGTAAAACAACCGAGTAGTTTTACACTACCGAATATAATCCAAGCCCGAACAATAACCAAAATTGAGAGTGTTTTCTAAAGAGAAAGTTGTGATTTAGAAGAAAGATGTGTGAAGGTGAATCTACAAATGAGAGCCAATGTCTCTATTTATAATGTGGAATGGTAGGTAATGTTTACTCAAAACATTAAATAGATTCAATGCCATTCAACAAGAAATCAAAACAGTAATCTGCCATTACTGCTTAATTTTCGTAAATGCCTGCTCAGTCCAGGAACTCAGTCCGAGAACTCAGAATACGAAGTCAGCGCAACAGGACAATATTGGAAGTCAGACGCAGCAGATCAGTATTGTAACTCAGCGCATGTCAGTACAGGAAGTCAGTGCAGGAAGTCAGTCCGAGACTGCAGGTCAGTACTGCAGTTCAACGCAGCAACTCAGTATTGGACTGTAGGTGTCACACCCCGCCAAAAATGAGTTTTACTTCATTTAAAATGTTTTGCGGAAGAACGAGGGTGTAACGTTCATGACAACATAGCAAAAATTAAGTAAACAAACAACCACGCAATAATGAAAAATAAAAGATTGTTTCACTTTCCAAAAGTAGAAAGTTTCCGAAAATAGTATGTCTCCTAAAATAGAAATTGTTTTGAAATGAAATGATTGTTCGTAAACTTAATGTTTTAATCATGGCTCACGACAATCCCAATGCTCATATCCTCCAATCCACTGCACCTAATTACCTGGAAAACATAAATAGTAAAAGGGTCAACAAAAATGTTGAGTGAATCCACAGGGTTAAAGTAAAGTAAAGTAAAGTGTTTTGCTACTCAAAATGTTTGTTGTGAAAATGGTTTATGACTGAAAAGTATAAAGTTCAACACTCATATGATATGAGTAATAAGTATGAAATGTTCAGTTTAGTTGTAGAATATCTACAACTACGTGTTATGTTTATGAAAATGTGTTGAACAAATTATTATGTTTGACATCGCATGAACTGTTATCCCCAACAGGTAGCTAGTCTATTGAGTTAATATACCAACCCCTAAGTCCACAATCAACACTTCAACTACATTATGTTATCGTTATTTTATGGATATACACTCCCGGAGATGTCTTGGATAAAACCAAGTAATGATCAAACGTTCGTTGGGAGGATGAGTGTCAGCCAATAGTACTATCTGCATATCCATGGTCTAGATCCACTAGTTAATGATTGCTGGCACCTTAGTCCGGTATAATAATTGTTTGTCATGCCAACGCGATAATGAAAATGCATAGATGTTGTACAGTCATAGTAAAACAGTAGCAGTTGTGTTTATGTTTTCCACCCCAAAGTTTATAAAACAGTTAAAAGAGAAAAGGGGTCTGTGGACTCACCTGGGCTAAGCTTAACAACGGTTAGGACAGAGGATCCTTCAAAGGCTCCTAGCTTCCTAAACAATATGACTTTCTAATTAGACTAAGCTAACACAGGCAATTCTAGTTACGATATAAGATATATGGCATACGTTAAATGTTATGTTATATGTTTTGTGACATCGAATGAACTTGGATTAATAAAATGAAATGAAATGAAATGCATTGGGTTTTATAAAATGAAATGAAATAGGTTCCTAAATGAAGTGACATGAAATGAAATGATTCTCGAAATGAAATGATATGAAATGAGTTTTAAAATGAAATGATACGAAATGAAATGGATTGGGCCTAATGGGCCTAGATGGGCCTAATGGGCCACTAGGTTGGGCCACTTTGGCCTCATATTGGGCTTGGATCCAATAGAGTTGGGCCAAGGATTGGGCTTGGGCCCAATGGGTTCGGTTTGGGTATAAGTAGGCCAAAGGTTTGGGCTTTGGTCCAAATGGGCTTGGATACTGATGGGCCAACTAAAGTTTGGGCCCGGTGGACTAAGATTGATCGAATTGGGCCAAGTACGGGCCTTGGCCCGATTGGGTATTCGGGTTTGGGTCTACGGTTTGGGTCAAGTACCGGCCTTGACCCGGTTTGACCTATGGGTCAATATTGGTCAATGAAAGTCAACAAAAGTCAACTTAGGAGCTCTAGATTTCGGCTAGGGTTTAGTCTAGGATACAATTCGGTCAACAAAAGTCAAATTTGGTCAATCTAGGTCAAACTAGGCTCGGTTTGATAGTGGTTCGGTTAGGGTTGGCCGGCTAGGCCGAAACCCTAAGGGTTCGGTTCTAGTTTGGTCTAGATTAAGTCTAGGTTCGGTTTAGTGTGTCTAGATTGTCATAGATCGAGTCTAGGGTTTTAGATCTAGGGTTTTACATGACATGGCTCGAGATCTAGGGTTCTAACATACGGATCTAGCAACATCACAAGCCATAATCACACACACACACACCCGATCGGATGAGTACATGCGTGTGTTCGGCTATATAGACTAACCGAGACCACGTGGCTCTTGGCCATGGTCTCGGGTTCGAATCAGTGATCAAGCAAGGTTAAGCAAGTAGAAAACAAGAGTTTAGGGTTCATACCTTGGATCGAATGAGCAAGAAAACGAAGGGAGATGCTTGGGTTTGCTTGCGATCGGAAACGCACGAACAAGGGGTGTTTGGGGTTTGCTCTCGGCCGAATAGGGGTAAACAAAGGGAATTAGGCTTTGACAAACGAGGGTATTTATAGTGAGGGAAACTAGGTTAAGATGGAAGAGTTTTAGTACCATTCAAACTAGTTTAAACTCATGGATGGATAAGGATCAAAAGATAACATCAACCTTACCCACAAAGGGGTTCGGCCGAGTAGAGTAGGCCACAAGCAAGGGGAGGCCGGCCACATAGTGGTCGGCCTAAAGATCAAGGTGTCGGGTTTAGCGTGTAGTTCAAATCGAGTCACGTTTATTTAATTTGGTTCGTTTCTTGTATAACCGGTTAAATTATCATTTTAGAAATGTTTTAGCTCAATGTGTGTCACCATAGGAAATGATAATGTTTGTGTTGACTAAAATAGTCAAACACTAATGCATGGTGTAAAAATACATGTTTTGTTGTGTGTATGGATGCCAAAAATAGAAATGTCAAAAAGTAGAAACTTTCTAAATAAGGAAAGTTCTAGAAATGAAATGAGATTACATACCGGAAATATCGAGTTGTCACATTCTCCCCTGGTTGAAGAAATTTCGTCCCAAAATTTAAGACGAGGCATGAACAGGAGAGACAACGAGAAATAGATGAGGACATTTCTTTCGCATTTGGTCCTCACGTTCCCACGTGAATTCAGGACCTCTTTTGGAGTTCCATCTGACCTTAACGATTTTGATCTTGCTTCTACGCAACTTTTGCTCTTTCCTGTCAGATATCTCGATTGGTTCCTCAGTGAAATGGAGTTTGTCGTCAATGATAATTTCCCCAGCAGGAACGATGAGCGAAGGGTCATGAATAAACTTCTTCAAGTTAGACACATGAAAAGTGTTATGAACATTGCTGAGCTCCTTGGGAAGACGAAGGCGATAAGCAACAGCACCGATTCTCTCAAGAATCTCGAATGGTCCAACATAACGAGGACTGAGTTTTCCTTTCTTGCCAAAACGTACAACACCTTTCCAAGGTGCTACTTTTAGCAAAACGTGGTCGCCAACAGCGAACTCTAAATGCTTTCGACGATTACCAGCATAACTCTTTTGTCGATCTCTGGATGCCTTGATACGATCTTTGATCTTGAAAATCTTGTGAGTCGTTTCTTGTAGAATCTCAGGACCAGTAATCTGACGATCTCCAGTTTCAATCCAACAAAGTGGCGAACGACACTTTCTTCCATACAGGGCTTCAAACGGTGCGGCTTTAATAGTTGTATGATAACTATTATTATACGAGAACTCAGCTAAAGGGAGATTAGAATCCCAACTTCCACCAAAATCAATAACACATGCTCTCAGCATGTCTTCCAAAGTTTGAATTGTTCTTTCAGTCTGACCATCGGTTTGGGGATGATAGGCAGTACTCATATCGAGGCGAGTACCGAGAGATTTTTGCAATGATTGCCAAAAACGAGATGTGAAACGACTATCACGATCAGAGATGATCGCGACTGGCACACCATGCCGAGATACGACTTCTTTCAAGTAAATTTTCGTTAACTTCTCCATTTGATCAGTTTCTTTAATAGGAATGAAATGAGCTGATTTAGTCAATCGGTCAACAATTACCCAAATTGTATCATGACCATTAGACGTTCGAGGCAATTTAGTTATGAAATCCATATAGATTTCTTCCCATTTCCATTCAGGGATCTCTGGCTGTTGTAGAAGACCGGAAGGCTTCTGATTCTCTGCTTTTACTCTGGCGCAAGTTAAAAATTTGCTGACATAAATTGCGACCTCTTTCTTCATATTTGGCCACCAATATAACTCTTTGACATCTTTATACATCTTGTCAGCACCAGGATGAATAGAATATTTGGATCGGTGAGCTTCATTCAAGATAACGTCGCGAACACTTCCATGATTAGGAACCCATAAACGATCCATGAAATAAAGAGTTCCATCCACTTTTGCTTCTAACTGCTTTTCCATACCACGCAAAGGTTCACTTTTGATGTTCTCTACCTTCAAGGCTTCAGTTTGGAATTCATGAACTTGGGAAGATAGATTTGAACGAACAGAGATTGGAAGGGCTCGAACACGACGAGGTTTAGGTTGCTCTTTTCGACTTAAGGCATCAGCTACTACGTTAGCTTTTCCAGGATGATACTTGATCTCATAGTCGTAATCATTCATCAATTCTACCCATCTACGCTGTCTCATATTGAGCTCTTTCTGATTGAAGATATGTTGCAAACTCTTGTGATCGGTGAATATTGTGCACTTGGTACCGGAAAGGTAATGTCTCCAAATCTTCAATGCAAATACAACGGCACCCAAATCGAGATCATGAGTTGTATAATTCTTCTCGTGGTTCTTCAGTTGTCGAGAGGCATAAGCGATCACTTTGTCATGTTGCATCAATACACAACCTAGCCCTTGGTGCGAAGAATCACAGTACACCACGAAATTATCGATTCCTTCAGGGAGAGATAGAATAGGAGCAGAACATAATTTAAATTTAAGAGATTGGAAGGCTGATTCTTGCTTTTCACCCCAGACAAATTTCTCATCTTTATGTGTTAACACCGTTAAATCCTTTGCAATCTTCGAGAAATTTTCTATGAATCTTCTATAGTAACCAGCAAGACCAAGGAATTGTCTTACTTCAGTTGGGGTCTTTGGAGCTTCCCAATTCTTTATAGCTTCTATCTTTGCAGGATCCACGTGAATACCTTCTTTGTTGATAATATGACCCAGAAATTGGACTTCACGCAACCAGAATTCACACTTGGACAACTTGGCGTACAGCTTCACCTTCTCCAACAACTCAAGAATGATTCTTAAGTGCTCTTCGTGCTCTTCTCTCGAATGCGAATAGATAAGAATATCATCTATGAAGACGATAAAGAATTTATCGAGATATTGCTTGCACACTCTGTTCATGAGATCCATAAACACAGCAGGTACATTGGTTAAACCAAATGGCATTACCATGAATTCGTAATGACCATAGCGAGTTCTGAAAGCAGTTTTGGGCACATCTTCATCACAAACTTTTAACTGATGGTAACATGAACGAAGATCGATTTTGGAATAGAAACTTGATCCTTGAAGTTGATCGAATAGATCATCAATACGGGGAAGAGGAAAACGATTTTTAATAGTTACTTTGTTCAATTCACGATAGTCAATGCACATTCTCATTGAACCATCTTTCTTTTTAACGAAGAGGACCGGAGCTCCCCAGGGCGAGAAACTCGGTCGAATGAAACCAAGATCAAGAAGTTCTTGCAATTGCGATGAAAGTTCTTGCATTTCAGACGGCGCAAGACGATAAGGAGAACGCGCAATAGGTGCGGCTCCTGGAATCAGATCAATACGAAATTCGACTTGTCTCTGAGGCGGCAGTCCAAGCAATTCACTAGGAAATACACCAGGAAATTCATGAACAATAGGAATGTCCTCAATCTTACGATCTTTGGACTTCGTGTCAACGACATGAGCGAGAAAGGCTTGGCATCCTTTACGAAGATATATTTGAGCTTTCATAGAATTTATGCTTTTATGTTTTTGTTTCTTTGTTCACCTTGAATAATTAAAGTTTCTGTTTTGGATAAGGGAATTCGGATTTGTTTGGTGTAGCATATTTTTTCAGCACGGTTTTTAGATAACCAATCCATCCCTATGACGATATCAAAACTACCTAGTTCTACAGGCACAAGGTCTATATCGAAAATGTGATCATCTAGGTCAAGCTTACAACCTTTAAAAACTTCACTAGACCTAACGACTTTGCCATTCGCTAACTCGATTTCATAATTAACTTTCAAACGATCAGGATTCAAATTTAAGAAACTTTTAAAGTCGGTCTATACGAAACTCAAGTCTGCTCCCGAGTCAAATAAAATAGAAGCAAAATGATTGTTGACGATAAACGTACTAGTGACGGTATCAGGATTTTCACGAGCATCCTGAGCATTCATGACAAATGCACGACCACGACCATTCTGACGATCATTGTTGTTGTTGGCATTGCGATTGTTGTTACGATTGTTGTTATGATTGTTGTTACGATTGCCATTGTTGTTGTTGCCATTCTGATTGTTGTTGTTGTTGTTCTGAAGCTTAGGGCAACGATTACGATAGTGGTTAGGATCACCACACTCGTAACAGACAGGATTCTTAGGAGGATTGTTGGACGAACACATCTGAAATTATGACCCCAGCGGTCACACTTGAAACACTTCTCACACTGACCATCATGATGCCAGTTACATTTGTTGCACATGGGCTTGCTTCCAGCATAAGACTTAGAATCTGAATTAGACTGATTGTTGTTCTGATTAGAGGCAGCATAATTCTTAGTCCTTTGATACTTGTTTCCTTTGTGATCACGCTTGTTGTCGTAGGTACGCTTTCCATTTTCATTGCTCACATTATCAGAAGATTTGCTAGACACCACTAGCTTGTCTTTGAACGATCCACTTCTCATTGCATTATCAGTCAACCTTGTTGCACGATTCACAGCATCTTCGAATGTTGTCGGTTCAGAAGCAATAATATGAGTACGAATAAGATCATGAAGACCTTGAGGATATCTCTCAATACGCTTAAATTCAGGATTAACCATGTGAGGAACGAGACGAGCGAGTTCTTGAAACTTAGTCGTGTAGGTAACAATATCAGATCCAACCATGGACAGATTCCATAGTTCCACTTCAACTTTTTGCAGCTCTCTCATTGGGCAAAACTTTTGATTTAACTGGTTCTTGAACGTATCCCAAGTCATAGCATCAGCATTAGCACGACCTAAGACTTGCACTTGAGAATTCCACCAGGACAACGCTTCCTTGGACAATGTACTTGCAGCAAACTTCGCCATATTCTCAGGGGCACATTGGATGATACTGAAAATGGATTCCACCTTCTCAATCCAGTGGATGATAGCAATAGCACCTTCAGATCCAGAGTATGACGGAGGATGACAGGACGTAAAGGTCTTAAATGACTGACCTTGACGATTAGCATTGGGATCTGAAGTTTAAACAAATAAGGAAAGAAAAAGAAAATTAGGTTAAAATGAAATGAAAATAATGAATCTTCTTTGTGGAGTCGAATGATATACCGTTGTTTCCCGCATTAGATGCACCAGCGGCATTTCCTCTTGCAGCGTTCATTTGAGCCATTGCTTCAGCGATTCGGCGTTCCACCATTTGTTCGACAGTCTCAGCGTTTCCTCGAGCCATTGATGAATTACTGATACAAATAATACGATTTAAATGAGGAATTAAGGAAAGAATAATATAGAAGGTTTATAAAAGGAATTATATAGTTATTATAAGAATCGAAGAATAGATATACAATAGACATAATAGTAGTAGTAGACGTAGATATAAATAGTCGTAAATATAGTAGTAGTAGTAGTAGAGACGTATAGAAAATACAATTTATAGGAACAATAGAATTTACTAAAATATCACTTTTATTAAACACATTCCTAATACATAATAGTTTTAAAATTAGGGCACATACGCCAATACTAAATAAAAGAAAATACTAAAATAGTTAAACATAAAACCTAATAATAGTAATAGAAAACAAATATAGACGATATGTAGATGACTAATCATCTTCCTCTGGCTGCTGGTCGTTGTCTTGTCGTCATGTTGATATCACCATCCTTCACCAATCGATAGAGATATGGACGCTCTCCAGGCTTGAGATCAGGGGGTCCATTGGGGTACACCGGGACAGGAGGCTGAGTAGGATGAAACCAATCTGCTGACGATATCGGGAAGGGCGTTGGTACAAACACTGGCCTTGGAGACGAAGGAGGCGTAGCACGTCTTCTAGACGTAGCGGTACTCTGATCGATGTCGTACTCTGAGTCTGACGGAATAATAATAACACTTACTGACGGCATTCTGCTAACCACGACGCGTAAAAATTATCATTAGATTATAGAAATTTTGGGCTCTCTAACAAACGCTAGGCGTAGCATTAAGGCAACTTCTAACTAAGGCAATTTCTAACTAAGGCATATGTTCTAATCTAAGAACAATGGAACTTCAGGATATGAGACTGAGCGTGCCAACGGTGACGATGTTACCACGAGGTTTTGCGCTGCGGACGAGTTGCACGACACAACCGTTGGCACTGCTCCAAGACAGTTGAAACCTTCCTTTCAGTTACGAGTTTTAATCATTTTTAGTTATTAATTGATTAAAATTTCAATTTTGAGTTGTTTAATAGACATTAGATATTATGTTTCACCAAACGATTTATAGCCTAGCAGTATAATGTATTTTTTATTTGTAGGAGCTAATACCAATTTTCATTAATAAAATACAATTACAATAAGGGAAATTGACGAATACGTTTACAAAAGATTGAAACAAACTAAATAGAACAAACAAGTACAAGGTTTTGGTTGAGTCTCGTGAAATTCACGATCCCCTTAAAATAGATTCGTTGTCTATTTCTCAGGGTAAAACAACCGAGTAGTTTTACACTACCGGATATAATCCAAGCCCGAACAATAACCAAAATTGAGAGTGTTTTCTAAAGAGAAAGTTGTGATTTAGAAGAAAGATGGGTGAAGGTGAATCTACAAATGAGAGACAATGTCTCTATTTATAATGTAGAATGGTAGGTAATGTTTACTCAAAACATTAAATAGATTCAATGCCATTCAACAAGAAATCAAAACAGTAATCTGCCATTACTGCTTAATTTTCGTAAATGCCTGCTCAGTCCAGGAACTCAGTCCGAGAACTCAGAATACGAAGTCAGCGCAACAGGTCAATATTGGAAGTCAGACGCAGCAGATCAGTATTGTAACTCAGCGCATGTCAGTACAGGAAGTCAGTGCAGGAAGTCAGTCCGAGACTGCAGGTCAGTACTGCAGTTCAACGCAGCAACTCAGTATTGGACTGTAGGTGTCACACCCCACCAAAAATGAGTTTTACTTCATTTAAAATGTTTTGCGGAAGAACGAGGGTGGAACGTTCATGACAACATAGCAAAAATTAAGTAAACAAACAACCACGCAATAATGAAAAATAAAAGATTGTTTCACTTTCCAAAAGTAGAAAGTTTCCGAAAATAGTATGTTTCCTAAAATAGAAATTGTTTTGAAATGAAATGATTGTTCGTAAACTTAATGTTTTAATCATGGCTCACGACAATCCCAATGCTCATATCCTCCAATCCACTGCACCTAATTTCCTGGAAAACATAAATAGTAAAAGGGTCAACAAAAATGTTGAGTGAATCCACAGGGTTAAAGTAAGTAAAGTAAAGTGTTTTGCTACTCAAAATGTTTGTTGTGAAAATGGTTTATGACTGAAAAGTATAAAGTTCAACACTCATATGATATGAGTAATAAGTATGAAATGTTCAGTGTAGTTGTAGAATATCTACAACTACGTGTTATGTTTATGAAAATGTGTTGAACAAATTATTATGTTTGACATCGCATGAACTGTTATCCCCAACAGGTAGCTAGTCTATTGAGTTAATATACCAACCCCTAAGTCCACAATCAACACTTCAACTACATTATGTTATCGTTATCTTATGGATATACACTCCTGGAGATGTCTTGGATAAAACCAAGTAATGATCAAACGTTCGTTGGGAGGATGAGTGTCAGCCAATAGTACTATCTGCATATCCATGGTCTAGATCCACTAGTTAATGATTGCTGGCACCTTAGTCCGGTATAATAATTGTTTGTCATGCCAACACGATAATGAAAATGTATAGATGTTGTACAGTCATAGTAAAACAGTAGCAGTTGTGTTTATGTTTTCCACCCCAAAGTTTATAAAACAGTTAAAAGAGAAAAGGGGTATGTGGACTCACCTGGGGTAAGCTTAACAACGGTTAGGACAGAGGATCCTTCAAAGGCTCCTAGCTTCCTAAACAATATGACTTTCTAATTAGACTAAGCTAACACAGGCGATTCTAGTTACGATATAAGATATATGGCATACGTTAAATGTTATGTTATATGTTTTGTGACATCGAATGAACTTGGATTAATAAAATGAAATGAAATGAAATGCATTGGGTTTTATAAAATGAAATGAAATAGGTTCCAAAATGAAGTGACATGAAATGAAATGATTCTCGAAATGAAATGAGTTTTAAAATGAAATGATACGAAATGAAATGGATTGGGCCTAATGGGCCTAGATGGGCCTAATGGGCCACTAGGTTGGGACACTTGGGCCTCATATTGGGCTTGGGTCCAATAGAGTTGGGCCAAGGATTGGGCTTGGGCCCAATGGGTTCGGTTTGGGTATAAGTGGGCCAAAGGTTTGGGCTTTGGTCCAAATGGGCTTGGATACTAATGGGCCAACTAAAGTTTGGGCCCGGTGGACTAAGATTGATCGAATTGGGCCAAGTACAGGCCTTGGCCCGATTGGGTATTCGGGTTTGGGTCTACGGTTTGGGTCAAGTACCGGCCTTAACCCGGTTTGACCTATGGGTCAATATTGGTCAATGAAAGTCAACAAAAGTCAACTTAGGAGCTCTAGATTTCGGCTAGGGTTTAGTCTAGGATACAATTCGGTCAACAAAAGTCAAATTTGGTCAATCTAGGTCAAACTAGGCTCGGTTTGATAGTGGTTCGGTTAGGGTTGGCCGGCTAGGCCGACACCCTAAGGGTTCGGTTCTAGTTTGGTCTAGATTAAGTCTAGGTTCGGTTTAGTGTGTCTAGATTGTCATAGATCGAGTCTAGGGTTTTAGATCTAGGGTTTTACATGACATGGCTCGAGATCTAGGGTTCTAACATACGGGTCTAGCAACATCACAAGCCATAATCACACACACACACCCGATCGGATGAGTACATGCATGTGTTCGGCTATATAGACTAACCGAGACCACATGGCTCTTGGCCATGGTCTCAGGTTCGAATCAGTGATCAAGCAAGGTTAAGCAAGT
Organism: Calendula officinalis; assembly: GCA_963853835.1. Taxonomy (NCBI): domain Eukaryota; kingdom Viridiplantae; phylum Streptophyta; class Magnoliopsida; order Asterales; family Asteraceae; genus Calendula; species Calendula officinalis. The sequence goes on from OY970824.1 coordinate 33,660,129, forward strand.
AGAAAACAAGAGTTTAGGGTTCATACCTTGGCCTTTGAACCTTCCCTTGAGAAGCACACTTAGTCTCCTAGCAGTCAGTAGACGCGATGTCCTTGAACTGAGTCCGCCTTTTGTGTAGACGACAGTATACATTCTCATAAGACTCTCCCTGACTTGTTCATATCCTCTATCGTGCCCGTCTTGGTCATGGACACTGCCTGATTCTGCGAGAGCTACTAAGAATTGTGCCCCAATAATTCCATTCGAAGCGACCCCACTTCTCCCTCACATAGGTGATTCTTTACAAGGAATCATTAAAAGCCATAGTGCTTATCCTCATTGTCACTGAACTAGAAATCGACTAGGAAGTAGTAAAATTTACTCCCTTTAAGAATGTTTGGAGGAATTCCGTTACCCCCACAGTGACATCCCTTTGTTTATATAATTAGGTTGTCCTATTGAACCTAGATCTTGGGATCTCCAGTCAACTAGGTTAGGTTTCCTTCGCATAAACTTTATTCCAAGGGCTTTAGTCCCATTCCGACGACTTATTAACTAACTCTTTTCTTAAGCCTTTCCTAAGCGGATCCGCGGTGCTATCTTTTGACTTTACATAGTCAATCGTGATAACTCCAGTTAAGAGTAGTTTTCGTATCTGTAACATCCCAAAAATCAGGGGAAATTCAAAAAAAAATTAATAAATAAAATAAATCATTTCCCCTCAAAAGTACAAGTAACTCAAAGGTCCCAACTCATAAATATAAGTATAAAACCGTCTCGTGGTTTAAATGCGGAATAATTAAAAGTTTTAAAACAAAACATGTTTGACTCGAAATAAATGTTTTAATCCAAATCCATAAATATAAAATTAGAAACGCAGCTCATCAACCATTGACCTTCTCTTTGCCCTGCTAGTACCTGCAAAATGGGAGGGAGTGTTTGGGGTCAGCCACCTCTGAGTGAATAATCAACACAATAAACATACACATACAAACAATCCACACCACATAAGTGATCCCTAAAGACTCTACTCAATTCTCGATTATTAGGCCTTTTATTAAATTTCACTTAGTTCGCCAATGCCGTGACGAATCCACAACGCGTGCCCCTGCTCTCGCGCTCGTCACTAGCACCCCCTTCCAACACCCACCAGTGTCCCGCAGTACCACGCTGACAGTCGTGAATTGTACTTGGCTCGGGAAGAGTTGGCTACCTCATAAATCTCAAATATAGTTAGTTAGTTTTATTAACGTGTTGACCCATTACAACATGTACTCATATAAAACTAACAGCTCAAGCTCAAGTATATCATCTCATAGATATATAATCACATAACACCACCCAAGTGCATAACAACTCATCATCAAAACTCAAGTGTACAGATCATTCACAACAAGTTCAACTCAATCAATCACAGTTCATAACATATAGCACGTAATCATGAATCAAATGTAAGTGCAAGTTTAGAGTGAGATCACCCACCTCGATAAACGTAAGCTCCTAGAAGTCCTCGGCACGCAAAAAGGTCACAACTCAGCTCCTAAAGGATCCTACAATGCATAACAAGACTCGGATTAAAACTCGGCTCAAAATTATTTCTAACATAATTGGACAGCACTCAACACTCTCACGGGAACGGCCATAACTCCCAAACCGTTCATTAGATTTGTCCCAAATTTTTACCACGGAAACTAGACTCAGAATACTACAAAACACTCTCAAGTGGCTTCTGCCCAAAAACAAACTCTAAGGGCCTCAAAACAGGCTCACAAAACAGCATAGCTGCACAGGTAGAAATTCTGACAGCAGCGTATTAAAATGGTCATAACTTTTGAATGGTAACTCAGATCGACGAGCCATCTGCGGAAACGGAAAGAGGACTCAGAAAACTAGAGACTAGCGCGGGCCAAAAATCCAGAAACGTAATTTAACCTTGCTAAAAACGGACTCGAGCAGAATGGACAGATTCTGTCCCAAAAACTCAGTTTGCTTTAAAACTCGTTTTGATTCCCGACATCAACCCGTTAATTCCCGAGGCAACCGATATCCCGAAAACTCATTTAACTCAGAAAATATATTAAAATTTTAATTTAGGTCATTGTTTTGAAATCTTTCTAACTTGAGAAACCAAGAACCTCGGTTTCTCCTTTTTCGGTAAATAAAACGTTGACACAAGATTTTTAACAAATAAAGCTTTAAACCCGACAACCACAAATCGCCATTTAAACAATTGCACCCCATTATGACTCCATCACAGCACCGACACTAGATCAATCTACAATGAACAGAAATTAAAAACTTGAAGAACGCAGAAACAATAAGCTAGAAATAGAGAAAAGGTAAGACTACCGAATTGTGGGGTGGAGTTTGGCTCAGGAAGACTTGTACACGGCTTTGCTCAACACAGAAATCACATGGCTCGGAAATTCAACCATCCTCTACACTTTCTGCTCGATATTCTGCCCAGGCACCATTATGTCCCAAAAACAACACCACACCATGATTATTAGGCTCGGGATTATAGAATTAAGATAGGAAACCGAAAAGAAAGACAGGTCTCCTTACTGATTGTTTACGGTCACCGAATACGAAATGAGGATGCTCTCGAATCTGCTCAACTCTTATTTCTTTCTCTAGATCGGCGACACACGACGGGACACGGCGGCGACAACAGCTCCTTGGATTGCTGACGGCGATTGAACAAGTTGGCGGTGGGTGTTGCGTCTTGACCTGTCGGAGATCTCACATAAATAAGACCCATGTGGTGGTGGACGGTTGTTCTCTGCCGAAAATCAGAAAAAAAAGAGGGCCGTTTGGTTTTTGCCGGAACAGGGAAAAGGAAAAACAAGGGTGGCGGTGGTTGCTTCTTAATATCTCGCCGGAAAGAAAAAGGTTGAGGGTGGAGTGGCGGCTGGAACATGACAAAAAGAGGGAGTTCGGGATTGATTATTTGCTTCCCTTTGTGATAGATCTCCAAAATAATCAAATACATGGCAGCCTCTCATCTTGGGTCGTGCCCTCTAAATCTCATGGGTTGAGCAGCCTATTAGTCTGCTTCTTAATCACGTGGACTTGGAACAATTAATTAAGTGACCAGCTTCCTTCTTGTCACGTGGGCTTGGGCCATATGTGATGTCACACGAACCCAAAAAGAAGAAGGCGGGAAAGAGATAAGCCAGCCCCCATCGGTACTCATTCAAATCGGGATTGGTCTCAAAAGTGGTGTCAAGGTTGGCTGCTAGGAGATCAGACTAAGAGGAAGAAAGCATAGAATTGAACTCGACTTGAGATATAAACGATTCACTAAAGGAAGGCCTTGGCCTCACGGCCGGCCTCAGGATTAAATAACGTCTACTTTATTAACTCGGAATTAAATATCACAACACGTTTAATTAATTCACAGATAATTTCTCAAGAATTTAATCACACCCTTGTTATTAAATAATTAATCCTCGTGATTAATTGAACATCAATTAAATGACACTCGTGTCATTAAAGGAATAATTGCGTATTTATTTTAATCGAATTAAATACACTTAAAAGCACACAACACGTATAAATCTCAAATAAATAAATATCTCATAATTTATTTAATAAGAAGTGAATAAATCAATTACGTAAATTTTTAGGGCGCTACAGTATCGTATTATGTCTTACCATTATACTCCCTCCGTCCCTAAATAAAGTTCTCATTTGTGTTGGGCACAACATTTTAGGAGATAGTTAGTGGTGGGGTATTTGGTATTACTTTTGATTAAAATATAAGGTTTGATTGGAGAGAGAAAATGTTTTAAGAGATAGTTAGTGGTGAAAATATTGGTAATAATATTATTATATTAAGTGGGCCCCTTATGTTTGAGAAATGGGAACTTTATTTAGGGACAAAACTTGAAGGAGAAATGAGAACTTTATTTAGGGACGGAGGGAGTACATTATACACTTGACTAATGTAAATGTAAGACAATAATATATACCAATATATACATCAATTACTTGGAATATCTTCCTTAATTGATGTAACTTTATGAAGATGAATGAATACCTTAGCAAGGTACCCCCACATTCGTACGTATTTATAAGACGGTTTTCTTTCAAACCAAAATTCGTACAATGTTTCATCTAACCCTCACGAGGTATCTTATATAAAATATAAGTAGTCGACATACGACATACCCCCACATTTGTACGTACTTATGATACGGTTTTCTTTCAAACCAAAGTTTGTACAATCTTCATTTTATCCTCACGGGGTATCTTATAGAAAAGATAATTAGTCGACACACGACATACCTTCACATTTGTACAAATTAATGTATCAATTACTTTCCATTAAGTAAAATTACACCCTTTCATTTATATCAAGGAGTTTTAGTTATTTCTTTCAACCAAATGGAAGGATGAATTTGTTATGTTTGTGAGTTGAATCAAAATGGAATGTTGGTGGTATGTAATTCAATTAATTAAAAACAAATTTAATTAAATTAATATGGCATAATCAACCATGTTAAATATTTAACAATTCGGAATTAAATGAACAACTTTATTAGCATTTTATCTAAAAACGCGGTTACAAGTTGTCACATTTAATTTTAATATTTTTACAAACAACAATTCCACATTTTGATAACACAATTCCATTGGATTCAATCAGAACCCGAATAACAAACTTAGTAAGCAACCATCCGAACACAAGATTCTTATGAATCCCCGAGAACATACACAATATTGCTCAACATGACATCATTTCTGAAAGTCATCCTTAAGATAACATTTCCATCACCTTTGATATATGTGGTAGCCGAGTTTCCCATAAAAAGTTTTTACTCATTTTTCAACATATTTGAAAATGATAAATATACTTTTATCGAATCACACATGACGGGTAGCACCCATATCGATATACCATCCACTTGAATTGGTTCCCACCAAATTAACTTCTGACATTTCGGAAATCATAGCCACAATATGCATATCAAATAAAAAGTGCAATTATTTGATTAAAAAGCCTCAACAATTATACTTATTTCAATTAGAAGTAAGATATATTTTAAGTATCCTCTTTTACAAGAATCAACTCAAGAAGCCTGTGACTATCTTGCATCTTACAACCAATTTCCACAAATATAAATTTTAAATCCAAAATTGTTTTAAAGAATATATCAAGTTATTTAAAATCAAACTTTAAAAACTTGATATAATAAACTTTAAATCCAACAATTTGATTTAACAATTTGAACAAAACAAAATTAGAAATTTTCTAAAATTCAATTGAACCTTTTGTTCTATAAAACGTTTCAATCACCACTTTTTCCGAATCTATGCTATTAAAAAGAAAAAAACCGAAAAAAGACTTTGTATTTTCCAACCGGTATTAGCAAAGAGAGGAAAAATCTATTTTAAGTTTGTAGGAGCTAATACCAATTTTCATTAATAAAATACAATTACAATAAGAGAAATTGACGAATACGTTTACAAAAGATTGAAACAAACTAAATAGAACAAACAACTACAAGGTTTTGGTTGAGTCTCGTGAAATTCACGATCCCCTTAAAATAGATTCGTTGTCTATTTCCCAGGGTAAAACAACCGAGTAGTTTTACACTACCGGATATAATCCAAGTCCAAACAATAACCAAAATTGAGAGCGTTTTCTAGAGAGAAAGTTGTGATGTAGAAGAAAGATGGGTGAAGGTGTATCTACAAATGCGACCCAATGTCTCTATTTATAATGTAGAACGAGCCCGAGATTTCGGAGCTGCATTCGTGTCCACAGGTCGCCCGGGCGCACATGAGTTCAAGCCATTTCGGGCCACTCGGTCCAAAATATTTGCACCCACTTCTCGTTATCCGGAAACATAACCAGAACCGCCCCACTTCCCGTTATCCGTTTTCAAAATCGGGTCAAACTCATGAGGTGAAATTGGGATGAACTGGTTTGCATTTTGTTAAAACCGACAATTTTTCTCATGTTATTGATGGCTGATGACTTGTTATTGGGAGTCTAATTATATAGAAGTATAATGTTATTGGGGGTCTAATTATCCGTTTTCAAAATCGGGTCAAACTCATGAGGTGAAATTGGGATGAACTGGTTTGCATTTTGTTAAAATCGACAATTTATCTCATGTTATTGATGGCTGATGACTTGTTATTGGGGGTCTAATTATATAGAAGTATAATGTTTGTTAGGGAGGTGTATTTTAGCAATGTGGCATGGAGTTTCTTTATTGTTATCTCACATCAATTTTCAAAAGAAACAAGCATGAACAAATGCAATATAAAAGGGGTGGGAGGGCATGGTTCAAAATGAATAATTTGGTTCTAATTTTCCTAATGTTTGAATTAATTTCAGAACAATTAAGGCTACAGAACCAACAGAACTCAATCTAAACCATTGATTTTTGAAATGAAATGATCATGGAAGACACATTAATGTATTTGATGAGAGACCCCCAAATATTGGTTTGCATGGATGTCATTCATGCATGTATACATATATGTATATGTTTTCATGTATGTATACATAAGTGTTATCTATACATATATCTATACATGAATGAATGACATCCATGCAAACCAATATTTGGGGGTCCCTCATCAAATACATTAATGTGTCTTCCATGATCATTTCATTTCAAAAATCAATGGTTTATATTGAGTTCTGCTAGTTCTGTAGCCTTAATTGGTTCTGATTTTAATTCTACACTATATATATATATATATATATATATATATATATATATATATATATATATATATAATATTTTTTAATAACAATTTACTTATATCCGTTAGTGGTTACCCGGCGAGAATCGGTTCCTTATTTTTGAGAAACGTTCGGTGCCCCCGGAACAGATGACAAATATGTTTTCAGAGAACCGTGTTAGTCTTGGTTATTACTTTTGTTTTGTTCTTATTTTGTTTAAAAAATTCTTGTGCAATTGTAATTTACTCAATTTTTATTGTAATTGTATTGAACTTGAGCTCTTATTATATAATCAATACTAGATTCATAGCCCGCCCGACTGGGCGAGCATGCTTCAAGAGATATATTAAAGAAAAATAATAATAAATATTAATACTTTTTAAATGACATAAGGATCTATAGTTGTAATGATAAGTTTGTACAACTTTTGATACATGAATAAATGCTACAGAAATTTTATAAACGAAATAATACTTCTTTGTAAACGACATTTATTGTTGAATTAGTGTAATTGTCATATTTGTCACAACAAAAAACCTTCAATCCGTTCTTGTTTATGGGTTTAGTGTTGCAGAATATATGGGAAATATATAATATTGGAGATAGAGATGTAAATGTTATAAACATTCCTATAATTTCGTTTTTTAGTTTATGGAATATCATAAAGTGAAGTTTTGGTAAAAAATCAACGTATTTATTGAAAATAAGTATTGGTAACAAATTCATTAAAAATAAGTATTGGTAACAATCAACGTATATAGAGGAAGATTTAGTCTTGAAGATGCCAAGTGGCATTAATGGGCAATTACACGTGGCATTGACAGCCAATGAGGATGCTTTAAAGTGATGAGTTGTCAAACAAAACTTAAATCTAGGCCTCATATATAGAGAAAGATTTTATTGTTTGAAGTAGGAATATTTTTTTATGATTCATATTATGGGAGTGATATTGGTGATTATGCTCGAATACAGAAAAAACGTTGAAAGAGGAGAAGATACAAAAAGTAAAAACGTAAAAGATTTACTAATCTGAAATCATAAGAGGAGTATGTGACAACTCACATTTCAAGTATGTAATCAACTTTTCATTTCTTACTTTCTATACTTAGAAAATTTCTTTTTATAGAAATTTTCCTCATTTCATTTCATATCATTTCATTTCTATATTTTTAGCACATAAACATAACAAAATAACATCATTTCACCATAACATCAATGTTTGACTATTTTAGTCAACACAACATTTCATTTCATTTTATGGTGACACTTAAACAAAATCATTTCTAAAAACAAATATTATACATCAAAACATTAAAAATAATTTAATAAACCTGACGCATAACTTATCCAAAACTAAAATCGACACATCGTATGTTATCCCGACCATAATGTGGCCGAGACCCACCCTTCTCGTGACCCCACTCGGCCGAACACCATAAAATGGTGCGGTCATCCCTTTTGAGTTTTAATAAAAAGTTATCATTATCCATTCATTTAAGTTTAAACCTGATCATCATCTTAATTTAAACCTATTCTAATCCATCTACAACACCTATACACCAACTATATAAACAAACCTAAACCTCTAAACCCTAATTTTTCCTCTCTACTCGTGGACCAAGCATAACCCGCAAACCCCAAGCTCTCGTGTTCCATTCTCAGCCAAGGAAATCCCGTAACCAACTTTGTTTTGTTCAAATCCCGTATCACAAAGGTATATCTCAAACACCTTTCGTTTGTTTCTTCTTTTCGTTATGGTCTAGCCGAACCCGAGACCATGGCCAAAGGCCAAATGGTCTCGGCACCCGCTTGGTTTCCTCGAACCCAAGCCGTCGAAGTGCATGGATCCCCATGCATGCGTACGTGTATGTTTGTTTGTGTACCCGTTTGTTCCTCGTTTTTCATACAAACTAAAACCTATAAACCCTAAACTTACATGTCTTGATCACGTTGTAAAACCACACTAAACCCTAGAATGTCACAACCCTTGGCATCGTTTTAACCCGTTTAAAACCCTAACAAAAACCCTAGTCGGAAAACCTAACACTAGCCGAACCTAACCCTAATCGGACTGAAACCATAGCCGGTTAGTTGCTGACCCATTTGACTCGTTGACTTAACCCTCGACCCGTTGACCGAATAGTTGACTCGTTGACTGTGATGTTTGACCCGCAAGTCATCGGGCCAACGCTTGAACTTGGCCCATTTCTAAACCGAAACCCTTGACGGCCCAAACACAAAACCCTAATCGGGCCGAGCCGAAATCTTGTCTTGCCCAAACCGAACCAAAACTTATTCGGGTCAAGCCCAATACTTGGCCCATCCGTAACCCATTAAGCCCATTATGGCGGGCCTTGGCCCAAGTGCCGGCCCGTTAGCCTAAGTCTAGATCCAATAACCCTAAATCGTTACAAGTCGCGTAAACACAAATGTTTTAATCAACCAAAACATATTTTTATAAACAACAAACAATACAAACAATAACAAACACACAAACAACACAAATATAGGGTGAAGTATTTTAGGCGCTAGGAATCTCTAAGGATCCAACAGTTGAAGTATTTTGAGCTAAGCTAAGCATCAGGTGAGTCCACTGTAACACCTCAATTTTCAAAACAATATTTAAATAACATTTAATCCAAAATACAAGATATTGTATCGGTGTCAACTACCGGTTTTACAAAAACGAAAAGGTTTCTTGTTCGAGATTATCAGAGTTTACAAAAACGGTGTTACAAATTATATCTTAACCATAGGATAAGGACTCTAATCATCAACACCGAGCTAATCTCAACAAGGCCTCTTCTAAACGGGGCTCCTAGTTCTTCGATCCCGAACCTGAGTACATAGCAAAAACACAAACATAGTACGTGAGACAAAATTACCTCGTGAGATACATGGGTTTTAGACCCGATAAACAAATAGTCAAATAATATCATTTAATCTTAAAATAATATTACTAAGTTTGTTTTGGGTCACTTTATCATTTTCATCATTGGCCAATGTCAAGATAATCGGAATGCCTCCAATCTATCAAGACCATCATTTCCACGGTAATCGGAATGCCTCCAATCTACCGGGACTCATAGGCATTGGGTAATCGGAATGCCTCCAATCTACCACTAACCTTAAGGTACCGTAATAACCGGAATGCCTCCAATCTACAACGGCCCTAGGGATATCATCATCGTCATCATTTCTTATCTTTTATCGTTATGAGCTTATAACTCCATCTTTTCTTATTCAATCAATCATGTAACCATCATACAAGCAATTCATCATATATCACATAAATGACTAAATTACTTAAAGACTCGATAAAAATCATTTAATCATAAAAACATTTACTAGCTATGTACCCAGTTTGAAAGTTCACATGTACTCACCTTAGCCAAGCTTAACCAATTGTTGCGTTCTTTAATCACCAATATCACTTCTCGATATTTGAATGCCTCAAATCTTCCAACCGACAATCTATTATCAAAACCAATACAATGGTTTGCATTAATCATCTACACTAACTACCTAATCCATGGCTAGTTAACTACTAGCACCATTTTCCCCAAAGTTACCAAACCCTAATTTAATAAATCACCACATTTTCATGTATTCATAGCATGGCCACGTTTTCCATGACAAAATACCATGGGTCTAAGTTATACTACTTCCCTTTAACCATTTATGAACAATTCCATACCTAGGGTTTGACATTCAAGCTTTCCCTACTTGAATCTATGGCTAAAAACTCAAGAGAAATGAAGATTTACCTTAGATCTTCAACTTAGGAGCAAGGATCACCAAGATTTGATGAAGATTGAGCTCCAAACGATGCCTTACACTCAAAAACCGTTCACACACTTGAAGAGAGAAAACCAGGGTTTTTGGAAATGCATTTATGGCTAAAACCCGTATTTATTGCTCTGGTCGGAAGAGCTCGCGTCGCGAGAAGACGCGGGTCTGCCCGCTAGTAGCCGATTTTACCAGACTTCGCGCCAGGTTCGCACCTGGCTCGCGCCGCGAAGTCACGCGAAGTCGACGCGAGATGCTCGCGTTCCAGCTCTGGTCCCTCTGCTCAACCTCGCGTTTCACTCGCGCCAGGCTCGCGCCGCGAACTTGCCTGTGCAGCAGGGCTGCACTTTTCGGTCTAGGTTTCAACCCAGTTTCATCCATAACTTTCACATACGGACTCCAAACGACACGAAACCAATTCCTACGTGTTTTAAACGATTTATCCTTATTTAACATATTTTTGTACAATTTATTTATTTACAAAATTCGGGTCGTTACAACTATCCACCCCTTAAGGAGATTCCGTCCTCGGAATCTCATCATAATTCACAAAGTTCGGGTATCTTTTCCGAATTTCGTCCTTGACTTCCCAGGTCAAGTTCGGCCCAAGTGAATGCTTCCACTAGACAAACACCAATTCAATTTCTTTATTCCGAAGTTTCTTGGTTTTTGACTCTAGTATGGCTTCGGGTTCCTCGATCAATCGGTTCGGGGCATCAACCCGCAATTCTTGTAACGGAATTATATTTTCAACTTCACCCACGAACTTCTTCAAATAACTTACATGAAACGTATCGTGAACACCTTGAAGTTCGGGTGGAAGTTCTAACTTGAAAGCTTGCAAACCGACCCGTTTCAAAATCTTAAACGGGCCAACATACCTTGGGCTCAATTTGCCTTTCTTACCAAACCGCATCACGCCTTTCCAAGGCGATACTTTCAACATCACCATGTCTCCAACATTCAAATCATATGGTCTCTTTTTCAAACCCGAGTAGCTTCTTTGTCGATCTTGGGCGATTTTCATATTGGTTTGGATTATCCCAATCTTTTCATTGGTCAACTTCACAATCTCGGGACCCGTGAGTTTCGTCTCACCCGCCTCGAGCCAACACGATGGGGTCCTACATTTCCTCCCATACAACGCCTCATAAGGCGGCATCTTAACGGTCGATTGATAACTATTGTTGTAGGAGAACTCAACTAACGGTAAATGTTCATCCCATTTACCCCCAAAATCTAGCACACACGATCTTAGCATATCTTCAACCGTTTGAATAGTTCTTTCACTTTGACCATCGGTTTGCGGGTGGTAAGCCGTACTTAACCGCAATTTCGTTCCCAACTCCTCTTGCAACGATCTCCAAAATCTCGAGGTAAACCTCGCGTCTCTATCGGACACAATCGACAACGGGACTCCATGAAGTCTCACCACTTCATCCACATACAACTTTGCCAACTTCTCAAGTGGCATGGTTTCCCGAATTGCTAAGAACAATGCACTTTTGGTCAACCGGTCAACTATGACCCAAATGGCGTCGTGGTTCTTGCTCGTCTTTGGCAATCCAACAATAAAATCCATTGTTATATATCCCATTTTCCGGCCGGGATTTGCAACGATTGAGCTACCCCGTAAGGTACTTGATGTTCGGCTTTTACTTGTGCACACGTGGCACACTTAGAAATATACTTTGCCACTCTTGCCTTCATCCCGGGCCACCAATACATCTTCTTCATATCTTGATACGTTTCTGCACTTCCCGGGTGGATCGAATACTTGGACTTATGAACATCGGTTAGTAACTCCTTTCGGGTACCCCCGAACTTGGGAACCCAAATTCGACCACCCACGGTTTTCAACCCTTGCTTATTTTCCACAAAATGTTGGTTCTTTCCCAATCGTTCTTGCCTTAACTCATCTTTTTCCATCACTTCCCGTTGGGCATTCTTGATTCGTTCTACTATACTCGAGACTACTTCAATACGCGTTAGCTTTCCTTTAATCGGCTTTTCATACGCCTTTCGGCTCAAGGCGTCGGCTACCACGTTGGCCTTCCCCGCATGGTAGACAATTTCACAATCATAATCTTGTATCAATTCGATCCATCTTCTTTGTCTCATATTTAGGTCTTTTTGAGTAAAAACGTATTGAAGACTCTTGTGATCCGTATATAACGTACACCTCGTACCGTATAGGTAGTGCCTCCATAACTTTAAAGCAAACACTATCGCCGCCAACTCTAAATCGTGAGTCGTGTATCTTTCTTCCGCATTCTTTAGTTGTCTCGAGGCGTAGGCAATCACTTTCCCCCGTTGCATCAAAACACAACCCAAACATTTATGTGAAGCATCACTATACACGACGAAGTCTTCCATCCCTTCGGGTAACGTGAGAACCGGTGCGTTACACAATTTTTCTTTCAATGTGGCGAATGCTTTTTCTTGCTTTTCTCCCCACACGAACTCACTACTCTTTCGGGTCAACAATGTGAGTGGTGTCGCCACTCGAGAAAAGTCTTGAATAAATCGACGGTAGTATCCGGAAAGGCCGAGAAAACTTCTCACTTCGGTTGGAGTTCGTGGCGGTTCCCACTTCATAACCGCTTCAATCTTTGACGGGTCAACTTTGATTCCTTCTCGGGACACGACATGACCAAGGAATTGGACCTCTCGAATCCAAAATTCACACTTAGAAAACTTAGCATACAATTTCTCTCGTTGAAGCACTTCTAACGTTTGTCTTAGATGACTCTCGTGTTCTTCTTCGGTTTTTGAATAAATAAGAATATCGTCAATAAATACGATAAGAAACTTGTCGAGGAATGGTTTGCAAACCCGATTCATAAGATCCATAAAAATGGCCGGTGCATTAGTCAACCCGAATGGCATCACCAAAAACTCGTAATGCCCATAACGTGTACGAAACGCCGTCTTCTCGGTATCTCCTTCTTTTACTCGAACTTGATGGTAACCCGACCTCAAATCGATCTTCGAAAAATAATCGGCACCTTGAAGTTGATCAAACAATTCGTCGATTCTAGGCAAGGGGTATCGGTTCTTAATAGTCATCTTGTTCAACTCTCGGTAGTCAATGCACATTCTCATTGAACCGTCTTTCTTCTTAACAAACAATACGAGCGCACCCCATGGAGACGAGCTAGGACGAATAAATCCTTTGTCGAGTAACTCTTGCAACTGGGACATCAATTCCCGCATTTCGGTGGGAGCCAAACGGTATGGAGCACAAGCTATCGGCGTCGCTCCCGGAACTAAATCAATACGGAATTCTACTTGCCTCTCCGGTGGTAATCCCGGTAAATCGTCGGGAAATACCTCGGGAAAATCCCGAATCACCCTTACATTTTCCACCGACTTCTTTTCTTTCCTTACATCTAATACATATGCTAAAAAGGACGAACATCCTTTGGCTAAACATTTCCTAGCTTTAACCGCGGTCATATGGCATGGCAAATGGTGTCGTCTCTCACCATAAACATAAACTTTTTCATTGTCGGGGGTCCTAATCGAGACTATCTTCTTCCCACATAAAATCTTTGCTTGATTCTCACCCAACCAATCCATACCTATAACTATATCAAAACCCGCAATTTCCATGGGTAATAAATTCACCTTAAACTTTCTCCCATCTATTTCCAATTCACAATTTCGACACATATGTTGAACTATGGAGGTTTTACCATCCGCAATTTCTATATCATAAACTTCATCAAGGAGTTCTAACGGCACATTCAACATCACAACAAAATCATGTGACACAAACGAATAAGTAGCACCCGATTCAAATAAGATCCGGGCGGGAATAGAATTTACGAGTAGGGTACCTGAAACGACATCGTGGGCTTCTTTGGCTTCATCTCGGGTAAGTTGGAAGGACCGTCCCTTGACCTTTGTCGGCTCCGCTTTCTTTTGAGCGGTTGACACCATGGTCTCACTTCCCTTCTTCGGGCATGCATTGCTATAGTGCCCTTTTTCATGGCACGAATAGCACTCGATTTCATCCAACGGCTTGGCCCGGCAATCCCTTGCCATATGCCCCGGCCTTCCACACTTGAAACAAGATTTCGAATCCACCAAACATTCTCCCTTGTGGTCTTTGCCACACTTCTTACAAGTACTAACGCTTGATTGCTTAGAATAGGTCGGGGTGAACTTTCCTCTCTTCACCGAACCCGAGCTCCCTTCAAACTTCCTCTTTTCAAACCTTTCAAACTTTGGCCTCTCATTGATTCTCCTTTGGCCCACTTCCTCCACATTCCTCGCCGCACTAATAGCCTCATCTAGTGTGGCGGCCCTCTTTACTTCTAACTCATACTCCCACGGGAGTCCATTGGCATACCAAACAATCCGAGATCTCTCATCCGGATACAATTTGATCACAAACGGGATTAACCCCGTGAACTTCCTAGTGTACTCATCGACACTCAAACCACCCTTCTTCAAATGAACAAACTCTTCTTGAAGTTTTTCTAAGTTTCTTTCGGGGCAAAACTTTGCCTTCAACCGTTTCACAAACTCATCCCATGTCATCTTGTACACCGCTCTCTTTCCCAACGTTTCATACATGGTGTCCCACCACACGAGGGCTTCATCTTTCAATAAACGAGAAGCATAGATTACCATATCATCTTCCTTGCATTTACTAGCTTCAAGGACTTGTTCAGTTTCACGGATCCAACGGATCGTGACTTTCGGTTCGGAGCTACCATAGTAGTTATCGGGCTTAAAAGCCACAAAGTTCTTATACGTGCACCCCTTCCTTTCCCTCGGCTCGGGGTCACTCCCATCTTCTTCCGTTGATGATTTCTCAGTTTGAGCAACACTACTTGACTTGCTCTTTGTGCGGGGTGGAGATTCCTCCCGCCTTTCACGTGCCATATGCTCATTGAGAAGTCGGTTCACATCCTCGTTCACTATGTCCCTCATTTGATTGAACATAGTTTGAAGGTGTTCCACGGTGACCGGGGTGTGAGTGTTCCTTTCAACACCCGAATTCTCCACTTCGTCATGAGGTGGAGGACCAAATACCGGTTCAACAAGGTTATTCGAATCTTGCCCTTGATCAAGTGGGCCTCTTGCACTTCTAGTTCTCACCATTTTGCTATAATAAGACATCAATCATTTAGAATTCACTTTATCAAAGTAACGGTGACATTGACCGTCCCACAACCAACATGACCTATTCCCTTAAGGTCAACCCTATCGAACCTACACTTTAAGGTCTCAATAGTCATTTCATAAGTATCCTATGGAACCTACGGTCCTACTAGCTCAGTTTAAGTCTAGGATGGTCAACTCAACCTAGTTCACTTAAACTATAGCTCTGATACCAAGTTGTAACACCTCAATTTTCAAAACAATATTTAAATAACATTTAATCCAAAATACAAGATATTGTATCGGTGTCAACTACCGGTTTTACAAAAACGAAAAGGTTTCTTGTTCGAGATTATCAGAGTTTACAAAAATGGTGTTACAAATTATATCTTAACCATAGGATAAGGACTCTAATCATCAACACCGAGCTAATCTCAACAAGGCCTCTTCTAAACGGGCCTCCTAGTTCTTCGATCCCGAACCTGAGTACATAGCAAAAACACAAACATAGTACGTGAGACAAAATTGCCTCGTGAGATACATGGGTTTTAGACCCGATAAACAAATAGTCAAATAATATCATTTAATCTTAAAATAATATTACTAAGTTTGTTTTGGGTCACTTTATCACTTTCATCATTGGCCAATGTCAAGATAATTGGAACGCCTCCAATCTATCAAGACCATCATTTCCACGGTAATCGGAATGCCTCCAATCTACCGGGACTCATAGGCATTGGGTAATCGGAATGCCTCCAATCTACCACTAACCTTAAGGTACCGTAATAACCGGAATGCCTCCAATCTACTACGGCCCTAGGGATATCATCATCGTCATCATTTCTTATCTTTTATGGTTATGAGTTTATAACTCCATCTTTTCTTATTCAATCAATCATGTAACCATCATACAAGCAATTCATCATATATCACATAAATGACTAAATTACTTAAAGACTCGATAAAAATCATTTAATCATAAAAACATTTACTAGCTATGTACCCAGTTTGAAAGTTCACATGTACTCACCTTAGCCAAGCTTAACCAATTGTTGCGTTCTTTAATCACCAATATCACTTCTCGAGATTTGAATGCCTCAAATCTTCCAACCGACAATCTATTATCAAAACCAATACAATGGTTTGCATCAATCATCTACACTAACTACCTAATCCATGGCTAGTTAACTACTAGCACCATTTTCCCCAAAGTTACCAAACCCTAATTTCATAAATCACCACATTTTCATGTATTCATAGCATGGCCACGTTTTCCATGACAAAATACCATAGGTCTAAGTTATACTACTTCCCTTTAACCATTTATGAACAATTCCATAACTAGGGTTTGAGATTCAAGCTTTCCCTACTTGAATCTATGGCTAAAAACTCAAGAGAAATGAAGATTTACCTTAGATCTTCAACTTAGGAGCAAGGATCACCAAGATTTGATGAAGATTGAGCTCCAAACGATGCCTTACACTCAAAAACCGTTCACACACTTGAAGAGAGAAAACCAGGGTTTTTGGAAATGCATTTATGGCTAAAACCCGTATTTATTGCTCTGATCGGAAGAGCTCGCGCCCCGCTCGCGCCGAGCTCGCGTCGCGAGAAGACGCGGGTCTGCCCGCTAGTAGCCGATTTTACCAGACTTCGCGCCAGGTTCGCGCCTGGCTCGCGCCGCGAAGTCGACGCGAGATGCTCGCGTTCCAGCTCTGGTCCCTCTGCTCAACCTCGCGTTTCACTCGCGCCAGGCTCGCGCCGCGAACTTGCCTGTGCAGCAGGGCTGCACTTTTCGGTCTAGGTTTCAACCCAGTTTCGTCCATAACTTTCACATACGGACTCCAAACGACATGAAACCAATTCCTACGTGTTTTAAACGATTTATCCTTATTTAACATAGTTTTGTACAATTTATTTGTTTACAAAATTCGGGTCGTTACATCCACAGCCCCTTTTTACTCTTTTTCCTGCTTTATAAATATAGGGTGAAAAACATAACATGCTACATACTTTTAGTGTTTTATATTATGACTGTACAACAACATCATCATCATTTTATTTTCATTTTGGCATGACAAACAATTCATAATACCGTACTAAGTTCCAGCTTTCATTAAGTAGAGTACCTACACCCTGGATATACGAATAGTACTATTGGCCAATACTCAGTCACCTACATTTTTTTTCATTACTTGGTTTATCCAAGACATCAAGAGCGTATTATCCATGACCTTATAACACACACATGGGAGTTGCAGTTTTGATTGTGGACTTAGGGGGATGGGTATAATACCTCAATGGGAGTAGCTACCTGTTGGGAATAACAGTCTTCATATACCAAACTAATGATAAACCGATTACTACACAAACATTTTACATCAAAACATAGGAGTTGTAATATACTTATAATTCCATTTCATTTCATGTGGTTTATTAAATTTTTATACAAATACTTTACTTTTATCAGTCATAAAACATTTTACTCATTCATGGTAGCAAAAAAAACGATTTTCTATACATTTTTACCTTAAACTTGTGGATTCACTCAACAATATAGTTTACCTTTTTAAGTTATGTTTTTTAGGTAATCTAGAGACTCAGTGAGCAATGGGGATGTGAACAGCATTTGTCGTCTAGCCATGAACTATCTTTGCACTTTAGTTTTCAAACAATCTTTTCTTTTCAAAACTTACTATTTTAGGAAACTTTCTATTTTTGTAATTTTATATTTTTAGCAATGAAACTTATTTTACATTTTATTGCGTGGTTGTTTGATTACTATATCACTTGTTTTTATAACATGAACATTACACCTCTGTTCTTCCACGAAACATTTTAATGACGTAAAACTCATTTTTGGCGGGGTGTGACAGAGTAATTAACTTTTTCAAACCTTTTTTTTATCGACAATAAGAAAATTTGCACACAAATTTTGACTATTTGCTTTTGGGCATAAGAACAGAGAAGAAGAAACAAAATAAGGGAGACGCGTAGAAGAAAAGCACCTTTTGATTTGTCAATTGTTTGCTTTTGATAAAGAATTATTTTGTGGCATTATTTTTTGTAGGGGTGGAAGGTTAATATAATTGTGTGAAAATGAAGTGTTAATAAATTAAATATTGTGTGAAAATGAATTATTTTGAATGTATATGTATAAAGGTGAAAGAATTGGAAAAAATGGTAAAAATTTGATTTTTTAAACTTCTTTTTGAAAAAACAACTGATTTATTATTGTTTATTTTTTAAAATTTAATGTTTTTTTATCCATTCTAACGGATATTTTTTCAAAAACTTGATTTTTAATTGCAGCCGGCTCCCACCATCTCTCTTGTCCTCTATTCGTCTGGCCGACTCAAAACACCAACAGCTCCTCGGCAATGAGCCGTGCTAACGGTTTGGAACAGTTGACGGCCTTTGGTTCCACACCAACGAAGAGTTGGCAATGGTCTTAATATTTTAGGTCAAATTAGTGAATAAGATTTTACTAAAATTTGAGAGAGAAAACAATATATATGTATTATGTATGTATAACTATGATACTTCCTCCGTATCAAAATAAGTGACACAAATTGACTTACATGTTTTTTGAGGTAAAAGATTAAAGTAGAGGTTAAAATAGATTAATATACATAGTTAGTGGAGAATAGGTCCCACTTTTCTTGAATAAAGTGATATTAATGAGTTTTAAAAGTAAAAGTAAGAGTATAAGGATAATTTCACTTTATTAAAGTAGATAGTTAGTGGGTATGAGTCCCACTAACTTTACCAAATAAGGAAAGTTTTCAAAGTGTGTCACTTATTTTGATACACCCAAAAATAGAAAGTGTGCCACTTATTTTGATTCGGAGGAAGAATATTTATACGAGATTTTCTAATATGTATCCTGGGGCACATCATTATAATATCCAATGTTTTTTATGCCCTTGCATTTAATTTATTAAAAGGGACTTTCTATTAGAACACATCTTATGTCTATTAGAACACACCATAACTCATTAAATTAGCTAATGATTACTAATACCCCTAATTTGTTACAAACTAATGATTACTAATCATAGTTAATAATAATTACTTATTTTATTATTTTATAAACCATATCATATTAACTTAATTTATTTATATTTACTAATTTATAGTGACTTTATTTTATATTCTATGATAATAAGAACACATTATATATAAGTAAATATGATAAGTTTTATTTAAAAAAATTTATGTAAAAGTTTCATTAAAAATATTCTAAATTATTAAAACTTTGATTAAAAAGTTTTATTTGTCTAAAAATTTAATAAACATTACAAGATAACGGTGTATTAAATTACTTTATAAGTATCATACATTATCCGTAAAAATGGTGACGACATTTTTCCGAAAAACTAACGTTTTTTCAATAATCACTAAAAATTAGTACGAAAAACAATAATATTAAGCAAAAGATTTGAATTAAAAATGAAACAAAAAATAAACGATATCTAAAATATGAAAGATAAATAAAGTTAGTGTAAATATAAATTATTAAATTAAGAAATAAAAAGAATTAGTTTTAGGATGCTTATAAGGAAAAAGTTGGAAAAAACAAGTAAGCATGAGGCTCCATTAAGTCCTTCACGTTAACCAATTAATTTCATTAATATTATATTATAATTTTCAAGGTGAGTATTTTTGTATATTTTTAAGGTATGTTCTAATAGTATGTTAAATTATGGTAAAGATAAAATCGGTATAATACAAAAGTATTAATGACTCATAAATACCATTTTACTCCAATTAAGAAAATTTTAGTTTATTAAAATTCGTTAACGTATGCCTATAACATGCGATAGTAAAACCTTATTTATAATTAGCCAGGATATTATTTATGTCTACCGTCAAATGTTAATTACCATATAAAATTAGAAAACTGGTCGTCAGCTCACACTTTTTTAGATGGTCGTCATGTGTCATTAGGAGTTTGAAAGAAATATTGTAGAAATTCGAATTTGAAGTAAACAAGATTGAACATTCCTTGGAATGAAGGTTATGGTTGGTAAAATTTGTTTTAAGTTGGAGCTCGTTGAAGTTTTTAAATATTGTTTTTTAACGTCATATATATTCTTTTTAACCACACCTAATCTACTCATTTATCCATAATGGGACTTGAACCCATGACCTTTAGGTCATAGATAACACCTTATAATTTATATTAATATCACTAAGCTAGAAAGCCTTACATCATATACTCCGTAATATATACCTTTTTTTTGCCCACAATGAAACTTGAATCCATGACCTATAGCTAATAGGTCATGTACAACATCTTGAATTAATTTGAGTAAATTACAATTTTTATCCCTGTGGTTTGCCCGATTCTGCGTTTTTGTCCCTATGCTTTTTTTCTGTTTTTTTTTGTCCCTGAGGTATGCAAAATTCCATTTTTTTGTCCTTCCGTCCATTTTCTGCCGTTAACTTACCGCACATGCCAAACATGTGAGGGTATTTTCATCTTTTTACTCAATCTACTTGTACTCTATGCTTTCAAATTTGCACCCCTCTATCCTCTCACATTCTTCATCATTATACACATCATCTTCTTCAGAACCTTCATAAAGAAACCAGATTAGCTAATTAAAATCAGAATCAAACAAAAAAAATTTATACAAAACCTTCATAATCTCAACTTTTCAACTTCACGTGAAAAAACCCCAAATCCACCGCCGGTTCTTCTCGATTTTCGGCTACACCATGAGCACCACACCCAATTCCCAATTGATTGATTCTCTCACCCCTCACGTCTCTCTCTACAATTCCCACTCACTATCTTCATCATCATCATCATCAAACCCTAACCCTAACCCTAACCCTAGATCCTCAATTCTCAAATGGTTCATATCACTCACACCTCACCAACACCAATCGCACCTTACTATCGTCGATAAATCATTCACACAGCTCTTAATCCAGTTGCAATTCAAACTCAAAAACAACGGACATGGTTCGTTCATCGTCCTTCCGGACATACCTTCTTCTTCGTCAAACCCTAATATTTCGAGCTTCTGTTATCGGAAATCGCATGGATTGCTAACGAGAATTAGCGAAATTTCGAAGCCTGAGAAACTAATTCATGAATCTTTACATGCGTTCTGATGATTTGGGGGAAGCTTGTGGAAGCTATCGCCAGTCAAGAGGTGGTCGGAGAAATTGAGGGCGGGGTTAACAATGAGAGAGCATGATAGAGGGAAGAAGAGGAGTGATAAGGCTAGGAAGTGTATGTTGTTACCTCTCATGATCCTGCCTGACTCTGAGATGACGCCGACGAGGTTCAGGGTGTGTACCGGAGCAATATCCATGACGGCGGCGGATCACAGTTGTTAAAAGGAATTTGGTCTTGAAAAAGGAATTTGGTCTTGATTAAAAGGAATTCATGTCTGGTATTCATTATTAGTTTAGGGTTTCTTTCAAGGATATGAATAAGAGGAAGCAGATGAGAATATAAAGAAAAATGAAAAAGGGAAAATGAAAAAGACGAAAATACCCTCACTTTTTTAGCATTTCTCGTTAGTTAATGGCCAAATTTGGACGGAAGGACAAAAAAAACGGAATTTTGCATACCTCAGGGACAAAAAAAACAGAATTAAAAGGTGCAGGGACAAAAACGCAGAATCGGACAAACCACAGGGACAAAAACTGTAATTTACTCTATTAATTTCCAATACTACTAGGTTACAAGACTTGGATAGTTGAAGTTTTTAATGATAATTGAAAGATCGAGTTTTTATTTAAAAAAGAGATATTTTAGTTATGAGAAAGGTATTGATGCTTACTATTTGTATCTATTTTATATTAGAGTAAATTACTGTTTTTGTGAAGGATTTATGTGCACAGATAAGTACACGTGTCATCGTGTCAAATGTTATAAGGAACTAAAGGGTCACACCACTACACACCCAATAATGGACAACCGAATAAAGTAAGTTGTGTGGAATAATTAACTAGTTAAGTTAATTATAAAGAAGAAAATAAATAATAATAAGTTAATTATTATTTAAGAGGAAGATTAAATATCAAGTCAAATATTTAACGGACAGTTAATTAATAGTTAATTAATTAACTAGTAAAAGTCCAAGGGTTTAAAGTGACAAGAGGAAGTTTAATTATAAGATTAATCATAATTAAACTCCAAGGACCTAAAAGGTAACTTAATTCCTTCTAAATAAGGACTAAGGGACAAGGGTTTTAGGCTAATCACTTTACACACTCAAAACCCTAATACTCCCTCCCCTTCTTCGGCCGTACGAACGAGAGAAAGAACCCCATAGGGTTCTTTCGGTTTTCTTGATCGACGAACACACACACACACGAGTTTCGTGTATCGCTTTGTTGGTACAACACGGTCTTGCAGCGTGTTCAGGTGGTGCAGTAGAGGTGGATCATTCTTTAGCAATCTAAAGGTAATGTTCTTAATCTTCTTCTTCTTGTGATCTCATTGATTAGTAGTGATCCGGTATGTGGGATTCAAGTTCCGCCATGTGAATCCTACTAGGTTTTCCTACAGTGGTATCAGAGCTTTCTACTAATCTCATTGAGATTCGGTTGAGTTTCTTTTCGTCTAGAAAATAACCCTAGAAATTTTGGCCAAGTATGTGTTCTTCAAGTTTTGAATGAGCATTGGATTGAATAGGGTTCTAGATAAAAACCAATTAGGTTTCTTTTTCCCCTTCTTTTTTTTCGAAATTATATATATATGCATATATATATTATTAAATTTTTTTTATCTTAAAAAGAAACTTAGTAAGTTTGATCCAAGAAAATTGTTCAAGTTTGTGAACAGTTGGATCAAATAGGTTTCAAGATAAAAGAAATTAGGTTTCTTTTTATTTAGTAAGAAAACCCTAGAATGTTTGATCCAAGAAAAGTTGTTCAAGTTATGAACAATTGGATTGAATAGGATTTTTAGACAAAAAGGAAAAAGGTTATTATTATTATTATTATTATTATAAATTAATAATAACTAAAGCGGGAGTCGAAACCGAACCACCCGAGACTCGGTTGGCGTTCGGTTCGACGACCGAGTGGTTGGCCGAAACCGAACCCACCGAGTTCTCGGTTGGGTGAAGGTTTCTTGGTGACCAAGTTATCGTTTTTAGGGTACAAGATTTTATGTGACCTAAATCGGGAATAAAGAATCTACAAGATTTTATGTAAGATCTTTTATTTTTATAAAGTCAATCTATGTAAATATTTTTGATTTTTTGACTAACTATCAAGAATAAAATCAAAAAGGAAAGGATTTACATAAATCTTGACTAGATTATTTATTTTAATAATAAAATATAATAAATTATTAAAACCAAAATAATTTCGAAATTAGAGGGGAAATAGGCAATCAGTTTATGGGTAATCTAAAAAATATCAGTTTGGTAATTTAATAATTATCAGTTTATTTAATTTATTTAATTAGTATGACATAACCCAAAAGAAGTGACATTGTGTTAGTTTAAATTTTTCGAATTTTTATCCATTTTTTCGGAAAATTTTATAAACATTTTTTATTTAAAATTCAACACACAATACTAAGTCTTTGGGTTTATGACATAGCAATTCTTGAAATTGCATGTATTTATTTTATTTCTTTAATTTACTTTATTTGAAATAAAAAAAGATGGTGATTATAAACAGTTTGTTTAGAAATCCAAGTTTTAAATTAATGATGGTGATTATAAACAGTTTGTTTAGAAAACCAAGTTCTAAATTAATAATGGTGATTATAAATAGTTTGCTTAGAAAACCAAGTTCTAAATTAATACTGGTGATTATAAACAGTTTGTTTAGAAAGCCAAGGTCTAAATTAATAATGGCAAAGTAAACAGTTTGTTTATAAACCAAGTTTTATAAAGACAAAAATTAAAAGTGGAATTTATAAACTATTAGTTTATAAAACCAAATAATTTTAAAAGATTAAAAACTGGCTAACGTTTTTCGAACAAAGGAAAATCCTTTTTAGAAAATCTTAGATCAAAGTGCAACCCACCTAATGGAACACCTCACTAGTTCAACGATATTCACATTGTAAGGAGAAAGAACCTTAGATATGGATTCAAATCATTGAGAGTGTTAGGGTGCGTAGGGTCTTGTGATAATCGGGAGTCCAGGCGCAAGGCATCGCACTGTCTTTGGTGGTACGATATATTTTGGTGATAATCAGGAGTCCCGGCCCAAAATGCACTAGAGGGATTAAAACATGTACAAGTTTATTGTTCAACTTGATATCCCGAACAACTAGGAATCGTTTCTAGTTTAGAGGCGATCGGTATGGCTATACCTACCAGAAATAGCGTGGCTCTAATGGGAAGTGCCCAAACCTTGCATTAGAGGGCGTGAAATATGGATCCTAGTCTAACTATTATTCTTAAAAGGTAATAATGTTAGAAGTTATTTATTTATCTAATCATACTAACCGTTTGTTGTTTTTCTTATAGATGTCTGTATTGTCAGAAATTCCATTTTACTCACCGATTGAATCGCGAAGGCTCGTCACTGGAAAATGGAAGCTTACTAGTCCGAACTACAAAGTTTGGAAAGTGCATTTTAGGAGTTACCTAAAAGCACAGAATCTACTATACGTGATAGACGAGGTGCCCAAGGGACAACCAGGGCAAGATGCCCAGGATGATGAGCTTGACGCTTATTATCAGTATCTGGCAGATGAATCACAAGTTATGTCGATTCTCATTCTTACTTCATTATCAGAGCTTACTGATAATCTACGTAAGAAACCATGCTATGAGTTTGTCCAGTATGTTGAGGAAACGTTTAAAGATAGTACTGAAGAAAGTAAGCAGTTCGTTTTGCAAGAAATCTTTTTGTCAAAGATAAAGGATGATCAACCATTGAGTGACCATCTTATTAACATATGAAGGTTACTAGATTGTCACACCCTGGTTACTGGCGCATCAAATCAGCAAGAACAAGTCTTGTTCTTGTTTGGATCTCTCACTCATTACTATCAGGATAAGGTAGTACGTTTAGTTGGGAATTTTGATTTGACTATCGCAGGTCTACACGAGAATCTCTTGTGTATACGCGATGTTCAAAGGCTAGAGAAAGAATATCTCCCTGAGATTCAGCAGGATGATTTCGATAATTGGTTGAATAACTTCGCTGATTTGTGTTGCCCAACTTGTGGCAGCAAGGATATTTGCGAGCACACATCCGATGTGGGACTGTTGGACACTGAATTTTTCAGTGATTCAGGTATCTATATGATTGATTGTCTCGTTACTTCTAATGAATCATGGGTATTGGATACCGGATGTGGTCATCACATTTGCAATCATTTGCAGGATTTTAAGAAGAACAGGAGGATGGGACGAGGGGATGTTGAACTACGAGTAGGCGAAGGTTCCAAGGTTGGAGCCGAAGCCATAGGAACATATCTTCTCAAGTTGCCTTCAGGAAGAGTCTTGGAACTTAAAGATTGTTATTATGTTCCTAGACTTATTAAAAATGTTGTTTCATTTGATTTACTTATAGAAAGTGGTTTTTATTATGAGTTTTGTGGAAAAACAATTTCATGTTTAAAAGACGATATTTTATATTTTAAAGCTAACTCTCATAATGGTTTATACACGTTAAATCTAAATAACATAGAACGAGACATTTATCATATAAGTAAGAGATCCAAGAGTAACTTGAATCAAACTTATCTTTGGCATTGTCGTTTAGGTCATATAAACGAGACTCGCGTTAAGAAACTCCACGATGATGGAATTCTAGAACCATTTGACTTGGTATCATATGCCATATGCGAATCATGTTTATCTGGCAAAATGACAAAAGACCCTTTCAACCATTTCAATGAAAGGGCGGGCGAGTTGTTAGGGATTATACACGCTGATGTGTGTGGACCCTTTACTCCAGAAGCCAGAGGTGGATACCGCTACTTCATTACCTTTACTGACGACTTCAGTAGGTATGCTTATGTCTTTCTTATGAGACTAAAATCTGAAAGCTTTGACAAGTTCAAAGAATATCAGAGGGAAGTAGAAAACCAACTGGGCAAGAAAATAAAGTCACTTCGGTCGGACCGAGGAGGCGAATATTTTAGCCAAGAGTTCGACGATCATTTGAAGGAATGTGGGATTGTTTCACAACTCACACCTCGTATACACCTCAGATGAATGGTGTATCAGAAAGGAGGAATCGCACCTTGTGAGACATGGTACGTTCAATGATGTGTCGCGCTCCCCTACCACTATCATTTTGGGGACATGCACTCGAGACTGCAGCATTCACACTGAATAGAGTTCCGACCAAGTCAGTAGAAAAGACTCCGTTCGAGCACTGGACGGGGTGAAAGCCAAAATTGTCTTTTCTCAAGATTTGGGGTTGTGAGGCGTACGTTAGACGTAACTTCACAGACAAACTAAACCCCAATTCAGATAAGTGCATCTTCGTTGGATATCCAAGGGAAACCTTAGGATACTATTTCTACCATCAGGAAGACAACAAAGTTTTTGTTGCTCGGAAAGGTGTCTTCTTGGAGGAGAAGTTTCTAGGGACAGAAACTCCAAGAAAAGAAATTGAACTTCAAGAAATTGAAGAGAACGAAGATCCACCTACGACTTCTGTCGAACCAGTAGTTCAACAAAGAATTGTTGATCCCCAACCAGACCCACCGGTTGAGGAAGAAGAAACATGCAACCCTCGTAGGTCCAGTAGACCACGCCAAGAACCAGTTAGGTATCTTGGATTCATGATCGATGAAGATGATGGAAGTCTACTAGAACCATTGACCTACAGCGAGGCTGCTGATGGCGTAGAGTCTGAATGATGGCTCGAGGCTATGCAAGCAGAGATGCAATCCATGTATGACAACCAAGTCTGGGTGTTATCAGACTTGCCACCACAGTCACGTGTTGTTGGATGCAAGTGGGTTTTCAAGAAGAAAACTGACATGGATGGGAAAGTGCATACTTACAAAGCACGACTTGTCGCGAAGGGTTTCACGCAAACACATGGTGTGGATTATTCTGAAACCTACTCGCCAGTCGCCATGCTTAAGTCTATTAGAATTCTTATGGCCATATCAGCATATTACGACTATGAGATATGGCAAATGGATGTTAAAACCACCTTCCTTTATGGGGAGTTGAATGATGACGTATTCATGATACAACCGGATGGTTTTACTCATCCAAAGAATCCTGATAAAGTATGCAAATTGCTAAAATCCATTTATGGATTGAAGCAAGCATCTGGAAGTTGGAACTTACACTTTGACAAAAGAATCAAAGAATTTGGTTTTGTCAAGAGTGAGTTCGAGGCGTGTGTCTACACAAAATTCAGTGGGAGCATAGTAATCTTCCTAGTCTTGTATGTTGATGACATACTGCTCATAGGAAACGATATACCAGCATTACAAGGAGTAAAATCCTGGTTAGGTAAATGTTTCCAGATGAAAGACTTGGGAGAAGCCGCGTTTATACTGGGTATAAAGATCTACAGAGATAGATCTAGGTGGCTTATTGGACTTAGTCAAAGTACATACATTGACAAAGTACTGAAGAGATTCAGTATGAGTGATTCCAAGAGAGGTTTCATTCCAATGACACATCGCATTACACATAGCTAGGATGAGTTTGGTGCCATATGCTTCGGCAATTGGATCAATCATGTATGCCATGTTATGTACTAGGCCCGATATTGCTTACTCTATAAGTCTTACGAGCAGATATCAAAAGAACCCTGGTGAACCTCACTGGGTGGCTGTCAAGAACATTCTCAAGTATTTGAGAAGGATGAAAGACATGTTCTTGGTCTTTGGAGGTTCAATGAAAGAATTGCGTGTAACTGGTTACACAGATGCAAGCTTCCAAACCGACAGAGACGATTACAAATCTCAATCGGGATTTGTATTCACACTAAACGGAGGAGCTATATCTTGGAAGAGTCAGAAACAAGATACGATAGCAGATTCGACTACAGAAGCTGAGTACATTGCTGCAAATGATGTTGGAAAGGAAGCCATGTGGCTTAAGAATTTTATCGAGGATCTTAGAGTTATTGCCAGTATCTCTAGACCCATCGAAATATTCTGTGATAATAGTGGAACAATAGCGCAAGCTGTTGAGCCAAGAGAGCATCAAAAGACCAGGCATGTGCGCAGAAAATATCACCTCATACGTGAGTATGTTAGAGAAGGTGATATTATAATTAACAAAATACCAACGGATGACAACGTTGCTGACCCGTTGACAAAACCACTAGCTGGACCAAAGCATGAGAAACATGCACACGCTATAGGCATGAAGTACCTAGATATTGCTAGCTAGTAATTTTGATTATGAACCATAGATATGTTTGAAATCGATACATTATGTAATAACATCTCATGGGATTGAAATAGAAAGTTTTATGTAATATTTTCACATTATCTATTCTTAACATGTTTTAAACCTATCCTTGATACACAAAGTTTTGAGTATCTAAATGTCTGTGGTTGCTTGAATTTAGTGGGAGCTAGATTCAGGAGTTAATACCATTATGAATATTTATCTATTCATATCCATTGAATAGAGAAACAAGTGTTGTTAAAATAAATATTCATAGATGTTTACAGAGTTTGCTAAACATTAGACGTGACCAAAAGATCGAGATTACTTCATGGAGCTCAAGCACAAGTAATTTCGAGTAGATGTCCTCTGACCTGAGACATTTGGTTTGAGACACGGTGACTTCTGATCTTTAGCATTTATCTAACGTCACACCGTAAAAGGGTGATCATAAGGAACTTGACTAAGACAGCGGAAATCGTGGGCAAGATAACGCAAATTGTCAAGATGGAATTTGCACCTTCATTAACTAGAAGAGATATTTCATGGCCGCTCGACGATTAAGACTACTGAAATGCGTGGCCGCGCTCGGAGAATGATTAGATCATTCGGAAATCCGTTACTGCAGAAAGTCGAAATCAGTGTCGAGAAAATTCGAGTATATAGAACAAGATCCCTGCTCCATGTCTGTTAGTCAAATTAAGAAATATCATGATGCGAAACGAAAATCTGTTAGTGTTATTCATTTATGAATATTATCTCTGGATGTAAGAGTTCTTATAACGTGGTTATCCTAAATGTCTGGCTAGGGACCGCTTTAGGCCAACGATGATCAGTAAATGATACTTAACTTGCACAAGTGGGAGTCTGAAGGATTTATATGCATAGATAAGTACACGTGTCATCGTGTCCAATGTTACAAGGCACTAAAGGGTCACCACTACACACCCAATAATGGACAACCAAATAAAGTAAGTTGTGTGGAATAATTAACTAGTTAAGTTAATTATAAAGAAGAAAATAAATAATAATAAGTTAATTATTATTTAAGAGGAAGATTAAATATTAAGTCAAATATTTAACGGACAGTTAATTAATAGTTAATTATTTAACTAGTAAAAGTCCAAGGGTTTAAAGTGACAAGAGGAAGTTTAATTATGAGAATAATCATAATTAAACTTCAAGGACCTAAAAGGTAACTTAATTCCTTATAAATAAGGACTAAGGGACAAGGGTTTTAGGCTAATCACTTTACACACTCAAAACCCTAATACTCCCTCCCCTTCTTCGGCCGTACGAACAAGAGAAAGAACCCCATAGGGTTCTTTCGGTTTTCTTGATCGACGAACACACACACACACACGAGTTTCGTGTATTGCTTTGTTGATACAACGCGTTCTTGCAGTGTGTTCAGGTGGTGCAGTAGAGGTGGATCATTCTTTAGCAATCTAAAGGTAATGTTCTTAATCTTCTTCTTCTTGTGATCTCATTGATTAGTAGTGATCTAGTAT
Source organism: Calendula officinalis (assembly GCA_963853835.1). NCBI lineage: Eukaryota > Viridiplantae > Streptophyta > Magnoliopsida > Asterales > Asteraceae > Calendula > Calendula officinalis. The sequence goes on from OY970824.1 coordinate 33,690,542, forward strand.
GTGGGATTCAAGTTCCGCCATGTGAATCCTACTAGGTTTTCCTACATTTTGTCCCTGTGGTTTACCCGATTCTGCGTTTTTATCCCTATACCTTTTTTCCGTTTTTTTGTCCCTGAACTATGTCAAATTCCATTTTTTTGTCCTTCCGTCCAAATTTGGCCGTTAACTAACGAGAAATGCTAAAAAATTGAGGGCATTTTCGTCTCTTCACTCCTTCTTCATGTTCTTCATATGTGTTCTTCATCTACAAAACATAATCCCCAAATTGATGAACCCTAATCCCAAATTGCTAAAAACATTTCATCTTCTTCAAAGGAAGATGAACCCTAATCCCAATTTCTTGAACAAATTGATGAACCCTAATCCCCAAATCCCAATTTCTTGAACCCTAATCCCAATTGATGAACCCCAAATTGATGAACCCTAATTGATGAACCATAATCCGAATTTCTTGAACAAATTAACAAGAAAAGGCTGCCGTAGATTCTGCTGGTTCGAACACGAGAGACGAGAGATCGAGATGTGTTGCTTCTGGTTTGCCGGAATTGGTGATGTCGGAGAGGCGGCTTTGTCACCGGAGGCTTTCTGATTTCTTTCCGGAAAAACGAGGAAGACGGAGATGGTCTGGTGAGCAGCTGGAGAAGACGACGCCGGTCATCTTAATAATCATCGTTCCGTCGTTCCATCACCATCTTTTCAATCATCGTTCAAAGAAAGTCCCAAGCAGATCTCTTTCCTTGTCTTCGATTTATATTCTTCCAATGAAACAAATGCCTGTGGTGATTTCATATGGTTGGTGTGAAGGCGATGAGAGAGCTTATAGTGGCGGTGATGGTGGTGTCGTACGGTGGCGGTCCCAAGGAATCATTGAATTTTGTGGGTTTTGATTTGTGAATCATGTTGGATTTGAAGATGATTACATGAGTGAAGAAGATGAAGAGGGGAAAGAAGGTAAGTATTAAAAGTATAATTTTTAAAGCATAGGGTACAAATTTTTGAGGAAAATGACCAAATTACCCTCACATGTTTGGCATGTGCGGTAAGTTAACGGCAGAAAATGGACGGAAGGACAAAAAAATGGAATTTGGCATAGTTCGGGGACAAAAAAACGGAAAAAAAAAAAAGTATAGGGACAAAAACGCCGAATCAGTTAAACCACAGGGACAAAAACAGTAATTTACTCTTTATATTACTACCTACCACAAGATGACTTGTCTAATTCATTAGTTTTTTTTTTCCTTATATAATCATGTCATTCATTAATTTTAACACATATCTTGATTAAATGATAAACACAGATAATATATGAGAGCTAATTCGTCCAGATCACTTTTTATTCATGCAGAGCAATTTCATATTAAATGACAATCATACCCTTAGTGAGAGGGGTGAAATAAAAAATATGATAAAAGGAAAGTAAAGACATAATTGTCTCTTGATATGACATTGCTCTCTATGGATAAAAATTACTCTGTACGAATCAGCTTCCATAATATATAGACATTAATACTCCCTCCGTCCCACGCTTCCATAATATATAGACATTAATACTCCCTCCGTCCCACAAAAAACTTCTCATTTGGCTTTTGCACAAGTTTTTAGGTGATAGTTAGTGGTGGGGTCATTGATAATACTTTTGATTAAAATATAAGGTTTGATTGTAGAGAGAAAGATAGTGAGTGGATATTAGTGGTGGGGTCTTTAGTAATAATTGTTTTTTATTGTGTGGAGCCCATCAAATATGGGAAATGAGAATTTTTTTGTGGGAAAAAATTTAGAGTGAAATAAGAAGTTTTTTATGGAACGGAGGGAGTATCATTTTTCTGTAGCTAATTAGTTAGAGATAAAAGAAAATGTAAATGTGCATAATAAGGATAACTGTAAAATGAATGTGATTATGTAGCTATGGCGTCATTTTTTAAAACATCCATAAGTCTTCTAGAAGTTGTTCAAGAGTGGTGTCAAACGACTCAAACTCATCACTGAATCTTCACGTGTTTCCAAGGGGAATACTTATACTTAATTATCCTATATATACATTCAGGGTATATCTATTTCATCGACAACCATGGCCAGCGATCCAAATTCCATCTCGGATCCTTATAAATTCCTCAAAATCACCCAAAACCCGGATGGATCCTTGACCCGACATGCTCCGATTCCCTCCTTACTAGCAACACCAGAACCCACAACCGATTCCCAACTCGCTCTCTCCAAAGACATACCACTCAACCCCACCAACAACACCTTCCTCCGCCTCTTCCGCCCTGTCTCACCGCCACCAACCGCCACCGTGAAACTCCCGATCATCATCTACTTCCATGGCGGCGGCTTCATCTTCTACAGTGCCACCTCTTTCCTCTTTCATGAAAATTGTTCGGTCTTATCTGGTAAGTCTCCAGCGGTGGTGATCTCCGTCGAGTATCGCCTGGCCCCAGAACACCGCCTCCCGGCGGCGTATGACGACGCTGTTGAGGCGGTGTTGTGGTTGCGTGGCCAGGCGTTAGAGATCAACGGTTGTGATGAGTGGTTGACTGAGTTAGTTGACTTTTCAAAAGTATACTTGATGGGAGTTAGTTCAGGTGGAAATATAGCCTACAACGCATGTCTACGTGCCCTCGATCTTGATCTCAGTCCGATCAAGATCCAAGGGCTCATATTGAACCAACCCCAATTTGGCGGGGTTGAGCGCACTGGATCAGAGCTCCGACTAGTAAATGACCATGTTCTCCCGTTGAGAGCCGTTGATCTACTGTGGTCTTTCGCACTACCTAAAGGGTGCGATAGAGACCACGAATACTGTAACCCGTTACGGGTTCAAAATGGATCTCAAAATGAAAAAATTAGTCAACTACCAAAATGTTTAATTAGGGGTTATGCTGATGATCCACTTATTGATAAACAGAAGGGGTTAGCTAATATGTTAGAAACACGTGGTGTCCACGTGATTAAGAAATTTGATGATGAAGGGTACCACGGTGTAGATTTCGTTGATCCAAAAAAGTCGGAAGTCTCGTGTGATGATGTCAAGAGTTTTATTTGGTCTTCCGATTAAGTGTTAAATTGGCTACTTGAGGTGTGAATGTGTAATATTTATAATGTCTTTGTGTTGGACTATGCGAATATGCTTATAGTTTGTCATGCTTTCTAGATGTTATTATACCAATTTTTTTTTCCTATTAATGATCAGTGTTTGCAATGAATACAAATGTATTCACGTTCACAGAGTTCCTCTTTATTTTTATTTTTTTTAATCTGGATTCTGACTCGCATTTGCGAGCCGACTAATCGCAGGGTGACCACTTACTTTGTTGATAGTCCGGAGTCTGCGCAGATAAACCACTATGGCCCTAGCTATTACCACTAGGACACCCCATGTGGTTAAAAAGGAAGGGTTGGCAATGTAGGGTCCGAATGGAATTAATTTCTACACCACATCTTTTAAGTCATACACCATAATGTACAAATATTGTTATAAACTGTATAAATATATAATACAATGATTATGGTGCATAGGTAAAAAAATGTGGTACATAAAATCAACCTCAATTTAAGTGTAGAAGTGATAGCGAGCTTGGCTAACCCTATTTTTAAGCAACTTCTTTAGGACATTTTCTCTTTCATATATGGATAGATTAAGATAAGATTACGATTGAATTAATGATAAATGGGCCAACCACACAATCGTCAAATTTGAGTTTTAAGGCTAAATGGGCCATCCACACAATCAAGAGGAAAAGGGCTGGTAAAATTATAATGTCCTTACTTTAATCTACATTTGGGTCGATTAGCTTTGTCTTGTTAAAAAAACGAACTTTGCTCAAAATTGTGGATTGATAATTCGTGATTATACAAGGATTAAGCAAGATATATGTTGAAATTTGGAAGATTGAGATGATAGAGATTTGAGAGAGAAACTTAAAGAACACCATTTTGCTATGGATATTACAATTACAAATTTTGCAAAGCTTAGTGGTAATTAGTCCATATCCTAGGTATTTATAGTCAAGACTAATTATTCATAATTCGTAGACTATTAGTTATAATTAATATATCCAACTAAAATGTTTGTTTTCAAAAGACAATACCTCCATAGTTTGTGAGAAGATTCAAGTTACATGAGCACCATAATTGTGTGATTAAAAGAATTGGAGTTGAAGTTGACATGTCCTTTACTATTGGTGCTTGGTGTGTATAGAGTAAAAATAACATAGATCGGTGATTCTTAAAAATATCCAGAGAGAATTTAATCCAAAATCATATTGATTCAAAGAATGTCGTGAATTTGCTCTTTAAAATTTGTTTAACTCAAGAACACAAATTTTGGCTGATTATCAATTTTCATAAAATCAAAATCTAAAAGGCCTGGATTTTCAAATGGGCCAAAAAAGATATACAGACCGAAAACTAGGAATAAACAAAGTTAAAACATTAAACAAAAAACAATAAAAGGGTATGTTCCTCTACATGTGAGGCCGCATAATTTCACACTGGTAATATGCTCTTAACAAATGACAATTTGAAATTTTTCATTGACCATGATGGACTTGATTATGGTGAAATTATCTTTATCGTTTGGATTCAGGAAGACTAAGATGGATATGTATGTTTGTATGATGTTCATGGATGTTTTTATGTATATGTATGTTTCTGCTTTTATGTATGCGTCTATGTAACAATATACTTCTATTTCCATGTGCTCTTTTGTAGGGGTGTTAAAAAATATCCAAAAAACCGGGTATCAGAAAAATTATCCGATATCCGAAATCCTGGTATCCGAAAGTCTGGGTATCCGAAAAACCGGGTATCCGATTTTCGGGTACCCGATATCCGAAAAACTACCCGAAAATCAAAAATATCAGAAAAATATACGAAAAATACCTAAAAAATTTGAGAAAATACCCGAAATATCTGAAAAATACCCGAAATATCCAAAAATATTTGAATATTTTGTTTTTTCGCGATACCGGGTACACCTGGATTTCGGATACCCGAAATCCGGGTATCCGAATTTCGGATACCGGATTCGGGTAGTAAAAATCACTATCCGAAAATCCGAGTACCCGGTTTTAAACACCCCTACTCTTTTGTGTTCATGTATGTTTCTGTCTTTCAAAATAAAAATGACACAAAACCAGTTATTAGAATGTGTTTTAGTACCATTAGTAGGACACAAAGTGTTACAATTACATAAACAACATTTAATACCGGAAAGTTTGAGACATATATAAACTGCCCAAAAGTCGAACACAAAATTTTGGCTCATGTTTTGTCGAGATAACGTACGGTGGTAGAATGCTTGGAGATAAAATGTGTTCTACTATCACCAAAATTTTCATCATTTTCACCTAAAATTTGATGTAAAATCCATCAACTTTTTTAGCTCCTACCATTTCTGTAATCAAACAAGAAATGGTTTACAAACACAAATAAAGCACTATATTTTGTAGTACCCTCAAAATTTCGACATTCAATTTTTTTTTTTTGAACGGCAAGTTAGTAAGTTAGTGGTTCGACATATGCAGTGACATCCAAGCGGGCAGTATGCATTCCTCGAACATATCCCCTTTTTTGGGGAATAAACCCCACCACATTTTTTTCTCCAAAGGAATGCCCCCCAACAAGTCTTGAACCCAAGATCTCTTGAAGGCAAACCCCAAGGCAACGCTTGGTGGCTAATTTTGGTTGATTTTATTGTTGGGTTAACAAATATGAGAGGAAATACCTTAACTTGACATGCATAGAAGCTAGCCAATTAAGCACAGATATTTTACCTTCTACTTATGTTGTTCGACCTTTAACTTTGATAATTCTAGTTGAGTGACGAAAAATTTATCAGACTTTTTTTTTCAAATTGTCTTAGAGTGGAAAGTTAGTTTTATTTATTAAATTGGATTGACATATTTGAGCTTCCTGATAGTCTTAACAAGCTAGCTTGGCCAAAATTTTATTTTTTTTAAAATTATAGGTGAAGATACCCCAACGTTTAATTTTCAGATGTAGCGCCGACATATAATTTATTTTTTCAAGAAAATATTCTACCCTTTTAGTTGAAAATTGAGGGGTAGCATATATACTCTCGGACACTAAAGAGGTCCCTCCTGTTACCAACTAATGGTAAAGAGATTACAAGCAGGGGCGGATCTCTTGTAGAACCCGCAGTAGTACGTGCCACTACTAAAAAAAATTGTAGGGTAAAATTTATTTGAATATTTTTTGGGTGTTACAGTCTTACTATCGGATAACAACCTTATCAAATAACCGAAAGCAATCTTAAAAAACCCCAAGTATTAGCAAATAGACCAAGCACAAACACAAAGCCCACCCCAAAATCTAAACCAAAAAAACCCCCCAAAGTGTGTGGTTTGTGTTGTGTATAGCGGTTGCCGACCAATTCTTAAAGCCCAAAACAAATTTGGAAAAATATACAAGAGGAGGCTAGCAATGGGAAATTAGTAATTGTCTTGTAGGTTTATGAAATTAGCTCTTGTACATTTGTTGTTTATATAATCAAATGAGGTGTTTCTGTAATAGAGTTCCTAGTGTTAAATTTATTTTTGTTTCGGGGAGTTGCCCTAAGACCCCGTAAGGGGGCGGCAGCCTCTTGAACCCCACCTATTTTTTTCATGTATTGCTGCTATTATCAGTGGAAATTTCTAATTCCACTTCTAATTACAAGATACATATGTATAACAGATTTAACACATATAATAGAACAACTTTTAGTTGTTACATAACATACGTACATATTTGGCATAGTTAAATGCATTCTAAAGAACTAAAACCTATTTAAAAATGAAGGTTTTTTCTTTTTAAGTTTTAGTTGGTATTTTAAATGAAGGTCAACGAAGGTAGAAGTGGTTGATAAGCCTGTAAAAGCATGCTAACATGCGAATCTCAGTTACCAACAAATATCACATATTAGTTGGCTGACAACACCAAATTATTATTTAAACATAAAATTATTATTCACTCACTCCACTTAATGTGCTGACCTCAAAACAAAATAAACATACCATGTATTTTTTTCTTTATTTTATAAAACAGATTATGGCTCCTCGTGTGATTTATGTAAACAAGAAGCACATTAAAAATAATATTTTTGTTTCGAAATAAACATCTACTGTAAAAATTATATATAATTTTATGAAAGTGTAATTATTGCATTTTTAACTAATAACATTAATTGTTTACCTTTTTGGGAACTCTGTATTAGGTGTAACTTGGGTTTTGGAAGTTGTATTTTGGTGAGGTTTTAATTTGGTGTGCTTAATTGTATATATCTAGTAGTGTGGTGGTAATTATTGTAATTGTGAGGCTCTTGTATCCTAGCTTTTGCTAGAATTTTATTTAATAAATTTGGTTCTCGGGTGTCTTCGGCGCGGGTAATGGCTTTGCCAAAGCTCGTTGTCGTTGCTCCTTTTTCTTGCTGTTCAAAAAAAAAGGTGTAACTTGAAAAATGACATTTATTATGGCAAAAATTATAATAGTAAGGTTAACCAGAAGGATGGTGGTTTACTTTTTGAATTTAGTTTCCTTAAGGATGAAAATTTTCAGCACGTCGCACAGGTTAAATCCCTAAGAAGAGCAAAAACAAAAAATTATCAAAGAAAACTATTAAGAACCACACAGGACACAGACACACAATACATCTAAAAAGGCTAAAAATAGTAATAAAAAAATTATCAAATGAAAAAAATTAAAAATATTTATAGATAAATAATATTAACGAGTTCTTTTTTTAAGATACGTCTAATAAATATTGTCCAAAAATATTATCAAATAATTTTAAAGCCTAAAATATGTTGATAATTTTGTTTTGTTAAGTTCTTCACTTGTTTTCATATCCATCTTGCCTCCTTTTTTTAAAACCACACAGGCACACAGTACATGTTGCTATGATTTCCCTGCAAATCCTAATTGAACAGATTTTTCTACACCTATTGAAGATTAAATGTCCATTTGCAAGTTAACAAACATTGATCTTGACATCTTACAACCAAATTATTGCATTTGTTGCTTGGTTTGTCATTTTCTTGAAAGATTTTAGTAGATCTTAACTTTGTAAAATATAAAAGTTCAAGAATCTTTCAAGGAAATAATGGATAAATTAAAAATGAATTTCCATAACTACTCCTAATTATAATAATCGGTCACTGAAATCTGTAGCTCAAACTCCTAAACACTAGAAGCATCACTGAATTTGCATGTGTTTCCAATAATATATTAGAGTGGAAGCATGGGCTGATGTGTGTTAATTTCCAAGATCCTTCCTAAACATGTGGATTAATAGAAGATTCATAATCATCAAATCCTATTATTATGTACTCCCTCTGTCGCACAAAAAACTTCTCATTTCACTTGGGCACATGTTTTTAGGATATAAGTTAATGGTGGGGTCTTTAGTAATAAATTTAATTAAAATATATGATTAATTTAGAAAGAAAATATGTTGGCCCACATTTAAAAAGAGAAGTGACATAAAGTTAGTGAGATGATCATTTAAAAAATGATATACATAGATAATATTAATTTATTAGTGGGTCCCTTCAATTTATCAAATGAGAAGTTTTTTGTGAGACAAATATTTTGGGTGAAATGATAAGTTTTTTGTTGGACGGATGGAGTAATTGTTATGTTAAGACATTATTTTTTTAAACGATACCTAATCTACTCCACTAGGCTATAAGACTTGAGTTATGTTAAGACATGTATAAAATGTTTGTACATAATCTATAATTAATCTTTAAATTTTGAGAATTATCCTCTACAAATCAATGTACATTTTTTTATGAATTTAAAGACAACCTTTAGAGTGTCATTAACCACCCTTTAACGTCTCCATCCCATACCATCACCTTCGCCATTTGCTCGCAAAAATAAAATCGCTATGGGCATGGCGGATCGTTAAACCAATGTTTTAAAACTTGGATTTTGAATTGAACTGGATGATTTATTATAAAGGGTCGAACCGATTGAACTGGTTGAACTAGATTACAATACTAATGAATATTTAAGTTAAACTAGTTATGTAAAAGATATATAAATGCAAAAAAAAAAAACCCTAATAAATACAAAAGAAATATTACAATAAATCTAAAAAAATTACAGAAACTATATTTTCAATAAAATTCAACAACTTTGAGTTCATAATTTATAAAAAAAAAAAGATTTCAATTAAATAACATTCAACTAAAAAACAATACAAAATATTTACTTCAATTTAAAAAAAAAGTGAGGTCAAAAGACAAAAAATGAAAAAATACGGTTTAAATTCAAATCAAACATACTGGTCCAACCGGGTTCGTAATTAACCGGCTCGGTTCGAAGCGGGTCGTAAAGAGACTTATAACCCGGTCGGTTCAGCCCGGGATACTTTCATTTCACGGTCAGACCGGTCCAACCCTGGTTTTAAATCATTGGGTTAAACATAGTGTTCGATCGGTAAAGGATTAAAACGACTAATTTTTTAAAAAATGTGGAACCCTTTAACAGTCATTCAATTTTAACACTAAAGAGCCTACATATAACATTAGGGGTGTCCAAAGGGTCAACCCGACCCTACCCGGCTCTTATCGGGTCGGGTCAATCGGGTTTGAGGTTAAAAACATTCTGACCCGAAACCCGACCCGATATGGATCGGGTTCGGGTTGGTCGGGTTTCGTGTTTTCGGGTTGACTCGATCGGGTTGGTCGGGTTATACTTGAGTTAAGATTTTTTGGTAAAAATTAAAGAAATTATTTAATATATTGAATTTTATGAGTTTTATTTAACACTTGAAATTATTAATTGATTTTTATTGAATACTTTATCATATAATTTGCTAATTAATTAATTGATTTAATAGTAAAAATATCTTAATTTTTATAGGAAATAAAATACTTTAACTTTAATTGGGTCTAATCGGGTCAACCCGAACCCGACAAAGTTAAGAAATTCTAACCCGAAACCCGACCCGATAACGAATCGGGTTCGTCAGGTCGGGTTTAAAAAAACCGATAATAACATGGAACCCGAATAGACCCGACCCTATTAGCATAATCGGGTTCGGGTTCGGGTTTGAGTCGGGTCGGGTCAACCCTTTGGGGACCCCTATATAACATGGGTGTTAAACACTTAGACCACCCGTAACGCAAAGGTCGCAGACAAAGGTCGTCCCATGTGGCATGCTCACTCGACGCGTCCCCCCCTTACGCCCACACCAACCCGACGCGTCCTAAAGGTGTATCGGTCGTCCAGACGACCGATCAAATTTCAAAGGGGAAATGTTTATTCAAAGGGGAATGATTAGGGTCGCCTGGTTACGTGTGTTTGGTCGAGATTTTTTATGTGTTTGGTCGGGCTGATGTGGCGCAGAGGTGGCAAGGGTGACCAAACTTAGTTTGGACACGCATTACGGGTAGTCTTAGGGGTGAACATGGTACGGTACCACGTATATTTTCTTCATACCGTGTACCGTACCAACTATAATTGGTACACTGATTTAGCTACCATTACCATACCAAGTTTACTTGGTACCAATTTGTTTGGCTACCAACAATCTTGGTTGGTACAAATTGGTAATGGTATTATACCAACATCACTAACTCATATAAATTTAAAAAAAATTAATAACAAAAGAACAATGATATTTTATCATTATCGACCAGTTAAACATATTAACAAGTGTTCCGAAGATGGAAACAAAATAAGCAAAATGATATAATATGCTATGTGCTATATAGACATAATCTAGTACGATAAAGTAATAAAAGATGTAGCTATCTTGTCGTAACTGAATCACTGATTTGTGTGAATGTAGAGATAAAATATTATATTTTCAAAGATATTTTTAGTTTCAATAATAAAATAAGTATGTGTTATTATATTATATTAGTTTCAGAGATATTTTTTTGGGCACATCTATAATTTAAATAAAATATCGTATACTGTAATATTTAATTGGAATCTTGGCCAAATAGGTTACTAGTTTGGTATAATATATTAAACTAAAAATCATATAATATATATATCTTGGTTGGTACGGTATACCATGGTATTTAAAAATTTTGTACCATTACCGTACCATGATTACACAATTGGTACGGTACTACCAACCAAACATGTTGGCTACCAACATATTGACTGCCAACTATTCTTGGTATGGTTGGTAGCATGTTGGTTGGTTTTATTCGGTACATATTTAACACCCCTAGGTGGTCTTAGACTCATGTTAAAGACCAAAAAGTCTTTTAACATGAATTTAGTACACCCAACATATTTTGTGCTCTCAAACACTATTTTATATAATTATAAAATTAATTATCATTTTTAAGTTCTAGAATCTGGGCATTATTAAAAAAAAGTTGGCTTTTCTATTATAGCGTTAAATATGTTTTAATACTCAAACTTTTCATATTTGGCATTTTAAACTCGTAGGTATATATTTTATCACAATTTAATCATAAAATCTTTCTTTAGCACAGCAAAAAAAGTGCGACAACAACGAGTTTTAGTATTTCCATCACCCACACGGAACACACCTAAGTAATAAAGATATAGAACATAAATTTAATATGTAGTACATTGGAGTTATTTACATCAATATTAGAGATGTAGCGTCTAACAATCAACATAAAGAAACGTTCAAGGAGGTCCATCATTTTTACGAAGTTTCGAAGAACAACAAATCTCAATCAATCATCAATAAAATCTAATGGTTAAGATTAATCACATATTTTATACATGAAGGGCATTTTCGTCATTTATCACTTACAAAAAATTCGATTTTTTAATTTTTTTTATTATTTTATAATTTTATTATTTTTTTTCGTTAAAGAACAATATTTATTTGATAATTACGCGTAGTACTTAATCACATGTGATTTTAGTGTAAAATCACATGTGATTGTATATTTAATCACATTTGATGTTTTAGTTCAATCACATGTGATTCTGTATGCAATCACATTATTTATTATTAATGAAAAATAATTTCTTTAAAAAAAGTAATAAAAAAAGTTAAAAATAAAAAATAATTCAAAAATAAAAAATAAAAAAATATTTTTATTTTTTTAAGATGACCAAAATACCACTCAATGTATAAAAATATGATTAATCTTGAACATTAAATCTTATTGATTAATAGTTGAGATTTGTTCCTTAAAACTTTGTAAAAATATATAGGAACTTGTTGAACGCAACTCGCATAATATAAGTATAGTTAACTATTAATTAGATGTAGAAAAATAAACTCATAATTAAATACCCCTCAATGTATAAAATATATGATTAATCTTGACCATTAAATCTTATTAATTAATAGTTGAGATTTATTCCTTAAGACTTTGTAAAAATATACTGGAACTTGTTGAACGCAACTCGCATAATATAAGTATATATAACCATTAATTAGATGTAAAAAAATAAACTCACAATTAAAAAAGGAAAAACAAATCCAAACTCATAAATGACGTCAGTTTTCAAGGGCCTTGTATATGACGACAAAACAAGGAAGAATAGCCCTAGGATTAAAAACGTACAACTCTTCCAATTTAGAGTACAACCCAGCATAGCCTGCCACCGAGTCGTACGGTCCCTCCGCCTCCGGTGACGCGTTCTCCGCCACGCGCTTCACTTTCCCGGCAATGACCCGACATACAAGCATCGCCCGCCGCCCATGAGCATCAACCCCTAGGCAATCATGTGCCCTACCACTACTGGCGGTAGTCCGTACGCCGCCCTTTGCTCCGCCCTCGCCGCCGCCAATTCCGGCTGGTTTTGGGCTTTGAAACCCTTGGCGTATTATGGTACAAACGCCGCAGCCGGGGACGGTGCTGCAGAGATTAGACGAGCTGCGTGCGCCGAGAGAACAGGAAATAGTGGTGCAGTGGAAGCGGAGGAGCTCGTTGCCGTCGGCGGCACAACGGGTGGCGGTGGCGGTGGCGCGGATTTTAACGGCGTCACGGCAGTCTTCGAAACGTTGGATGGTCCGGCGTGTGTTGTGGACTTTTAGTATCCGTTCGATCGTGAAGATCGGATGGTCTCTCTTTAGCCAGCTGGATTTGAATATTATTTCCACAATATTTCTACCTGAATCTTCCGTACCCAATTCCGACACTGTAACCAAATAAAATTGAATGAGGGTTACATAAATGAGCCTGCTACAAGACCTGAATGCAATTAATACCCCTAGATATATTATTTTCGCATTTTATAAAATTCAAATGTTAGTGTCGGTGGTTGATCTAATATCTTTTATTTATATTTATATTTATATTTTATGAATTTATCAATATATGAAATGCAACAAAAATATACAATTTTCGCATGTTTTAAGTGAATAAGTGAATGAAAACTAATTAATAAGATCTTAAAATTACAATTCAAGAAAAAGAATAAATGTTAACGGAGGTTTAACCGAACTGACCCTGTATTGCAACGCAAAATGAGTCATAAAACAGTTTAAAAAGAAAAATTACAATTCAAGAAAAATCTTAATATGTAATTGATAGTTTCTTTGTAAAATTGACTACTAAATAATTGAAATATATCATCAATTAAGCATTGATAATAAATAATTATATGTTAACCATGGTTAAGTAGCTTACCAGCATGTCTAACAGCTTGATGATGTTCCAAGCTCTCGAGTTTTGGAAACACCTCTCCACATTGAGAACACACAGAAATGGTACTTCTTGGTATTGTATACCTATAAATTATTATAAATTATTCAAAGTTAAAAGAAAAAATAAATATATAAGTCCAAGCTTTAACTTCCATGAAAATTAATCCAAAATTAGACTCAATATTTTTAATTATTTCCCGGCTCATTTAACTAATTAATAAGATTAAAAAAATAATAATTAAAAGATTTTAAATGAAAATAAATTAAGAATTTTTACTAGGACTGAATTTAATTTTTCCTAAAATTAAATTAAAAATATACAATATAACAAAGTTCGTCCAATTATGTACGTCAAATCAGATTAATTATATAGGAAAATGAAATTGATATAGACCTTGAAGGATCAACAATAGCATGACATTCATAACATCCAGAAAGCTTCCTAAATTGCATGCCTCTTGAACATGACTTGTTACTCCCATGACCGTTGGATCTCACCGAACCATGTAAAGTCTTGGAGGAGGAAGAAGAAGAAGACCCACCATCAGTCAACTTTTTTTTCCGGCTAAGAAACCCGGAATCCATGCCGACGGTGCTACTCTCCGGCGAGTTATCAGCTCTATGAACAACCCTCGTATTCCCATGCACAACGTCCCTAAAACTACATATAGAGCTACAAGAACTCAGTTTTGAATACCCGTTTGAGTTATTAATTACCGGGTTATTTGACCCGACTACAACATCCATCTGTTTGCAGGTCAACAAGTTCTTGAATTGATCCCATGAAGAAGAAGATGATGGGTTTTGTTGTTTGGGTTTTGATTTAGGTTTAGGTTTTTGTTGGTCTTGTTTTCTTCTGGTGGTGTGCTTTGTGGGTTGTACCTTATGGGTTTCAGAAGTGAGAAGTGCCATTAAAAGAAAAGATATGATTATGGAAGATTATAATTAGTATATCAAGAAGAACAATCTTTGTTGTTCATGTAAGGGAGAGAGATATGCTTATTGAAGGTTTTTTGGTTCCTTTAATGGAAGATGGGATCCAAGAAGGGTAAATTGAGGAGGCAATGGAGAGGGTGGTGGGACTATATTATATTTTATTTTTTTAATGTTTATTGGGCATCCTTTTTCTTTATACACAATTATGGAAACAAAAATATTTTAGGTGTATTTTTTTATTCGTGAGGTCCCTTATTTTAACATCTTTTTTCTTATAACTGTTGGATCGAAGAGATTCAGACACAAATTAATCAAAGTCTAAACTTTTATTGATATTGATTTTGTTTACAAAGATTCGATGAATTTACAGAAACTAAACCTATACATATTTATACTATGTGAAAAGGTGCAAGTAACAGTCACGACGATTCGTTGTGACGGTTGTGGCGGCAGTTATTGACGGTTACCGGTGGTGCCGGAAAATGTGGGGTGGTGCCGGTTCACTTTGTCGCCGGTGACACTTTCACTTATTTTATTTCTTTTATCCTAACTATAATACTTATATGTTAATTAACTTGATAAATCAAGATTAATATAACATCCTCCCCCTTAATCTTGATTTTCCTCTTGATGGTTCTTGACTCCAAGTAGTTGTCTCATTGTGACGAATCTTATCCTTGGAAGTGGCTTTGTGAGTATGTCTGCTCGTTGTAGATCTCCGCTTATGTGCTCGACAGTTATATCTTCCTTTTCAACACAATCTCGTATGAAGTGATACTTTGTATCTATATGTTTGCTTCGTCCGTGGAAGACTGGGTTCTTCATTAGAGCTATCGCTGATTTGTTGTCCACGTAGATTGTGATTCTTTTTTCTCTTTCGTTGGTAATCTTGCTGAGTAGTCTTTTTAACCAGAGTGCTTGAGTTGCTGCTGCTGTTGCTGCTATAAACTCTGATTCGCATGAGGATAGTGCTACTGTTCCTTGCTTTTGTGTACTCCAGCTGATTGGTGCGTTACCGAAGTAAAAGATTATGCCTGTTGTGCCTTTCCTTCTTGTGTGTTAATGCCATAGCTACTATCACTGAAACCTTGAATTATGTTTCCTCCTGAATGTTCATAAGTTATACCATAGTCTTTAGTTCCTTTGATATAACGTAGGATTTGCTTAATTGCCTTCATATGTTGTTCTTGAAGCTTTTGCATGAAGCGGCTAAGTAATCCAACTGGATAACTTAAGTCTGGTCTTGTATGTAGTAGGTATCGCAAGCTTCCAATTATACTTCGATATTCCGTAGTGTCTACATATTTGTCTCCAGTTAATTTTGTTAACTTGAGTCCTGGTTCCATAGGTGTTTTTGCATCATTGCAGTCTAGCATGCCCGTGTCTTTGAGTATCTTGTTTGCGTATCCTGCTTGTTTTATTGAGATTTTGCCAGGATTTTGTGAAACTTCAATGCCAAGATAATATGCTAGTAGTCCAAGATCACTCATCTCAAATTTCTTTTGCATTTGATCCTTAAAGATGTTGATTTCTTTCTTTGGTGTTCCTGTGATTATTAAATCATCTACGTATACTCCAACAAGTAGTGTTGAGGTATCGCTAGTTCTTGTGTAGACTGCTTGTTCTAATGCACACTTCTTGAATCCTAGTGTCTTCAAAGTAGTGTCTAGTTTCGTGTACCAAGCTCGTGGTGCTTGTCTAAGTCCATATAGTGCTTTAACAAGTCTATTGACTTTTCCTTCATCTCCTTTTTGTATGAAACCTTCAGGTTGTGATACGTATACTTCTTCTTTTAATTCTCCATGTAGGAAGGCTGACTTTACATCGAGGTGATGTACCTCCCATTTGTTGTATGCTGCAAGAGCTAATATTAGACGAATTGTTTCAATTCGTGCTACTGGTGCAAATACTTCATCAAAATCTATTCCATGCTCTTGTATGTATCCTTTGGCTACTAATCTTGCTTTGTGTTTTAGTATCTTTCCGTTAGCATCCTTTTTTGTCTTAAAAATCCATTTTAGCCCAATTTGTTTATGATTGTTTGGTAGAGTGGTTAGTCTCCATGTGTCATTTTTGTTGACGGAGTCTATTTCTGCTTTCAAAGCTTCAATCCATTTGTCATCTTTTGATGCTTCTTTGTAGTTTCTTGGCTCATCTTCAACTAGTAATAATTCATTTGTATTGTCATATATATCACTTAACGTTCTGTAACCTCTTACAGGTGTGTGATCAATACTTGAGTTTGTTGAAGGAGTTTCTACTTCAGAATCTGATGTGTTAATGATGGATTGTTGAGGACTGTCTTGTATCTGGGAGTTAGGAGAATTTGACACTTCTTCATCAGAATAATTATCGTCATGTGCATTATCAGGCTCATATTCTTGATGTGTGCTCTGTTGATCTTCAAATGCTTCATTATTTTCTACAGTAAAGTCGATCCATTCTAGTTTGTTTGGATCATAGTCTTCATTACTTCCTTCCCAGTTCCATGACTCATCTTCTTTAAATTTTACATCTCTACTGATGCAAATTTTCTTTTTTATTGGATCATATAGGCGATATGCTTTTGATCCTGGTTCACTTCCTAAGTATACCATTTTTATACTTCTATCATCCAGTTTTGTAAGGTGTTGAGATGGTACTTTTGCATAGGCAATGCAACCGAATATTTTGAGATGATATAAGCTAGGCTTTCTTCCTTTTAAAGCTTCATATGGAGTAACATCTTCTAGTGACTTTGTGGGAGTGCAATTTAGTATTAGTATGGCATGTCTTACTGCTTCTGCCCAAAAGTTTTGTGGCAGGTTTGTTGCTTTCATCATACACCTTGTTGTTGAGAGAATTGTTCTATTTTTTCTTTCAACAACTCCATTTTGCTGAGGTGAGTATGGTGCAGTTAATTGTCTTGCTATGCCATTTTCTTTGCAATAATTCGAGAATTCATGTGATGTAGATTCTCCTCCTCTGTCTGTTCTGAACATCTTTAACTTGATTCCAAGTTCATTTTCTACCCTTTGTTTGAATCCTTTGAAGGTTCCAAAAGCTTGATCCTTTGATTCTAGAAAATATTCCCACATATATCTTGAGTAGTCATCTACTAGTAGAAATATATATCTTTTGCTTGTTGGGGTAGCTGGTGAGATAGGTCCACATAAGTCTCCATAAACTAAATCTAGTGGTGCTTTTGCTCTTGATGTTGCTTGTTGTGGAAATGGTGCTCTACTCTGTTTTCCTATTAAGCATATATCACAAATACTTGTAGTTTGTGAAATGTGTGGTATTCCTTTTACTAAGTTCTTTGAATGCGTTTTCTTCAATGATCCAAAGTTTAAGTGACCTAGTCTTGCATGCCATAACCATGTTTCGTCATGTAGGTTAGCCAGTAAGCAGATAGGGTTGCCAATCTTTAGATTAGCCTTGTAGAGTCGATTCTTTGATCGTGTAACTCTTAGCAGAATATTATTATTTGAGTCGTAGAGTAGTAGTAGGTCTTTTTCAATAACCATTATGCATCCATTTTCTGTTAGTTGTCCCAAACTTAAGATATTGCTTCTTAACTTTGGAATATAGTAGACTTGAGAAATAACCTTTTGTTCCTCGGTTTGCAGTTGAGTAATATGGATCCTTTTCCTTTTATCTCTACATTTGATCCATCTCCAAATTTTACGTTTCCTGTAACTGTTTCGTCAATTTCATTGAAATGACTCTTGACTCCTGTCATGTGATTGCTTGCACCGTTGTCTAAGTACCATAAGCTTTCATCATTTGATGTAGTCTTCTTTAAGTCAAGAATTTTTTCAGTCAGGAATACTTTTTTGTGTTCTTTAACTGTTGCCATGAGCAGTGTTGGTTCTAAATCTTCTTCAATTAGGTTTGATTGACCCTTTTCTTGATCATTTTGTGGACATTCTGGTGCGTAATGTCCAAATTTCTTGCATTTGTAGCAATTTACTTTAGACTTATCTGGGGTGAACTTCTTTTTACTATCTTGAGTATTTTTCTTGAAGTTGCTTTGTGAGGGTTCCCAATTTCTTCTTTCAGATTTGAATTTGTTATGCCCTCGGCCTCGTGTTTGGTTAAATCTTCCTCGTCCACGACCTCTGGAAGGTTGGCCTTTGTCTTCATGTTGCGTGAACATTAGTCCTTCTTGGGTGTTCACTGATTTATCCCTTTTGAATTTAAGTCTTTCTTCAAATGTCTTGAGTCTGCCAATTGCTTCGTCTAAAGACATGGTGTTTAGATCCGAGTATTGTTCCATTGATGCAACTATTTGAAGGAATTTATCCGGTACAGAATTTAATAATTTCCGTACTATTGTAGAGTCTTCATATGATGACCCCAGACTAGCTGCTTTGTTGATAATACCCGTTAATCTTGTAATGAAAGAGTCTATTGATTCAGTCTCTTTCATTTGTAACATCTCAAACTCTGATTTGAGTGTTTGTATTTTTGCATGTTGAACACTTTGTACACCGATGTGTCGTGTTTTTAAGGCATCCCAAACTGCCTTTGCAGTCTTGTATTTTGAAATAAGCAATAATTGATCTTCTGGCAGTGATTGGTAAAGATACGCGATAACTGTTTTATCCTTTTTTGTATCTTGTTCAGTTAATTCAGGTTCAATCATTTCCCATAGACCATTTGCTTCCAAAATAATTTGCATTCTTATCGCCCATGTAGTGTAATTTGTTGATTTTAACATAGGGCATTGAAAAGTTGTAGAGGTTCCACTTTCTTTATAGATTTTGGAACTCTCACCTTTTTCGTCATTTTCTTTTCTTGTCATTTTTATAAAATTTATTTAAAGATAAAAAAAAATATTTTCTTTAAAAGATTTATTAAATATAATTGTATAATTAATATTAATATTAATACTTAAATCTTATAATAAAGATTTAACATATACAATATAATAATTATATTTTACTTGTTCTTTAAATAACAAATATTTAACAAAAAAACGTTTAGTTTTTTTTTTTTTTGAAAATGGTGTATTGGAAAAAAGGAAATCGTTTCCTTTTATTAAATTGCTTTTAATAGTGATTGTATTTAATACACCGAAATTAGCAAGAAAAATCCGTTTTATTTTTTGGAAAAGGAAACACACACAAATGGGTTTTGAGTGTGTGTCTTTCTTCTCTCTCTTGTTCGTCTTCCGAAATTCTTCTTTGATCGGCGGCGATTATTTTGCCGATTTGATCCGATCGTTGCTATTTAACCGTCGATTATTGATGAATCTACGGTTTCTGTTGTTGGGCGACGATGATTGTGCCCTAATTTTGAACGGCGGCTCTTGTTTGCTGCTGTTCGTACTTGCTCCGGTCGTCATCTCCGATAAGGTATGTTTTCTCCTAATCGGTGGGTGCCAGTTTGGTGGTAGATCCTTTTTGATTAGCCACCCTGGGTGTCCCTTGTTGATTTGCGATCTGAAATCTCCGCTCTCTTTTGCGGTGATTATTGATGATTGCAAACGACGCCGGTTGCAGTGGTTCTTTTTGGTATATGATGAATAGGCTTTGATTTACACAAAGCTCTGATACCAATTGTTGGATCGAATAGATTCAGACAGAAATTAGTCAAAGTCTAAACTTTTATTGATATTGATTTTGTTTACAAAGATTCGATGAATTTACAGAAACTAAACCTATACATATTTATACTATGTGAAAAGGTAAGAGTAACACTCACGACGATTCGTTGTGACGGTTGTAGCGGCAGTTATTGACGGTTACCGGTGGTGCCGGAAAACGTGGGGTGGTGCCGGTTCACTTTGTTGCCGGTGACACTTTCACTTATTTTATTTATTTTATCCTAACTATAATACTTATATATTAATTAACTTGATAAATCAAGATTAATATAACAATAACATGCGAATTCATTTTGTGAACTAACTAATCTTAGAATGATCATATGCTCCACGGTATACCAAAATTGACGCAGATGATCTCTATAGTGATTAAACATGAGAGATTCTAAAATTTTCATAATTATGTAAACTGATAAATCCAATCCCATGCAGGATTTTATTTGAACATTTGTTGCAAGTACTGAAAATTAAACATGGAAATATCTAGTTGCTAGAAGTTGTATTTAGACATTGATTCCGCTACCCTAAAATCCTCTTGATATTATTAGTGTCATTTTTGCGTTTGTAGTTTTTTAAGTTCATAACTTTGAGTTTGAGATTATGAACTAAAAAATAATACGTGTGTGTATTTTACCGGTAATTAATTTTAAAACTATTACTATGATTGTTATTATTATTATTTAAAAAATCCGAGAAAGATAGTTTGTTAATTGAATTATTAACTTAAATACTGTACAATTTTTGTCAATGAAAGTTTTATATTCACTATTAACTTATATTTTCATGAAAAAACAATCGTTATATTCTTGTATTGGGTGATCATGTAGAGATATATATTATCCAATTTTATCGCACGTATATCACATCTTGCTCACGGTTTCCCCCAAATCAATCCATTATAGTAATATGAGATGGTAGCCACATAAGTTTAAGGTGCATCTAGATATGAGATGGTTTCCCCCAAATCAATCCATTATAGTAATATGAGATGGTTTCCCCCAATTTTATCGCACGTATATCACATCTTGGTAGCATCTAGATGTATGATTAATATCTAAATGATGCAGAAATCTGAATCTTTCAGACTTTCCCTTACATATGTCCGATAAGAGGTAGAATATATATTTATTTTTTTGTTCAGAGACTGATTAAACGCTCTAAATCTGTCCGATTAAGAGACTGTCCTCTTAATAAAATCATTAAGAGGCTTACCAAATAACATCTAACTCTGTAACTACTTCTATTTCCTTGATTCTTGTCATTGACTTTAAACTTCAAACTCTATCTCTCATCAAGAGTTCAAGACTCCAAGGTAATTAATCATCTGGTTCCACCAAATACTTATAGTCTAACGGTATCAAGATGATTATGTGTACCACATGGTTATGGGTTCAAGTCGTGGTTAAGACAAAAATTGATATAGATTTAATGAGTGTGTGTGTTTGCAGTTAAATAAAATAAAATAAATAATCATCTGGTTCCTAAGCCATCTCGTCATATTTTTCTTCCACATATCTACTATTGCGGTGCTTGTATCCCGTA
Source organism: Calendula officinalis (assembly GCA_963853835.1). NCBI lineage: Eukaryota > Viridiplantae > Streptophyta > Magnoliopsida > Asterales > Asteraceae > Calendula > Calendula officinalis. The sequence goes on from OY970824.1 coordinate 33,712,216, forward strand.
GTTGATCCTTTAAAGATGGAGGATAATCAACACTCAAAACTTGAACAAGTATATCTCTGGATTTCCTATATTTCAAGATTGAATTCAAAACACTCGACATAGAATGACATCGACTAATTTCTAACCCCACTTGATAACTATGTCCAATTGCCACATCGTATGACCAAATACAAAATTCAGAGGTCATGGAAGAGCTTGGATATGGTATCTTGAACGAATCGAGTTGAGACTTACTCTTCAGTTCCTTTAAATTTTCTTCTTTGTAGCACCGAACATTATCGATCAACTTGTAGTCTTTAAAGTCTTCCACTTGCTTAGGGTTTTCGAGTTGGCCCACAAGTTTTGTTCTTTAAGGTAAAGATTAACATAATCGCTAATTCGGATAAATTAACATCAATAAACATGTAAAGATAGACTATCCATTCAAAAGAAGGGTATGATGGAGATATAATGTATACAATATATATCTATATAAAGGTAGAGAGAACAGAGACTATATAGCATGTGTCAAAACATTGTTAAGTATAGTAACTTCATTTGGAAAAAAATTGTACACACTCAATCTCCATGAATCTCATGTTGTCAAACTCCATCAGGTCCTATCTACGGTTAACACAATGAATCTCAGGAGCTAAGGTATAATAGCTAAACTACCTTAACTGACGTGTCAAAATTAAATGTGTTGGTGTTGGGTCGCTGAAAAGCATCCCCCACTGAAAGAGATTTAATGAAGACAAAAGACAAATAGTTAGAAGACAATCTGAGTATCAGTTCCTCAGATTGTGGGTAACCGAATCTGATCAGTTCGGATCAGTTACCCAGCTACACTATCTGATCAACCATCTGAAACAACGACCAGTTCCCCGTGCGGAATCAGATATTGATCAACCGATCAGATAGTTGTAGCAGGTTCAGCGCACACTTGACAATAACGCTGAACCATTTGACCAGATACCTCTCTAAGCAAAACTCTTAGTGAAGGTCACCGAAGCTGAATGCCATCTAAAGAAGCATGAGTATCCGAAGACTCATGGCGATCTGATGCATACAAAGGCTTGAAGTATCAGTGTCACAGAAAGACACAAGTAAAGCACAAGTTTGTGTGTCGCCGACAAAGGGAATCCTATGCAAATCTTCTAGAAGATATCGGCGATCACAAGACGACAGAAAGTACTGTCAGAATTCCGTTAGTAGTGCTCGTCGCATGAAATATCCTCTGCACCAACGGAATTCTCACACGTGGATTCGATCGTTCATTCATTTGGCACCACGTTTCCCAACACTATAAATTGAGGACTTAGCGATCGAATTCAGTGTGCACCCAAAAAGTTTACACGCTGCTAAAATTTCCTCAGACATTATTTCTTGAGCAGAGTGTAAACAAACAATAATACCTTAGTTACTTGATTTGAGAAATGAATCTCTATAACGAAGGTATCAGAACTTGTCTTAATTATTATATGATATTGTCTATCTCCTGCAAGTAGTTTAGTTAGGATTTATTCTTAGCTATTACGTAAACTATTTGCAGCTTTGTTATATCATTATTGATTAATAAGGAAAAATTTAAAAAGTGTTGAGTGTTGCCTTAAATTTTATTTGGTCAGTGAAAGCATATAAGTGTATTATTTCACTTATCACGGGACTAACAATTAGTATCAGAGCAGGATAATTAATTCATAATTGTTGATCTGCTTACTTACTGATCAAAATGAGTGAAAAAGTTTCTAAACTGAACCTTGGTTCAAAATCAAATGCTCCATTTTTCACCGATGATGATTTTGGGATGTGGAAAGTATGATTTCGGGGTTTCCCCAAACATCAGCACGAATTTGCTCCGAGTATACTCGAAGTTGGTCCATATGTCCCTCAAATCCATGACCATAGACATGTCAACTTCAAAAAGGAAGAAAGCTCTTCGGAAGTAAGCAAAGAAGAAAGTTCTTCATCAGAAGAAGAATTTCTTTCTCAAGATGAAGAAGACTATGAGTATGTAACCAAGAAGGTTAAACTTAAAGAATTGTGGAATGAAGACGACGAAGAAAAAACAAGATTAGATGCAATGTTAAGGTTCCTTCTTCAAACTTCTCCACCAAATCACATTCTTATTACAGTTAAAGAATGTAAAACAGCTAAAGAAATTTGGGATATACTGGTGACATCATATGAAGGAACTGATGCTGTTAAAACAAATAAAAAGTCCATGTTAAATCGAAAGTATGAAGCATTCAAAGTCATTCAGGGTGAATCTCTTAAAATGTACTACAGAAGGTTCGTTATTCTAACAAATGAAATTAAAGAAGCTGATATTAAGAAAGATACCCAAGAGTTAATGTGTAGATTCTTGGAAATTCTACCAAATGAATGGAGCACTATCTCTACGGTTCTAAGAACAACGGGAAAATTGAAGAATATGAATCTGAGTAGTCTTTAGAGCACTCCAATGAACTTTGAAAATGAGAATACCATGTATTCTGAACTAAATGATGAAGGGTTTCATTAACACTGATTGACCACATGGGTCAACCTCCTAGTCACTTGGTTCGAGCCACACTGACCAAGAACATGAACTTGTTCTTGGCCGGTTAAAACCAACTAGCTAATTTAATCCCTAGAAGCGGAAGTGGGATTAAACTTAATCCTTAAACCCTAAAGGATTGGGATCTTGGAGATCTAGATTAGATTACCAATGGAAGAAACCTTGTACGAAAAACTCGAACACACACACATGCTTGTGGTATTCGGCGAACACCAAGAACCCTAGGGTTCTTGGGTTCGAATTCGGCCAAGAGGGAGAAGGGAGAAAAGGGTTTTCTCAAAACATACCTTGTTGTTTGCTTAAGATAGATCCACTGATGATTAACAAATCGAGCGATCTTCTAGTTGATCTAAGCAATGAACTTGATCTTCAAGAACTTGAAGAACACGAAGAACGAAGAACACCAAACTTGGTGTTCTTGGTGGTGTTCAGCCGAAAGAGGGGAAGGAGGGGGCAAGGGATTCGTCTAGGGTTGTAAGGGGTTTTAGGGTTACCCTAAGCCTCTTATTTATAGATAAATAAGTTGCGCTTAGGACCCTCTAGTTTAATTAATATTAGATCTTTAATTAAACTTCCTTTTAATACTTCCACCCCTTATAGTTTAACTAGTTTATTATTGTTGCACTTAACTATTAAATGTCTAGTATTAATACACTAATAATTCGGTACCCATATACACGAATTATATACTTGTATTTATACTTTTAATAATTAATTATATAATAACCTTTATATAATTTATACAACAATATTATCCAATTTACTATATGATTTAATAGCTTTAAATCATATCATGGATAATCTATAATTAACACATTGTATATTTACTCAACTAGTAAATGTACAAATACTTGTATTAATTAGTTAGTTAAACTAATCTAGTAATAAGTTAAACTTAACTTAATACTTAACTGATTCATAATGACTATTATGAATCATTCCTCTTCGTAGTATCATTGCTTATCTTGCTTGTATTACATGCACTCACCGGTGTGACCCTTAAGGGTTTCGTAGACATGGATGTATCATCATAGGTTGACTAACTGTGCACATAAATCCTTCAGACTCCCACTTATGCAAGTTTGTAACCTTTATCTTAATGATACGAGCTACAGTGGCCTTCTAGATGGGCATGTAGGTAACCAACCCCATAAAAACAGCTTACGTAACCCAGGTATAGTTTTTGAAAAACTCTTTAATAGCGTCTCCTAGTAAAGAACACTCTGTCTTTTACTTCTTGGGCAACTATATTAGGTTCATCCCTTGCAGCACGATATTTGTGACAATGAATACGAGCATGGGAGAAAATATCAACTCCTGTATTCGAAATCATTTCATGACTTCTTGATTCAAACTGTTGTGATAAACGACAAAGAACAAATCAGTTCGTTTGGGCATGGCCATGCACTTTCCAGTTATCTCATCATGTCAAAGGACCTATAAATATCTCTCCTAAAAAGGAGGCGCAATTACCATCTTGTTATATTTCGATTCAAAATACAAATTCCTTTGTACCCAGTAAGGCCTCGTATGACAACCATATTTCAGAATTGTCTAAGACGAACCAAAGCACATTAGTCAATGTATCTCAAACCAAATACCTCAGGCTTAAGGACAATCCTAGTGAATAATACTTTTGAATTTTTCAACCACAAAGTATTATCACGGTGGTCAATCCAATATTCGTCGAGCTCCAACAGAATACACCGATATTTGGTTTACACAAAACTTGTGTAGCTATCTTCGAAGAACTTCGAATCTACCACCAAATACCGCGATGACGTTAACGTCCCATTAAGGTTCCCACCAAGACGAGTAGTCACGGATTTATATGTTTTTGAATAAATAAACTTTTATTCATGGATGTTTGTAAAACATACAAATTCTGAATACCAATGATACTAACTCATGTATTATTCCTCACTGGACATAGATACTGAATTATCACTGGATCATTACTTATTCTTTGCGTTTGTGTTGATTGCTCAATGACTCCTTAATTGTAACTTTTATCACTAATTACAATTAGTCATTCCTATTAAACCAAAGACATAAGACGAGTATTTAAGAATACTATTACTTTTGTCTTTGCTAGATATTGTTCATGCAACACTTGGAACATATTCTAGTCTTGCCTTTTTATATGATTCGGTAAACATAGGGGGATTGGAAAATTACTCATTTAGTTTCTTTAATCTATAAAACTAACTAAATCTCTTTTAGCTACTTGATTTGTAGAAATTCTTACTAGTTAAAGAAATTTCCTTAAATGATTAACTTGTTCACTGGAGTGTGAACATCCTATTAGATATGCAATAATTAATCACAGGACTTGTGATCACGCTATTAGGTTTGCAATAATCTAATCAATGATCATTTATTTCTCTTAACTCTTTGGCTAACGACTTGGTAAAACCTTGTTGTTAATGTCTTAACTAACTTTACTATATTCATTAGTACCTCTAGTGAATATGTTAGTCATAGCTCCCACTAAATTTTATGGAAATTAAGCATCACTTAAACTACTTCTTTTGACCTAGTCAAAACTTATATTTTAATCCTTTAAGAATTAATCAATTATCAAAGTCATCCTTTGGATTTGCGAATATCCAACATTCCTGATAAGAGAATCATGACTTTCATTGATTACTGTATCTAACAAGTATGAAACACTTGAAACGATACTTCAAATTCTTAAGTGTATTAGTTAGTATCTTTTAAGAATCTTATTTAATGCCAAAGTCATTTCTTGGATTTCTCAAATATCCATTATTCCTATTAGGGAATTATGACTTGATTAACTATTGTATTTATTACAAGTATAAAAGACTTGCAACAATACCTTTTTAATTCTTAAATACATTAATATAGTTTGTCTCTTTTAAGAGTTCATTTAATGTCTAAGTCATTTCTCTTGGATTTTGCGAAAATTATTCCCATTAAGGAATTATGACTTAATTAAATTTCCTTTATTACAAGTATAAAACACTTGTAATAATACTCTTTAAAGTCTATCTTGATTATATCCAATATAATCATACTATATTAATACTAACATTTAAAACGTACTATCATAAGTAACCATTACTTAAGATGTTTTAAATAAGTTCAATGTACTTTGAACTTTATGCATTCCATAAAATCTCTTAAATACTTTAGAAGAAACTTCTAATTTCTAGTATCTAAGTATTTGAGCTATCTAAAACATTACTCATACAACAATCAAACAAGTATAAAAACATGAAATATAAAGTAAATCAAAACTTGACTTACAATCTAGTCATAAAACCTTGACTAGTGTAATTATCACACATGCACACACATAATATAATTCAACCATGGATTCTTATTAAAACAAAATAAAACCTTGTTTTAACATAAAATAAAAATTATCCAACAAAATGAAAAATTGTTTTACTGAATCCTTAAAATACTGAATTATAAAAAACTTGGTGCTTGTGGGATCATCACCATCTCATGCTGGTCACCTTCACTTTCCATCTCCTCCTGCTATAAACGATTGCAAAAGTTAGATTACTCGTAACGTACTTTACAAGTATCTTAAAAGTGAATAAGAAGTGTGATTGTGTTACCTGAGGAACTTGCGTTTCCTCCACTACCACTTGCACCCTTTGGACAATTTCTTTTCCAATGCCCAGCCTCACCACACTTGAAGCACCGATTCTCGGTCCTCGCTGTGTTAGGCTTAAACTTCTTGACCTTTTATTTGACACTTTTACCATTCGGCACTCCTTGGTTAGGATTGGTTTTACCCTTTCCTTGTGACCTTTCATTTTCATGACGTGGGCACTCACCGGTGTTCATTTGACCATCTTGCAAGAGTTGAAGGCTCGATTGACGTCGAACCTCTCAGTGCGAGCTTGCTCTTAAAATGAATCCCTAAGTTGCTGGACCATCTCAAATGCAGGCACATCCATAAGTCCCGCTTGTAAATCTGGACTCATGGTTGCGAGCATTAAACAGCTCACATCGAGTGCATCACTGACATGCTTATCATAAGCTTGCCTTGCTTCAGCTCTAGCATTCGTGGCAGGGACATTAGGTGCTGCTCTTTCCAAGACATACCACTTTCTCTCATGCCTGAGCACAATGCGAAGATTGCGCTCCCAATTGAGAAAGTTTGACCCAGTCAACTTGTCTTTTTCGAGGATTGAGCGAAGTGAGAGATTGTTGGTACTTGTCGTTGTGGTTGTTGCTGCCATCTACAAATCAAACCCAGTTTAATTAGTAATCATCAATAAACATTTTCTAAAATATATTATAGACCCATAATTAATATTTTAGGCCTAGGATCCATATATCACATTCTCGCCGCAAGGTTTGGGCACTTCCCGACAAGACATGCTATTTCTGGTAGGTAACATCCTTACCGATCGTATCAAGACTTGACACAATTCCTAGGGGTCGTAGAATCTTTAGACTTATAGCTTATTACAACCTTGTACAATCTAATTGTACATTTCTAAGTTAGTAATAAAGTCTAGTATGTTTATTCTACTCAAGTACTTTTTGGGCCGGGACTCCCGATTATCACCAAAGTAGATCAGACCATCTAAGACAGTGCGATGTTCTGCGCCGGGACTTCCGATTATCACAGAACCCCGATTATCACAGAACCTTACGCACCCTAACACTCGCAATGATTTGAATCCATATCTAAGGTTCTTTCTCCTTACAATATGAATATCGTTGAACAAGTGAGGTGTTCCATTAGGTGGATAGTACTTAGATCTAAGATTTTCTTGGATTTGTTTAAGTCTTGAACTAAACTTAAAATTCTTCGTCTTTTTTATTTAGTATTTTGAACTTCAAATTTTCTCGATTGTCATGCATATAATCAATGGGTCTATTGTTGTCAAATTCTTCTTCTTCTTCTTCTGCCAATTTATCAAGTTTGTTCAGTTTCTTACTGACAATGGGTGAGGGTATTTTACCTAAATAGGAGATAAAGGTAACAAATAATAAAATACTAACGATACCTTATTCCAATCTTAATCATTGTTTAAAATGTGTGACTTGTGAATTCAAGAATTCAACAAGACATCCTTTTTAAACCTTAAGAACTTTTCTTTAAAATTTATAGTTTCAAGAATTGCGCGACTTATATGTATACCTAAAGCGAGGTGTACAAAACGTTTCACTAGGTTTTGTGGAAAACCTTATCTAGAGTAAAACTTACTTATTTTATCTTTCTTGAAAAACTTAAACACTCATGTTAAACTTTTAATTCTTTTACGATTCATAAACTTGAATAATAAATCTAGTTTAACACACCTAGTTTTTCATGTGTTTAATAATAAAATTAAACATTTGTTTTGACTTATTAGATTCGACCAAAACCTATGTCTTGACGACACATCTATAAACTTTGTGATTTTCTTGTGTAGCTCCCACTAGCTCCAACAACTATGATGGAACTTAAGCAAACACAATCACGGGTCTATTCTTGGTGAAACTAATAACTTTATTATATAAAGACTATATATAATAATTCTTAGTTTGTTTAAATCTTTCTTACATTTAACTTGAACTAGTTAATTATAGGTTCTAAAGTTATCTTGTTATTTAACCTTGATCATTAATCTAGTATCTTACATGACTTGTAAAATACTTATATTATACTTTTATAATTATCTAGTTATAATAACTTATAACTTTATACACCTTATAATAATAATGTATAACTTTGTATATTTCTAGTTCATCATATAATCTCAACTTGTACAATTTCTAGTTATAATGAAATCATAACTTTGTACTTTCTAGTTTTAATTATATAATCAACTTACACAATATCTAGTTATATTATTTAGCCTTTAAGATCAAAATAACATTATCTTTTAATGTTCCATTTAATCTTGTATTTAATATATATACATATATATTTCTTTTAAAATAAACTTGTAACATTCTAACAAGAATATTACATCTAATTTATACATATGTATTTTAACTCAATCTAATTAAAATACGTATAAACTTCTTTATTTATTAAAATTCATTTTATCCTTTTCAAATATTTAAAAAATCCGAAATATAATATATATATATATATATATATATATATATATATATATATATATATATATATATATATATATATATATATATATATATATATATATATATATATATATATATAAATCTTGTTAATTTCTTGAACTAAAAATGACCACTTCTTTTAATTCTCATTAATTTAGTTAAACCCTAATCTTGTTCTTGATCAATCAAAACTAGGGTTTTGACTTTCTTGATCAAAAACATTATTTATCAAAAATTAATTCTAATCAATCCTATTAAACAATAAACTTTGTTTATTTTCTAAGATAGATTATAACCCTAATAAATTTATTTAAACTTTTTAATTTAAACCTTATAGACAATAAACTTTGTCTAAATTTCTAGGTTTAAAGAACTAGTCTTAATAAATCTATTAAAATAATAATTAAACCTATTAAACATAAACTTGTTTAATTATCTAGGTTTTAGATTATTAACCTAATTAATTCTTTTAAACAATTAAACTCAACTAGTTTAATGTTCTAGGCTTTTTTAGGGTTTCGAAATTATTAAGCCTAGGAAACTTTTCCACCAATTAAACTAGGCTAGTTTAACAAAACTTGGTGTCCAAGAATCCTCTAGATTTCGAAATCTCTAAGGGATTAGGAAAGAATCCTTTTAACCAATTAAACAAATCTTGTTTAACATACTTGGTCCTAGGGTTCTTCCTAGGTCACGAAAATTTTGGGTGAAAAAGGAAAGAATCCTTTTGATCAATTAAACAAATCTTGTTTAACATACTTGTTCCTAGGGTTCTTCATTGTACACGATTGACCACATGGGTCAACCTCCTAGTCACTTGGTTCGAGCCACACTGACCAAGAACATGAACTTGTTCTTGGCCGGTTAAAACCAACTAGCTAATTTAATCCCTAGAAGCGGAAGTGGGATTAAACTTAATCCTTAAACCCTAAAGGATTGGGATCTTGGAGATCTAGATTAGATTACCAATGGAAGAAACCTTGTACGAAAAACTCGAACACACACACATGCTTGTGGTATTCGGCGAACACCAAGAACCCTAGGGTTCTTGGGTTCGAATTCGGCCAAGAGGGAGAAGGGAGAAAAGGGTTTTCTTAAAACATACCTTGTTGTTTGCTTAAGACAGATCCACTGATGATGAACAAATCGAGCGATCTTCTAGTTTATCTAAGCAATGAACTTGATCTTCAAGAACTTGAAGAACACGAAGAACACGAAGAACGAAGAACACCAAACTTGGTGTTCTTGGTGGTGTTCGGCCGAAAGAGGGGAAGGAGGGGGCAAGGGATTCATGTAGGGTTGTAAGGGGGTTTAGGGTTACCCTAAGCCTCTTATTTATAGATAAATAAGTTGCGCTTAGGACCCTCTAGTTTAATTAATATTAGATCTTTAATTAAACTTCCTTTTAATACTTCCACCCCTTATAGTTTAACTAGTTTATTGTTGTTGCACTTAACTATTAAATGTCTAGTATTAATACACTAATAATTCGGTACCCATATACACGAATTATATACTTGTATTTATACTTTTAATAACTAATTATATAATAACCTTTATATAATTTATACAACAATATTATCCAATTTACTATATGATTTAATAGCTTTAAATCATATCATGGATAATCTATAATTAACACATTGTATATTTACTCAACTAGTAAATGTACAAATACTTGTATTAATTAGTTAGTTAAACTAATCTAGTAATAAGTTAAATTTAACTTAATACTTAACTGATTCATAATGACTATTATGAATCATTCCTCTTCGTAGTATCATTGCTTATCTTGCTCGTATTACATGCACTCACCGGTGTGACCATTAAGTGTTTCGTAGGCATGGATGTATCATCATAGGTTGACTAACTGTGCACCTAAATCCTTCAAATGATGAATCCTATGTTTCTCTTATCGCTGATGCATCCATATGTCCATCAATCTCAAAAGACACAAGAGATGGTAGCCCCAAAGAGGTTGAAGAAAACCAATTATCTGACGTCGAAGACAGTGATCTTAAAGAAGATTCTATCAGCGATTACTCTAGCGATAATGCACTTGATCTGGTAGAACAAATGGCTGCTCTCATTACAAGATACAACAAAGTTATAAAACGCAAGAATTCTGAAGCATCAGATCCTCAAACTTATAAAAGAGCAAATGAATGCTTTCGATGCGGTCAATTTGGTCACTATAAAGCTAATTGCAGAGTAAACCTAGACAATGATCAGCAAAGGTCCGCTTGTTCCACATCTGAATCTGATATATATGTCGACTACAAAAGAAAATATGAAGAAACTGATCGAAAGTTTAAGATTCTGAAGGCCAAGCTTGCATTAGCCCAAGAAGTAGTCAAGACCTATGCTCTTAAAGCAACCATTCAATCATGGGCCACCAATGAAGACTCAAACAGTAAAGAATCATCTAAGAAAGAATCTGAAACCTCATTGGATAGTGAAGTTCGTAAGTGTTTGATGGCAAGGAAGTAGGTCAAGGAGAAATCTCAAATGGGTATTGTGTCTTTAAGAAAGTTCTTTTTGTAGATGCCTGAAGCACAATCTGATAAGTATCAGTCAGCTATGTGATGCAGAATATATGGTACTCTTCACTGATACAAAAGGATACATCATCAACCAGAGGGAACCGTGGTCATGGATGCACCAAGAAAAGACGACATGTACATTCTCGATATGAATTCAGCATCTCCTGAAAAGGTACTATGTTTCTTTGCTACCGCTCCGACTAATGTCAACTGGCTCTGGCACAAAAGGCTTTCACATCTGAACTTCAAAGATATTAACAACATTAGGAAAAGATGTTTAGTTGAAGGGCTTCCAAAACTCACCTTTGTCAAAGGTAAAATATGTTCAGCTCGTGAAAAGGAAACCAACATAGATCATCCTTCAGATCTAAAGTAATCTCCGCCTCTACAACATGCTTAAATCTCATTCACATGGATCTCTTTGGTCCTGTGAATGTGGAAAGCTTGGGTGGAAGAAAAAGGGACACTCTAGTCATTGTAGATGGCTTCTCCAGATTCTGTTGGGTTTTCTTTCTAAGAGCTAAGAGTGATGCTGCTGAAGAAATCATAAATTTTATCAAGAAAACTGAAGTAAGTCTCAACGTTAAACTCAAGAGTATCCGAAGTGATCGTGGAACCAAATTCACAAATGTCACTCTAGAAGACTTCTGCAACGAAAAAGGCATCACTCAAAACTTCTCAGCTCCAAGAACTCCAGAACAAAATGGGGTTGCTGAGAGGAAAAATAGAACCTTGATTGAAGCAGCCAGAACAATGCTGAACGAAGCCAAGCTTCCAAGTCAATTCTGGACTCACGCAGTTCATACGGCCTGTCACGCTCAAATTCGTGCGATAATTGTCAAAAGACACAACAAAACGGCGTATGAAATGGTCAGATCAAGAAAACCGAATATTGAATATTTCAGAGTCTTTGATTGTCCTTGTTTCATTCTAAACAACAAAGAGCATCTTGGAAAATTCGATCCTAAAGCTAAAGATGGAATTTTTGTCGGATACGCCGAATAGTCCAAGGCATACAGAGTCTACAATCTGAAAAGATCTACCTTCGAAGAAACTGTTCATGTCACTTTCGATGAAAAACATGTCTCCGATCTCTCTCCCTCTCCTGAAAATGATGAAGATCTAAACTTCAATGAACCAATCTCCATCTTTCCAGTAGAAAATATCGAGCATTACTCAGAAAGATCTAATGCATCACCAATATATGTTTCATCTGATAACCAAGATGATGATCCTAACATTAACCCAATATCTGATAACCCACAAACTGAAAGTACTTCATCATCTGAAGCTGAACCTATCCCACCCATCTACACTTCAGCATCTAACTAGTTAACTCTTATCCAAAATGAACCTGATAATCAAGAAACTGAAACCACATCCTCACCAGATACTATACCCTGTACATCCAACTCCCTCCATTATCTCCAACACAACCTCTTCTTATTACAAATGATGAACCTGGCCCATCAAATCAAGTGTCAACACTATGGAACAAGAAACATCCAATAAATCAAGTTATTGGTGACTTACAACAAGGTGTTCGTACTCGAAGCCAACAAGCAAGTGCCAATATATGTTTATTCGTTGGATTCGTCTCAATGATTGAACCTAAGAATGCCAAAATTGCTCTTGAAGATCCTCGCTGGGTATCTTCAATGCAGGAAGAATTGCAGCAATTCGAGAAAAATAAAGTTTGGACATTAGTTCCACCACCAGCTGACACAAACATCATTGGAACAAAGTGGGTTTTCAGGAATAAACTAGATCAAGATGGAACATTGATAAGAAACAAATCAAGATTAGTTGCACAGGGATACAGACAGGAGGAAGGCATCGATTTTGATGAATCTTTTGCCCCAGTTGCAAGATTATAAGAAATTCGCATGGTCCTTGCATATGTTGCTTTCAGAAACTTCAAAGTATATCAGATGGATGTCAAAAGTACCTTTTTTAACGGAAAGCTTCAAGAATTAGATTTTGTGAAACACCCCCCAGGGTTCGAAGATCACAAGCATCCTGACTAAGTCTATCAACTTGATAAAGCTCTTTACAGGTTAAAACAAGCTCCAAGGGCATGGTATGACACTCTATCCCAATTCCTACTCTAAAGTGGTTTTACAAGAGGAACAATCGATAATACCTTGTTTATTTGAAAACATAAATCTGATGTCTTGTTAGTTCAAATATATGTCGATGACATCATTTTTGGGTCCACAAATTAAAACATGTGTCAAAAATTTTCCAAACTGATGACAGACAACTATGAAATGAGCATGATGGGTGAATTAACGTATTTCTTGGGCTTACAAATAAAACAATCAGAAAAGGGAATTTTCATAAATCAAGAGAAATATGTGTCTCAACTTTTAAATAAATTTGATCTTAAAAAATGCTCTTCCATGAAAAGTCCAATGGCAACAAATCTGAAATTAACAGAAGATCCCTCAGGGAAAGCTAAAAATCCTACAATCTACAGAGGAATGATTGGATCACTTCTCTATCTAACAGCTAGTCGACCAGACATCATGTTCTCCACATGTTTTTGTGCAAGATACCAAGCGTATCCGAAGGAGTCTCATATGCATGCAGTTAAAAGAATTCTCAGATATCTAAAAGGCACTCCTAGCCTAGGTCTCTGGTATCCAAAATACAATCGATTTGTTCTTGTCGGATACTCAGATGCAGACTACGCTGGATGTAATATGGACAAAAAAAGTACAAGTGGCGAATGTCAGTTCTTAGGGGTAAAATGATAAGCTGGTCAAGTAAAAAAACAATCATTTGTATCAACCTCCACATGTGAAGCTGAATATATAGCTGCGGGGGCATGTGTAGCTCAGATTCTTTAGATGAAAAATCAACTCTCAGATTTTGATCAGCATTACGAGAAGGTTCCTGTTTTCTGTGACAATACAAGTGCTATCGTTATCACTAACAACCCAGTTTTTCACTCTCGAACAAAACACATTGATGTCAGGTATCATTTCATTCGAGATCATGTCGTAAAAGGTGATGTTGAAATTCACTTTATTCCCACTGAACACCAACTTGCTGATCTATTTACTAAACCTTTGGATGAATCCAGGTCAACTATCTGATTGGCAGGCTTGGTATATTAAATGCATAAAAAAAGTATGTGATCCGAAAAGAGAGCCTCTGATTCCTTTCCCTCGTTTCCTCAATATGATCTTTCTGTATTCTCTTGGGGAGAAGGCCTTCTATGAGAATCTTGGACCCTGCTTTCAATCAGGCGTGGTGAGTGATTCAAACTTCACAAGTCAAGAGATAGAAATCGCTCCCGAACTTCCTCCACGTATGTCTCTTTTCACCAGCTCTCCTCAACCCAGTCCATCTCGCGAAGAAAATCAGAGGTCTGAAAATAGTGCTTTGCACGCACAATCTTCAGATACTCAAAAGGCTGGCTCTTCTAATTATGAGGACAAGGAGATGCAAAACCCATCATATTCTGACCACTCCTCACATCTGCATGATCTTACCTCAAGTCGGACTCCGCTCCGCAAGGCCAACCGAGCGCTCGGAAAATCTAAGCGCTCGGAGACTCCAAGGACAAAACGATACTTTACAAGAAGCTCGAGGTCCAGGGCTGCGTCAACACCGATCCTTACCAAAAACACTGTCCATCCGAAGTCTGAGTCTGGCCAAGGTAAGTCTATTGCTGATCCTCTGAACGTGGAAGAGAGTGATGAAAACATTGCTGAATCTCCAAAGAAGGTGACTTACACTATGACCCCACCACAGATGTCCGACAAATCTCCCATTAACGAAACAATCCCTCCCGTAAATTCTATTGATGAGCCCACTACCAATCAATCAAAACTACCCGGGTCAGGTCCGACTGATGTACCAGCAGGTTCACGGAAACGGAAACGGGGTACATCAGCCAAAATTTTCAAACGGTTCGGTATTCTCATGAGCTCTTGCGGAACAATAAATGGCAACATCAAAGCGTTGAACAAATTACAGAGAACACTGAATGGCTTTCAGGATATCCTGGCTAAAAATCTGCAGACTACTTATGATGTCGTCAACGAGCATTCTGACAAGATTGAAAACCTTGTGACTGCTTTCAAAAACATCCATGAAAGTCAAATTGCTCTGCTCGAATCGGTTGCCAGGATTAATTCCAAGTTTGATTCCATCGCCAACTCAGTCAATGATCATTTTGTGAACCTGACAACCCAGATGTCCACTCTTTTTTCTTCTTTTGAGAAACCTTTATACAATATGGCTGACTTTTTCACTCGCAAACGAGATGAGCCACCTGTGTTCAATAAAAATGTCTTTGTTGGCTCTCGACATCCTCCACATTTTTAGGGGGAGAGAACAGTGCCTCAGCGAGAAGTTTCGGAGAAGGCTGCTGGTAAACAGGCCGGAACATCACTACATGGCGTTAGAGACAAAACAAGTGGCAAGGTTGGTCAAAAGGATGGGTTAAGTGAATCAGTGATTATGGGGACCTCCGAGCGGTATCCAATGGGCGCTCCTGAAAGGAGGTCAACCAGTGAAGATGATAGTGCTCCCTTAAGCTCTATCTTCAAAAAGAAATATCAACCCTCTATTGTGAAAGGGTTTGTAAAAACACCAACAGTCCAACCCGGTATCTCAATCATTCCAAGGAAGACCGCCCACATTTCCATTCCCCTGGGAGAGAAATCTCAAACTGCTCCCAATTCAGACGCCCAACCATCCTTCCTTGATAAAGGAAAGGGTCCTGCTGCTCCCTCTCAGACAAGAATTAAGAAAAGAAAAGGACCAGTGGTTCAGGATGAGGAAGAGGCAATTGAAGGGTTTCATTATAACTGATTGACCACTTGGTCAACCCCTAGTATGCTTGGTTCGAACCATACTGACAAGAACATGAACTTGTTCTTGCCGGTTAAACCAACTAGGTAGTTTAATCCCTAAAAGCGGAACTGAGATTAAACTTAATCCTTAAACCCTAAAAGATTATGGGATGTTGGAAATCTAAACTAGATTAACAAGAAAGAAGCCTTGTACGAAAAACTCGAACACACACACATCCTTGTGGTGTTCGAAGACAAACCAAGAACCCTAGGGTTCTTGGTTCGATTTCGTCCAAGGGGAAAGAAGGGAAAAAGGGTCTTTCCAGTTCATACCTTAACTGCTTAAGATTAGTCCACTGATGATGAACACGATGAGTGATCTTCTAGTTGATCCATGTAATGATCCTTGTTCTTCAAGACTTGAAGAACACGAAGAACGAACGAAGAACACGAAGAACACAAGGCTTGTGTTCTTGATGTTGTGTTTCGGCCGAAATAGGGAGGAGGGGGAAGGAAATTTCGTGGCTTAGGGTTAAGCATTAGCACCCTTAAGTGAAGCCTTAGATCTTCTATTTATAATATAAGATCTTTCACTTAAGTCCTTCTAATTTAATTAAGAAACGTTTCTTAATTAAACTTTTCCTTTTTACACTTTCATCCCTTATAGTTTATCTATTATTATTGTTGCACTTAATTATTAAATGTCTAGTATTATACACTTATATATTTCGGTATTATATACACGCAATATATACTTTGTATTTTATACTTTTAATAATTAATTATATAATAAACTTTATATAATTTTGACAATAATATTATCCAATTACCATATGATTTAATTGCTTTAAATCATATTATGGATAATCTATAATTAACACATTATATATTTACTCAACTAGTAAATGTATAAATACTTGTATTAATTAGTTAGATAAACTAATCAAGTAAATAAGTTGAACTTAACTTAATATTTTAACTTGATTCATAAATGACTATTATGAATCATTCATCTTCCAAGTATCATTACATATCTTACTCGTATTACATGCACTCACCGGTGTGACCCTTAACTATTTCGTAGGCATGGATGTATCACCATAGGTTGACTAACTGTGCACATAAACCCATCAGACTCCCACTTGTGCAAGTTCGTAACCTTAGCTTGATGACACGAGCTACAGTGGCCCTCTATATAGGCATGTAGGTAACCAACCACATAAAAACGGCTTATGTAACCCAGGTATAGTTTCGAAAAAAACTCTTTAATAGTGTCTCCTAGTAAAGAACACTCTGTCTCTACTTCTTGGGCAACGTTGTTAGGTTTATCCCCTGCAGCACGATATTTGTGATAACGAATACGAGCATGGTAGAATATATCAACTCCTGTACTCGAAATCATTTCTTGACCTCTTGATTTAAAACTGTGTGATAACGACAAAGAAAAGATCAGTTCGTTGAGCACGGCCGTGCATTTTCAATTTATTCATCATGTCAAGGGACCTTTAAATATCTCTCCTAAAAAGGATGTGCAATTACCATCTTGTTATATTTCGATTCAAAAATACAATTTCCTCTGTACCCAGTAAGACCTCGTATGACAACCATGTTTCAGGCTTGTCTAAGACGAACCAAAGTACATTAGTAATTGTATCCTAAACCAAATACCTCAGGCTTAAGGACAATCCTAGTGAATAATACTTTTGAACTTTTCAACCACAAAGTATTATCACGGTGGTCAATCCAATATTCGTCGAGCTCCAACAGAATATCATCGATATTTGGTTTACACGAAACTTGTGTAGCTATCTTCGAAGAACTGCGAATCTACCACCAAATACCGCGATGACGTTAACATCCCATCAAGGTTCCCACCAAGACGAGTAGTCACGGATTATATCTTTTGAATAAAGTAACTTTTATTCATGGATCTTTTAAAACATACAAAGTCTGAATAATAATGATGCTAACTCATGTATTATTCTTTACTGGACATAGATACAGAATTATTACTGGATCATTACTTATTCCTTTTGCTCGTGTTGATTACTTAATGACTTTTACAATCTTAATTATAACTTTATCACTAAACCAGTCATTTCTATTAAACTAAAGACATAAGACAAGTATTTGAAAAATACTATTTCTTTTGCCTTTGCAAGATTTTGTTCTTGCAACATTCTAGAACATATTCTAGTCATGCCTTTTATGCAATTCGGTAAACATAGGAGGATTGGAAAGTAACTCCTTAGTTTGTTGAATTCATAAAATTCGCCTTGTAACTAAAGCCTCTTTTAGTCACTTGATTTGTAGATATATCACTACTAGTTAAAGAAATTTCCTTAAATGATTAACTTATTCACTAGAGTGTGAATATCCTATTAGATTTGCAATAATTAATCACAAGACTTGTGACCACGCTATTAGGCTTGCAATAATCTAATCAACGATCATTTGTCAGTTCTCTTAACTCTTTGGCTAACGACTTGGTAATACCTTGTTGGTAATATTTTACTAACTTACTTAATTCATTAATACCTTTAATGAATATGTTAGTCATAGCACCCACTTACTTTTATGGAATATAAGCATCACTTAAACTATTACTTTGACTAAGTCAAGAACTTTGACTTTCTTGGTCAAGAACTTATAGTCTAATCTTTTAAGAATTTATCAATTATTAAAGTCATCCTTTGGATTTGCGAATATCCAATATTCCTGTTTAGGGAATCATGACTTTTAATGATCACTGTATCTAACAAGTATAAAACACTTGAGATGATGCTTCCAATTCTTAAATACTTTAGTGTCTTTTAAGAACTTTATTTAATGCCAAAGTCATTTCTTGGATTTCATAAATATCCAACATTCCTATTAGGGAATTATGACTTGATTAAATACTGTATTTATTACAAGTATGAAACACTTGAATTAATACCTTTAGTTCTTAAATACTTTAATATAGTTTGGCCCTTTTAAGAGTTTATTTAATGCCTAAGTCATTCTTTGGATTTTGCGAATAACCAATATTCCTATTAGGGAATTATGACTTCATTAAATTCCTTTATCACAAGTATGAAACACTTGTAATAATACTCTTAAAGTCTATCTTGATTATATCCAATATAATCATACTATATTAATACTAATGCTTTAAAACGTACTATCATAAGTAATTTATTACTTAAGATGTTTTAACTAAGTTCAATAAACTTTGAACTTGATCTTTTCATAAACTCTTAAATACTTGTATTAGAAAAACTTTCTAATTTCTAGTATCTAAGTAATTGAGCTTCCAAGATATTATTATTCATTCAACAATCAAACAAATATTAATCATGAGATTATCAGTAAATCAAAACTTGACTTACAATGTAGTCATAAAACTTGACTAGTATAATTATCACACATGCACACATTATAATTCAACCATGGATTCATAATTTGATAAACCCAAAAACGAGTTTTAACATAAAAATTTGTTTTAACAAAATAAAATTGGTTTCCATGAATCCAAAATAAAAATACTGAATTATAAAATCAACTTGGTGTTTGTGGGATTATTACTATCTCATGTAGGACATCTTCACTTTCCATAATCTCTTGCAATAAAGGATTGCAAAAGTTGAGTTACTCGTAATAAACTTTAC
Organism: Calendula officinalis; assembly: GCA_963853835.1. Lineage (NCBI taxonomy): Eukaryota > Viridiplantae > Streptophyta > Magnoliopsida > Asterales > Asteraceae > Calendula > Calendula officinalis. The sequence continues at coordinate 33,731,819 of OY970824.1, forward strand.
AAGTGTCTTGAAGTGAATATCTAGAAGTTGGTCAAGTCAACTGAGGAGCTTGCATTGCCTCCTACCCTTTGACCCTCTCCACAACCAAGACACCGTTTCTCGGTCTGTGCCTTGTTTGGCTTCAACTTCTTGACGTTTTGTTTGACTCCATTACCCTTAGGCACGTCTTGGCTGGGATCGGTTTTACCCTTTCCCTTTCCACTGCGCCTCTTTCTCTTTTTCACTACCATCATTAGTTACTACGAGGTCATACTTAAACTTGGTCCCCAAACTCAACTCATTAGTCTTTGAGCATGGAATGTAGCTCATCAATGGATTGCTCCATGTTATGCATGTTGTAGTTGACTACATAAGGCTTATAGTCATCTGACAACGATTTGAGTATCATTACTATTGCTAACTGCAACGGTACTGGGTGTCCTAGTCATTTTAAGACGATCCATGTGCTCATTCATTTTCATGACGTGAGCACTCACTGATGATCCCTTAACCATCTTGCAAGAGTTGAACATTCTATAAGCGTAATATGCTTGTACTGGTTCATTTCTAGAATTCACGGCTGGGGAATTTAGCATTGCTCTTTCTAGGACATTTCATTTTCTCTCATGCCTAAGCATAATCCGAAGATCACGCTTCCAATTGAGAAACTTTGACCTATTCAATTTGTCCTTTTCTAGAAACAAGCGTAGTGAGAGATTGGTACGTGTCGTGTTGGTTGTTGCGCCGTCTACAAATCAAACCCAGTTTAATAAGTAATCATCAACAAACGTCTTCTAAAATATATTATAAACCCATAATTAATATTTTAGGCCTAGGATCCATATATCACATTCTCGCCGCAAGGTTTGGGCACTTCCCGACGTGACATGCTATTTCTGGTAGGTAACATCCTTACCAATCGTACCAAAACTTGATACGATTCTTAGGGGTCGTAGAATCTTTAGACTTTTAACTTACTACAACTTTGTACAATTTAATTGCACATTTCTAAGTTGCAATAAAGTCTAGTATGTTTATTCTACTCAAGTACTTTTTGGGCCGGGACTCCCGATTATCACCAAAGTTGATCAGACCATCTAAGACAGTGGGCTGTTACTTGTATAATACTTTATATTATACTTGTATAATTATTTTACGTTGCAATATACTGTCTTATTGCAACTTAGATGGTCAATATAAAGTATCTAATATTTTATGTTACTTGTAAAATACTTTACATTATACTTGTATAATTATTAGTTATAATTACTTATAACTTTATACAATCTAATTGTAATATTTATAACTTTTGTATTATTATCTAATTATAATAAAACCTTACTTTGTACAATTTCTAGTTGTTTACAACTTTATACATTTCTAGTTTAATTATAACTTAATACAAATTCTAGTTATTTTAATATTATAACTACATGATCAATATAACATATTATTTAATGTTCCATTTAATCTTGTATTTAATATATATATATATAATTTATTTCTTTTAAAACCTTATAACATTCTAATAAGAATATTACACCTAGTTTATACATATGTATTTTAACTTGATCTAATCAAAATACGTATAAACTACTTTATCTTTTAAAAAGCATTTTCATTTAAATATTTTAAAAATCCGAAATTATATATAAGTATAAATACATCTTGTTAATTTTAAATCTTAAAATTAACACTTCCTTTTAATCCTTATTAATTCCCTTTTATTAATCAATATAAAGTATTTTATTGCAACTTAGATGGTCAATATATTATACTTGTATAATTATTAGATCAGACCATCTAAGACAGTGGGATGTTACAAGTAACGTAAAATAATTATACAAGTATAATATAAAGTATTTTACAGTGGGATTCCACTCAGTTGTACAAGGTGAGTGCCTTTCAAACTTATTCTTTGAATGAAAAAGAAATTTTTTTGAGTATATGATTGTTGATCTTAAAACTTTAGTACATAGAGAAAAAACTTTAAAACTTACAATCTTACAACTAGAAAAAGTAAATAATGAAAATTTAAGTAAATTAGCAAGAATAAAAGATTTGGAACTTGATTTTTTAAAATTACAAGACATAAATCAAAGATTAGCTGATAAAGCAGATTTACATAAATTGGAAAAAGAAAAATTTGAGAAACAATGTAAATCATGGGGAAATGCTTCTATTAAGCTAAATAAATGTTTAAATCAACAATTTCCTGACAACGTGAGGGCTGCACTTGGTGTGGATCCTCAGTTTAAAACTAGAAATAATTTTGCTGATTTGTTTGAAGAATTTAATCATTTAAATCCTGTTAATTTTGTAAAATCAAAAACTTTTTGTGAAGCTAGTTGTCAAACTGATTCAGATGATGAGGATAAAAACATTTCTGACCAAGTTCAATCTATTGGTCCCTCTATCTGTTCTAAGTGCTATACTGAATAACAAGATCTCAGTATTGAATTTCCTGTTACAGAAAATTCTGATACTGACATCAATGTAGATCAGTATGACACTTCAGCTGTTCCACCTTTTGAAGTATTATTTAATGTCATTCCTTACTCTGAAAATACTATTTTAAAAACTTTGGAAACTACTTCTACCTCGTCTAAAAAGACTGATACTGAAGTTGCAAGCATATCTGAATCAAATACTCAGAAATCTCAAGAACCTGTTAAAGTGTTAAAATTAAAACATGAGGTAAAACCTACAATACTTTTAACAGGTTCCAAAGATGGTAGAGGAACTAAGTCTAAGCAAAAGCAAAAACAGACACCTTTACTAAATAAAAATAAAAATTCATCTCCTGAAAAGACTGTTAAAAAGGATGTTTATCCTCCTACTAAAAACGCTAAAAATAGTCTTTTAAAAACTATTGGTGATCAAATCAAAGTTTTAAGTCAGAAGTTTGCAAAACTGACTCATACTGATCAACCAAAACATAAACAATTTTCTAAAATTCCTTATGAAAACATGTTTAGAAATAGACCCAGAAAATGTTACAGATGTCATCATACAGGTCATAAATGAGATGAATGTAGAACTAATCTCTCTAATCCTAGGTACTCAGTAATGGTGATTTAAGGTTAAAACAAGAACCATAACGCAGCGGAAAAGTTTAATCACCATGAACGGATCTAATATTGATTAATACAATTAAACTATATATAAAATCAAAGAGTTAGGATGAAAATCATACCCTTGAAGCCTTTGATTACACCAACGAATGAGGATGAAGAACTCCAAGAATTCAAGGTAGAATTCCTCTAATGGTATCCACACTACACCATATCAAGAACACCAAATAGGATGCTAGTCCCTTGATCAAGAATCAAACTTTACACCTTTGTTTCTAACCCCACGGACACACCTCTGAATAGACCAAACTCAAGAATGAGTTGACCTCATCTTTTGTATACGTATTTTAAAACCAAATCAAAAAGGTGAATACTTGTTTGTTCGTATGTCAGCGACAACACAACCAAAACGTATGTCACTCCTTTTCTTTTTAGGTTACGGCTGTGATGGGAGGAGGAAGGATTAGGGTTAATCTTTCTTGCTCCCTAAGCTAAGTATATATTCCCTAATTACAAGTTAGGAGATATGACACTTAGCCCCTTGCCTTTTGATTCTTTATGACTACTCACTAATACGTTTTAACTTAACAATTAATTAAAACATAACTAGCCAAGTAATCATGGTTCATATAAATAATATAATTACCCTAATTATATTATATATATTAAATGGTGTTTGGTGTATAAGTGTGTGACCCTTTAGGCTCACATACGTCTAGCCATATAACTATATGTTATGAACGTGAAGCATATTCCAACAGCTCCCACTTGCGCACGTCATAACAATCAAGTAGTTATACAAGAAAAGGTTAGAGTCTAGCAACACGCCAATGCCCCTAGAAGTACATGAGCGAGTTTCAGAAAAGTCCAGGTTCAAAGTTTTTCAATCAGTTATCCTTTTGTTACTGATACCATGTTGAATTTTAGACAAGGATTAATGTCAATCTAAAATTTCAACGATTCTGTTTCTCGATCTTTACATTGAAGTAGATTACCAAACCAATCAAGATTCATCTTGATTACCTTTGGGTACGGCCGTACAAGCATCTATTCAAATAATCGAGGGGCCCAGTAGTATCTTATCCAAACATGTGGAGGAACAAATTCTTTATTGACTACACGTGTTTGATATACGCTTAATCACAAATCCGAAGATGGTTGTTATAGCAGCCTTATTCAGGTCAGCGTTTAACGATATCAAAGTTTGGCACTCCACATACACGAACCAGATTGCATCTCAAGTCAGAGGATAAGTGACAAAGCCTTTGTGAGATTCACTTGTGACATAAATCCAGGAAGTGATTTCTCATAGGTTGGGTCAGTCCAATTGTGCATCACAATGAACAACATGTGAGTTTGATTTCATCATCCTTAGTCATACTAAGATCATGTCATCAATGCCCTCAGATTTGTCTTAATAATATTCCCATATTATTAATATGACAATGGACAATTTAGAATATAAAACACAGTAAATATTCATGGATATAAACATGCAAATATAGAACACAGTAGATATTCATATAAAAACGATCATATCAAATATATCAATTTATTCCAATATAAACTGCTCAACGTTCCATTATTCAAATACTAAAACAGATTTACATGAAACTACTAGCTTGTCGAAATCCAACGTTCCATTCATACTCAATATGTTTGGTACAAGACATTGAGTTCGATGAAACGTCAGCTAGTTAGTTATCTGTTTGAACTTTAAGAGTACGAATTTCACATATCTCGATAATCTTCGAAAGTAGTGAACCTTCGTAAATAGGATCTAGCGTCATCACGACCTATTTCAAAACCAACATAAGTATAGCAAGTATACTTAGTTTCAGTTCGGTATCTCCACCATAGCCAAGGAACATATATCCAGTATTTCAAAATACTTCAATGTGTTCTTAACAGCAATCCAGTGACTCTCTCATGGATTCTGTCGGTATTTTCTAGTAAGGTCCCCTAAGGACGTTACATTTGGCCTAGTGCTCCTTACAACGTACATGATGAATGGAATAGCCGATTCATAGGGGATTACATTCATTCGCTTCACCACATCAGGTGTGGAAGGTCCTTGAGTCTCACTCAAGTTTACATTGTGTGGCATACGAGGACTTCCTCGTTTGGGAGTACCATTCTAAACCGTTTAGAATTTTGTCAATGTAAGCACTTTGACTTAAAACAATTAACCGCTTTGATCTATCATTATAGGTCTTTACTCCAAGTATGTATGTCGGATTCTTATCATCCTTCATGTCAAAACATTTTCCAAGCCAGGATTTTCATCTTATAGCATTGGTATATTGTTTCACATGACTGACATGTCATCAACATGTATGACTTGAGAAACGAAAGCGCTCCCACTAGCTTTCATATATACACATGCTCAATTTGGGTTTTAGGTGAAACAAACGTTTTGATTTCATCATTAACCAAATTTCATAGTCATAGTACACTACTTTGGCTATAAGAATCCTAATGTCTTTAGTAACAGGCGAGAAGGTTTCATCATTGTCAATCTAGTAGGATTGAGTGTAACCTTTTGTTACTAGAAGAGATTTATAGGTGTGTATATTTTCATCCATGTCAACAGTCTTACTGTTTTGAGAAAGATCAACCAAGTTCAAAACTTGGTTGTCTATCATGGATTTCATTTTCGCATTCATAGTTTCAAGTCATTTTTCGAATTCAAATTTCGATAATGCAACTTGATAGTTAGGGGGTTCATTATGATCCTCAAAACTTTACTCCTCAGCATTGACATAAGTCTATATCGTTCAGGTGCATGAGGTGTCCTTACGGACCTACGAATGGGAACAACATCATCCTGTGGTCCAACATCTATATGTCCATCCTCAGAATGATATTTGCTAGTGTTACCAGAAGGTTGTGTATCTTCACTTTGAATCTTGTCAAAGTCTATAGTGCTCCCACTTGTTTTGTGAAATGAGACTGTTCTCAAGAAACTCAGCATACCGAGTAACAACAATTTGTTCTTAGTTGAGAAGTAAAATAGTAACGAAGATATACTTGATAGATATGGGCTCAAGTTTGTTCGGCATGTCTCGTTCCACGAGATCCTCACAACCCCAGATCTTCAAGTAAGACAAATTAGGGATTTTCCCACGCCATATCTCATATGGTGTCTTTTTAACCTTTTGGTCGGAACCATATTAAGTATTCGAGCAGCAGACTTCAGTGCATGCCCCTCAAAAGGATAGTGTAAGAGTAGTAGGACTCATCATAGACCGAACCATGTCATACAGGGTCCGATATCTCCCTCCAGACGCACCATTATCTTGTGGAGTGTATGGAGGAGTGAATTGTGAGACAATCTCACGATGTGTGGGATGATCCAGAAACTCTTGACTCATGTACGTTCATCCTCAATCAGGACTGAAAGCCTTTGTTGTCTTGCCGAGTTGATTTTCTACTTTTACTTTAGAAAGCTTTGAACGTTTCAAAGATTTCATGTTTATGTCTAATCAAGTAAACATAACCATAGAGACTGATATCATTAAAGCTTCCATATTGATGTTTAATCAAGTAAACATAACCACATCGAATGATATCATCAGTGAAAGTAGGTGGCAATTCCCTAGTCTTAGTTCTAAAAGGGCCACATACATCAGTATGTATGAGTCCAAGTAGATTTTCAGCTCTTTCGCCAACATGGGAGAATAGCTTTCTTGTTATCTTTCCATAATATTCAAGAGAGACATTTAAATGATTCATAATCATTTGTTAAAAAACCCGTCCAGTTGTAGTATTAAAATGCGTTTCTCGTTTATGTGGAAAAGATGACAATGCTCTAGGTAAATGGAATCCAAACCGTTTTGGATTATTGAGTGCTACATTTGTATATAGAACTATCGTTTGAATTAGGATCATGCATATTAATTTCAAATATACTATTACAAGGAATAGTAATAAAAACATGTTATTTTTCATAAAACAAAATATCATAATCCATTATTCAACAAACGATAAGGCTAAAACAATGCATAATTGACAATTGTTCAAAACAATAATTAATGCATTAGGAAGGATAAGATCACAGCTTCCATTCATTTAGCTTTCTACTTCACTTTTAATCTTGCACATTTGTGTAAATGTGAGTTCCACAACTAGTGTCATACACTCAATATTTATTACGAAAAGTATAGAGTTCTATAATGAAGATACCTAATGTGATAGCTGGAACACATTTGTCCTTCATCAACTCTTCCAAGTAGGCAGGACAGTTCCTCATTCAATGGCCGGTTTCATCTCAATGATGGCAAGAAATATCCTTTACAGGGTGCTCCTTTTTAGCAGGTGGGGGAATCGTAGGTTTGGAAAAGTAAACTAGCTTACCCTTACCTAGACTCTTTCCTTGTGCTTGTGGTTTACCTTCCCTGATTGCTAGAAAAGAATTGGGTAACCTTTGCTCAACCAGTTTTACCATAGCATGTAATACACCAATTGTCTTCCCCATGCTATGTATTTTTAAAACTCTTTTCAAACTGGTCATAGTCCTTGGATAGTGAGGTACGAATCAAGCTCATTCCAAGAACTTGTGGCAATGGGTAACCAAGATGTTCCATTTGATCAATATAGCACTTCATATTCAAGATATAAGTGCTATTTGATTGGCCTAGCCTGCTTGTAAGCATGGAATGCTTTAACTGTTTTGAACAATTCATGTTCTGGTTGTTGTTGAAATATCATTTTAAACTCGCTTATCGTGTCATATGCTGTAAGTTCCTCGAAGTTCTTTCGGATCTTGGGGTTCATGCTCACAAGCATAGGAGTAGCGACTTGTTGGTGTTCGTTAAAACGTTTCGGTAAAGGCTTGACGAACAGCAGCAGAATCATTTGCAGGAGGTGCCTCAGGTAAGGCCTCTTTTAGGTGTATCAACTTGTATACATCTCTAAGGACAATCCTTAGAGTTCGATATCAGTCGATAAAGTTGATATTTGTCAGTTTCAGTTTTCAAGAACTGATTTTAGAGTGGAGATACTTAGGTTTTGATTTGTTGTTGTTATCTGTATAACACACAAAGTTCAAAAATAGTATTTTCAATAATAATTTCTTTTAATCAATTAACTACCCAATTAATTTTAATTAAAAGCTAAGATCCCATTGAGCTTCTATCACCGCATCAGGTGATCTGCTAGAGATGATAGATCCAATAGGTAGGTGACGATCAACAATTGCATTACTAGTGCAACTCTTAGAGGTATGGGACTTCATGGCACCTAGTGAACAAGCATCTAGGGTCAAGTGGCATGTTTGTCGCATCTTCGCCTCGAGTCAAGGTCTCACCGTTAACTCGATTAAGTCATCCAATGTGAAATCATGTCAAAATAGATCTAGGTCTCACGCGTAGAGAATAATGACCTCGGATCTAAATTCAAACCACGTCTCACGTGAATTCAAAAATAGAAGCAAGTGATTTCAACCGATTGGACGGCGTGACTTAAATTTTAGGTATGGAAAATTTTAAGATAAAACTTTATTAAGATATGAATGAATCATGTACTTCATTCATACCACTTCATAAGTCGGTTAATAAACGGTAAAAACATGTAACGATTATTAAGGTGTAAGTTCAAATCGTATTTAAAATTTGTTTAATCTCAAATACAAGTTTAGATTGAAAATTAATCATTAATGATTAACAAGTAATCATAGATGATAAAAAGTTTGGATGTTTTAATGTTTGTGCAAACCTCGACCGATTGGGATTCCACTCAGTTGTACAAGGTGAGTGCCTTTCAAACTTATTCTTTGAATGAAAAAGAAATTTTTTTTGAATATATGATTGTTGATCTTAAAACTTTAGTACAGAGAGAAAAAGCTTTAAAACTTACAATCTTACAACTAGAAAAAGTAAATAATGAAAATTTAAGTAAATTAGCAAGATTAAAAGATTTGGAACTTGATTTTTAAAAATTACAAGACATAAATCAAAGATTAGCTGATAAAGCAGATTTACATAAATTGGAAAAAGAAAAATTTGAGAAACAATGTAAATCATGGGGAAATGCTTCTATTAAGCTAAATAAATGTTTAAATCAACAATTTCCTGACAATGTGAGGGCTGCACTTGGTGTGGATCCTCAATTTAAAACTAGAAATAATTTTGCTGATTTGTTTGAAGAATTTAATGATTTAAATCCTGTTAATTTTGTAAAATCAAAAACTTTTTGTGAAGCTAGTTGTCAAACTGATTCAGATGATGAGGATAAAAACATTTCTGACCAAGTTCAATCTATTGGTCCCTCTATCTGTTCTAAGTGCTATACTGAATAACAAGATCTCAGTATTGAACTCAGTAATGGTGATTTAAGGTTAAAACAAGAACCAAAACGCAGCGCAAAAGTTTAATCACCATGAACGGATCTAATATTGATTAATACAATTAAACTATATATAAAATCAAAGAGTTAGGATGAAAATCATACCCTTGAAGCCTTTGATTATACCAACGAATAAGGATGAAGAACTCCAAGAATTCAAGGTAGAATTCCTCTAATGGTATCCACACTACACCATATCAAAAACACCAAATAGGATGCTAGTCCCTTGATCAAGAATCAAACTTTACACCTTTGTTTCTAACCCCACGTACACACCTCTGAATAGACCAAACTCAAGAATGAGTTGACCTCATCTTTTGTATACGTGTTTTAAAACCAAATCAAAAAGGTGAATACTTGTTTGTTCGTATGTCAGCGACAACACAACCAAAACGTATGCCACTCCTTTTCTTTTTAGGTTACGGCTGTGATGGGAGGAGGAAGGATTAGGGTTAATCTTTCTTGCTCCCTAAGCTAAGTATATATTCCCTAATTACAAGTTAGGAGATATGACACTTAGCCCCTTGCCTTTTGATTCTTTATGATTACTCACTAATACGTTTTAACTTAACAATTAATTAAAACATAACTAGCCAAGTAATCATGGTTCATATAAATAATATAATTACCCTAATTATATTATATATATTAAATGGTGTTTGTTGTATAAGTGTGTGACCCTTTAGGCTCACATACGTCTAGCCATATAACTATATGTTATGAACGTGAAGCATATTCCAAAAGCTCCCACTTGCGCACGTCATAACAATCAAGTAGTTATACAAGAAAAGGTTAGAGTCTAGCAACCCGCCAATGCCCCTAGAAGTACATGAGCGAGTTTCAGAAAAGTCCAGGTTCAAAGTTTTTAAATCAGTTATCCTTTTGTTACTGATACCATGTTGAATTTTAGACGAGGATTAAGTGTGTGACCCTTTAGGCTCACATACGTCTAGCCATATAACTATATGTTATGAACGTGAAGCATATTCCAACACTCAGTACCAAAGAAAAAGGGGGATCCAAAGTCAGTGCCACAATAGACTACCAATACTGGTTCTACTAAAGTGATACTGACTCCCTCTAAAACAGAGATTAAAAAGGATAACAATGTTAACTCTTCCAAAGGTCCCATTTTTAAATGGGTTCCTAAAAGGAACTAATCCTTATTTTGTGTCTTGTGCAGGGTGATAGAAAATGGCACCTTGATAGTGGCTGCTCAAGACACATGACTGGCAGTATGGAGTACCTTCAGCATTACACACCAGAGAAGGGTCCTTCTGTCAGGTTTGGGGATGATTCCATAGGGAAGACAAGAGGATATTGGGAAATCAAAGCTGGCAACATCACTTTTAAAAGAGTTGCCTATGTAGAAGGTCTAAAACACAATCTGCTCAGTATCAGTCAGATTTGTGATGATGACAAAGAAGCTAGGTTCAGAAAGATTGCTGGAATCATATACAATGAAAGAGGTCAACCTGTTCTCATTGCCAGAAGAGAAAAAGATGTTTATGTAGTCAATCTTCCAGAAATTGACCCCATCATCCGTGTGTGCCTGCTTTCTAAAGTCAATCCAGAACTGAACTGGATGTGGCACAAGAAACTCTCTCACATCAACTTCAGGAACATCAATGAACTCAACATTAAGAAATTAGTGAGAGGGCTGCCCACAATTACTTATTCCAAAGATAAGTTATGCTCAGCATGTGAAATGGGCAAGCAGAAGAAGAGTTCATTTAAATCTAAGGTAAATCACTCCATTAATGAACCTCTTGCAATGATACACATGGATCTTTTTGGCCCCATCAGTACACCATCTCTGGGCAAAAAGATCTATACCTTGGTCTTAGTTGATGAATTCTCAAGATATAGTTGGGTCATCTTCTTAAAGACAAAATCAGATGCTACCATAGAAATTATTGCTTTCATCAAGAGAGAAGAACTGCAAAAAGGTGCCTAGGTCAAACAACTAAGAAGTGACCATGATACTGAATTTAAAAACTCAGTATTAGCAAATTTCCGTGAAGAAAATGGAATTGTACAAAATTACTCTGCAGCCTACACACCACAATAAAGTGGTGTTGTAGAAAGAAAGAATAGAACATTGATTGAAGCTGCAAAAACTTTGTTATGCCATGCTGGACTGGCACTGAGCTTCTGGGCTGAAGCTGTAAACTGTGCCAACTTTATACAGAATAGAGCAACTGTAGTCCAGAGACACCTCAAGACTCCTTATGAGTTATATCATGGCATAATTCCTAATGTGGAGTACTTCCACATCTTTGGGAGTAAATGCTTCATTCTCAGTACCAAGCAAAATCTCAACAAGTTTGCTCCCAAAGCAAATGAAGGTATTTTTATGGTCTACTCACCACACTCCAAAGCCTTCAGAGTGTATGTACTTTCAACAAAGGTGATTGATGAATCTATCCATGTTACTTTTGATGAACACATGGATGAGCATTCTACTTCAGCAAAGGAGGACATAAGTGGAATTGAAACCTTATGTAATCTTTAAAACTCCAATGCTGAATAGCCCAAAAGTCACCCATATCCTGGTACACATGATATGAGTGATGATGATCAAGACTTCACTCAGTATGCTAAAACCTCAACAAATACTGAAGTTCCCAACACAGAAAACTTCAACACCGAGTCTGCAAATCCTGATCTCAATCATTCCACCTATGAAGCAGGAGAAACTTCAAATCCATCACTTGAACGTCACATAAATCTGCAAAACGAAGAAACCAGCAATCCTGAGCAGTCCAATACTGAATCAAACTCCAATCAGTATGAGACTGGCGACCCTTCAGTCCAACAAGAGGTTGTTGATACTACTTCAAATGCTACCTTAGGATCAAATCTAAGGGAACACAGAGACCATCCTCATACAAATATCATTGGTCCTGTTGAAGAAGGAGTACAAACAAGAAGAAAACTGAATTTTGAACCTCAGGCTACTGCAAACTTTTGTCTCTTTTCAAGCTTCCTATCTACCATTGAACCCAAGAAGGCTGATGAAGCCTTACTAGATGAAGACTGGGTAGAAGCTATGCAATATGAGCTTACAAAATTTGAAAGAAACAAAGTTTGGAACTTGGTACCACCCCCAGCAGGAAAAACTATTATTGGTACTAAGTGGGTGTTCAGGAAATAAAATAGACAAAGATAATGTTGTAATCAGGAACAAAGCAAGACTTGTTGCTCAGGGATACAGGCAAGAAGAAGGTATTGACTATGATGAAACATTTGCACCAGTTGCAAGGATTGAAGCAATTAGGCTATATCTTGCATATGCAGCCTTTAAGAACTTCAAGGTTTATCAAATGGATGTCATGAGTGCCTTTTTAAATGGAAAACTTCAAGAGGAAGTTTATGTTAAACAACCCCCAGGTTTTGTTGATCCTAAATTTCCTAATTATGTTTTCAAGCTTGATAAAGCTTTGTATGGGCTCAAACAAGCTCCAAGAGCCTGGTATGATACCCTGTCTGAGTACTTAATTGAAAATAAATTTACACGTGGTAAAATTGATAAAACATTATTTTCAAAAAGAAAAGGGTCTGACATCTTACTCATTCAGATATATGTGGATGATATTATCTTTGGCTCCACTGACAAGTCAATGTGTGATTGGTTTTCAAAGATTATGTCATCTCAGTATCAGATGAGTATGATGGGAGAACTTACTTATTTTCTAGGTTTACAAGTTGATCAAAAGCCTGATGGCACCTTTATTAATCAAAGTAAGTATGTGCATGATATGCTAAGGAAATATAAATTTGAAAACTTATCTTCTATACACACCCCTATGAGTACTCAGGATAAGATAAGTAAGGATGAAACTGGTAAACCAGTATGTCAATCCACATACCGAGGTATGATTGGTTCCTTACTTTACTTAACAGCTAGCAGGCCTGATATCATGTTTGCAACATGTTTGTGTGCTCGGTATCAGGCTGATCCCAAAGAATCACATATGAAAGCTGTTAAGAGAATTTTTAGGTATTTATCTGGTACTCCTAATATGGGCCTTTGGTATCCCAAAGATTCAAATTTTGCTCTTGAAGGGTACACAGATGCAGATTATGCTGGGTGCAGATTGGATAGAAAAAGCACAAGTGGAGGATGCCAATTCCTTGGTGGAAGATTAGTTGGCTGGTCATCCAAGAAACAAAATTCAGTAGCAACTTCCACTGCAGAAGCTGAATATGTAGCTGCAGGAAGTTGTTGTGCTCAACTTTTATGGATGCAGTATCAACTCATGGACTATGGATTTTATTTCAACAACACACCCATTCATTGTGATAACAAGAGTGCTATTGCTATCACTGTAAATCCAGTCCATCACTCAAGAACAAAGCACATCGATATCAGACACCACTTTATTCGAGATAATGTGGAAAAGGGTAAGGTTCAGGTAGACTATGTACCAACAGAGGACCAATTGGCTGATGTATTTACTAAACCTCTTTCAGAAGAAAGGTTTATGTACTTACTAGGACAATTGGGCATGCTAAACCCTTGAAATTATTTTTTCCCAAAAATTCTTTCCTATACTGAAGTTTCAGTATTGACCCAATACTGACTCCTTCAGTATCACTCGTCTGGTATATTATTTTTAATTTTTGTAAATTTTTTATTAATTTATATGTTAAATTAAATGTTTTTATTATTTTTTTTAAAATTTATTTTTAAAATTTATTTTTAATTTAATTTTTTTTAAACTCTATATCAGTATTGGGGTCCTGGAGTTTCAACACTGATTTCAAAACCTCATACTCCCCAACGGTTACTTTCCTTAATAGAAAAGTTACCGTTGGATTAGGATAAGGCTGTCATTTCGCTGTTTTTACTTCCCAATACTGCAATCTTTTCCAATTAAGAGTATAAATAATCATTTTCTTCAAATTTAAACCATTTTCTCTGTTATTTACTCTCTCACTCTCAAATTTCTCTCTGCGATTAACAATTTCAATTCTATTTGCAAGCAAATTTCAATTATTAATCACAGAGCAATGGCGAATTACGTCTTCATCCGCCCAAATGACGCACCAGCAAAGGATTTTCAACGAGATGATCTTCCGAAATTTACAAGGAACAACATAACTGCTAATTTCGATGTTCCTCAAGGTTGGATATGCCATCAATTTCATCTCATGATCTCTTATCTGAGGCATAGTCCAATCTCCACTACTCTTCAACTTTATCCCAGAGCAATTTATCCAGCAATGCTCTGCGAATTTTGGTACACTGCAGACTTGGATTCTCCAGATATGAACACTGGCTGGGTAATTCGAGGTCAACGACGAGCATTCGTGTCAACGACCATCATCAGAAGAGACTTACAACTTCCAGAACACATTGAATATGATGCCTTTGTTGATCGTGATACTGCACGATCAGTATTGCCGCTTCTTGGAAGACAACGAACAACTGGAACCATCAAAAGGCACGAATTTGCTCCAATGTGGGGAATTATGATCTCTACCATAATTCGGTGTATGACCCACAAAACAGGGGCACTTGATCAAATTAATGATTTTGGGATGCAGATGGTACATGCCATGTACCACAACAGGCATATTGATTATGCAAGACTGATCTTCAATGAATTGGTCTCACTCATTCAAGCTAGGCAAAAAAAACCCAAATGTTCCCTTTTGCAGGTTTTTATCAATTATCTTCCAAAACTCCATGCCAGAGGATATGTATGATAATTTTGATGGAGTTAGAGCTGATCTTCCTCCCATCCATGAAAAGATATTCTTTCATCAGCCTAGGGAAGATGAACCACCCCTCAGTGCCACAATGTTAGCCATTGCAGAGGCTCATATGGATGAAAATGAAGATGAAGATGATACTGATGATGCAGATGATGATAATGGTGATGATGATAATGACAATGATGATTTTGAGATGGAAGATGTTCCACCCCCTCAAGTCCAAGAACCAGATCCTGATGTTCCTAATACTGCATCAGCTTCTGATACTGAAGAACAACCCTTAATTATACGAAGAAGGGTTAGAAGAAGGTTAACTCCAGTCATTATGCCTGCACTGTCAACAGACTCAGTGTTGCACAGTCTACATCCAACACTGACCCCTTCTTTAGAAGAACAACATCAAATATCATCCCATGCTAATCTTCCAGAACCAGATCAAGCCAACATTGCTCAACCATCACCAAACATGGAACCACATGTTCCATTGGACGTTGAAATTGCTTATGAGCAACAAAATCTGGAAGCAGAAGCACAACAAACAGAACAACCAAATCAGGAAGGTGCTGGAGGTTCCAATCAACATACAAATGATCCAGCACCTATCTCTGTTGAAGGGAGAAGGGAATCTGACAAAGCCTCGGGTATGAATTTCTAATAAAGCCTTCAAACTCCTATATATAATTTTTTTTTTCTCAAAACCAAGAGACTAAGTATTGGCTTGTACCAACTCAATACTGACCAAAGTCTCAAACGATTTTTTTAAAATATATATTCTCTTAAGGCCAACATAGTTAGCCCACTGCTACTATGAAAAATTCCTACACTAAGCACAAAAGATCATTGCCAGCCTACAGTTGTCTTAACATATAAAAAGACAATGGTGGTTGATGTCACACTGACACCCACTGGTACTGCTTCTATCATATCCAATTCATGTTAAATTGGACAATATGATTTAAGAAATGATCACAAACCCTAAAGCTACACTATCCAAATAAAATTCATTTGGTTTAAGCCACATTACTGTTATCACTCTAACACCGAGTGATAAACATTAAAACAACAAAGAAGCATATCCCAGGCTCCGTTTTCCTAAACCCAATCCTTTTCAGAAAAAGTGACTTATCCTACACTGAGCTACTACACATCGCATTCACCTATACTGAAAACTTTCTTACACATGCTATGCACAAGTCCACAATATTTCATCAAACACCACATGAAATACAGACTTCAAAAACTCTGTTTAAATGATTTTAGAATTAAACAAAACCACAATTCTATCTAATAAGCCATTCCATACTAACCAGTTACTATTTTTTTTGTTTCTTTAGCACCATCTGTGCAGGGTACTCATGTCCAGCAGGCTCCAGTAGAAGAGGTTTCCTTGCAGACAATCATCCAATAATGATACTGAGCCAAGACAATCACCCACACATGAAGATCAAGGGGGTGATACTGATGCTGCCACTGAGCCTATGCCATCTCCTACTCATGATAACACTCAAGGAGATGCAGGTGGTGATACTGAACCTCTTCCCTCCCTATCCAATGATAACAATAAGGGGGAGAAGAGACAAAGAGAAGCTGAGGTTGATCAACATGAGCCATCTGCTCAGGGGGAGAAAAGAAGGAAAATGAATGAAGATTAACCTCCACAACAACAACAATCACAGCAAGTTACTGAACCTCTTAGGTTTCAGTATGAAAAAAGAAGGGAAAGGGGAAGGTCATTCATGGAACAACAACAGTCTGAGTCATCTGCTCAGGGAGAGACTGACACTGACCAACCTCTGCAGGCTCATACTGTGCCATCTGCTCAGTATGAGAACAACCTGCAAATAATTGTGTACAGGCCGTTTGCGTGGCCCATTGCTGATGATGATGAAGAACCAAATCCAGTGCCAACTCAAAACATCATAAAATTTGCACTGGATATGGCTTATGAACCAAGCACTTCATCATCATCCTCAGATGATGAAGAGCCTCCTAGAAGACCACAGATGCCAACTCAGGGTGACCCAAGACCAGCTAGAAGATCCACTAGAAGAATGATAAGAGTGGTCATGTCTTGTGAATCAAGTGAAGAACCTGCTCCAGCTCCTCTAATCACTAGACCTAGAAGGTCTGTTCATGATAATGAGCAGGTTCCAAGGAAGACTGCACAACAATTAAAAGATTAAGCAGAAAAATTCTTCTACCTACATGCTCTTGGTGTCAAAGAGGAACCTGAGACTGATCCTGACAATGAGACTGATGTTCCATCAACATCTCACAGAAGAAGATTGAAAGGAGCAGACCTTAGAGAACAGTATTGGAACTCAGTTGCTCAGAGAACAAGGTATAGAGAGACAAGGATGGAAATACTAAGAAACAAAGTATTTCTCAGTGTGAGGGATATATACTGGTTGAACATTGATGTCAACAAAATCAAAGTAAAAATGATCAATGGTTCAATAGTGGCTATCTGTACTGGACCAGTCAGTCCTCCCATGAAGATTCTTCTTCATGATCTCCAGAATATGGGACTTCAAGACTGGATCAAGATCACCAAAATGATCAAGGAGTTGCCCTCAAGATCCTCTCAAGCCCAATTGATTATAGATGAAATTCGGGCAGTTTCTGCAGTTTGTTTTCAGAAAGGGATCTTATTTCCAGGAGAATACAGGGCACTAAGTGTAATGACTGAGGCATACAAAAACAACAGACCTGAGTGTCTTAACACATTCAGGTTCTTAAATAAATACCCTGTACCTCCTAACATTGTCTTTCAGGATCAAATGAGCACTATATATCCAACTTCTGATATATATGTATACTGACTCAGATGACAGAGAATGCTTCATAACTGAAGAGGATCTTCCAAAAGCAAACATAAGTCATCTGGTGGGATTCAAGTGGTTGATAACCAAGAAGGATGATGCTTGGTTCAGAAAGAATATTGTTGCTGTGTTGTGGAACATAAAAGAAGAACTCAAAAAGAAAGAAGAATTTGTTCACATCAAGCAAGAAGTCTTCTATGAGCATGAAGCCATCAGCAGAGGATGAAGTAGAAGACTCTGCAATTTTATCTTTTGCACTTCTCTTTTGTAATAATGTCTTGTTATCATTAGAAGGGGGAGATTGTTAAGGCAAAAAGCCTTACCCCTTTGGATCTTAAGATAACAAGACAGCCTAGACTAGCTCAGAATAGTATGTAGAATAAATTAGCTAAATCTTGGTCCAATACTAAGTAGACAGTCTTGGTCACTCAGTATTGGAACTCAGTATTGACATCCAATACTGAGTACAAGGACTAAGTAAACATTTCCTTGTTTACTTGGCCAGATCAAATCCCTTTGATCTCGACCACTTTCCGTTTTTAGTCCGTACGTTACTCCTTGCCTTAAGTGTTTCGTATGCATGGATGTATCACCATAGGTTGACTAACTGTGCACATAAATCCATCAGCAATGATGATAGTAAGAAGACTGGGTATGTCTAAAGAAGACCTCCAGAAAGCCAAGGAGGATGAAGATCGAGTCTTTGGGGTAAGCAGTGAATGAAGGAAGAAAGAAAAGGGGGCCGATGGTGCTTTTGTTGGTATTTATGTTTTACAAACAATTGTCTGTAACCTAAACTACTTTACTTTTTCATTGCATGCAGTGAACAATTTACTTTTCATTATCTTTTGCTCTAAATGAATGAATGTTATCAGACAATGATAATAATTTTGACATACTTGAGTTGATTGATTGCTATATCTTAAAATAACTCAAAAAGAAAATATATGAGTCACTGAACTGAAGTATAATCCGATCAGATCATCATTTATTGTAATATTTTCTAGGTATGTTGAAGACCCTTAGAATTGTGAAAATACTCAAGGTTAAATATAAAACCTTCACATATTCAGTGGGAGTTGCCTAACTATTTGTCTGCATCAAATAGGGGGAGATTGTTGAGTCGCTGAAAAGCATCCCCCACTGAAGGAGATTTAATGAAGACAAAAGGAAAATAGTTAGAAGACTATATGAGGATCAGTTCCTCAGATTGTGGGTAACTGAATCTGATCAATTCGGATTTCAGTTACCCAACTACACTATCTGATCAACCATCTGAAACAACGATCAGTTCCCCGTAGGGAATCAGATACTGATCAACCGATCAGATAGTTGTAGCAGGTTCAGCGCACACTTGACAATAACGATGAACAATTTGAATAGATACCTCTTTAAGCAAAACTCTTAGTGAAGGTCACTGAAGCTGAATGCCATCTAAAGAAGCATGAGTATCCGAAGACTCATGGCGATCTGAAGCGTACAAAGGCCTGAAGTTTCAGTGTCACAGAAAGACACAAGTAAAGCACAAGTTTGTGTGTCGCTGACAAAGGGTATCCTATGCAAATCTTTTAGAAGATATCGGCGATCACAAGACGATAGAAAGTACTGTCAGAATTCCATTAGTAGTGCTCGTCGCTTGAAATATCCTCTGCACCAATGGAATTCTCACACGTGGATTCGATCATTCATTCCTTTGGCACCACGTTTCCCAACACTATAAATTGAGGACTTAGCGATCGAATTCAGTGTGCACCCAACAAGTTTACAAGCTGCTAAAATTTCCTCAGACATTATTTCTTGAGCAGAATGTAAACAACCAGTAATACCTTAGTTACTTGATTTGAGAATTGAATCTCTGTAACGAAGGTATCTGGTCTTGTGCCTGATCATTTGTTGATCTGTAACGCCTTAAATTTTATTGTAATTAAACTAATTACTTTTATTAAATAAATTATATGATATTTATTTAATTATGAGAATATGTGTTATGTGCTTTTATGTGTATTAAATTCGAGTAATTAAATGGGTGACATTCATTTAATAACTAGAGTGTTTTTAAATTTTATGTATTTAATTATGGGGTAATTAAATTATTATCTTGACAATTAATTCCGAGGATTTACTGAGTGAGGTCCGGCCGAGAGGCCAAGGACCGAACCTACACGAGCGAGTGACTTCGGGTTTTGTTTATCGAGAAACCGAGCAACTTCTTGTTCCAGCCAAATGAGAGGCCTAAGTTTTAATTGTTCATTTTCCCCTTGTTTTTGTTTCAGCAATATCCCTTCAAGCCCGAGAAATTGTGTTCCTAGCTAGCCCAATCGGTAATTAAAGGCTTGAAGCCCGAGACTAGAAGTACTTATTCTTGTTGTAACCTAATCTCTTCTACTTCATTCTGCCGCAAAGAACCACAGCCCCTTTCCCGTTTTTTTTAGTCACGATCAAGCAGAGGAGGAGCACCCCTTTTTGTTACTTCCTTTTATTATTCGATGGGTTGTATTTTCTTGTGATAAGCATGTACCGACCGACATCAAATGGGAGGCAGACAACTGTAATAAGATGGTAGACGGTGAGCTTGACATGAAATATCAATTGGTGGGGCTGTTTAATTTAATATTCATCGTTTAAGCAAATTAATTTACCAGCCATGGGATTTTAGTGCCAGTCACGTGTAGAAAGGAAGGAGCAGCTGGCCAAGTTGGTCAACAATTGCAGCAGCCAATTAGAAAAGATTTTGATGGCTAATCCACAAGCAGAGAAGAGTGGAGGCTAGTCGGATTCTCGAGCCCGGAGTGTCCCGTGTTGAGCAGAGGCGTGCGCATGTTTTTCCTACAATTCGGTAGTCACGTATTCCTTGTTCCTTGGATTCTTTGAGTTCCTATCCGATTGTTATTTCTCCTAATACCGTGAATATGTTGGATTTTTGGCAGGGATAATACCGAGCCATTGAGGGCTCGGGTTTGTGCTTGTGTTGTGTTGTGTTGTATTGTTGGCTTCGTTCCGTTTATCGATTAATAGTTATCGTTTCCGTTTTTTTTCTATTTGCTTATCGAGTCTAGGATAATCTGTTTTGATGTCATTCGTATTTGTTTCAGCTTGTTGTCATCGAGTTTGTCACTGATTTATATGGGTGTCGGGTCTGGTTTGGGTAGAACCGTGATCGTTTTGGCTAAACGTTTTGATAAGAGGAAACCGAACCCGTAGGGTTCTTGGGGTTCCTAAACCGAATAGTTTTCTTAAATGAATTAACAAGATTATGTAGATGTAAACTTCTGAGATAAAAAGTGATTTTTTTGGGGCTTTCGGGTGTCGCGGGAATAAACGGGTTGATGTCGGGACTCAAAACAAGTTTTAAACGTAATGCTGAAATTCGGACAGAATGTATAGTCTGAGTTTGATTCTATTTTTACCACACTTAAAATATGATTTTGAATTTTTGGCCTGTGTTGGTCTCTAGTTTTCTGAGTCCTCTTTCCAATGCCGCTGACGAATCGTGAATCTGATTTACCGTCTAAAAGATATCCCTGTTTTCATAAATTATCGCAAGAGATTTCGCTGTGCAGCTATTCTGTTTTGTGAGCCTGTTTTAGGGCCCATAGAGTCCGTTTTTGGGCAGAAGCCACTTGAGAGTGTTTTGTAGTATTCTGAGTCTATTTTTCGTGATAAAAATTTGGGACAAATCTATTGAACGGTTTGGGAGTTATGGCTGTTCCCGTGAGAGTGCTGAGTGCTGTTAAGTTTCTGATGAAACTACTTTCGAGTCAAATTCTAATTCGAGCTTCCTTGTGCTTTGTAGGACCTTATAGGACTTGATTAGAGACACCCTTCTGCACCGAGGATATTTAGGAGCATACGGCTATTCGAGGTGGGTGATCTCACTATAAACTTGCATTTACTTTCATTCCATGATTATGTGCTATGTGTCATGAATTGCTGTTGCTTTGAGATAAGCTTGTTTATTTGATGATGTGTTAAGTGTTGTTTATTTTAAATACATCCTGAACTGAGATATGGATGTTGAGTAACCGAGCTAAGTACCATATCATTATGTGTTGATCTGCGTACATGAGTTATGTTTATGAGTTATATGCATGTGAGATGTGCTAGTTGATTACATATCTGTTGTGATGATATGTGTTGAGTATGAGATGGTTTGTTTTATATGAGTACATGTTGTATGAGTCAACACGTTAATAAAACTAACCTAATAACTATGAGATTTAATTACCGATCGCAAGAGGCGACGGCGAGAGCCAACTCTTCCCGTTTGAGTTGCCAAAGTACACTACACGACTGTCAGCGTGGTACTGCGGGGCACCTAGAGGACGGGTGTTGGAAGAGGGTGTTGTGACGAGCGTATGGCGGTGGGCGTACGTTGAGCATCGTCACAACCCACGGCGAACCTAATGAGATTTAATAAAAGGCATAATAATCGAGAATTGAGTAGAGTCTTTAGGGATCACTTATGTGGTGTGGATTGTCTGTATGTGTATGTTTATGGTGTTGATTATTCACTCAGCGGTGGCTGACCCCAAACACTCCCTCCCATTTTGCAGGTACTAGCAAAGGCAAAGAGAAGGTCAATGGTTGATGAGCTGCGTTTCTATTTTTATATATGTGGATTTGGATTAAAACATTTATTGAGTCAAACATGTTTTGTTTTAAAACCTTTAATTATTCCGCATTTAAAACACGAGACGGTTTATATTTTTATTTATTATGAGTTGGGACCTTTGAGTTACTTGTACTTGTGGGGGAAAATGTAATATTTTATTGATTAAAAATTTTTAAATTCCCCCTGATTTTTGGGATGTTACATGATCAGAACTTGTCTTAGATAGTATATGTTATTGTCTATCTCCTGCAAGTGTTGCCTTAAATTTTATTTGGTCAGTGAAAGCGTATAAGTGTATTATTTCACTTATCACGGGACTAACAGTTGGCTTTAGTTCATGTTCATCAATAATGAATGAATTTTAGGCTAGTTGGTATAGGCATGATTGCCGTGGTGTGGTGATGAGGTGACAACAAAGTCATGACGTGGGGGGAAGGGGAACACCCCCCCCCCCCCCAAACACCCACCCACATGTTCATGTGGTGTGGCCACGGTAACGGCTGGCAACGGGAGTAGTGGTGTGTTGAGGGAGCTGATTGGTTGATTTTTTTTACTTATTTTACTTTTTTATTTAAAAATAAATTGAAAAAAATGGTGTGGTGGGTATTTCCTGTATAAGTGGTGTGGTGTGATTTGATTGCTGGGGTGACAGATGATGTGCCAAAAAAATTGTGTGCTGAATGAGACCCATACTCCATAGCCTTAACTTCCTAATTATGAAATTGAAGTTGTTATATACATCTTGAACACGTTTAAAATATCATACTCCTTTGTGTTTCATATTAAGTGTCCACTATATAAGATTCACACATATTTGCGAAAGTGTAATAATTACACTGTTTATCAATAAAATTTCATATTAACTCATTTATAAATGAACTGATTTGTTGTTATTTGGAAAAAAAGAGATTTAATTTCAGACAAATAAAAATAGTAATGTGGACAACATAATGTAATATTCCGTCAGGAGGGAGCTAGTTTGTTATATATTGTTATATGCTAAATTCATACATATTATAAGCATCATTATTATTTTTTATTTTTTTTACAATTTAAGGTAATATTTAAGGTTGTTTATATTATTGTTATTATTATTAATTTTTAATTTATACGTGTAATAAATAAGACAAATTTTTTTAAATAATTAAAAACAGATTGTTATTTTATTAACAAATCAATTGTTTTTTTCTTCTTCTAGAACACATTTTTCGTTTTATATTGATCATAAAAACAAGCTATCGTAAGTTTATCCACAAAAATGGCAATGGGACAAAAAGTGGCTACTTTTTTATTTTATTAATCTTCAAAATATAGTTTCTACTTTTCCTTTAATAAGGGGCTCTTGCTACCCTTTTGTATGGCACTAAAAGATAATAATTGTTTTACCAAAAAGGTATTCTTAGTGGGAATAAAATGAATATAAATGGCAAAAGAAAACGAACACAGAGGAACAATTATAATGAAAACAAGGGGAGATGTCATCTGAACAAAGAAACAAAGGGAGTATCAACCATCGGATATAAATTGAAAAACACAATATCCTAATACACATGATGCGTATCGTATCAATGAAAACACATTTTTTTTAAACGGAAAATGAAGGGAAAAAAAGAACTTCAATTCCGTAATGTCATTACCCCTTCAAACACCGCATAAGAGCAATAATATATTAAGAAAAACTAGCAAAGAGCTAGTATAGTAAAAAAATAAAATAAAAAATATAGCATAGGAATATAGGATAATAACACCACAAATTCCAAGAAATGTTGGTATATCTATCCCAATATTTTGACCAAGTGAATAGAGTAGCTTTCAAATCCTCCTGAATTTTTGAAACCGATACACTATCTCCATTGAAGATTAGATTGTTTCTTGCAAGCCAAATGCACCAAACCAAACCACTAATAGCAGTTTCAAA
Organism: Calendula officinalis; assembly: GCA_963853835.1. Classification (NCBI taxonomy): domain Eukaryota; kingdom Viridiplantae; phylum Streptophyta; class Magnoliopsida; order Asterales; family Asteraceae; genus Calendula; species Calendula officinalis. The sequence continues at coordinate 33,756,293 of OY970824.1, forward strand.
ATATAATCTTTGCCTTTTGGATTTTGCCGAGTCAATGATGCCTACAAAAATCTGCATAAAAGAATTATGATGACAAACTCAATTTGGCACCAACTTTGAAACCACACCCATAGTTCCGAGCTTAATTGACAATGATTAAATAAGTGATCTCTATCTTCAACATGCTCATTACATACTAGACAACTCGAAGAATTATTAAGAATGCCTCTATATATTTAAATTTTCTTTAGTAGGAATTCTATTTAATAGACATACACCGTCTGTATCATTGGTTGAGAGATTACCAAGAATACCTTTTTTGAGATTTTACCGTGAATTTTCCACTTGAATCGCCATCCCAATTCCAAACATCCAAAATTACTCGACAAGTTAATACCATTCACCTTGCCATTAAACTTGTCTGCTATAGTGCACTGTTTTGAGGGCTCAAGCAGAAACAAATCAGGGAATTGAAAAGAGTTTTTAGTGTTATATAACCAAGCCACCTATCCAACCAAAATCTTGTATTTGCCCTGTTTTTAACCACCCGAGTAAATAAATCATCAATATTTAAATTTGACTACCTGGTATTCTTTCCAGCTTTCAAAATCATTTGCCATGTACCACTAAAATTATGTTTGGCCATATCCGTAGAATCCCATCCGGATATACCATGTATCGATTTAATAACGTTGGACCAAAGTGAATAAGATTCATTTTTAATTCTCCACCACCACTTTAATAAAAGGGCAACATTTGCATTTTTTTATACAACCAATCCCGAGACCCCAAGGTATTTTAGGTGCAATTACTCTCTTCCAATCGACCCAACATATTTTAGTTTTTACCGGACCCTTTTTGCGGGCTAACTAATCACAGGGCGATCATCTGCTTCTGGTAGCCCGTCGTAAGCACTGATAACCTTTATGGCCACAAATGAGGTATAGTGTTTTGTTTCTAGGGTTTGAACTTATCTTTTATTCCAAATGATAAATTTTTTCCTTTCCATAAAGTCAATTTAGATTTTACTGATCCAGTTCTTAGCAATTTTCATGTTTGCACCAATTATTACACCTAGATAACGAAATGCTAATTTAGAAAATTCACATTTTAGAATAGATGCAAAATTGCTAACCCCATTTTGCACCACCCCAATGAGAACACATGAAGGGGTGACAGGGTGAGGGTTCACCCACGAGGAGTGTCTTAGTAGTAAGAGATTGCAAACTCCCTACAAAGGTTATCCGTTCTGACTATGGGCTACCCACAAAGTAGATGATTACCATGTTAGTCAGCTCGCAAAACGAGTCATAGCACGGATTAGTAATAAAAACTGAGTGAGGGTGCATTGGGCATTAATGGGTGGTCGAGTTTGGTTGTGAATCATATTCAAGATTTTGAAATATCTGTAAACGCCTCTTATCTTGTATTCCAAATTTCTACAAACAGTTTTATGAAAATGCAATAACACGACGCCTTGTGCAAAATGACATTTTCATCCATAGTTACTAATAACTTTTGTGATTTTTTTTTTCCATTTGTTAATTTCATGCAAATGCATATTATTCATTCCTTCTTGAAATTATTTTTCACAAACAAGAATAACTCATTCTAAAAAAGAAATTGTATTTTTACACTGCATAATCAATCAAATTTATCTTTACCACCTAATTTTATTTTGATTGTTGAAAATTTTAAATTGACATTGAAACATAACAAAAAAGAAAGATAGAAAATAAAATTTGATCGAATTAGTAATATCATAACTTTCTTTGAAGATTATTACTGGAAGTGTATCCTACACACATATATGAAGATTATTATTGGAAGTGTATGCTACACACATACTAAAATGATTTTTTTCTAACATTTACCTTTAAGGCACATATTAAGATTTATACTTTCCAAATAAGCTTGAAAAATGTAATTAATACAAATTAATCAAGTAAAGATTTTACATTATTAAGAACATCTTTAGTTTCATAAGAAAATTTTAAGTTTATATACCAATAATAAAACTAAAAAGTTTGAGATTCTCAAACGTAAATGCTGGACACGAGAGTGGACCTCAAGTGGTTGTCATTTTAATGGTAGATCTTGAGGTACCAACTACTATATTCAATATGGCTGTTCCGAAATATCATGTATTGGAAATTTAGATTACCCGAATTTCAGACATCAGATATTCGAATTTTAATTAGGTTTTTCTATAATGTGATTAAGGACATAGGTTAATATGTATTAACGAGCATATTAATATCGCGCTCCACGGATTGATAAATCTCTATTCTTAATTATATTAGTTATATGAGTTTTAAACATATTTTAATACATTTCTCACAAATCACCCTAGATAATGTTTATTTAATTTTATAGTACATGATAGTATAATATATAATTTAAATAATTATATAGAAATGAAAACTGAATAATCTGTACTGGAAAGGGACTGCCCCAACCACAAATATATAGGAGCACACATGCATTTTTTTTTAAATAATCAACAAATCAAAATGTTATAGTATCATATGACAAATGTATCATATGTAGTATAATTGAATACAAAGTTTCTTAGGTATTGTAACTTAATATTAGATTGGTAAGCAAGTCATGCTATCTCGTTTGCTTAAAATTTAAACCACCACATCATATTTCTATGACGAACCATGTCATTAATAATCATCGAATATTAAAATGGTGGAAAACTAAGTATTGAAATGGATAAACGGGTAAGTGGAGAGGAATCCTGTTAAGGCTACCGGAGAAAAGACGAACTTTTGATTCTTATATAAGAGGCCGCCTAAGCGGTAATCCCGTGACCGTTCCTAGACTTGTTTTCCCTAGTCATCCTAAAGTGTTTCCAGTAAGGTTTGTGCATCGATCTCTTGTGAGAGAAATGGTCTTTGTTTCCACTAGGACAACTTAAGATGGTTCCAAATATAGAAGAATCCGATTTAAATAATTTTTTCCAAAGATATTAGTGTACTCTGATTTATCTAAGGATGAAAGATATTTAAAATGTCTTTAATTAAAGGATATGAATATTGCGCATAGTTCTCGTATAACATAGTAGTAAAGAATATTATAAAAGTTTATTAAGATAACAAAAAGCGTTTAGTTATATATAAATGTATATATGCTAAAAGAATTAAAAGACGAAATACGTTACTTATTAGTTTCTTAGAAATTTGAATCATAATTTTTTTTTATCATAATAAATTTGGATCAATATATTTTTGGATCATAAGACTTTTGGTTCGTAAAATGTTTGAATATGACGTTTTTTTTTTAAAATTTTCATGATTATACTCATTTTATAAACAATTTAATTTAAGAACTTTGACATATTTAAAATTTGTTAACTTAAAAAAAAAATAAGGTTACAGCCAAAAAACAAAGTGGGGGAAGAAATGAATTATCATAATTATAAGAGTGGAGTTAATTGATAATTAAGCTCCTCATTATAAAAGCTAAATTTGATGACTGTAATTAAATTCCGGAAATAGCATTTGAGTCAATATTCCATGTCATCATATGAGCCAATCAATTGCAGTGGAAATGCCAAGTCAATAAAAATATTTCAAATCCTTGCTACATATATAGATAAAGATGCGTTGCAGTCGTAAGTCTATGAGTGAGTTGGGGAACCGGTTTTCTTATAGCAGGTTGAACAACCAAAGTTGTTAACGCATCATATATTCCCCCTTTATGTGTAAAAAAGATGGTGGTTATTCCTAATTTTGACTATCTGTTAAATCTACTTTTTGGCGTAGATGTATACGCTACAAAATCCAGCTTCCTCCAAAATAAATGAAAAGACTACGGTTAACTATATTTAAATTATGGATGACTACAGCCATTCGGTGAATCCCTATCAGTAAAAGCATACAAAATAATCTTCTAGAGGTCAAAGATTTGATCTATTCTATGTTGGTGATTCGTATACTCAATATAATTTAAGTGTAATGAAATAAAATTGTTGATACAATATAATCGTAATAAATATTGAACAACTAATGGTGGTGCGAAGTGCACACTTGTTTGGATTTTTTATGATTAAATTAGACTGACTCGACGGGCGTCCAGAGGCAGCGCCCCTAGTGGGGTTCAAGAAGCGCAACACCTGACAAGGGTCGTCGAGCTACCATGACAGCTGAGAATTTTTTTATTTAGGTTAATATTCTATTATTAATAGAAGATCGATCCGAATATGAGAATCAAAAACGTATTTTTGACCCGAAGGATCCGACCCGAACACGACCCGGGTTTTGGCGGTTTTGAGCGGTTGAAATGCCTTATGTCAGTTTTAATCGGTTTTGGACACTGGTGCATGAATTCCATTTTTTTAGTCATCTTTTTCATGGTACCAAACACATAATATATTACACAATTATTTATTCTCGTAAAAATCTGGGATTTATCCGATTAACGATTTCGTAATACCGACGAAATACTTTAATCTGAAAATGTTTCACGAGTTCAAAGATTTCTAGCAAACAAAATCAGTACAAATTTCTAACATTTCATAAATAAACATTTATTAAATGACAAGAGTAATATTCGGAAATAGCAACGATAACGGGATATCCTTTTAAGGAAAAAAATAAAGAAATTATGGAGACTTCAAACCTTTATGAATTGAGAATAAGCTACCTTAACGAGTGTGTATGGGTGTGGGCTTAGTGGGAAAATGGTGGACTGGGGCCTAATTGCATGTGCGATGCGTGTCGTTTGGACTAATCGATTTGGTTCTAGTTGTGGTAACATGCTATCACTTGGAATTACTCTCTTGGTATCGAACCTTTCCTTTTCTCTCAAGCTAGTTCTATAGTTGGTGAGTGTTAACTCTTAGACTATTCATAATGGTGGTTAAATTCAGGTTTGTTCATCGGCGACACTAGGGTAATATCAGTGTTTTCTTTATTCAGATCAAATAAATGACCAAACCCGTAGTTCTACTCATGACCAAACTTTAAAATTAATTACATTGATATATGTACCAGTAATCATACATAATGTACACGCAAATATAACTCTTGATCACCGGTCACCTGCACGACCAAATTGAAGGAAAAGAAGAAGGGATCACTATCGTCAAATAGTCATGTAATGGGAGGATACACTCATTGAAGGGGGTTGCGGTCGCCAATCAACAACCCATAACATATAGTCGTAAGACTATCCAAATATAATGTAGAGACACCAAAAAAAAATGCACAAACACATTTAAGAGAGTTTATTTGAACACAATAAAAATTGATTTGTACATCAACAACGTGTATATATATGATTAGGAGGTTAACCATCCGAGTCGAGTCGAATAATAAGGAATTTTGAGTTCGGCTCGTTTAATAATTACCCAGATTGAGTACTCGAGCTTGAATAAATTTTGAAGTGCTCGAGCTCGGCACAAATGATTCTTTAGGTTTGTACCATATTATATATTTGGTGTTTTAGTTTCATAAATTACACTGGTAGTCCTGATTTATGAAATTATTGATACATTTGATCTTTTTCCTAAACAGACGTTAATTTTTCCTGTATATTATTCCCGTCAAACATACATGTCTTTATGGGTTTCAAATGTGTGAAGGGAAAGAGTAAAGGACAAATTTACCACCTCGTACATAACAAGTGACCCTACTTGACGAGAAAAATAAACGTCTTAGGTAAATGACTAAACGTGTCAATACTTACAGAAATAAGGACTATCAGTGTAATTTATGAAACTAAATGACCAAATACTAGCAAAGGAAAAGAGAAGGTGCACGGTTGACAACTGTTATTGCAGAGTGCTGATGTGAATCACTTAATATTTATTATTTAAACTTCATATTTAATTCAAACATTTTTCCGCATTTAATGTTTCAAATAATTATTTTTATGAGTGGGACATAATTATGGGTCATTTTTAATTAAATCATGTACTTAAAATTTCTTTTTTGTACAAAATTTTGGGTGTTACACATGTTACCTGAGGAGCTATCATTGCCTCCTGCCTTGGGACCCTTTAGTCAATTTCTTTCCAATGCCCGACCTCGCCACACCCAAAGCATCGATTATATGTCCTTGTTGTGTTAGGCTTCACCTTCTTGATCTTTTTTTAACAACTTTACCATTAGGCACACCTTGGTTAGGATTGATTTTACCTTTTCCTTTGCCACCATGCCCTTTCCTCTTCTCGTTACTGCCACCACCACTACCTATCATCAGAACATCCTTAGACTTTGTCCCGATACTCAACTCAGTAGTATTGAGCATGAAATGTAGCTCAGCAATGGATTTCTCCATATTATGCATGTTGTAGTTGACCACAAAAGGCTTGTAGTCATCAGACAACGAGTTGAGTATGGTATCCGTTGCCAACTGCAACGGTACCGGGTGACCGAGTCTAGCAAGGTGATCCATATGTCCTTTCATTTTCATGACATGTGTGCTCACCGCTGTTCCCTTAGCCATTTTGCTTGAGTTGAAAGCTCTATTAACATCGAACCTCTCAGTGCGATCTTGTTCTTGAAACATATCACTTAATCCAGCATCTCATACGTTGAAACATACATTAGTCATGTTTGTAACTTTGGACTCATGGTTGCAAGCATCAGACAACTCACATCTAGTGCCTCACTGATATGCTTATCATAAGATTGTCTTGCATCAGCTCTAGCATTCGCGGCAGGGGCATTTGGCACAACTCTTTCCAAGACATACCACTTTCTTTTATGCCTGAGCACAATGCGAAGATTGCGCTCTCAGTTAAGAAAGTTTGACCCAGTCAATTTGTCATTCTCGAGAATCGAGCATAGCGAGAGATTGTTGGTACTTATCATGTTGGTTGTCATCTACAAATCAAACCCAGTTTAATTAGTAATTGTCAATAAATATTTCTAAAATATATTATATACCCATAAACAATATATATTAGACCTTTGATCTATATTTCATAATCTCGACGCAAGGTTTGGACACTTCCCGCCGAGACATGTTATTTCTGGTAGGTAATTTCCTTACCAATCACATCTAACTTATACGACTCCTAGGGGTCGTAGAACACATAAATTTTAAAACTTTACAACTTTGTACAATCTATTTATATTAAGATTATAACTTTGTACATTTCTAGTTGTAATAATATTTAGTATGTTTAATTCTACTCTAGTAATTTTTGGGCCACGACTCCCGATTATCACCAAAGTAGATCATACCATCTAAGACAGTGTGATGCTCTGCGTCGGGACTCCCGATTATCACAGAACCCTACACACCCTAACCCTCACAATGATTTGAAAGTGCATCTAAGGTTCTTTCTTCTTACAATGCAAATATCGTTTAACAACTGAGGTGTTCCATTAGATGGGTAGTACTAGGATTTTATATTTTCTTTGGTTTATTTAAATCTCGAACTAGACTTAAAAGTTTTTCCAATTTTATCCCTTTTAAAACTAGCTCTTTTAAAATGTACGACTTGTATACCTAAGCGAGGTGTACAAGAAGTTTTTTAAGATTTAAAAAAAATCTTTTAAAACTAATTGTTTTAAAAAAATGTACGAGTTATATGTATACCTAAACGAGGTGTACAAAATGTTTTACTAAGGTTTTTTTTTTAAAAAAACTTCCCCTTTTAAAACTAACTTTTTTAAAACGTAGCATTTAGATGTATACCTAAACGAGGTATACAAGACAGTTTAAGTTTGAAAAACTTTCTTTAAAACTAACTGTTTTAATATCTTGAAAAACTTATACTTTTGTCGAACCTTTTAAAATATAAATTTTAATTAATTATGACTCACAAACTGAAGTCATAAGTCTAGTTCGTCACATTATGTTTTTCACCGTTTAAGTAGCCTATTATTAAACTTGTTTATTTTATATATTTGTACAATAATAAGAATAAAATAAACAACCACACAATTCAAATATAACAATAAGAAAAGCATAAAAACAAAACTTCGCCAAACTTATGTCCTAAGAGGTCAATCTAGGGACATCTTGATATATCCCGTGACTTGGTTGTGTAGCTCCTACTAGCTCCAACATCAATGGTGGAACTCGAGTGATCTCCATGTCTCCTCCTTTGAATGACACAGTCTTCAAAACTCCATCTTTTGGTCTTCAGTAATAAAATAAAAAGACACCTATTTCTATTATAAATGGGGTTGTAAATGGCACACACGCCTCCCCCATAAATTACATACAAATGAGCATGAAAGCCTCTCAAAACCAAAATAAAAGACAAAAAGACAAAAACAACACAACCACCGGTCTAAGTTTGACAAACACTAACAAATCACAACCACACAATTATATAAAACGTATATAATTAAATGAGCAACTACAATCGGTTTGTTAAAACTATTCTCATACATAACTTTGTATATTAATCAAATATGAGAAATAAAGTTTCTTATGTTATTTAACTAATGATCATTAACCTAGTATTTTACGTGACTTGTAATATACTTATTTTATACTTGTATAATTTACTAGTTATAATAACCTTAAAACTTTATACACTGTCTAGTTATAATAGAATTATCACTTTACATAATTTCTAGTTATAATAAAATTATAACTTTGTATAATTTCAGTCATGATAATATTACAAATTTTGTGATCATTATAAAATTAACATATATTTATGTTTCATTTTAACTTGTATTTATACATATAAAGTTTCTCATTTAAACTTTTACAATATTCTAACTAGAATACTATAATAACTTAATCTTGTGTATTTTAACTCAAAGTAATTAAAATACACATAAAACTCATTATATTTAAAAATCAATCTATTAGTCATATATATGTATATATATTTTTCAAAAAATACTATGCAAAACCTAAATAATTATAACTTGTTAATTTTACAACTTTAAAATTAACATCCTTTTTATCCTTATTAATTTTAATTAATAAACCCTAAACTTATTTCTAATCAATTAAAACTAGGTTTTAACTTTCTCGATTAAAGACATTATTATCTATTCAAAAATTAAAACCTAATTAAATATAGGATTCAAACTAACTAATTTTTATCATTTAATCGTGATTTTAGATTTTGAATCTTATTTGAACTTTTAATCAATCCTATCTAAACAATATCTTTGTTTAAATTTGTAGGATAGATTATAATTTCAAATAATTTCTCAAAACTTTTAACCAAAACCTTTTAGACAAAACTTGTCTAAATTTCTAGGTTTAGATTCTAGATTTAATAAATCCTTTAAAATTATAATCAAAGATTTTTAAACAAAAACGTGTTTAATATTTCTAGGTTTAGATTATTATTTAATTAAACATTTTGACCAATTAAACTAACTAGTTTAGCATTCTTGTTCCTAGGGTATTATTAATATTTCAAAATTTGTAAGAAACATAAAAAAACTTGGAACAAAAATAAAACTTAACAATTAAACAAACAAACTTGTTAATTTTGTTTAGATATCCAAAACAATGGCTCTGATACCACTGATCCGTAATTTTGTTTAGATTCTAACCATACCGATATATGAACATGAACCTGTTCATACCAGTTTGAACAAACAAACTAGTTTGATCCCTAAAAGCGAAACTAAGATCAAACATAATCCTTAAACCCTAAAGGATTAGGATCTTGGAAATCCAAAAAATATTAACATAAAAGTAAAATACAACTTGAACGAATAACACCAAGAACCCTAGGGTTCTTGGTTCGGTTCGACGAATAAAGAAAGAGGGAGAGGGAAAAAGCCTTTTGATACCTTTGTTGCTCAAGCTTGATCCACAGTGATTATGCAAGACGAGAAGCCTTATAGCCGACACTTGCAACGATTCTTATGCGACAAACACGAAGAACACCAAAACTTGGTGTTCTTGGTCTTGATGTTTCGGCCGAAATAGGGGAGAGGAGGAGGCTAGGGTTTTGAAGTTGGTGATTAGAGAATTATGTTAACCCTAAGCCTTCTATTTATAATAGAAGAAGTTACACTTAGGTCCTTCTAGTTTAATTAAGAAACGTTTCTTAATTAAACTTTCTCATTTTCATTTCTTACCCTTATAGTTTAACTAGTTTTATTATTGCTCTTAACTATTAAATATCTAGTATTATACACTTATATAATTCGGTATTATACATACCGAAATATATTTGTATATATAATACTTTTAATAATTAATTATATAATTAACTTTATATAATTTAGAGAATAATATTGTGACAACTCGATATTTTCGGTATGTAATCTCATTTCATTTCTAAAACTTTCCTTATTTAGAAAGTTTCTATATTTAGACGTTTCTATTTCTGGCATCCAATCACACAACAAAAACATTATATTTTTCACCATACATCAATGTTTGACTATTTTAGTCAACACAACATTTTATTTTATTCATGGTGACACACTTGAGCTAAATCATTTCTAAAAATAGTAACTTTATATTAGTTACACAATAAACAAATTAATTAAACAAACGTGACTCTATTTGAACTAGAACCTAAACTCGACACATTGAACCATTGGCCGACCACCTAAGTGGCCGGCCTCCCCCTCCCTTTTGCGTGACCATCTCGGCCAAAACACCCCTTGGGGTGTTGGCCTTATCTCTTCTTTTGATAGGTATTTGATTTGATTCAAAAAGAGTCCTAATCCAAGTCTAACTCTTATTTCCTAGCCACAATATAAATATAACTCTTGTGTAAACCCAAATCCCTCTCGATCTCTCCCTCTCTCGGCCGAACCCTAGCCCCCATACCATTCGGTTTCGACTTCAAGCAACAAGCAATCCCCATTCGGTTTTGTTCCTAGTTCGTTCGATCCCAAGGTATTTTCGATTCCCACTTGTTTTCCTTTTGATTTCAGTTCACGCTCGAAACCGAGACCATGGACAAAGGCCATATGGTCTCGGCACCCTCCTTGTATTCGATTCCCGACGTGCATGCATGCATGCATGTCAACGAGTTTGTTTGCTTATTCGTTTATTCGTTTGATTTGTTTGTTTGTCATTGTTTTGATCCCTTGTAAGTCTTAGATCCCATGCTTTCCTCGTATCTTTATGATGACCAAAACCCTAGAAAGCCTTGAACTTGGATGTGGAAAATGTGACTTGAACCTAGACTCGAGTCACCGGCGCCGGTAGCCGGTGACAACCCGTTGATTCGAACCCTAGAACCGAACCACCACCAAAACTGAAGGGTTTTGGCCTTCGACTAACCCTAATGCCGAGCCCTAGATACTAGCCGAAACCTAGTAACCCTAGTTGACTTTCTTTGACTAGATTTGACCAAATATTGACCCATAAGTGAAACCGGGTCAATGCTCGTGCTTTACCCAACCGATTCATCCAAACCCGGGAATTAAATCGGGCCAAGGCCCGTCCTTGGCCCATTCGAGCTAACCAAACCCATCTGGCCAAACCTTGGACGGACCATTAGTAACCAAACCCATTTGGGCCAAAGCCTAAACCTGTGGCACAATCCTGGCCCAAACTGAAGCTCAGGTGGCCCATCTAGTGGCCCAACCGGCCCATATATCCTTGCTAACCCCAATTATCCCATATTGGCGGAACTTGGCCCAAGTGCCGGCCCATTCAGCCAATCTAGGCCCATTAAGCCTAACATAAGCCCATTTCATTTTAAGCCCATTAAGCAATTCATTAAGGCCCAATAACCCAAGTTCACTCGATGTCACAAAACATAAAACATAACGCAAATCATATATCATAATCATTTATAATTAGATCACATGTGTTAGCTTAGTCTAACTAGAAACGTTATTACGTCTAGGAAGCTAGGAGTCTGTGAAGGAGTCCTCTGTCTTATCAAGTGCTAAGCTTTGCCCAGGTGAGTCCACATCCCCTTTTACTATTTTTAATGTTTTATAAACTATCGGGATGGAAAACATAAACTATGCTACTATTTCTATGATTGTACAACAACTTTACATTTTCATTATCGCGTTGGCATAATAAACAATTATTATACTGGACTAAGGTTACCAACAATCATTAACTAGTGGATCTAGACCATGGATATGCAGATAGTACTATTGGCTGACACTCATCCTCCCAACATTATCTGATCACTACTTGTTTATCCAAGACATCTTTTGGGAGTGTATATCCATAAAAGAACAATAACATACTGCAGTTGAAGTGTTGATTGTGGACTTAGGGGTTGGTATATTAACTCAATAGACTAGCTACCTGTTGGAGATAACAGTCATGAGATGTCAAACATAACAACTTATTCAACACTTTTTCATAAACAAAACTAGTAATTGTAGATCTTCTACAGTTACACTTCATTTTCATACTTATTTCTCATAACATAACAATGTTGAACTTATACTTTTTCAGTCATAAAACTATTTTCATAACAATCATTTTGGGTAGCAAACACAATACTTTTACCATAAACAATAACCTTGTGGATTCACTCAACATTATTTGTTGACCCTTTTATATTTATGTTTTTCAGGTGATTTAGGTGCACAGTGAGACTAGAGTATATGAGCAAGTGGATTGTCATGAGCCATGAATAAAACATTTAAGTTACGAACAATCATTTCATTTTCAAACTATTTCTGTTTTAGGAAACTGTTATTTTTGGAAACTTTCCATTTTTAGGAAATAAAACTATTTTCATTTTGTAATTGCGTGGTTATTTGTTTACTTAATTTTTGCTATGTCATCATGAACGTTACACCCCCGTTCTTCCGCAAAACACTTAAAATGACGTAAAACTCTTTTTTGGCGAGGTGTGACAAATATTATCAAAATACTATATGATTTAATTGCTATAAATTAATTATGGATAATCTATAATTAATACATTATATATTTACTCAACTAGTAAATACATAAATACTTGTATCAGTCAATTAGTTTAACTAATCAAGTTATACGTTAATCTTAACTTAATACTTCTTGATTTATAATAACTATTATAAGTCATTCCTCTCCTAGTATCATTACATAACTATTCGATTGTTACATGCACTCACCACTGTGACCCTTGAGTGTCCTATAGCTCTGGACGTGACATCATAGGTTAACTAACTGTGCACATTTTCCAACAACTACTACTAAAGCATCGGCCATGACATTCGCTTTTCCTGGATGATAAAGAATTTCGAAATCATAGTCACTTACTAACTCTATCCAGCGTCGTTGTCTCATGTTTAATTCCTTTTGGTTAAACAGATCTTTAAAGCTTTTGTGATCAGTATAGATTAGACTATTTGTCTCGTATAAATAATGTCACCATAGTTTTAAGGCAAATACTACAACATCTAATTCTAAATCATGGGTGGGGTATTTCTTTTCATGTTCTTTTAGTTGCCTAGATGCATATCCTATTACTTTACCTCTTTGCATAAGTACACACCCCAATCAAAATTTTGAGGCATCGTTGTAGACAACAAAATCATTTGCATCGTTGGGTAGTGATAACACTGGTGCACTACTCAACCTTTGTCATAGAGTTTGAAATGCTTCATCTTTTTCGTGTCCCCATTCAAACTTACTACCCTTTCTTGTAAGTTTATTCAACTTTGATGCAATTTTAGAAAAGCCTTGAATGAATCGTCTATAATATCCGGCTAAACCAAGGAAGTTCCAAACTTCTGTAGGTGTCTTAGGAAGTTTCCATTTCATTACTAACTCTACTTTTATTTCATCTACCTTGATGCTATCTTGATATACCACATGTCCTAAGAATTTAACTTCCTTATTCCAGAATTCAAATTTAGTGGGTTTGCCATATAGCTTCTCCTTTTGTAATAATTCTAGAATAATTTTTAGCTGAATCTCATGATCCTTTTGGCTCTTAGAGTAGATTAGAATATCGTCAATAAATACTATTACAGACTTATCAAGATATGGCTTACAGATTCGGTTCATGAGATCCATAAATATTGCATGCAGCTGCATTAGTGAGTCCAAATGGCATTACTAGGAACTCATAATGGCCATATCTTATTCGGAATGTTGACTTAGGGATATTTTTGGAAAATAACTTGCCCCTTGTAATTGATCAAATAAAACATTTATTCGGGGGTAATGGGTATTTATTCTTGATTGTGACTTTGTTTAATTCATGATAGTTGATGCACATATGCATTGTTCCATCCTTTTTCTTAACAAACAAAATGGGTGCTCCCCTAGGAGATGAGCTTGGTCGTATAAAACCCATATCCAATCAATCTTGAAGTTCTTTCATTAATTCTAGCATTTTAGTAGGAGCTAGCCAATAAAGTGCTCAGGCTATTGGTGCAGCTCCTGGTATCAAATATATTCTAAATTCCACTTGCTTCTCAGGTGGTAGTCCAGGCAAGTCTTCAGGAAACACATCTGGGTAATCACACACGATAGGTATATCTTTGATTTCTTTCAGTTTTTCTCCTTTGAAATTTATGATATATGCAATGAATGCTTCACACCTTTTTCTTAAGCATCTTCTAGTCTTCATCACTGACATCAAATTTATACCTTCACACTTTTTGTCTCCATGTATACAAATCAATGAATCATCCTACCATCCGGTGTTTCGACTTTAATCATCTTTTTGTCACAGATGACACTAGCCTTGTTTGGGGAGAACTAATCCATTCCTATTACAATATCAAATTCTCCTAGTTTTATGGGTATTAACTGTATAGGGAATTTCGTTCTATCTATAGTGATTTCACCGTTATTAATGACATCATTTACTCCTCCTAATTGTTTACCATTTTCTATTACAACTAAGTATTCCTTATCTAACTTCTCTATAGGGCGATTCAAGTATTGACAGAATGTGATAGAAACAAAACTTCTATATGCTCCAGAGTCATATAAGACTTGAGCATTCAGATTACCAACAAGAAAGGCACCAGAAGCAACGTCTGGAGTATCTTTAGCCTCTTTCATCGTCATGTTGAATGCTCGAGTTTTTTCCTTTGGTTGCTCCTTCCTTCCCTCTTTAGTATTACCAGGTGCCACTTTTCCTATTTTGGGCAGTTAGGTCTTATGTGTCCCATCTTCCCACATTGATAGCATCTTTGATCATTGGTCACGCAGTTTTGGGATAGGTGTCTTGGTTTCCCACATCTAAAACATGTTGAACTTCGAAATCTACAAACTCCTCAGTGTGCATTCCCGCATGTTTCACATGTTCTATATTGTATAAACTTTTTAATTGACATTGGTATAAATTTTCCTTTCTTAACATTACTACTAAAACCCTCAAACTTTCTCTTTGGATATTTTGATCTTGGAGTATCTTATCACGGTCTTTGTCTACCATTTTTGCTGCCTCTAGTGCTTGCAAAAATGTTTTAGGCATAGTTACTTGCACCATCTGTCTAAGGTCAGGTCTTAACCCCTTAGTATACAATTCAATTTTTCTAGATTCGTTTCCTACAAGGAAAGGAGCAGATCTAGATTTCTCCTCAAACTTTTTAGTATATTTGTGAACAGTATCATTACCCATTTCGAGACGCAGGAATTCAGTTTCAAGTTTTAGAGTTTCGCTACTGTGGAACTACCTTGTCCTATCATATTTTCACGTATTGGTGTCTCATTATTAACATTGGCAGGGAGGGTATTTGCTCCTGATCGTTGGGTTGACATCCTTTTTAACTGCAATACGAATATGTATACAATATCCAATATATATATATATATATATATATATATATATATATATATATATATATATATATATATATATATATATATATATATATATATATATATATATATATATAGAGAGAGAGAGAGAGAGAGCCCGATTCAGCGCAGAACTGTTTAAAGGTGCATAACCGCAGAACCATCCTAACATCCAATGTTTTCTATGTTATAAATAAGGTGTACATTTCCATACACGTTGTAACACATTTATACATTTAATGTTTCCAATTTTTTATACACATAATATATAAATATATTTATATATTATTTGAATATAAATATATTTATATATTTATATATTATTTGTATAAAAAATTAGAAACATTGGATGTTAGGATGGTTACATGTAAATTTACAACTTATAAATAACATAGAAAACATTGGATGTTAGGATGGTTCTGCAGTTCCGTACCTTTAAACGGTTTTGCGCTGAATCGGACCCTATATATATATTACATTAGTCTTCCAAAAGCATACTACTTTAGGATTATGGCCGTGATTTATATATTACAAGCAAAATTGTCAGATGGAGTACCATTTGATCTTCTTCAACCACTACAAGTTCTAAGGAAAAGTTCGCTGATACTAGTGTCCATGATCCTAGTAATGGCTGATCGTGACGCAATGCTGATCGTGACGCAATGCGCCACTCGACTTCTAAGGATCTCCTTAACATATTTTCGTCATAGTATGCTTGAACTAAGGTGTCAAAGTCTGCGAGTAGGTCGTCTAGGAATTGTTTAGGGACAGCTACATACTCCGGTTCCACGTATTCTCCGGTTCTACGTATACTGGTTCAGGTGATAGTGACATTGGTATCTCGCCAGACATGATTCCTACATTAAAATAATTTATGTTAGTTCCACATAAAGTATTCTAATTTAGACAGGTCTATAAAAGTGTTACTAAAGGTGAAGTTAATTATCCTCACTTAATAGTCTAAGGTTAAACTAAGTTAAGGTTACCTACGTCTTAACCTCATTTAACTTAAACTATTAAGCTCTGATACCAACTTAAGACACCCGTGACTCTATTATACCAAATTGACAATTTTATTCATAAGTATCAGAGTTTACAAAAAAGCTACAATACAATACAAAGATTTCCGTATGGGAATTTATTAATAACCAAAAACATAACTAAATCTCCAAGTGTCTTTTGGTCCAATCTTTATATAATGTCATAATCCAGGCTCGTCCTTAACAAGTATATCCTGAGATATAGATGAAAATGCTTAAGGCAAATGGCGTAGTGAGTTCTTGTTTTTCTTTCCTTTGTGTCCTCCGTTGCCATTACCGTTTCCATTTCCACCGGTTCCATTTCTTCCGGTTCCATTTCTTCCGGTTCCATTTCTTCCGGTACTGTTTCTTTCGTTTATGACAATATAATCACATGAAAAACGAATATAACAACCAAGCTATACAATATCATACAACAAAATAGTTGGTACATAGAAGTACAAAATGGACATGTTGAGCTATAATCAGTCACTTACTTAAAATCTTGGAATGTCAATGATCTCCATTCTTCTCTGGCAAAGGGAAGTAAAACCCTTTTCTGATGATCAAATCTTTCTTTAAGGGACTTCCATAAAATATATGGGACTTCTATGATTTAATATTCATTTTTTAAACTAATATCAACGTGTTTACGAAGATTATAAATTGTCGTCCATTTGTCTTGTGATGAGCAATTATTATTTTCATTTAACGTATCCAAGATACCAATGGATGCTAAATATGCTCTCACATCGGTGACCCATGACACATATTTTTTTCCAGATGCTTCTAAGGCAGTAAACTCAATCTTCGCAATGTTTGATATTTTGTAACTATATATTTAGAACAAAAACAAGTTAAAAATTAGAATCCATATATATCAATATGTAATGCACAAAAATGAAGTGGGAGAACAATCATCCCATACATGAACAAATTAGGATAGAATACATAAGGAGGGAAATTGCTAATTTGGATGCCAAGTACTAAAACTAATACAACTTTGAAAATCAAAAGCGGGTGAATCATTCTTAATCTTAATTTTAAAGATGAGAAAAATTATTTTGTGGTATAAAGAAGTATTGATGATGTGTTAATTTATATTAAAGATATATAGCCGTTTGTATTTTTAATTTTTTTTTACCGTTTATGACCGTTACATATGTATACCATTGTATATAAATATTTGTATTATGTAAGATAGTTTTAGTAAAGAGAATAATTAAAGAAATAAAGTACATTGGCATATTTGTAAAAATGTAACAAGAAATATTAGTAAATGTAAAATAAATTAGTAAATGAAAAAAAAAATGTAATATTCATAATTCAATGTTAGTATACATAATTGAAAGTTAATATACGTCAATAATTAGTAACATAAGTAAATATTAGATGCAATAAAAGTAAATGTTAGATTGCATAAGTAAAAGTTAGTAAGTATAAGTAAAAGTTAGATGACATAAATGTAAATGTTAGTTTGCATAAATTAGAAAGTTAGTAAACATAAGAATAAAATTAGTACGATAATAAATGTAAGAATGTAAGTAGTCAAGATTAGTAGTCCGAATGTTATCATAATTTGCATATAAGATGTGTATGTTTTCATTTAGTTTATTATGATAATTGTATTATAACTTATTGTTAAGGAAATGTTTACCTTAAGTAATTAACTTGATTAAATGAAAGTACCTTGTGATTGAGTTGATCTTCATTGCTTAAGAACTCCCGTGCTGATAACGTGTTATCACTTAACTATAATTAAGGCCCTATTAACTTGAAGATTATAAAAGTAAGAACAAGGACAAGAGAGAGGATTGTAATCACTTGTCAAAAGTGTATATTGAGGTGCATTTTACATCTTTACATACATGGGTACTTATACTAAAATTTTACACTTGAACCCATACTTAGTAATAGTACAAAGATAACAATATTGGTAAATCATTTATTGGATCGGACATGAAGGGTTGACTATAGCTTAGCTTCATTATTGCATTGGTAAATTATTCATATTATGACAATATGTGATTAATCTTGACAATTAATTATAATTAATCAATGGTTGAGATTTATCCATTGGACTATATAAAAGCTAAGGACTACATTGAATACATTTCTAAGTATATAATAAAGAATTTATATATAATATATATCTAAGGTTTAAAATGAAAAGTAATTAAACATAGGGACAAAAAAGAACAAATATTGAAAGTTAATTAATATGTTAGATAAAAAAAATCTTTGCAATAAACTTTTAAAAAAGCTAGTTATTGCAAAGGTAAAAGTCATTTAAAGACTTATTATAATAATAATAAACTTTTAAAAAAGTAAGAGATGCTCTTACAACACTAAAGTGATAAAACAAGTATAATAAAACACTATTCGATGATAATATAAAACAGCAAGAAACACATTTAGTAATTAAGAGCACCCGGTATGGTAACACTCCCCACCCTCATCGGACGCCAGCATGAAACACATTTAGTAATTAAGAGCACCCATTATGGTAACACACCCCACCCTCATCGGACGCCACCTCATCTTTCGACCCTCGCCACCACACCGCCCACCACGCCAAACCCCATGCTGCACCGGCCAGCCCACGAGAGCAACGGACCAATGGGAGGAGAGAGAGTGCCATTTTTAAGGGTATTTTGTGAGTTAGAAGTATTTTGATGGATCCCAAAATATTATTATTAGTTAGTACCGATAGAGGGGGTATTCGAGATTTTGAATGTGAAAAGTGAAATAATGATGTGGCGCAGATGTAGCGCTTTGGCTTAAGCCACCACACCCACCACTCTAACCACGATTCTTTAAGTAGTCATTGTTTTTTATTAACTCTGAAAAGCACAATTACACTGATTCAATCCATACTTTGGTGTTGATGATGATTTTAGGAAGAAAAGAGATGATGGAGATTAGGGTTTTAGAGAGAGAAAGTTAGAGAGATGGTAGAGAGAACAACTGCTGGACATGAGAATTTGATTAATGGCAAAAGTTAAAGTTTTAAGCCTTACATGTTGGTATTTATACCATGGCTTAAAACTTGGTTAGTTAGGACTAATTCCTAAACAAAACTTAACATCTATACAATGTTTCACTTTTACCCCCTAGACTATCTATTACAACTTTATAGTACCTAACAATCTCCCCCTTTGTAATAGTAGACTAGGTTGCATATCTTTGAAGACTTCTGTGTTTGTAAGGCTGGAGCTGAGATTTGAACCGTTGAGCAGTTATGTTGATAAAACAGCATCAGCCTTTGATCATCGTTGACAGACATACTTTTAAATGGCTTTTCAACCAATATAAAGTATTCCAGAAGACTTCATGCACATCGACTGAATGTAGACCCATAGATAGAGCGGTTAGCAGCGGAAGTCCTTTCTTGAAGTTGTGGCATTTGTCGATTTGCTGCAGATCCTTGGTTCCTGATGTTTGTTGGAGTTGAAGCAGAGCGGAATGTTTATATGTTTTGGATTTTCTGACCGTTGTTGATAATGTTGGAGTACGGTCATAAAATCACTTATCTGATGTGTTGACTGTTGTTGATAAGATTGAAATACAGTCATCAGTTTTTCTATCAGACATAGTGACCGTTGTTGATAACAATGGAGTACGGTCGTCTGATCTTCGCACGAGAAAGTATCAGGGTAACCCAGGACCACATAGATTGCATGTTTGCACAACAGTTACAGAAACTGTGTGACCTACGTTCAGTGTTGGCATTGATGTTAGCACTGGTAGGATTTCCATTCAATCATCGTGGAATACCAATATTTTTGGTATCACTATGAATGTTCCGGCAATATCTCAAAGATATGCTTGGTAGAGTGCCTGTGTCCCAGAGAAATTTAATTCGGTTCTAGACTCTATACGTGGACAAACGAAGGCGAGGACTGGAGGTGGGTCCTCTTTTTCAATATCAACAATCTCCAAATGAGATGTCGATAGTGGATGTGGTAATCTCCGTGATTTTGAAACAAGTACTTTTTGTACTTGAGTGGTTAGTGGGGGTTGTGCATTGCATCACTGGGTCCATGATGTCTTAATCAGAAAGCAACATATGCAATCTGATATAGATGAGGTTACCCGGTCATTTGTTCGGTTTAGGGAGAGTTTTCCGTTTTCTTTTAACCCTTTCACACACGCTCCTCACTCAACTCACTTTTTCATTTTTCAACCACACCCTCGTTTTTGTTTTTACCATGTGATAAGCTGATTTGCACCCCATACTTCATACCCCCTCTCAATTTTTACCTCAGCGCACCCCAATCAAGATCCCATGATACTTGATTCTGCTCACCTAGACCTAGGGACCCTCACTTTTTAGTTCCTATATTGTCGGTGGCTCCGGGGAAGATCATGCTGGGTTTAGCAGATCATAGGAGTAATTTGAGAGTGGACTATTACGCTCATGTGCATTTTAATCAGCTTTCAAGATGTTGCATTTTAGTTCACATGGATTTTTCATCGGAATTTTATGTATTTCCGGTATAAGTTGTTGCCTGAATGATTTTGAAGTTTAAGGCACAGCAACTTTGTTCTTTTAAGGTAACACCGGACTCACATAGAGTATCCGTTGGCACACGGTATGAATCTGTAGTCGTTTTCACAACCGTTGATTAAACGTGTGACCTGCGTTTAGAGTTGGCGTGATTTTAGCTCTAGCAGGATTTCCACTCGATCCTCGTGAAACATCATATTGTGATGCCACTACGAGTGTTCCGATGGATTCACGGAGATCCATGTTTGTAGTGCAGGTGTCCTATATTGGAAATATTCTTGGGGGTGAGAACTAGACACACTGTGCATACAAAGAGACTTAACCCGGGGCAGGAGGTTATTATTATTCAATACCGACATACTCCGAATGAGTAGTCAATAGCTTTTGTGCTACGTCCCCTGATGAAATGAAACAAATCCCTGTTGAGAGGAATTTGAGTAGTTGGTGGTGGCGTGCATTTGCTTTACTGGGCCAGTAAAGTCTAGTGAAACATTCAACGAATGAATGATCACCTATTTAATTGGTTGCCCGGTTTGTTTTCGGTTTGGATGCACTCATAAGGTGTGTTTTCTTTGATTTATCATGTTTTCACATCACCTTGCACTCACCTATTACTATACCATAGACCTAAACCCTCACATTTACCAGTTGGCTGAAATATTTCCCTGGGAAGGTGTGGCCGGATCTGGCAAACCATGGGAATGTATGTCTTTTGAAGTAGTAAGTAACGAGAGTTAAAAGAATTTGTAATAAACAGATGCAATCTTTACTAGAGAACTAGTAAAGAGATCGTTTACGGATATTACAACAACTTATGATTAACGTTACAAACATAAAACTTTTTATTTGGGTATTTTGTTTTTGTTTTTCTGAATTTTCTCCCCCTAGAAATAATAATTCTCCCCCTAGAATTAATATTTCTCCCCCTCGACAAAACAAAAGTAATTGACAAGTTTTGAGATCGAAGGACGTACCTTATACATCGTCGGAGGGTTGAAGGAGAGGTTTTGCGGTTAAGCTTGATTGAGATTTGTGGTTTCTTTTAAGAGCGGGTTCTGAATCGGTTTTGATCAGAAGCCATTTTGGAACAGGTGAAGTGCCTCCCAGCATTTGAATGTTAATGCTGCCCACGTCTTTCATACGGTTTTTGGCGATTAACTGATTCGTCCTGCCATCTGAGCCCATGATATTGACCGAAAGGTAGTGGCATGTTAGGAACTTCAGTTGTGTAGGTAGGCGTGTTTCTTCTTTCTCGTACACCCAGGTGAACCTCAAAATGTCTAATCACTATTCGCCAGCTTAGTCTTTCCTTAATGGCAGTGATTAGTGTGTCAATATTGCTTCGAAGAGAGGTGTTTTCTGGGTTGCTGGGATCTCTGTTCATGTGCCTCCCCTTTTTCTCCAATTTTTTCTTGAGGATGTTCAATGTGCCGTCACAGTACTTGGAAATGTCTGACACACGAAAGAAGACTCTTTCTTTGAAGTAGTTCGTGTAAGTAATTCCCAAGTTGGGTTCACCTAGAACAACTGTTCTCCGAGTTTGAATCTCGGAGGGAAGTGATCTGTAAGGAGCAGCTAAGTGAACCTTTGCTGTACCACTCTCAATAGCCATCTGCACATCTTCCATTCGAGCAGCTAATGTTTTAACGAGCATGAAGCGCTTCAGAGCAGCCTGAGCGAAATTTCTCGCATGATTTTTAATTGGATGAGGCGTGTCTGGTAGTAAGCGTACTGTGTTGTAAAGAAATTCTATATCCCGAGGTTCAAGAATATAGAAGTCTCCTTCAGTAATTGTGTACAGTTGATCATCTGCTCTGCGAATATGGAAGATTGTGTACCAGTAGTAGCCTGAGAAATGGTCGGTCGTTATCTCCAGGAGTTGTGTTATCGGGAATTTGCTGTATCGATCGGTTTTGCCCCTAAGGTAATGCATTGTAAGGTAATACATTTTCTTTTCTCGGAAAGGCAGTACCACTTCTTTGTATAAATCCTGATAAATTACAGGCAGCTCTGTCTCCTGGAAAATAGCAGAGAAGCGATCTTCAACAAATGGCATTTTAACTTGTTGAAAGAGGCACGCTTTGGAGATCTTCAGGCGGCGTTTGTTAGCTTTATCCGCCGCTCTCTTCTCGCTATATGATAATACAGGCACATCATGTGTAGGAGAGGCAGTTGGTGGTTCCGGTGCTGGAGTTCTGGCGGCGACCAGTTGATCGTAGTTTCGGAAGTAACGGTGATAATTTTCTCGGGTGAATGGATATTTTTTGATGTCAAATGGTTCATCCTCCCCTGCTTTGTCGCTGTCGGAGTCATCGTTTGAAGGGGAGGTGGCAGGTTGATTTGATTCGTTAAAAGCGTCCCTCACAATGTTGTCTTCTTCCGGGTCACTAGGTAAATCAATCACTGTGTCCGCCTCTTTTCTCAGAACCTGTTGAACATTGTCGTTTTTATTGTTCTCAACCTCAAAATTTATAGATTGGAGATGACACATAGATTCAAGTTTTTCGGCTTCAGTCATCTCACTGGATTTACGGTTATTTTGGGGCAAGATGTCTTCACTCTCATCTACTCGCCACTGGTTGAGTGGTTCAACGTTCAGCACCTGATTGTAATCAAACTCAACAACCGCCCAGTCATGAAAGTATTCATAGTCTTGTTGTCCTCCTCCCTGTGTTTGATGAGAGGAGCTGGGTTGTTGTTGGGAATGCCTTGCATCTCCGGAGTGTTGAGAACTGGATCCACCACGTTCCAGAATTCTCCTCTGTCCTCCTCCTCCCTGAGGATCATCCTCAGGGTCTCCCGGTCTTCTGTATATAAGGGATCCTTGCCTGCATGGCTCGACCAGTTCTTCTAAGCGATAGTTGAACATCGCTTTAATTTGTTCAATTGTAAATGAACGGGATGCTTCCGGGAGCATTTCTCTGTTAAGTGGATCAGAAGTCGGTGGAAGAGGAGCAACATTTTCCAGCCTACCCTCAAGGTTTTCCAACCTCGTACTGAGTGATTGGATTGTGGAGGTGAGATGAGGGATGATCTGCATTTCTGGATTTGGCATTTCAGTTGTTGTGGTAGTGGTAGCCTCGGATGATGTAGACTGTTGAGGGAGAGTCATTACAACTGTTGCAGGAGGAGTTGTATCGACCCTCGAGGCAGTACCACTTGTGTAGAATGGGGGAAGTGATGTGTCTATTGGAGGTGTTGTTATAAACGGTGAAATTGTGGTGGTCACTGATGGAATTGAGGTTGTGACTGGTGGTATGGTGGTTGTGACTGGTGAGATTGTAGTAGTGACTGGTGGGATTGTGGTTGTGACTGGTGGTATGGTTGTTGTGACTAGTGAGATTGTAGTAGTGACTGGTGGTATGGTGGTTGTGACTGGTGAGATTGTAGTAGTGACTGGTGGGATTGTTGTTGTAACTGGTGGAGAAGTGATTGTGGAGGCTGGAATTGTGGATGATAGTGGGGGGGACTGTTGTTGTGGTAGTTGGGATGGTGGATGAGATAGGAGGATCGGATGTTGTGATAGTGGGAATTGTTGATGTGATTGGTTGTTGGGTGTGTGGTGGAGAGGGATCCGTGAAGATAGGATCATCAAAGGGGTTTGGGGATCCTTGTGGTGGTGGTGAAGATGGATCTTGTTGTGGTGGTGAAGGTGGACCGTGTGGTGATGGTGGTGAACCTGGTCGATCAGATATCGTTGCAGCTGAGTCTGTTGATGATGAAGAAGAGGACGGTTCAGCTGGTTGTTGTGGTTGTCGTATGATGGGTCGAGTAGGTGGAGGTAGAACTTGTTCAGATGATGTAGTGGCAACCGACCCACTTCCTGAGGCACCGCTGGAAAAAATTCGAGGTCGTTTAGCACGTTGGTGAGCCGGTGGTTGTTGCTGTTCAGCCTGTCTACGTCTAGGACGTGGTTGAGGTTGTGGTTGGTGTGGTTGAGCTGGTGGTTGTTGTACTGGGGCAGCTTGTTGTGCAGGAGCAGCTGGTTGAGCTGGAGCAGGAGGTGCTCCTTCAGGTGTCCAGTCAGGATAATGAAGAGCCCGGTATTGGTTCACACTATCAAGATTGAAGTTTGCGATTTTAAGGAGTGGTAGTGGGATTGCGGCCTCATTGACTTCAGTTGTACCACTGTTGCCCCTTAGAAAATTAACGCTCGATGGTATGAATCTTCGTGCAACATCTCTGGTATGAATGTTTTGGTATCTCTCCATGAAATGTTCTATCATAATTGCCCAGAACCTCGGGTATGGCAGAAATGCCGGTTCCTTTGATTTGGAGAGCTTGAATTCTTCCCACAAGTAGGCAGCATAGTCAAAGTGGCGGTTGTAGCACATGGCATGATAGGCATGATGAACTTCTTTTGAGGCCCTGTCGTGACCACCTTTCTTTGCTGTCATGCAACGGTTGAAGATTGTGAAGACATGTGACCAGCTTCTTGCCATATTTTTCTTTTTGAGTTCTCTTAAGTCAATAGTTTCCCGAGGAAGGAGAAGACCAAGATCGTGTATCCCGTAATACACTTGCTGGAATGGCAGCGGAGGTTCAAAGGTGGTGAGTGGTGGTCTTGAATCGGCACGAGGTAAACGTAAGATGTCATAAAGATCATCTTTTGTGAATTGAATTGGTTGTTCATCAATAATAGTTTCGAAGTGGTGTGGGGTTGTTGATGTCACCAGTGTTAGGTTAACGAAGAACTGTTGTACGTACACCGCTAGAACTGATGGTCTGGCATTTATCGAGTAATAAAGAGGATGGCGTTGGAGAACATGAGAATGGATCGGGTAGTTGATGGAGAACGAGACTTCTTCTTCCCGTGCCCAGTAGGGGTTGTTTTCCGCCATCGGTTTGAGCCTGTATGGAGGAACCAGGGTGTTCTCGTCAATGATATGTTGTGCCGCCATCTGTGTTTTAGATATAAAGAACACATGACGCAAAATGATAAGTAAAGTTAGTGCACAGTGTATTAAAAAAAAAATTTAAACGTTGAAGATTTTCAATGATCGAGACGAGAGGGTCCAAAGTAATTTTAATAGTATATAGTATTTAAATATAAAGATAATATACAAATTTTAATTTATATAAAAAATTTGTAAATTATAATTATAAATAAAATACATAAAAAAATTTTCAAAAGAAGTTCGGGCCGAACTTCAGCAACAACTTCGGGCAAAAGAAGTTCGGGCCGAACATGGGTAACAACTTCGGCTGAAGTTTTACAAGAAGTTCAGGCCGAAGTTCTAGAAGAAGTTCGGGCCGAACATGGGTAACAACTTCGGCAGAAGTTTTACAAGAAGTTCGGGCCGAAGTTCTAGAAGAAGTTCGGGCCGAAATTGTACGAGTAGTTCGGGCCGAAGTTGTACAAGTAGTTCGGGCCGAAGTTGTTCAAGTAGTTCGGGCCGAAGACTTTTACGATCGAGGGTTTCTAAACTGTTTTCCAAATCTGGTCAATCCTAGATCGATTTAAACATGAAAAACTGGCCAATAAGGGATCGATTCACCTAATCGAACATACTAGATAACCTATATCACACAATACAGCCCTAGATCGAAGCAGTTCAAGAAGTTTGAAACCCTAGGTATGGCCGAACCTGCAATCGCTCGATTTCGGTACAAAGAGGATCAAATAGACAGAATCAAAGGTTGAGATCTTACCGAAAATGGTTGTAGAAGGATTTGAGATGAGATGGAAACGGATTCGAGCGTGGATGGTGAATCGAATGTCGAAGTTGTCTGAGTGTGTGTGTCGTAGTGTGTTCGACTGTGTGTGTTCGAGAGAGAGTAGAAAAAGGAAGTAGGGGACGAAGTCGAGTATTTATACTTCCAGAAGTTCGAGCCGAACTTGTAAGCCGACTTAGAACTTCGGGCCTGGAACAGTGTTTAGTTCGGCCCGAAGACGTTTCTCTTTTTTTTTTTTTTTTTTTTTTTTTTGAGAAAATTAAAGCAAAAGGAAAATTAAGCATTAAAAAAAACTTAAAAATTAGGTGAAAATATAGAAAAATCCTAATTAATGTCGAGAGATGGAAGTTAGGAACGCTGCATCAGCTCCCCCGATACTGATGATATGAGTGAAATCTCTCCATTGACAGTTGACAATGATTTGACGATCGGGTTTCAAGACGAGTTTCTTGAAAGCCATCGTGATGATACGAAGTATGCAACGATTTACCAATTTGAAAAATATGAATTGTAGACAATTAAGTTTTGAGATTTAGCATAAAGCTTTGAGACAAGATAATTAAAAAGTTTTTCGTCCAAAGCCTTGGTAAACAAATCTGCTAATTGAAAATCGGTGGATACGAAGTACAATTCAACATTGCCCAGTTCAACGTGATCTTTGATAAAGTGATATCGAAGATCGATATGTTTGGTTTTAGAATGTTGAACTGGATTGCAAGATATGGCAATTGCACTTCGGGAATCACAATATAAAGGAATGCGGCTATAGGAAAAGCCGTAGTCCTTTAATTGTGATTGCATCCATATCACCTGGGACAGACAGCTAGCGGCGGCAACATATTCTGCTTCAGCGGTTGATAGTGAGACGCAGTTTTGCTTTCTTGATGACCAGCTGACTAGCTTATCTCCCAAAAATTGAACTCCCCCAGATGTACTCTTCCTGTCCAGCATGCACCCAGCATGATCAGCATCAGAGAAGGCAGAAAGATCAAACGAGGTCTCCTTGGGATACCAAAGACCAAGATCTCTGGTGCCTTTTAGGTAACGGAAGATTCGTTTGACTGCCAGAAAGTGAGATTCTTTGGGAGCAGCCTGATACCGAGCACAGATGCATGTTGAAAACATGATATCCGGAAGACTGGCCGTTAAGTAAAGGAGTGATCCAATCATACCCCGATAGTTTGTGACATCTACCGGTTTACCATCCAGATCAGCATTTAGTTTGGCGGTGGTGGACATCGGTGTTGCGATAGGTTTACAGTCGTCCATGAGATACTTCTTCAGCAGATCAGAGATATACTTTGATTGATTGATGAAGATGCCAGTTGGAAGTTGACGAACTTGAAGACCTAGGAAGAAGTTCATCTCACCCATCATGCTCATTTCAAAGCGTTTTACCATGAGATCGGAGAAACGTTTGCAATATTTCGGATTTGTAGACCCAAAAATAATGTCATCGACGTAGATCTGAATTAAGATGATGTCTTCCCCGTGTCGTTTGATAAACAAGGTGGTATCAACTTTTCCCTTTGAAAAACCAGTTTCAACTAAGAACTGGGAAAGAACATCATACCATGCCCTAGGGGCCTGTTTCAAGCCATAGAGAGCTTTGTCGAGAACATAGACATAATCTGGATGTTTGGGATTTACAAACCCTTCTGGTTGATGAACAAACACCTCCTCTTTTAGAATACCATTTAAGAATGCAGTCTTTACATCCATCTGATAGATAGTAAAGTTTTTGTGAGCTGCATATGCTAAGAAAATGCGAATGGCTTCTATGCGGGCAACATGAGCAAATGTTTCTTCATAATCAATGCCTTCCTGTTGAGCGTAGCCCTTAGCTACCAACCTTGCTTTGTTACGAATGACGATTCCATTTTCATCTTTCTTGTTCTTAAAAATCCACTTAGTTCCGATTACTGATGATCCCGGGGTTTTAGGAACTAAGCGCCAAACCTCTAATCTTTCGAATTGATTAATCTCTTCCTGCATCGCAATTATCCAGTCTGGATCGGTAAGCGCTTCACAGACTTTCTTCGGTTCAGTGGAGCTTAAGAATGATGCATGATGACATTCATCTGCTGAAGCCCGTCTAGTTTGGACCGAGGAGGCTGGGTTTCCGATGATTTGGTCCAAAGGATGTTCCTTTGTCCACTTCGTAGAATGAGGAAGTGGGAGTTGACCAGGGTTAACGTTGGAATTATCAATGAAAGCAGGATGTGGTATGATTGCAGTTTCAGTATTGTGAGTATTGATCGGAGGTGGTGGATCGACTCGAGGAAGATGAAATTTAGAGAAATCAATCACTAGTGGAGCGATAATATCCGAGGGAGGTGGGGGGTCGACTGGTGAAGATTGAGTTCCTAGTGTCGATGTTGAAGGACCTGCACTTGATGTTGGTATTGGTGAGTTTGGAGCAGGTGAGGTAGGTGATGGGGTCTCATTTGGGGATGGATTGTTGATTTCCGGAGCTGTGATTGATTGAGCATCTACCGGAGGTGGGGGTGGAGGTGGAGGTGTAGGTGGGGGTGGGTGTGGGGTTGGGGGTGGAGGTGGGGGTGGGGGTGGGGGTGGGTGTCTGACGTTGTGATATTCATCATGGAAGTGTTGGAATAGGATTTCAAGATCATTCAGAGAGTATGAATGGTTAGTGGAGGTTGTGGGTAGAGGTCTTTCAATGCCAGTTGAGCTTGAATCAAGCAGGAATGTTTCATCAAATGAGACATTGACACTTTCTCTGACCATTCTTGTAGAGCGGTTGTATACTCTGAATGAGGCTGAATCCTTTGAATAGCCTATAAAGACTCCTTCCTTGGCTTTCTCTTCAAACTTGTTGAGTTTCTCGTTATCAGATAGGACGAAGCATCGACTACCAAAGATGTGGAAGAAGTAAACATTTGGTATTCGATTGTTGATTAGCTCATAAGGAGTTTTGTTGTATGTTTTGTTTATGATTGAGCGGTTCTGTGTAAAACAGGCGGTGCTGATGGCTTCTGACCATAACGACAGAGGAAGTTTTGAAAATGAAAGCATCGTACGAGCAGCTTCCACTAAAGTGCGGTTTCGTCTTTCAACAACACCGTTCTGTTGAGGAGTTCGTGCAGTGGAAAATTGATGGGTGATGCCAGCAGATTTAAGATAAAAGTCAATGACCCGATTCTTGAATTCAGTACCATTGTCGGTACGGATTGTTTGAACATTTAATTCCAGGTTTACTTGAGTTTTCTTGATAAATGAGATTATGATCTCTGCGGCTTCATCCTTTGAACGAAGGAAATAAACCCATGTGTATCTGGAATTGTCATCAACAATAACCAAAACATAACGTTTTCCTGCAAGACTGTGAACGCTCATTGGACCGCATAAGTCCATATGAAGAAGTTCAAGAGGTTTGGAAGTACTGGGAGCAGGTTTAGGTTTGTGAGTCTTTTTGGTCATTTTCCCTTTTTCACACGAAGAACATTTGTGATCTTTGTCAAAGGCAACATCAGGCAATCCCGACACATG
Source organism: Calendula officinalis (assembly GCA_963853835.1). Taxonomy (NCBI): domain Eukaryota; kingdom Viridiplantae; phylum Streptophyta; class Magnoliopsida; order Asterales; family Asteraceae; genus Calendula; species Calendula officinalis. The sequence goes on from OY970824.1 coordinate 33,786,614, forward strand.
ACCTCCTTTTACGAGTTTGTTCATGGTTTTAAAGTTGAGATGAGACAAACGTCGATGCCATAACCATGACTCATTGGCAGTAGCTTTAGACACGAGACAGACTTCTTCGGTTGTACTCAGGTCATTAAGATCAATAGTGAAGAGGTTTGTGTCACGAGTTCCTGTTAGAAGTTCATCCCCGTCATATGTCCGAATGGCACACTTCTTTGTGCGAAAGTTTACTCTAGAGTCTTGTCACAAAATTTTCCGATGCTGAAGAGATTATGTGAGAGGTCTTCGACAAAGGCAACATTTCTGATTATCAGGTTATGGCAGATAAGATCACCAAGACCTAAGATGGCTGCTAAGTGATCATTTCCAAATTTGACCGTACCTAAGTATTTTTCACGAAAGTTGGTCAGGAGATTCTTGTTTCCTGTCATGTGCCTCGAACAGCCCGAGTCGAGGTACCACACATTCTACATAAAACAAATAAAACATTTTAGGTACCCAATCTTGTATGGGTCCAGAACGATTAGAGTCATATGTTTTATGCAGATATTATGAGATGATCAATTTAGAGCTTTTGGGAACTGCTAGGAGGCAGTTCAGATTTGATGATCCATTTGAGAGATTTTTCAGAGGATTGGATAATCCAATGAGATTTTTCGTTTTTAACCCAAGTATATTTCACATGAGTGGACGTTTTAATGGATGGTTTGTCGAATTTGGGGAGAACTGACGGTTTTGGCTTTTGTGCAGCTTTACCCTGAGGAGATGTGCGACTAGAAGAGAAGTGAGAAACAGAAATTTGTGGTTGTTTAGACGGCATCTTTGATTGTTTTGAGGGTAGCTTTTGAGCTTTTGATCTTTTGTTAGAAACAGAAGTTTGTGGAGTTTGAGAAGATTTCTTCTGTTGTTTGAAAACCGGAGATGATAAGATCTTTTGAGTGTATTCCGCCGGGGGAATTTCGATTACACCTCCAGGTATTGCTGGTTCGGTGTTTAGGGCTGGAGCCACAGCACGATAGAACTTAGCGGGTCCGGTTGTAAGGGAATCAAGAATAGATGGACCAGCTTGTTGGCTCAGGATGAAATGGAGAAACCGTTTCTTCCATTGACCGTATTCTCCTCGGTAGAGAACATGTGGTTTCGTGTCTGATCCAATGGACAAGGCGTCCTTGGAAGTCATATCTTGTTGGAAGAGAGAACGACCGAAAAAAAATATATTTAAATATGGAAAAGAAGTTCGGGCCGAAGTACAAAAGAAGTTCGGGCCGAGGAACAAAAGAAGTTCGGGCCGAAGTACAAAAGAAGTTCGGGTCGAAGTGTAAAAGAAGTTCGGGCCGAAGTTCAAAAAAAGTTCGGGCCGGGGTAGTGAAAGAAGTTCGAGCCGAAGTAGGGTTTGAAGTTCGAGCCGAAGTAGGGTTAAAGTTCGGGCCGAAGTTGGGTAGTAGTTCGGGCCGAAGTTAGTGTTGAAGTTCGGGCCGAAGTTGTGTAGAAATTCGGGTCGAAGTTGTGGTTTGAAGTTCGGGCCGAAGTTGTGATGAAGTTCGGGCCGAAGTTGTGATGAAGTTCGGGCCGAACTTGTTACTGTTCTCGGGCCGAACAATTTCTTGAGCAGAACAGTTACGAGCAGACCCTGAAAACCCACTAATTTGATCCTAAAATGCTCGTTTCTTGCCCAAATTCACTGATTCTTATAGCAAACTGACCCAAATACTATTTTCTTCAATCCATTGCAACTATATTACTCAAAAACAACCTAGATCTATTCGAAAATTTGAATTTAGAGGGTTTTTGAAGCTTTAATTGTTTTTCCTAAAACCCTTAATTCTTCATCAGTATGGATTAGATTCGATCCTAGCTTGATTTTAAGCTTAATATAACAATAAAAGGAAGCTATTCAATCCATAATAACAAGAAATAATACCTTAAATCTGATTTTTGATCTTAAACCCCTTTTTCTTCAAAAACCTTCAAAAACCCACTGATTCTTCTGATTTTAACACCAATTGATGGATTTGGATCGTTTTCAAGATGAAATTATGCTCTGATACCAATTGAAAAGCACAATTACACTGATTCAATCCATACTTTGGTGTTGATGATGATTTTAGGAAGAAAAGAGATTATGGAGATTAGGGTTTTAGAGAGAGAAAGTTAGAGAGATGGTAGAGAGAACAATTGCTGGACATGAGAATTTGATTAATGGCAAAAGTTAAAGTTTTAAGCCTTACATGTTGGTATTTATACCATGGCTTAAAACTTGGTTAGTTAGGACTAATTCCTAAACAAAACTTAACATCTATACAATGTTTCACTTTTACCCCCTAGACTATCTATTACAACTTTATAGTACCTAACAAACTCAAACAAAGCATTACTCAGATGTTGGACACAACATCATTTCGACAAGTCGTTGATAACTTGCTTAATAAAATATGAAAATGAGAAAGAGATCTAAAAGAGTGGTGGTTTATTTGTGTATGTTCATAGAGTAAAATAATTTATGTATAATAATTTATACATAGTTGATAGTAGATCAGAAATTTAAATAGAGTAATGAGATTATACCTTAAATATAATTTGATTATATAATTCCGAGACAACTAATTCCAATAGAGAAACGATGATAATTGCCATGGGATCTTGAGAACAAATCTGCACGAACATGGAAATAAACACACATTACGATTGCATACATTCGTATGTTGGTAGGCCAACTAAAACATTCAACTATAGTATCGTGATCGGAAAAAAAACATTACCTGTACTTGTCGCTGGAGATAGTGCAACACAAATGCACCATCACAAGCGGAGTCCTGCAGAAAGAACAGTAAACAATTTGGAGGAGTGATTGAAATGAGAGAAAGTTAGGTGAACGCACATTTACTTTATATAACCAAAATTTTCATATTTAATTGCTTTTGGTTTACAAAGATCTGGAAGAAATGTAAGTAGTCACAAGATGGCATTTTTATCAATAAAAAAAAGTAAAAGCAATCAATTTGACACCTACACATAATAAATTTTAAATCGACCTCAACTAACACTCATCCAACTACCCCAATTAAATTTCCCTGTTTTTTTTTTTGACATTTTAGTAATCTACTCGTACTTATAAGTTTGTATTTTTTCAACAAAATTACCTATAGCGTTGCGTTTCTTAAAAGGTATTCCCGTTTAATAGCTTCCTCGTGTGAATGAGTTTTACCTGTGATATACGTAATCTGGTAAATATTTAAAGTGAGTGATTAAACTCGTGACCTCTAAAAAGTCATTTAAAAGACCATTATATAGTTGAACATCAAATTTTTTTCATATAAACACTCAATAGAACAGACAATAACTTACCATAAACATTTTACCCAATTCGAAATACACCCATTATCCTCATGAAATAACATATCTTTTTTTTACCCAAGTTAACATTAAGAATAAACTAGATGTAATACAAGTTGTTGAATTATAATGTAACTAGGTTATAACCCGTGAAAATTCACGGGTGGCCAGTAATTTTTCTGAATGTAATTTTATAGTTAACAAATGTGAATCGTTAATTGTATGATTATTACATATACGATAATAGACAATCTTTTTTCGACTTCCTTCCTGTCTGGGATTTAAAAAAGCAAAGTTCTTACTATGACTTACCCAAGTATACACTGAGGGGATAATAAGATCAAAAACTTAGAATAACAAATAGCGCAAATTCAAATAATATAATGATTACCGAAAAAGATGCCATTAGAGGTATGCATTGGGCGGTTTGGGCGGTTTGGGCGGTTTTAGGCTCAAACTGAATTCAATCTGTTAATTTAGGTTTAAAAATGTTTAAACCCAATGGTTTCGATTCTATCGGTTTTTTATTTAGTGGGTGTTAGCCATTAACGGTTTGATTATATCAATTAAGGTATATTGTAGATCAATTAAGATTTACAGATCAGAAAAACTTCAGATATTAGATGTTTGCAAGTATTTTTCTTGATAATAACTCGATAATATATGCTTTTGGTATGGTTCAATTGAAGGATTTATGTGCATAGTTAGTTAACCTATGATGATACATCCATGCCTACGAAACACTTAAGGGTCACACCGGTGAGAGCATGTAATACGAGTAAGATATGTAATGATACTTGGAAGAGGATTGATTCATAATAAGTCATTTATGAATCGAGTTAAGTATTAAGTCAAGTTTGACTTATTACTAGATTAGTTTAACTAACTAATTAATACAAGTATTTGTGCATTTACTAGTTGAGTAAATATACAATGTTTTGATTATAGATTATCCATAATATGATTTAAAGCTATTAAATCATATAGTGTTCGGATAATATTATTGTTTAGATTATATAAAGTTAATTATATAATCAATTATTAAAAGTATAAATACAAGAATATATTTCGTGTATATGGGTACCGAAATATTAAATGTATAATACTAGACATTTAATAATTAAGTGTAACAATAATAACTAGATAAACTATAAGGGTTTATTGTGTAAAAAGGAAGTTTAATTAAGAAGTTAATCTTAATTAAACTAGAAGGCTTATGACTTAAACCTAATGTTAGATTCCTTGCCTCATTACACACAAAATCCCTTCCCCTCTTCCCTTGTTTCGGCCGAACCTAGACCAAGAACACCAAGCTTGGTGTTCTTCGTTCTTCGTGTTCTTCGTTCTTCGTATTCTTCAAGTCTTGAAGATTCGAAGATCATTACAAGGATCAACTAGAAGATCGCTCATCGTGTTCATCATCAGTGGATTTATCTTAAGCATTAACCAAGGTATGATTCATGGAACACTCTTTCTTCTTCCCCCCTTGGTCGAAATCGACACCAAGAACCCTAGGGTTCTTGGTGGCCGTCGAAACACACACAAGTGTGTGTGTGTTTTGTTTTTCGTACAAGGTTTCTTCCATTGTTAATCTAATCTAGATTTTCAAGATCCCAATCCTTTAGGGTTTAAGGATTAAGTTTAATCTCAGTTCCGCATTAGGGATTAAATTAGCTAGATGGTCTAACCGGTCAAGAACAAGTTCATGTTCTTGGTCAGTATGGTTCGAACCAAGTGATCTAGGAGGTTGACCCAAGTGGTCAATCAGTATCTATAGAAACCCTACAGTGGTATCAGAGCGGTGGTTTAGAGATCTAAACTAGATTAACAAAGTTTGTTTGTTTAATTTTTATTAAAGTTTTTTTTGTTCCAACTACTTTTTCTCCTTCTTAATGTTCGAATAGGGTAAGAACCCTAGGACCTAGTATGTTAAACTAGTTAAGTTTAATTGGTCAAAAAGGATTCTAGAAAAAACCCTAGAAATTTCAAACAAGAGGCAAAGAACCCTAGGATCAAGAACATTAAACTAGTTTAGTTTAATTGATCAAAAGGTTTCTTTCCCTAACCCAAGCAATTTCTGAAAATTCTAGAACCCTAGGATCAAGATTGTCAAAAATCTTGATCAAGAGGATTCTTTCCTTAATTGTTTGATCTTCTAAATCTAGGATCAAGTATGTTAAACCAAGATTTGGTTTAATTGATCAAAAAAGATTCTTTCCTTTTCTTAAAGATTTCGTGATCAAGAAGGATGCTTGGACACCAAGTTTGTTAAACTAGCCTAGTTTAATTGGTGAAAAAGTTTCCTAGACTTTAAGAATTTTTTGAAAAAACCCTAGATATAATCTAGAAACCCTAGAACATTAAACTAGTTTAAGTTTAATGATTTAAAAGAATTAATTAGGTTAATAATCTAAAACCTAGATAATTAAACAAGTATTATAAGGTGTATAAAGTTATAAGTGATTATAACTAGATAATTATACAAGTATAATACAAGTATTTTACAAGTCATGTAATATACTAGATTAATGATCAAGTGTAAATAACAAGAACCTATATTTGACTAGTTCAAGATAAATATAAGAAAGGTTTAAACAAACTAAGTATTATTATATATAGTCTTTATATAATAAGTTTATTAGTTTCACCAAATATAAACCGGTGATTGTGTTAGCTTAAGTTCCACCATGGTTGTTGGAGCTAGTGGGAGCTACACAAGAAAATCACAACGTTTATAAGTGTGTCTCTAAGACATAAGTTTTGGTGAAATCTAGTAAGTCAAAACAAATGTTTGATTTCATTATTAAGCATATGAAAAACTAGGTGTGTTAAACTAGATTTATAATTCAAGTCTATGAATCGTAAAAGGATTAAAAGTTTAACATAGGTTTTAAGTTTTTCAAGAAATATAAAACAAGTAAGTTTTATTCTAGATAAGGTTTTCCACAAAACCTAATAATACGTTTTTGTACACCTCGTTTTAGGTATACATATAAACTAGATTTATGATTCAAGTCTATGAATCGTAAAAGGATTAAAAGTTTAACATAAGTTTTAAGTTTTTCAAGAAAGATAAAACAAGTAAGTTTTATTCTAGATAAGGTTTTCCACAAAACCTAGTAATACGTTTTTGTACACCTCGTTTTAGGTATACATATAAAACGCGCAAATTCTTGAAACTATAAGTTTTAAAGAAAAGTTCTTAAGATTTTAAAAAGGTGTCTTGTAGAATTCTTTAATTCACAAGTCACATATTTTAAACAAGGATTAAGATTGGAATAAGGTTTAAGTTTAGCTCAAGACTTAAACAAACCCAAGAAAATCTTAGATCTAAGTACTATCCACCTAATGGAACACCTCACTTGTTAAACGATATTCATATTGTAAGGATAAAGAACCTTAGATATGGATTCAAATCATTGCGAGTGTTAGGGTGCGTAAGGTTTTGTGATAATCGGGAGTCCCGGCGCAGAACATCGCACTGTCTTAGACGGTATGATCTACTTTGGTGGTAATCGGGAGTCCCGGCCCAAAAAGTACTTGAGTAGAATAAACATACTAGACTTTGTTACTAACTTAGAAATGTGCAATTAGATTGTACAAGGTTGTAATAACTTATAAGTCTAAAGATTCTACGACCCCTAGGAATCGTGTCAAGTCTTGATACGATCGGTAAGGATGTTACCTACCAGAAACAGCATGTCTCGTCGGGAAGTGCCCAAACCTTGCGGCGAGAATGTGATATATGGATCCTAGGCCTAAAATATTAATTATGGGTTTATAATATATTTTAGAGAATGTTTATTGATGATTACTAATTAAACTGGGTTTGATTTGTAGATGGCAGCAACATACACTATACTCAGTTCATTGTCTGATGACTACAAGCCTTTTGTGGTCAACTACAATATGCATAATATGGAGAAATCCATTGCTGAGCTACATTCCATGCTCAAGACAGCTGAATTGAGTTTGGGGACTAAGTCTAAGGATGTTCTAATGATCGGTAATAGCAGTGGTGGTGGCAAGAAGAGAAGAGGGCATGGTGGCAAAGGAAAGGGTAAAACCAATCCTAACCAAGGAGTGCCAAATGGTAAAAGTGTCAAACAAAAGGTCAAGAAGTTTAAGCCTAACACAGCGAGGACCGAGAATCGGTGCTTCAAGTGTGGTGAGGCTGGGCATTGGAAAAAGAATTGTCCAAAGGGTGCAAGTGGTGGTGGAGGAAACGCAAGTTCCTCAGGTATCACAACCACACTTCTTAATCACTTTTAGATACTTGTAAAGTACATTACGAGTAATCTAACTTTTGCAATCGTTTATTGCAGGAGGAGATGGAAAATGATGATGACCGGCGTGAGATGGTGATCCCACGAGCACCAAGTTTTATAATTCAGTACTTTTATGGATTCAGTAAAAACAATTTATTTTATTGTTTGGATAATTTTTATTTATGTTTAAAACAAGTTTTATTTGGTTTTAATAAGGAATCCATGTTTGAATTATATTATGTGTGTGCATGTGTGATGATTACACTAGTCAAGGTTTTATGACTAGATTGTAAGTCAAGTTTTGATTTACTTTATGTTTCATGTTTTATACTTGTTTGATTGTTGTATGAGTAATGTTTTAGAAGCTCAACACTTAGATACTAGAAATTAGAAGTTTTTCTTCTAAAGTATTTAAGAGATTTTATGAAAAGCATAAGGTTCACAAATCATTGAACCTAGTTGAAACATCTTAAGTAATGGTTACTTATGATAATAAGTTTCAAAGTGTTAGTATTAATATAGTATGATTATATTGGATATAATCAAGATAGACTTTAAAGAGTATTATTACAAGTCTTTTTATACTTGTAGCAAAGGAATTTAATGAAGTCATAATTCCTTAATAGGAATAATTGGATATTCCTATAATCCAAGTAAAATGACTTAGACATTAAATGAACTCTTAAAAGGGACAAACTATATTAAAGTATTTAAGAATTAAAAGGTATTATTGCAAGTCTTTTATACTTGTAATAAATACAATATTTAATCAAGTCATAATTCCCTAATAGGAATAATGGATATTTGAGAAATCCAAGAAATGACTTTGGCATTAAATAAGAATCTTAAAAGATACTAATGCACTTAAGAATTGGAAGTATCGTTTCAAGTGTCTTATACTTGTTAGATACAGTAGTCAATAAAAGTCATGATTCCCTTAAAAGGAATGTTGGATATTCACAAAATCCAAAGGATGACTTTGATAATTGATTAATTCTTAAAGGGTTAAACTATGAGTTTTGACTAGGTCAAAAGTAGTAGTTTAAGTGATGCTTTTATTCCATAAAATTTAGTGGGAGCTATGACTAACATATTCACTAGAGATACTAATGAATATAGTAAGTTAGTTAGGACATTAACAACAAGGTCTTACCAAGTTGTTAGCCAAAGAGTTAAGAAAATAAATGATCAGTAATTAGATTATTGCAAACCTAATAGCGTGATCACAAGTCTTGTGATTAATTATTGCATATCTAATAGGACGTTCACATTCCAGTGAACAAGTCAATCATCTAAGGAAGTTTTCTTAAACTAGTAAGAATATCTACAAATCAAGTAGCTAAAAGAGATTTAGTTACTAGGCAAATTTTATAGATTCAAGAGACTAAAGGAGTAATTTTCCAATCCTCATACGTTTACCGAATCATATAAAAGGACAAAACTAGAATATGTTCTAGAACGTTGCAAGAACAATATCTAGCAAAGACAAAAGTAATAGTATTCTTAATACTCGTCTTATGTCTTTAGTTTAATATAAATGACTAATTGTAATTAGTGATAAAAGTTACAATTAAGAGTTATTGAAATAATCAACACAAATGCATAGAATAAGTAATGATCCAGTAATAATTCAGTATCTATGTCCAGTGAGGAATAATACATGAGTTAGTATCATTATTATTCAGAATTTGTATGTTTTACAAACATCCATGAATAAATGTCTATTTATTCTAAAAGATATAAATCCGTGACTACTCGTCTTGGTGGGAACCTCGATGGGACGTTAACGTCATCGCGGTATTTGGTGGTAGATTCGAAGTTCTTCGAAGATAGTTATGCAAGTTTTGTGTAAACCAAATATCGGTGATATTCTGTTGGAGCTCGACGAATATTGGATTGACCACCGTGATAATACTTCGTGGTTGAAAAGTTCAAAAGTATTATTCACAAGGATTGTCCTTAAGCCTGAGGTATTTGGTTTGGGATACATTGACTAATGTGCTTTGGTTCGTCTTAGATAATTCTGAAATATGGTTGTCATACGAGGCCTTACTGGGTACAAAAGAATTTATATTTTGAATCGAAATATAACAAGATGGTAATTGCACCTCCTTTTTAGGAGAGATATTTATGGGTCCTTTGACATGATGATAACTGGAAAGTGCATGGCCATGCCCAAATGAACTGATTTGTTCTTTGTCGTTTATCACAACAGTTTGAATCAAGAAGTCATTAAATGATTTCGAATACAGAAGTTGATGTATTCTACCATGCTCGTATTCGTTATCACAAATATCGTGCTGCAAGGGATAAACCTAACATAGTTGCCCAAGAAGTAGAGACAGAGTGTTCTTTACTAGGAGACGCTATTAAAGAGTTTTCAAGAAACTATACCTGGGTTACGTAAGCTGTTTTTATGGGGTTGGTTACCTACATGCCCATCTAGAAGGCCATTGTAGCTCGTATCATTAAGACAAAGGTTACAAACTTGCACAAGTGGGAGTCTGAATGATTTATGTGCACAGTTAGTTAACCTATGATGATACATCCATGCCTACGAAACACTTAAGGGTCACACCGGTGAGTGCATGCAATACAAGTAAGATATGTAATGATACTTGGAAGAAGATTGATTCATAATAAGTCATTTATGAATCAAGTTAAGTATTAAGTCAAGTTTGACTTATTACTAGATTAGTTTAACTAACTAATTAATACAAGTATTTGTGCATTTACTAGTTGAGTAAATATACAATGTGTTAATTATAGATTATCCATAATATGATTTAAAGCTATTAAATCATATAGTGTTCGGATAATATTATTGTTTAGATTATATAAAGTTTATTATATAATCAATTATTAAAAGTATAAATACAAGAATATATTTCGTGTATATGGGTACCGAAATATTAAATGTATAATACTAGACATTTAATAATTAAGTGTAACAATTATAACTAGATAAACATAAGGGTTTATTGTGTAAAAAGGAAGTTTAATTAAGAAGTTAATCTTAATTAAACTAGAAGAGTTTTAAGTGTAAAATATTCTATTATAAATAGAATGCTTATGACTTAAACCTGATGTTAGATTCCTTGCCTCATTACACACGAAATCCCTTCCCCTCTTCCCTTGTTTCGGCCGAACCTAGACCAAGAACACCAAGCTTGGTGTTCTTCGTTCTTCGTGTTCTTCGTTCTTCGTATTCTTCAAGTCTTGAAGATTCGAAGATCATTACAAGGATCAACTAGAAGATCGCTCGTCGTGTTCATCATCAGTGGATTTATCTTAAGCATTAACCAAGGTATGATTCATGGAACACTCTTTCGTCTTCCCCCCTTGGTCGAAATCGACACCAAGAACCCTAGGGTTCTTGGTGGCCGTCGAAACACACACAAGTGTGTGTGTGTGTGTGTGTGTTTGGTTTTTCGTACAAGGTTTCTTCCTTTGTTAATCTAATCTAGATTTCCAAGATCCCAATCCTTTAGGGTTTAAGGATTAAGTTTAATCTCAGTTCCGCATTAGGGATTAAATTAGCTAGATGGTCTAACCGGTCAAGAACAAGTTCATGTTCTTGGTCAGTATGGTTCGAACCAAGTGATCTAGGAGGTTGACCCAAGTGGTCAATCAGTATCTATAGAAACCATACATCAATTTCAATGAAACTATCATTACTATATAATGCACAAGATTATAACTCGTGAAAAATCACGGGAGGCGGTACTTTTTCTGAACGTAAATTTTATAGTTAACAAATATGAAGCGTTAATTATATGATTATTACATATATGATAATAGACATGCGAGTATTACTAAGGGAATAATAAGAACAAAAACTTATAATAACAAAAACTTTTGCTGAACGTAAATTTTATAGTTAACAAATATGAATCGTTAATTATATGATTATTACATATATGATAATAAACATGCGAGTATTACTAAGGGAATAATAAGAACAAAAACTTATAATAACAAAAACTTTTTCTGAACGTAAATTTTATAGTTAACAAATATGAATCGTTAATTATATGATTATTACATATATGATAATAGACATGCGAGTATTACTAAGGGAATAATAAGAACAAAAACTTATAATAACAAATAATAATTACCAAAAATAGGTGACAATGTGTCATTATAAAAATAATGATGTTTTACATTTTAATACTCAGGGAATAATAAGAACAAAAACTTATAATAACAAATAATAATTACCAAAAATAGGTGACAATGTGTCATTATAAAAATAATGATGTTTTGCATTTTTAAACACTTCTGTGAATACAATATTGTAGTTTTATTTGTTTGATAATCATTCTTATCTAAAATCAATATTTTCAAACATTGTCTTCTCTTTAGTATAGATATCGCAAACTATAATTGTCCGTGTGAAAAAACTATCTCAAATATAGACTAACAATTGACAATGATTATCCTTAATACACTTATTGATGTCATAGCAAAACAAAGAGCATTGCCTACTTTTAAGCTTGAAGAAACTTTTGGTTATATAAAAAAATGGTTATGGTATTGAGTTGGAGCTTATGCAGATTAGTAAACCCTAACACCACCTTTAACATATGTGACGGAGTTTTCTGACCATAAACCCTGGTATGACTTAGTAGTGGTCGAATATGGACTCGGGAATAGTTCGTTTCTATGAAATAGAACCAAAAGTCCTAGGAACATAAATACAATACTGAAATGAGTGAAATCATAATGACCGACTTGCATAACCTTCAGTTGTATTTTGCATTACTTATATAAACCATAACCATAACCTTAAGCTTATAATCTTAATGTGCCATTTTACAATATACTTATATAGTCACTCCAAACACTCTATTTAAAAAAAAACTTAATAACTTAAATAAGCTTTAGATTTATATAGTGTATTGTTAATAACTTAAAAAAAGATGATACTTGAAGCTTACCCTTTTGACCGATCCAATATGTGAATGTAGGGTTGTGTTCAAGGAAGTCCTTGATTTTTATGAAGTTTCAAGGAACAAATCTCAACCATTGATTAATTATAAGAAATGGTCAAGATTAATCACTTATTTTATACATGGAGGGGTATTTTGGTCATTTAAAAAAAATAAATTCTTTTTTATTTTTTATTTTTTATTTTGGAGTTATTAATTTTTTTTTATTATTTTTTTATTTTTATTTTTTATTAATAACACATAATGTGATTGCATACTGAATCACATGTGATTGCATACTGAATTACATGTGATTTAAAATAAAAAATAAAAAATATTAAATTTTTTTCAAGTGCCAAATGACCAAAATACCTCTTCATGTATAAAATGTGTGATTAATTTTGACCATTAGATCATATTGATCAATGGTTGAGATTTGTTCCTCGAGACTACGCAGAAATGATAGATATCATTAAACGTTTATGAAATGCATAAATCAACAATCAATCCATGGCTTGATGATTAGATGATGATTTTAGATGAAACTTGGTGAAGAAGATGAGGGTTTTAGAGAGAGAACAATTGCAAGAAGATAAGTTTGATTAATGGCAAAAGTTAGGAATTAAGGATTACAATTTGGTTTATATACCATATCCTTAGTTCCTTAATTAATCCTAAGACTAATCCTAAGACTATTCAAACTACTATACAATGTTGGCAATCTTGCCCCCTAGACTATTAATTACAACAAAATAGTACCCAACAATCTCCCCCTTTGTAACAATAGTCTAGGTTGCATATCTTTGAAGTCTTCCTTGTTTGTAAAGCTAGAGCTGAGAGTGAAACCGTTGTGCAGTTCTGTTTGAGAAATCAGCATCAGCTTTAGATAATCGGTGACAGACATACTTTTAATTGGCTTTTCAACCAATATAAAGTATTCCAGAAGACTTCAGGCAAATCAACGGAATGTGGACCCATAGATAGAGCGGTTAGCAGCGGAAGTCCTTTCTTGAAGTTGTGGCGTTGTCAATTTGCTGTTGATCATTGGTTCCTGATGTTTCTTGCAGACGTAGAGGTGCGGTATATTGATTTGATTTGGATTTTATGACCGTTGTTGATGATATTGGAGTACGGTCGTCAGATCTTCGCACACGAAGGTATTAGGGTAACCCAGGATCATATAGATTGCCTGTTAGCACAACAGTTATAGAAACTGTGTGACCTACGTTCAGTGTTGGCTTTGATGTTAGCACTGGTAGGATTTCCATTCAATCATCGTGAAATACCAATATTTTTTTGGTATCACTATGAATGTTCCGGCAATATCACAAAGATATGCTTGGAAGAATGCCTGTGTCCTAGAGAAATTTAATTCGGTTCTAGACTCTATATGTGGACAAACGAAGGCGAGGACTGGAGGTGGGTCCTCATTTTCAATATCAACAATCTCCAAATGAGATGTCGATAGTGGATGTGGTTATCTCCGTGATTTTGAAACAAGTACTTTTTGTACTTGAGTGGTCAGTGGGGGTTGTGCATTGCATCACTGGGTCCATGATGTCTGAATCAGAAAGCAACTTATGCAGTCTGATATAGATGTGGTTACCCGGTCATTTGTTCGGTTTAGGGAGGGTTTTCCGTTTTCTTTAACCCTTTCACACATGCTCCTCACTCAACTCACTTTTTCATTTTCAACCACACCCTCGTTTTTGTTTTTACCATGTGATAAGCTGATTTTGCACCCCATACTTCATACCCCCTCTCAATTTTTACCTCAGCGCACCCCAATCAAGATCCCATGATACTTGATTCTGCTCACCTAGACCTAGGACCCTCACTTTTTAGTTCCTATATTGTCGGTGGCTCCGGGGAAGATCATGTTGGGTTTAGCAGATCACAGGAGTAATTTGAGAGTGGACTATTACGCTCATGTGCATTTTAATCAGCCTTTTAAAAGATGTTTCATTTTAAGGAGTTTCACATGGATTTTAGGTAACACCGGACTCACCTAGAGTATCCGTTAACACACGATATGAATCGGTAGTCGTTTGCACAACCGTTGATTCAAATGTGTGACCTGCGTTTAGAGTTGGCGTGATTTTAGCTCTAGCAGGATATCCACTCGATCCTTGTGAAACATCAGATTGTGATGTCACTACGAGTGTTCCGATGGATTCACGGAGATCCATGTTTGTAGTGCAAGTGTCCTATATTGGAAAGATTCTTGGGGGTGAGAACTAGACACACTGTGCATATAAAGAGACTTACCCGGAGCAGGAGGTTATTTTGATTCAATACAGGCATACTCCGAATGAGTAGTCAGTAGCTTTTGTGCTACGTCCCCTAATGAAATGAAACAAATTCCTGTTGAGAGGAATTTGAGTGGTTGGTGGTGGTGTGCATTTGCTTTACTGGGCCAGTAAAGTCTAGTGAAACGTTAAACTTATGAATGATCACCCATTTGTATGGTTGCCCGGTTTGTTAATGGTTTGGATGCACTCAAAGGTGTGTTTTCTTTGATTTATCATGTTTTCACATCACCTTGCACTCACCTATTTCTATACCCTAGACGTATACCCTCACATTTACCAGTTGGCTGAAATATTTCCCTGGGAAGGTAAGGCCGGATCTGGCAAACCATGAGAAGTTATGACTTTTGAAGTAGTTAGTAACGAGAGTTAAAAGAATTTGTAATAAACAGATGCAATCTTTACTAGGGAACTAGTAAAGAGATCGTTTACGGATATTACAATGACTTATAACTAACGTTACAAACATGAAACTTTTTAATTTGGGTATTTTGTTTTGTTTTGTTTTTCTAACTTTTCTCCCCCTTGAAATAATAATTCTCCCCCTAGAATTAATATTTCTCCCCCTCGACTAAACAAAAGTATTTATAAGTTTTGAGTACGCACCTTATACATCATCGGAGGGTTGAAGGAGAGTATTTGCGGTGAAGCTTGATTGAGCTTTGTGCTTTCTTTTGGGTTCGGGTTCTGAATCTGTTTTGATCAGAAGCCATTCCTCATAATATTGGCTTTGTTGACAGGTGAAGTGACTCCCAGCTATTAAGAATAACACCGGTCACCTTTGCTGATGATGCCGTCGCAGAGCAACTGGTTCTCTCGGCCATCGGAGCCCATGATATTGACCGAATTTTTGCGGTGGATTGCGGACTTCAGTCGAGAAGGTGGGCGTTTTTGCTCGGTCGCGTACCCCCAGATGAACCTCAAAGTGTCTAATCACCACGCGCCAATTTAATCGTTCATCAATGGCGGTGATTAGTTTAACAATGTTGGATTGTAATGAGGTTTGATCTGAGTTGCTGGGTAGTCGGTTCAAATGTCTGCCTTTCTTCTCAGCTTTTTCTTCAGTAGCTGAAGTGTACCATCACAGAACTTGGTTATTTCTGAAACACGGAAGAATTGTGTTTCCTTGAATTTGTTTTTGTAGCTCATGCCCAAGTTAGGTTCACCCAAAATGACTGTTTTCCGAGTATGAATTTTGGAAGGTAGGGATCGGTATGGTGCAGCCAGGTGAACCTTTTCTGTGGCACTCTCGAAAGCCATTTGTACATCTTCCTTTCGAGCAGCAAGAGTTTTGACCAGCATAAAGTGCTTCAGAGCAGCCTGAGCGAAGTTTCTCGCATGATTTTTCAATGGATGTGGGTTGTCTGGTAGAATCCTTACTTCATTGTATAGGCATTCTATATCTCAAGGTTCGAGAATGTAGAAGTCGCCTTCGTCAATTGTGTATAGCTGATCATCTTCTCTGCGAATCGTGAAGATGTTATACCAATAATAGCCTGAGAAATGGTTGGTCATTATCTCCAGGAGCTGTTTGATTGGTGATTTGTTGTAACGAGATGTTTTGCCCCTAAGATACCACATGGTGAGATAGTACATTTTCTTTTCACGTGGTGGCAGAATCACCTCTTTATATAAATCCTGATATATGACGGGCAGCTCTGTTTCCTGGAAGATAGCAGTAAAGAGGTCTTCAACAAATGGGATTTTTATTTGTTGGAATAAGAGGTTTTTGGAGATTTTTAATCGACGTTTATTAGCTCTATTCGCCGCCCTCTTTTCGCTATCGGATAAGACCGGTACATCGTGTTGAGGAGAGGCAGTTGGTTGTTCTGGTGCTTTGGTTCTTGAGGCAAGTGTTGATTCGTATTCTTTGAAGAATTTATGGTAGTTTTCCCTAGTGAATGGGATTCGTTCCTCCTCCATTCGTTCCTCCTCCACTGATGCTTCACTGTCAGAGTTGTCATCTGGAGGTGGTTCGTTGAAAACCTCATTCACTACATTGTCTTCTTCCGAATCGCTTTGTAGGTCAATAACTTTATCAACTTCCTTCCTCAGAACCTTATGAACGTTGTGTGAGTGGTTATTGTCAACCTCAGCATTTATGGATTGTAGATGAATCATCGATTGTAGTCTTTGTTCGTCGGTCATTTGTGCAGACGGAATGCTGTTGATTGGTAAGACGTCGTCGCTTTCGGCCACTCGCCACTGATTTAGTGGTTCAACGTTCAACACCTGGGAGTAATCGAATTCAACAACAGCCCAATCATCGCTATAGACATCGTCTTGTGGGCCTCCTCCCTGTCCCTGATGAGAGGAGCTGGGTTGTTGTTGTGATTGACACCCACCTGCTGTTTGATGTGAGCTGGATCCTCCTTGCTCCAGTCTCCTTCGTTTTCCTCCGCATTGAGGATCATTTTCAGGGTCCTCCGGTCTCCATTGAAATAGAGGATCTTGTGAGCATGACTCAAGAAACTCTCGTGTGCGGAGGGCAAGCATCT
The DNA here is from genome assembly GCA_963853835.1 of Calendula officinalis. Classification (NCBI taxonomy): domain Eukaryota; kingdom Viridiplantae; phylum Streptophyta; class Magnoliopsida; order Asterales; family Asteraceae; genus Calendula; species Calendula officinalis. Next base: position 33,803,947 of record OY970824.1, read on the forward strand.
CTTTGAGTTCTTCAAGTGTGTATTGGCGAAATGACGCCAGAAGCCAATCAGAGCTTCCTTTGCCCGGAGCCGGAGGAGGAGGAGGAATGTTCTTCAGTCTACTCTCAAGATTTGCCAGCCGTGTATTAACCGTTTGTAAAGCTGAAGAAATGTGAGGAATAATTTGTAGATCTGGAGTTGGGATTGGGGTGGTTGTTGTAGTTGTAGCCTCTGATACTGTTGTTTGTTGAGGGAGGGTCATTGCAATTGTAGACGGTTGAGTTTCAGTGACCCTCGAGGCAATGTTGGTGGTGATTGTTATGGTTGGTGGAGTTATGATGGTGGTTGAGGTTGGCGGTAGTGTAGTGATTGGTGGTGGTATGGTTGTTGTTGTTTCTGGGATGATAGGTGTGAGTGGTGGTATGGTTGTTGTTGTGGGTGGTAAGGTGGTTGGTGAGGTAGTTGTTGTCGTTGGGATGGTAGATGTGGTTGATGGGATGGTGGTTGTGATTTGTGGTATAGTGGTTATGATTGGTTGTGGTACGGTAATAGTGATTGGTGGTGTGGTGGTTATGATCGGTTGTGGTATGGTGGATGCACTTGACGTGGAAATTAATGGAGTGGGAGATACTGCTACGGGAGGTGATTGTATGTGTTGAGGGGATGGTGGATCCAAGAAAATGGGATCATCGAAGGGATTTGGTGATCCTTGTTGTCGTGGGGAGCGTGGAGCTGCTGACGGTGAAGGAGGGCCATGTGGTCACGGTGGGGAAGTGGACCTTGAGGTGATGGTGGTGAAGGTGGACCTTGTGGTGATGGTGGTTGATCAGACACGGTGGCAGCAGAATCTATTGATGAGGAGGATGAGGATGCTTGAAGGGTTCGGGTAGGTGGTGTTGGAATTGATTGGGTTGACGGAGGTATGATTTGTTCAATGGGTGGTTGTATGATTGGTTGGGTGGGTGGAGGCACAGCGGAGCTACTTCCAGACGCTCCTGTGCTTCGGAGGCGAATTCATTTTGGTCGTTGAGAGGTTATTTTGGTTGACTTGAGGAACAAGAGTTTCAAGTTGACGACGAAAGGTTAAATTTTCTGCTTTTAAGTTTGAGATTTGTGCGTTTGATTCGTTGGTGATGTTTACTTGTTTTTGTAGATTATTTTGTAATTCAGAAATTTGAAATTTATGAGCAGATTTTGACACAGACAACTGATTTTGTAATTCCTTGTTTACTGGAGTTATTTGAAGAGAACATTGACTTAAATCACTCAAATTGGATAAGATTTGTGCTTTTTCAGATTTCAAGTCAGCTAGTTATTTTGTCAAGTATGATTTTTCATCAATTTTAAGAAAACGTTTTTCATTAAACAAGGAATTCTCTGATTCATCAGTGCCTGAATCAGATAATAGAGAGTAAAATAAAAAAGAGTGTACCTCATTTTCATCGTTTTCAGGGATGCCCAGTTCAGCTCTTAATTCGTTTGATCTCACCATAAGAGCCAGGCTGGCAGTGCATTCCTCTTCCTCTTGATCGTCTGAGTCCTCCAACCACTGTAGGTCCTCAGCGAGTAAGACCTTGCCATTTTCAACTTGCTTAGCCATGAGCATTTTCCGCTTGAAGTATTCTGAGTCTTTCACCTTTGGCTTCTTGCACTCTTTAGCAAAGTGCCCCGTCATGCCACAGTTGTAGCATTTCTTGGGTGGTTCAGTAGAGGAAGATGAAAATTTGTTGTTAGGGGTTTGGGAAGAGGAGTTGAATTTTAAGTTTGAGGAAGATCGGAGGTTGTTGTTTGTTGGCTTGTTATAGTATTTTTTGTTACAGCTTTAAATGAGAGCTATAGCTTGACGAACCGACTCTATTTCATCATTTGTCCCCGCTGGGATCAGAGTCTCTGGTTCTTCTTGTACCACTTCTTTTGATTGTGCTGCAATCATTGCTTCATTGATACCTTTGTTAAGAGCCTGGTTTTATTTGGCCAACATTGCAAGAGTGTCAGCAGTATCTTGCCTAGTTTTGACGATTCCTTTCACCATAGGTTCATTTTGATGTAGATACTCGTATAATACATGAACATCTATGAGACTTAAGTCCTTGTGCTGCATATCACTGTTGCCAAACATTTCTCATTCTGGTAGTAGGGATTGAATAAATTTGACGTTAAGTTCAAGTTTCCATTTGTTTAGATTGTTCTTTCTGAGCTCATTGAGCATGTTGCAATATCTGTGATAGGTTTGCTCTAGTTCTTCTCCAGGAATAGCTTTAAATTGACCGTAGGTGTTAAGGGTGGATACCATCTTGGCTTTGTTACCCAGGTCAGTACCTTCCATTTGCTTTTGGATCTCATCCCAGAGCTCTTTACCAGTGCTGAAACTATCAAGGCTGCTGTAAATTTCATTCGTAAGGCCCTGTCATGCCCTGAAGATTTCCCTGTTAGGCATCGGTTGAAGATTGTGAAGACGTGTGACCAGCTCCGTGCCATATTTTTCTTTTTCAGTTCTCGCAGATTGATTGTATTCCTAGGGAGATCAAGACCTAGGTCATGAATGCCTTCATACACTTCCTGGAATGGTAGTTGAGGTTCAAATGAAGGGAAGGGTGGTCGTGAATCGCCTCTAGGTAGTCTGAAGATGTCATACAGATCATCTTTTGTGAACTGTACTGGTTGTTCGTCGATCACGGTTTCGAATTGATGTGGATCAGTTGTTGTCGCCAGAGTGAGGTTGCAAAAGAACTGTTGAACATATATTGTTGGAACCTGTGGCCTCGCATTGATCATATAGAATAATGGATGACGTTGAAGAACGTGTGAGATGACCGGATAGTCAATGATGAATGTGATCTCCTCCTCTGGGGCCCAATATGAGTTGTTTTCAGTCAGAGGCTTGATCCTGTAGAGTGGGACCAGGGTGTTCTCATCGAGGAAGTGTGCTTCGGCCATCTGAGATTTATAGACGAGATCAGTGATGAAGTGGATTGCGAGTTACTGGTAACCGATTCGAGCGAAGTTAATGATGAATTGATGATCAAAGAAGGAACTGTGTGAGAGCGCAGGTGTTCGAGTGTGTGTGTTCGAAATCGTTGGGTGAAAAGAGGAACAAGTGTACGGATGTGAGTATTTATAGGTGCAGGAGTTCGGGCCGAACAAATGTTAACCGACTTGGATCCTCGGGCCTGAAACAGTAAAATGTTCGGGCCGAGCACCTTTTTGAACCGACAATGATCTTCGGGTGGTGAACAGTGACATGTTCAGCCCGAGGAGTTTAGTAAAAAAAAATGTTTTTTTTTTTAATAAAGATGATTGTAAATTAGAAAATTAAAAATTAAAGTAAACGAAAATTATGGAAAACTTCTAGCATCAGCTCCCCCTTGACTGATGAGTTGTGGCTCCCCCGAGAGCGATGACGACTTTTGACGACCGGGTTTCAAGTCGAGTTTCTTGAAAACCATTGTGATGAGACGATGAATGCAAAGACTTAACAGATTGAAAAATAATAGTTGAAGACAATTAAGTTTTGAGATTTAGCATACCAAGCTTTGAGACCAGATAATTAAAACGTTTTTCGTCCAAAGCCTTGGTAAACAAATCAGCCAATTGAAAGTCGGTGGATACGAAGTACAATTCAACATTACCCAGTTCAACGTGATCTTTGATAAAATGATATCGGAGATCGATATGTTTAGCTTTGGAATGTTGAACTGGATTGCAAGATATTGCAATTGCACTTCTTGAATCACAATATAAAGGAATGCGGCTATAGGAAAAGCCATAATCCTTTAATTGTGATTGCATCCATATCACCTGGGACAGACAGCTTGTGGCCGCAACATATTCTGCTTCAGTAGTTGAGAGTGAGACACATTTTTGCTTGCGGGATGACCAGCTGACTAGCTTGTCTCCTAAAAATTGAGCTCCTCTAAATGTACTCTTCCTGTCCAGCATACACCCAGCATGATCAGCATCAGAGAAGGCAGAAAGATCAAACGAGGTCTCCTTGGGGTACCAAAGACCAAGATCTCTGGTGCCTTTGAGGTAACAGAAGATTCGTTTGACAACCAGAAAGTGAGACTCTTTTGGAGCAGCCTGATACCGAGCACAGATGCATGTGGAGAACATGATATCCGGACGACTGGCCGTTAAGTAAAGTAGGGATCCAATCATACCCCGATAGTTTGTTACATCTACCGGTTTACCATCCAGATCAGCATTCAGTTTTGTGGTCGTGGACATCGGTGTTGCAATAGGTTTACAATCGTCCATCAGATACTTCGTCAGCAGATCAGAGATATACTTTGATTGATTGATGAAGATACCAGTGGGAAGTTGACGAACTTGAAGACCTAGGAAGAAATTCATCTCCCCCATCATGCTCATTTCAAAGCGTTTTACCATGAGCTCTGAAAAACGTTTGCAGTATTTTGGATTTGTAGACCCAAAGATAATGTCATCGACATAGATCTGAATTCGTATGATATCTTCCCCTTGACGTTTGATGAACAAAGTTGTATCAACTTTTCCTTTTGAAAAGCTTGATTCGACTAAGAACTGGGAAAGAACATCATACCATGCCCGAGGGGCCTGTTTCAAACCATATAGAGCTTTGTCGAGAACATACACATAATCTGGATGTTTGGGATCCACAAACCCTTCTGGTTGATGAATAAACACTTCCTCCTTTAGAATGCCATTTAAAAATGCAGTCTTTACATCCATCTGATAGATAGTAAAGTTTTTGTGAGCTGCATATGCTAAGAAAATTCGAATGGCTTCAATACGTGCAACAGGAGAAAATGTTTCTTCATAATCAATGTCTTCCTGTTGAGCGTAACCCTTAGCAACCAACCTTGCTTTGTTGCGAATGACAATTCCATTTTCGTCTTTCTTCTTCTTAAATATCCACTTAGTCCCAATGACTGATGATCCTGGGGTCTTAGGAACTAAGCGCCAGACTTTTAATCTTTCAAATTGATTAATTTCTTCTTGCATTGCTATTATCCAGTCTGGATCGGAAAGCGCTTCACTAACTTTCCTGGGTTCAGTGGAACTTAAGAATGATGCATGGTGACATTCATCCGCTGTAGCCCTTCTAGTTTGAACCGAGGATTCCGGGTTTCCGATGATTAGATCCAAAGGATGTTCCTTTGTCCACTTAGTAGAAGGAGGAAGTGGGAGTTGACCAGGGTTAACGTTGGAATTATCAGTGAAAGCAGGATGTGGTATTATTGCAGTTTTAAGATTTGGGGGGTTGATCTGAGGTGGTGGTTCAACACGTGGAAGATGGAATTTGGAGAAGTCAATCACCAGTGGAGCGAAAATATCAGACGGAGGTGGATTATTGACTGGTGAAGGTGGAGTACCATGTGTCGATGTTGAAGGACCAGCATTGACTGTGGGTATTGGTGAGGTTGGAGCAGGTGAGGTAGGTGATGGGGATTCATTTGTGGATGGTGTGTTGATTTCTGGAGCGGTAATGGATTGAACATCCGCCGGAGGTGGGGGTGGGGGTGGTGGTGGATGTCTGACGTTGTGATATTCATCATAGAAGTGTTCAAATACGATTTCAAAAGATCATTAAGGGTTGTTGAATCGTTAGATGAGGTTGTAGGTTGAGGTCTTTCAATGCCAGTTGATAGCGAATCAAGCGGGAATGTTTCATTGAATGATACATTGACACTTTCTATGACCATTCTTGTGGATCGGTTGTAAATTCTGAATGAGGCTGAATCTTTTGAATATCCAATAAAGACTCCTTCCTTAGCTTTCTCTTCAAACTTGTTGAGTTTGTCTTTATCATTCAAAATGAAGCATCGACTACCAAAGATGTGAAAGAAGTTTACATTTGGTATTCGATTGTTGATAAGCTCATATGGAGTTTTGTTGTATGTTTTGTTGATGATTGAGCGGTTTTGTGCGAAACAGGCGGTGCTGATGGCTTCTGCCCATAACGACAGAGGAAGTTTTGAAAATGACAGCATCGTACGAGCAGCTTCCACTAATGTACGGTTTCGTCTTTCAACAACACCGTTCTGTTGAGGAGTTCGTGCAGCGGAAAATTGATGGGTGATGCCAGCAGATTCAAGGTAAGAGTCAAGGACCCGATTCTTGAATTCAGTACCATTGTCGGTACGAATTGTTTGAACATTTAATTCAAGGTTCACTTGAGTTTTCTTGATGAATGAGATAATGCTATCTGCCGCTTCATCTTTTGAGCGAAGGAAATAAACCCATGTGTATCTGGAATAGTCATCAACAATAACCAAGACATAGCGTTTTCCAGCAAGACTTTGAACGCTCATTGGACCACATAAATCCATGTGCAATAGCTCAAGAGGTTTGGAAGTACTTGGAGCTGGATTAGGTTTATGAGACTTTTTGGTCATTTTTCCCATTTCACATGATGAACATTTGTGATTTTTATCAAAAGCAACATCAGGTAATCCAGACACATGGCCACCTTTTACAAGTTTGTTCATTGTTTTGAAATTGAGATGAGACAAACGGCGATGCCATAACCATGACTCATTGGCAGTAGCTTTTGATACGAGACATACTTCATCGATTGGACCAAGGTCATTAAGATCAATGGTGAATAAGTTTGTGTCACGAGTTCCAGTCAGAAGTTCATCTCCGTCATATGTACGAACTGCACACTTTTTTGTGCGAAAGTTGACTTCCAGAGTCTTGTCACGGAATTTGCCGATGCTAAAGAGATTATGAGAGAGATCTTCAACGAAGGCAACATTTCTTATAATCAGGTTATGGCAAATGATGTCGCCGAGTCCTAGGATGGCTGATAAGTGATCATTCCCAAATTTGACCGTTCCTAAGTATCTTTCTCGAAAGTTGGTCAGGAGATTTTTGTTGCCCGTCATGTGCCTCGAACAGCCCGAGTCGAGTTACCATATATTATACATAAAACAAATAAAACATTTTAGGTACCAAATTATGTATGGGTCCAGAACGATTAGTGCCATATGTTTTATGCAGATTTTATGATATGATCAATTTAGAGCTTTTTGGGAACTGCTGGGATGCAGTTCAGTTTTGTTGACCCATTTGAAAATCGTTTCAGATGATTGAATAATCCAATGAGATTTTTCATTTTTAATCCAATTATACTTCACATGATTAGACGTTTTGATTGGTGGTTTGTCACTTTTTATGGATTTTGACTGTTTTGGCACTTGTGCATAGTTTCCTTGAGGAGATGTGCGACGAGAAGAAGAGTGAGGAACAGAAGTTTGTGAGTTTTTAGATGGTTTCTTTGATTGTTTTGAGGTTATCCTGTGAGCTTTTGTTGAAGACTTCAGATTTGACGATGTTTGTTTAGACACTTCCCGATATACGAGGGAACGACGAGATGAAGATTTTTCAGATGTTGGTTTGAATAGACGTGTAACGGTAGATTTTGATGATCGAGAGTTTATTGATTTGCAGGTATCTGGATAGCAAGTTGTGCATGACTGAATGATTTCACGACGTTTACCAAGAACATCATGTCTTTTACCACAAGGAGTATCTATTTTAATAAAATATCGTTCATCATATGAGAAATTTGTTTATCAGTTTTTCTATCATAAAAAATCTTTTTGCCATTTTTATAAGTTTTAATAATTAAATTTGCACCATTAACAGTGTAATTTACTGGACGATAAATTGCAGAATCATAAACAATGCCATAAGCTTCTTTCGTAGAAATAAACTTTCTAGAGTCATTACATTTATTTTTAACAGACAAAGATGAAACTACAGACATAAATGGACTAGACTTCTTAAGAAGGCTGGGCTTCTTAAGCATACTTGATCCCGTCTGAATAGACTTCTTTGGCTGCGAGGCTCTTTTGACTTCGATTTGCTCCACGGACCTCTTCCTCGGAGACTCTAATCTTCGATCTGCAAGATTCAAAATGGGAGGATTAGAGCTTCTCTTCAAGATGATTGGAACTGGATTTGTTGGTGCTGGTCCTAATAAAGAGGCTTTAGAATTTTGAGAAACAGTTTTGTTCGTTTTAGCTTTTAATTCTAAAATAGTGTCCTCTAAATTATGTATTTTGGTTTGAAAATTTTCTTTTTCTTTGTCAAAAGCCTTTTGAATGTCATCAATTTCAGATTCTAATTGGACAATTTTCTTTTCTAAAATTAAAGGTGGAACATAAAGCTTTGGCTCTTTGGTTTGCTTTAGAGTTTCATTTTCAGGGATGGAAAATTCAGCTGGTGTGATGATTGGAAAATATTCATTGTGTTCAAATTTCGCTTTCTTCTCTTCATATGTTGAGTTTAAGGCATCGTAATTGTAACACCTCAATTTTCAAAACACTTTTCAAATCATATTTTTAAATAAAAATATTACAAGTCCAGTATTCTCAAAATACGGTTTAACAAAAACCAATAAAAGTTTATCAGAGTATTAAAACCGGTGTTACAAATACAATATCATAACCATAGGATAAACGGGATCTACCTACGAGCTCCCGAGCTGATCAACACTAGGCCACATCTAACGCGACCCTCTAATCCAACGATCCTGAACCTGAGTACATAGCCAAAAACAAAGTAGTACGTGAGACAAAATTGTCTCGTGAGATACATGGGTTTTAGACCCGACATTAATATATATAAATAATCACATTTATTTATAATCACATTTATTAGATATATAAATGTATATATATATATCTATATACTTTAGTTACCTCCGTGGTAACCCTATCTCATTCATATACATCAATCACCTCTTCGGTGATTCTATCACATTCATTCATAGCCTATTCGACCCGTCAAGTTGTTCGGAATGCCTCCAATCCAACGAGACCCCATTTTGCCCTACTAACCGGAATGCCTCCGATTCAGTAGAACCCCCATTGCCACAGTGTTCAGCCAAAGTGACCTATCTTCATCTTACTAACCAGAATGCCTCCGGTTCAGTAAGATCCAACATCTTGTTGGGTGATCGGAATGCCTCCGACTCATCAGTTTTATTCAAGATACCATGATAATCCAGAATGCCTCCAAATCTATCATGTACCTGCCTTATTTCAATCTACCCGTCATAACTATTACATGTGACTATATGTCACATCTATCATCAATGCCATAAGGCCATCATACAATCTATCCACATGCTAATCTTAACTAGCATTCACATAATCGGATCAACTAATCTCGTCATTAGTAATCACATATTATAAAAGTACACACTTTTACGTCATATCATTAATTAGTTATTAATTACTTTTCTTTATCATGATCTCTTTCAAAATCATCAATCACTTTAGACATACTTAGATAGTCTACTATTTATCACTTTCTCATATTTTCAATCATATCTTTATTAAAAATCATTTATTAATAAAGACTCACAAAACATCATATATATATTTTAAAAGAAACATTTGCTATGTACCCAGTTTAAAAAGTCTCATGTACTCACCTTAGCAATTAATGCTCCAACCGTGTTCTTGACACCAAACTCTTGCTTCCACAATTTCACCGACTTTCCAAGATGTCACCGAAAGCCTAATACAATGATCATACAATGTTCAACATCACAATTTACCAATAATGTATCCATTTTTCACTAGATACCATCAACTAACATTTTCCCCCAATTATGGTGATTTGCCAAACCCTAGGTTTAACCAACCCTTAAGATTCTTACAAATCGAAATCATACACTTGTTTCCTTTGTCAATATACCATCTATTAAGTGTATACAACCTTTATTTAACCATAAATCTCCAACCCAAGAACTAGGGTTTCAAACCCAAGCATCTAAACCCATAGATCTAAAGCTACAACTACAAAGGAGTGAAGATATACCTTTAATCTTCAACTAGGAGTGAAGAATCACAAGATTTGATGAAGAAATCAGCTCCAAATGATGATTTACACCCAAAATCGCTCACAAGCTCGAAGAGAAAGAAACCAGGGTTTTCCAATGCATCAAATGAGCTCAAATTCGATTTATTGCTCTGGTCGGAAGAGCTCGCGCCCCGCTCGCGCCGATCTCGCGTCGCGAGAAGACGCGGGTCTGCCCGCTTGTTGCCGATTTTACCAGACTTCGCGCCAGGCTCGCGCCTGACTCGCGCCGCGAAGTCGACGCGAGATGCTCGCGTTCCAGCTCTGGTCCCCCTGCTCAACCTCGCGTTTCGCTCGCGCCAGGCTCACGCCGCGAACTTGCCTGTGCAGCAGGGCTGCACTTTTCGGTCTAGGTTTCAACCCGGTTTCATCCATAACTTTCTCATACGGACTCCAAACGACACGAAACCAATTCCTACGTGTTTTATATGATTTATCCATAATTATCATATTTTTACATATTTTATTTATTTACAAATTTCGGGTCGTTACAACTGTCCACCCCTAAAAAGGATTCCGTCCTCGGAATCAACTCAAGGATTTCCAATCCTCATTCCACTTCCCAATTATGATTCGATAATACTTATACATTTAACTGCCCACTTGACCGGTTATACCCAAACGGCCAAAAGTCCAAACTTGAGTTCCTAATACCCGAACGGGTCAACATTTCACAATTTGACCTTAACCTCTCTCATCACTTAACCAAACTCCTTACTCCCATTGGGATGATTTGACCCAGTCATTACTAATAACTATTTGACCAAAATGATAGTCAACCCCTCGTTTTGACCAAATTATCAACATTGTCCCATCTTTGGTTTAAGCACAAGGTCAACGATATCTTGGAAACTTTCCTTATCCATTAGTGGTTCCATTAGTCATCAATTCCTTAACCATCAATCTTACACTCGTGGTCCAACAACAATCATACTCGATTTCTAGGTTCCATTCGAAATACCCAATGGTCAAAATCGCACCCTTTGACTACAATCATTTCCGTTAATCAATCCACCACTATCAAACACACACATATATATGATATATTATGCCCTTATCCTTTACTAATCATTTCAACCGAAAGTAAAAATCCAATTTTTGACCAAAGTCAACAATCTACTAGTTGACTAACCTTGACTTTATGAATAAGGTCAACTTACCTTACTAAATTCCACATATCCTTTATTACTAAGGCATCGCTCCCCAAGCTTTTCATTCCCGATTTCCTATTTAGAGTTCCTTTCTCAATTGTTCCCTTTTTCTTCGATTTCGATTTCCACAATCGATTAACAGCTTCCATTTAAATCAATACCAAATCTCTATTACTTTTTAATTTTTTATCCAATTACTTATACCTTTTATAATTTCCTTCAAGCATCCTTATACCATACTTGAATTTCCCGATTACCGGCTCTAGAGCCTCAATCATATCCAATTGTGGCCTAACCGCCCGATATACATCTTTCACCACTCATTGGCTACTAACCACTGTGCTTTCTAAAGCATTCCTTTTTCATGAACCATTAACTTGTAGGTATCCCCTACTCATACTCTTACTTAAACACGACTCGCGTTTTCAACACAATTTCTCATTTTCCATAAAATTATAATGATAATTAACCATAAAGTTCTACATACGACAGATATAACCTCACATTTCCGATACATTAAATCATACTTAACTATGCCACTGAGATGATCGGAAAGCCTCCAATCCATCAGGGCCCACACTGTCACAATGATCGGGAAGCCTCCAATCCAAAGTGACTCATACAAAACTATTCCGTCTTGCATACAATTCATGTATGCATTACTACACTTAGCATCATGTTATCATTTCCTTTCACAATTCACTTTCAATTTTTTTTTTTTTTTTTTTTATACATCATACCACACGGTATACAAATAATCATTTCCAGTGCTTCCCACCAATCTACTCATTTATCAACCGTCCTTATTCGATCCACTCTATTATTACTAAAACTTCTAACTTTTCTTTCACCCGGTCATCATGAGTCAACCAATCACAAATTGATAAATCTTGACTTTTGCATAAAGTCAACCATACTTCTCCCAACTAACAATTTCTCTACTCACGAGGTACTACCCGCAATTTATCGCTTCCGGTTTTACTCATCATTAATTCCTTAATAATTGTTCCCGTTTCCTTTTTACTTAAGGCCCTCCCCAAATAATCCGAGGGTCGCACCTTTACTTAAAGGTCACACTAACATTTAGCGTTTCTTGACATCCACTTGGTCACTCATACTATCACTTAGTATTCCTTCAACCATCTTTGTACCCCACCGATCAACTTCATAACTTTTTATTCTCAAACATCGGTATTAGATCCTCTACCGCAACACATTCTACAATTTTCACGAAATTTACCATATCTTGGTTACCAAGTAATAAATTGGTCTCTAGGAGTTCTCTTTCCTCATATTCTATAAACCGTAGGCATCTCCTACCCATACATGACCTAATGCAACCCGCACCAGCAAACCAACTTCTTGTATAACACGTAGAACTATAACAATACAATTCGACCACATGGTCCTACATTCATCTCATTAACACATAAACATTATCATACGGACATAACAATCCGTAATTCAACTATCACATCAAGATGACTGGAAAGCCTCCAATCCATCAAGATCCAAGCTGTCATAGTGATTGGAACATCCCCAATCTCGGAATGGAACCATTGGGAGTCGCCCAGCCAATTCCACCCCCGAACATCATAGTAGCCGGGGATCCCCCGAGCTAATCTCATCGTTTCTTTCTTATTCTACCATGCATGCTTCACTAGTATACACCTTTTCACATCACTTACTTTACCCCTATCTTACCCTTTTAATCGTCCAATTATTCACCATGCAATTCAGCACACTTTCATAACATCGCGCTATCATTTTCTTCCATATTCACACATTTCTCGCCGGACATACTACTTAATACGTTTCATATAACATTACCTTTTTCATTATCACATGCCTTTAAGGCCATCATATGATGCACAAGCATTGTACCTCGCGGGTAACCAATAAAACTTCCGATTCCCATTTACCGTCTCACTCACACACTAATCTCCCTTAAACGGTTCATTTCCCTATTAATCATCTTTCCAAATCCTTTGTCCCCACCGGGGTAACTATCAATCTATTCCTTCAACCATAGTCCACCGGTCAACCCGGTCATCTTAAGTCGACCAATCGACTCCGGTCCACATTTGTAACTCATGACTTGGCACACATTGGCCCAACTTTCCATACTCTCGTCTTTATTCATCGCGATACTTAAAATACTTATTTTCCATTCGTAGTCTCACACTACCCCATGCCCCATACCGTCATGCCATTACCATGACATGTAACCAATAATTATTTCCTTACCGTTGATATCGAATTCATCATAATTGTCACAGAACTTGACATGGCTATATGCCAACTTTTTATTCAATCACCTTTGACAATCAAAATTCGTCGTTCCCGACACTTATTCATTTCCACATATTTCCCATTTACGAGTTCTAGGACATCAATATACCTTAGTCATTCTTGTCTTTACCATTCACGTGTAACAACCAAACAATTAAGCCATAATCACATAACATCAATCTTCACCTAAGATCTCCGAGGTTGCATCATGGACCCCCCTCTAGATTTCCTTCCGGGAAGACTTCCCCTTTCAACTCACTCGTGAGTTCCTTTCACACATATTGTACCGCACTCTCTTTCCAAAAGTTCCATAATACACATTCCACCGTGTCGACGCCTCACCCTTTAATCATATGGATGTCAAACTTATCATATCTTTCTTTCTTCGCTTGCTACTCTCTAGCACTTGCTCAATCCACCGAATCCACCAATCGTGACCTCCAGTTCAGAACTTCCGATTTACCCAACGGTCTTACATGCTATGACAACCTTATACAACATCCTTCCATTTCTTCCGACTAGGTCTGGCTACCTCTTTATGTAGCTACTTCTCACTACGGGCTTCGCCATCCGATGACTCTTCCTTCATAGGGGCATTGGAATCATTCCTCCTACCCTTAATCATACGGTCATCAATAGTCTAGTTCACATTCTCATTCATAACTCTTCCCAATTTAGTGGAGCTCGTCCACTTTTCATATTCATTCTTTCGCCATACCAACGTATTCAACAACCAAGATTCAAACGGTCAGCTCAACAGTTAAAAACAACACGATTAGATCAAAACATGGCACTTATCATAGGGGCCGACCCTATCATACTAATGCCCTACGGTCTCAAAAGACTCATATTGCACACTGCATAACAACTTCCATAGGTCCCCTAGGTTCAACCCTAAACTTATCATAAAGTCTCAAGGTCAACCTATCGATCTCAAGGAATCTTACATTCCTATTGCTACAGTCTAAGACTAGGATGGTCATCCAACCTAATTCACTTAAACTATAGCTCTGATACCAAGTTGTAACACCTCAATTTTCAAAACACTTTTCAAATCATATTTTTAAATAAAAATATTACAAGTCCAGTATTCTCAAAATACGGTTTAACAAAAACCAATAAAAGTTTATCAGAGTATTAAAACCGGTGTTACAAATACAATATCATAACCATAGGATAAACGGGATCTACCTACGAGCTCCCGAGCTGATCAACACTAGGCCACATCTAACGCGACCCTCTAATCCAACGATCCTGAACCTGAGTACATAGCCAAAAACAAAGTAGTACGTGAGACAAAATTGTCTCGTGAGATACATGGGTTTTAGACCCGACATTAATATATATAAATAATCACATTTATTTATAATCACATTTATTAGATATATAAATGTATATATATATATCTATATACTTTAGTTACCTCCGTGGTAACCCTATCTCATTCATATACATCAATCACCTCTTCGGTGATTCTATCACATTCATTCATAGCCTATTCGACCCGTCAAGTTGTTCGGAATGCCTCCAATCCAACGAGACCCCATTTTGCCCTACTAACCGGAATGCCTCCGATTCAGTAGAACCCCCATTGCCACAGTGTTCAGCCAAAGTGACCTATCTTCATCTTACTAACCAGAATGCCTCCGGTTCAGTAAGATCCAACATCTTGTTGGGTGATCGGAATGCCTCCGACTCATCAGTTTTATTCAAGATACCATGATAATCCAGAATGCCTCCAAATCTATCATGTACCTGCCTTATTTCAATCTACCCGTCATAACTATTACATGTGACTATATGTCACATCTATCATCAATGCCATAAGGCCATCATACAATCTATCCACATGCTAATCTTAACTAGCATTCACATAATCGGATCAACTAATCTCGTCATTAGTAATCACATATTATAAAAGTACACACTTTTACGTCATATCATTAATTAGTTATTAATTACTTTTCTTTATCATGATCTCTTTCAAAATCATCAATCACTTTAGACATACTTAGATAGTCTACTATTTATCACTTTCTCATATTTTCAATCATATCTTTATTAAAAATCATTTATTAATAAAGACTCACAAAACATCATATATATATTTTAAAAGAAACATTTGCTATGTACCCAGTTTAAAAAGTCTCATGTACTCACCTTAGCAATTAATGCTCCAACCGTGTTCTTGACACCAAACTCTTGCTTCCACAATTTCACCGACTTTCCAAGATGTCACCGAAAGCCTAATACAATGATCATACAATGTTCAACATCACAATTTACCAATAATGTATCCATTTTTCACTAGATACCATCAACTAACATTTTCCCCCAATTATGGTGATTTGCCAAACCCTAGGTTTAACCAACCCTTAAGATTCTTACAAATCGAAATCATACACTTGTTTCCTTTGTCAATATACCATCTATTAAGTGTATACAACCTTTATTTAACCATAAATCTCCAACCCAAGAACTAGGGTTTCAAACCCAAGCATCTAAACCCATAGATCTAAAGCTACAACTACAAAGGAGTGAAGATATACCTTTAATCTTCAACTAGGAGTGAAGAATCACAAGATTTGATGAAGAAATCAGCTCCAAATGATGATTTACACCCAAAATCGCTCACAAGCTCGAAGAGAAAGAAACCAGGGTTTTCCAATGCATCAAATGAGCTCAAATTCGATTTATTGCTCTGGTCGGAAGAGCTCGCGCCCCGCTCGCGCCGATCTCGCGTCGCGAGAAGACGCGGGTCTGCCCGCTTGTTGCCGATTTTACCAGACTTCGCGCCAGGCTCGCGCCTGACTCGCGCCGCGAAGTCGACGCGAGATGCTCGCGTTCCAGCTCTGGTCCCCCTGCTCAACCTCGCGTTTCGCTCGCGCCAGGCTCACGCCGCGAACTTGCCTGTGCAGCAGGGCTGCACTTTTCGGTCTAGGTTTCAACCCGGTTTCATCCATAACTTTCTCATACGGACTCCAAACGACACGAAACCAATTCCTACGTGTTTTATATGATTTATCCATAATTATCATATTTTTACATATTTTATTTATTTACAAATTTCGGGTCGTTACAGTAATTGAAGCTAATTTGAGCGTATTCTTCCTTTTCCCGGTTGAACTTTTCGACTTCTGCTTCTTCATCAGGCATATGAAGGAAGCTTTGCCAGATTCCCAAGTTCATGTAATCGTAGTTATATAACGTTGGAAGAACATCTGCAGCTTTTTCCAGAGGGCGAGTGTTTTCTGCTCCAAGACCCACTTTTGACTTGTACGATCTGAACACTTTTGACTCGTTGAATTTTATTGTTTGTTCAGTATGACCAGCTTTCACAATCGTTTTCTCCAGTTTTGAGATGTGTTCTTCAGCATTTTCTTTTCTGACAGTGAGACTGTGTATGGTTGCTGATTGTTCATCGATTTCCTTTTTAAAGTTGGTTGTTATGTTTTTTATTTGTTCATTCAGTTTTTGAATTTCGATGTCAGCTGTCTTCAACTGTTCTTGGTAGTCCTTCATCTTGATGTCCGCTGACTTCATCCATTTTTGCTCTCGAGTTAGTTGATTTGCCAAGTCGTTTATCAGCTGCTTGGAGTCGTCTTTATCACTTGACACTGTCTTCATGTTTTTCAGGTTCGAGATTTCAAGGTCTTTTGCATTAATAATTTGATTTAGTCGATTGATCTCACTGGTGTGAGCAGCATGAAATGATGACAACTGTTGAAATGGATTAAATAGGAATTTTAGGCTATTAATTGTATACGGTTATATAATTTCTTATTGAATAGGAATTCAAGGTCTTTATTAAAATAGGAAAAGTTATACTCCCTCCGTCCCACAAAAAAGTACCCATTTCTCCCTAAACTTTTGTCCCACAAAAAAGTTCCCATTTCTCAAATTGTTGGGGGTCCACTCAATAAAATAATATAATTTTCAAAGACCCCACCACCAACTATCCAATAACTATCTTTCTCTCTCCAATCAAACCTTATATTTTAATCAAAAGTAATACCAATTACCCCACCACTAACTATTTTCTTAAGACTTGTGCCCATGAGAAATGGGTACTTTTTTGTGGGACGGAGGGAGTATATATTTGGTATGGATTAAATTTCTTAAAATTTTAATTTTTAAAAAAAAATAATATGTTGCCTTTTTCAGCTGATCATGTATTACTGTATCAGTTGTATACGGTTATATAATTTCTTATTGAATAGCATAAATAAAGTCATAGGCATTTATTTTAGGAATGACATTAATTCTTATTTCAGTTACAAATTCTTTGTTATTTACTCTAGACGGAAATATTTATGGGCGGGAAAACAAAAATTGCAGCCAATAAAAGGCTGTCACGTGTCAAAGTTGTGGTTTAAGAGGTGCCACATGACACCTTAATGTTTCTTTTATTATATTTAATAGATACACCATCACGACAAATAGAAAATGGGAGGAGCTTTGGACCGTGCCAACCATCCGTCACAACCCGTCACAAGCCCTCATCCCCGACTAACGCGCGTCACCGTTGGCAGCGACCTGTCACAAGCCGGCGGCGGCAGTACCCCGTCGCGGTGGCGACGTGGGTGTTCCATCCGTAGCAAGCATGTGAGGGGGGTGGGATTGGGTAATATTTTAATATATTTTAAGTGGGGATAAGTTAGTGATGAGTTAGTGATGTGTTGCTATTGACAAGATCTCGTAAGTAACTCGTCAGTAGGAAAGAGTATATTGATGTGTGTTTAATGACACGTCACTACTACTGAGAGAGGCCTTAGTGTAAAATGACACTATTAATGTGAAGTTGAAACAAAAAGTCGCATTAAAAAAGTGTGTGAATACTTAAAAGCACTAATATGTCATTTTTGAATTTTTTTTTTTCTGTAACGGCAGGCACTACGGAACAACGGGAGAAATCTTCGGCAGTACAATCATCTCCCCCGAATAACCTGGAAAGCTAAAATATATAATAAAAACAAGCAAGGCGCAACAAATAAGAGTTCATCCCAAGATAAAGAAAATTGCCATCATCTTTGACGTCAGGGTTCAAGTCTCACAGTAAACATATGTAGTATTTAGGAGTATATTAAAATTTGTCATTCAAAAAACCTAAAAAGAAATTAAATATACAAAAAAATGCTCCATAACTCCTAACGAATGAACCAATTGGTATAGATCAATTGGTCACCAAAGGTTACCTTGAGGGTTTGGGTTCAAAATTAGGTTCAAGACCTGCTGAAGACATTCCTCAGGATACTAATAAGGAGGTGAGGTTTTCCAAAAAAAGAAAAATATGTTAGAGGAATGCAAACTGCCCGTTTAAATGTGATTGCATATATCAAACTACTACTTACTAACATAGCGTTAAAAAAAAAAAACTCCGCTCGAATGCGATTACAAAGAAACTAACCAAAAATCGGTTTGACCGGGTATATGTTGAATAAAATCTTGCGGATTTGAGATTGTTGGAATCGAGGGAGAGTGACAGAAAATTAAAGGAAAGAAAAGTGACAACACAATGAATTCACGTGATGAAGAAAAGACAAAAATTGACTGGTCTTAGTTTTCAATCAAGATGGATGGTTGGCTTTTAATGGAGAACTTTTAATAAGTGCTCCCATGACAAACATGAAACTTGAAAAAAAAAATATAGAAAAAATTACATAAAAAGGTAATTTTTGATTACTTTCATAAATGATTAAAAATGGTGTCGCGTCCAATCGAGTTGTGATGGTGTGTCGATGCAATCAAGGATTCGGGGTTGTTTGTTTTTAGGTGTAATTAGCAACAATGATGGATATACCATGTAGCTCGGGTAGCGTGTCCCCCAGAAAATTTCTTGTATAGTTTTTAAAAAATATTAGTTTTCTTATTATAATGTAGGTTATACCTCTAAGCAACAATAAAAAAATATGTACAACCGACGATAATATTTAGATTTTTCAGGCTGATTAGCAAGTCATTTTTATCTTCTTATAAACCCTTATAAAAGTTGATTACCCTTTAGTGATCGAAACAAAAGTAGATATTTTTAATTTTTTTAACGACGCCTTAGAAATTTCACCAATACCAATGCCACTATAGTAAAAGCCTTGAGTATATACTCCCTCCGTCCCACAAAAAACTTCCCATTTTACTCTAAACTTTTGTCCCACAAAAAACTTCCCATTTCCCATATTTGGTGGGCTCCACCCAATAAAAAACTATTATTATTAAAAACCTCACCACTAATATCCACTAACTATCTTTCTCTCTCCAATCTAACCTTATATTTTAATCAAAAGTATTATCAATTACCCCACCACTAACTATTACCTAAAAACATGTGCAAAAGCCAAATGGGAAGTTTTTTGTGGGACGGAGGGAGTATATTCTTAATTATAGTCAAGTAGATTACTCTTTGATGCAACTTTCCCAAAAAAACAAAATTTATTATTTAAGATTTATAGGTGTTTGGAATTGCAAAAACTTGTAATAGCACAGGTGTGAAGTTTTCATCACGACCATCATCAGTCTGTTATCATGCTGACCCCACATTGCGGTTGCGCTGTGGAGGAATATGTGATAGTGATCGAGAAATAGAGATGTGAGGAGAGGATTTTTGTTTTTGTTCTTTTTAAATAAAAAAATAGTTGTGGTTGTGAACCATAACGGGTGTATATATAGTGTTTAGTAGTTGTATATGTGGCCGTGTTGATGTTGCGTCACTTTTTTAATAGTGATTTGCTTAAAAACACTATTATCAAAAAGCTAGAAAATTACAATAAAATGGATAGGATTTTATAACTAACCTACCCAATTAAGGTATGATCTAACTTTATAATTACATCAATTATAAAATAAAATAACTAAATCATCAAATAGAATCGAATCAACTGTTATCTTAGAGCATCTTCAATGGGAGCTTTTTTAAAAACTTTTTACTATTTCATTAAGTCTTTTAAAGATTTTTTACCATTGGAATAGTTAGCTTTTTCAAAAACTTATTCCAATAACTTTTTTTTCTACTAACCTTTTAACCAAATTTTAATGTTTGTTCTTTTTAGTCTCCTATGTTTACTAACTTTTCATTTTATATCTTAGATATATTATATATAGGTTGTTTATTATATTATTATTAGTTAATAAATAAATCATATAATATTTAATGTCAATTAATATAATATTTTTGTATGAGACATTTTAAAAAATATTATATTTAGTAAGATGTCAAAAAAAATGTCAAATTATATATAAGGGTATTTATAAAACATTTGAGATAGATAGAGGTATTTTAGAAATATTGTAAAAGAAAAAAACTTTTAAAAAGGTTAACCATTGGATATGTAATTTATGAAAAGGTTTTTGGTTAGTGAATTGTTGATGTGGCAAAAGTAATAAGCTTTTGCAAGGTTAACCATTGGGGATGCTCTTATACTAAAAATCATATCATTCTGAAATCTCTGATTCTTCCACCACATTATATAGAAAATGTCTTCTATAACTTGTTTAACTTTAGCACCTAATAGAAGATCTTTGCAGTTTGCACCATTGGCGCCACTCTATATTTAGAAATCTGGAACCCCAATATTCCACCATTGAGTTGCCTTGCTTAAAAGATCAGAAGCCATATAACAAGAGTAAAACAAGTGGTCTATATTTTCTAGCTTGATTTCTACAGATATAACAAGAGTAAAACAAGTGGTCTATATTAATTTGTATTAATTACATTTTTCAAGTTTATTTGGAAAGTATAAATCTTAATAATAATCTATTGTCATCCAAATATTCCCGAACTGACGAAATAGTAAACTCCCCATTTCCCACCAAGGACCAGTTCCATCTTTGATTCAATCAGGTAAAACAACGTCAACTATTCTAGCAGACAAACTTTGAAACCAAGCACCTGTTACACGTCCATTTGGACATCAAGACATCAAATAACCAATCTTATATGCAATCGATATTGTTATAATCTTTTCCAAAGCGTATAATATCTTGGATACTGGTCCTCATTTAAGGAGGGATTGACTCACTAAATTCCTATGTTTATAGAAGGAAATAATTAAAATGAATAATAATAAGGGTTTTGATAATGACAACCTAAGGGGTTACTATTTCCGCATCTCTGAAGTTCTGATATCTCTGAACGGACATCTGGATTCATATGTTCACACCATGCATGTGACATCACCATCGGCTCCCAACTTATTCCATGAGTGTAATGTACAACATCCTTGATAACTATTGGTTCATCTTTACTTAAATGATTACGAAACACGACAAGAAAAAGCGTTTTTTGAGACGGAGGCTTTTTTGCGGCGATATATTACGTCGCAAAAGCCACAAAACGACAAAATAGACGAGCGCTGAAATAAGGCGGGACAATTTCCCCCCATTTTTTAGGGTATCGCCGCACAATACCAGTTATCGCCCCAGAAGAATCGCCGCAAAAGAGCAAGCGCGATTTAGGGTTATAATATACGCCAACTTTCATTTTTGCTCCATTTTTTCACACATCGACGAGAGAGACGAGCAGAGAGATCGAGCGACGAGGAGAGATACAACTTCATCACCACCTCGAGCAGAGCACAATTCAGCACCACCGACATTCGAATCATCACCACCTCCTACGAACCACCACCACCTCCGACGAACGACATCGTTTCCGACGAATCATCACCACTTCAAATCGAGCAGAGCACAGGTTATTTATCCCCTGTTTTTTCTGTTTTGCCCTAATTTTACTGCATTTATGTATTCGAAATCTATCGGTTTATCGCGCAAAGTATTAGTGCACGTTTGGGACTGCAATTTCATTGATTTGTATTAAACTTACAATGTTGTGGAACTCTTAACTTGTGAACATTACTTTGTGATAATCATAACGAAGAGAGGGCAATACTGACCTAAATTATATAAAAAATGGTCAATTTTTAGCCCTAATTCTAGCTGTTAGGTTCTTATTAATTTTAATAATATCCGCTGGTGGAGGCTAACCGCAGCTCATGATTTTTCAATTTGTTATAACATATTTTCTTCTTAATTTTTTAAATGTGTATGGAGACAGATACATTCAAGAATGAACAATCTGAAGCATTTCAAGAAATCATTCATCGTGTATGTAATATGTATCTTTCCCTTTTCAACCGTTTTAGGCTTTTAGCTAAAAAAAATGTATTTGATTATTGACCTGTTAATCTAATAATCTTCTTGTCTCGTGTAGTCTGATAGGAAAGTGAGTTATAGAGGTAGTAACATATTAGTAACATATTCTCTTAAGATGATTACAGATTCTGAAGATGGTTATGGCATCATCTGGAGCTTGGATTTGTGCTTATTGTGGTAAAATCCTATTAGAATATTAACATAAATTCTAAACCATTTTACTTATTAATTATTGTTATATACACGGTTTTCTGTAGTAAAAAATGAGGCTTATTGAAGGATCTGATACAGTTACTCTTAAACAACAATTTGGAAAGAAAATGTTGGAACTTGAGGATGAAAACCGAACAGTGCAGGTAGAAATATAAGCAAAATTAAATTACTTTTTAAAAAACTTTCATCATTTTAATTTTAATTTTTTTAATTGATGTGTTTTATGCTTATTGTTTGTAAATATGATTGTGGATTGACAGGTGAAATCCATGGCACAAGCTCATGCCTATCTTCTTGCAATGGAAAAAAAAAACATCAGAAAACGTTGCATAACAATTCAGGGTAACAAGGAAGGAACATGATCAAGCTTCTGTAAGTTAAAAAATTATTATCTATTCTAATGTTATTTTGAATAGCATTTCGAAATGCATTGTGTTAAACTGGTTACTGGTCTACAATCAAATTAGCCACCTGGTCTATTTAATATTTTAATTTTGTAACATGATAAGGTTAGTTAGTTATGCGTTATTTCTTGTATGCATATTGTGTAACCGGCACTTTTGTATTTAAATTATTATTGGAAAAAAAAAAGATGGGGAAAATACCATTAGAAGAGATCAAGAAAGAATTGAAGTTAATTGATTTATCAAATGAAGCTATTGCGGATATACTACAAGTTATTTCCATGAAATCTTTGACTGAGTTGGAAGGTATTCTTCTAAAAATTATTTGGCAAACTTTACACTGTAATTATTATTAAAATAAAATTAATCAACTTTTCAACAGAAAAACTTGGAAGTACAGGGGAAGCAGTGAGTGACCTAAAACAACTATTTTCACTTACTGAAAAAATCGATTATTCAGAAAAACTTGGAAGTACAGGGGAAGCAATGAGTCAAATTACTGAATTTTTTAATTATATTTATAAAAAGAAAATCTTAATAAAATACAACTAACTAACTAATGAACTAACTTTTATTGTGTGTTTCTGTCAGTATAGCATGGTGAGTTTTGTGCCACTTGATTTTAGGAAGGACTGAAGGAGAGCAGGTAAATTGTCATAATGTTTATATCTTGTATATGCATTTGACATCTTTCTTAAGTATGTTTTTACCTTTCTTGTTTTTTGACAGCATACAGTATGTTCTTTCACAAATCTGATAACTGCATTCAATTTAGAGAATATGTTGATGTGAAGATTAAGGATTTTGACCCAGATGAAGATCAGGATTAGACTTTGTGTCATCTTTCATAATTCATCGTTAGTAGACGTTTTGTATGAAATGATTAACTTTGAAATATTTGATTGTGTTAATGTTATTGTTGGGGTTTGGTAGATAAAACAGTTTACAAATTATTGCACATCAATATCGGTTAGAATTACCAAATATAGCATAAATTAAAAAAAAAATAAAAAAATTGTGGTCGCCGCAAAAGGGTCGTCGCAAAAAGATCTCCGCAAAAAGTAAAATTTGTCGCCGCAAAAACTTTTTAGCCACGAAGCTTTTCCGGCGAACATTTTGCGGCGAACCCTCGCCCCTAAAACCTTTTTGCGGCGAGATTTTGAGTTTTTGCGGCGTTTTTGGTCGCCGCAAAAGGTCTTTTTTTTGTAGTGAAAGCGAATGAATTCATCTTCAGCATCCATGGATAAATGACAATACTGTTAACTATCACTTAATCAATCCCTATTAGTTGATGTGATGTGATAATTGTAATTGTTGGAATTCGGGCCACCGAGGGAATTCCTTTCCGGATACGCTTTATTGTACAATAGAGTTAATAAGGGAGAACCTTAGTTAATAAGGGAGGTCTCAGTTAATAAGGTAGAACCTTAGTTAATATGGAAGATCCTCATTAGTATGTGATTGGACCATTTCAATGGACCAATGTATGGAGACTTAATGATTACTATTCCACTAGCTAGTGCTTCTTTCTATTGGACCATTCTATGGGCCAATGCATGTAGAGATTATGATTACCCCAAGCCACCCCTTGTGCACGTTTTTTGAGGGCTTTATATCATCATATTCATCAAAGAAAGAGGACTAAGGCAAATACACAACTCTCTCAAAAATATAGAAGTGTTAATTAGTTCACCGAAAACTAAGAACGATCTTGAGATTTCGGTGTTGGGTTAGCAACTTGGAAGGAACCGTAACTCAGTGTGGATCAACAGTAGAGGGAAACCAACTCGTGACCATCATCCACTCATCATCATCATCTTGTTGTGTTCTTCAAGGGTATGATGTTTTTCCTTTTCTTTTGTTGCATCTTTCATTTTAGAGATTTGGTCTGTGGTGGATTGTGGTGGTTAAACTTTGTTTTGAAATACATACTTTCGTTGCGTTTTTTATCCCACCATAATCCTACAGTAGTATCAGAGCTATCTCTAACCGAATCTTTCATATTACAGCTTGAAATTCGGTTTGAGAACCGATTTAAGAGTCGGTTTCATAGTCGGATTTAGCCATGCATGTACTCTTGGAGTACATCCTTTGCTAAACCCATATTATTTTGACTCACGTACACACTTATATGCATGTTATGGTTTGAACATGAAATGCATGCATGCATGTATTTGTGGTGTGTATGTATTAAACTACATACAAAGATTCTTTGTGCCTTAAGTGTATGAATCTTAGGTGTTGTTTGTTTTTTGACAAAAAGTCTTCCTGGGGTCTTTTGTCTTCGCGGCGCAGACCAAGGGCAGAAAATACCTCCCGTAGACGTTTGTTTTTTGGAAGCTCGCAGACCTTTTTATGTCTGCAGAAGGTCTTCTCCAAGAAGCTTTGGGCATTAGCTTCTTGGGTCTTCCAAACCTAAAAAAACACATCTCCTCCAAACAACATACTATATGTTGTATGAATTATTTTAACGTTGTTAGACGTAGGATATATTGAATTTTGATTTATTTAAGCAAGTCTACAGATGTTAAAAAACAAACAATAATTTTTTTGCAGACTGCAGACCTTTGGTCCACTCAGAAGCTGCAACAGTTGGCAGATGTGGTCCGCAGACAGCAAATCTTTTTACTCTAAAAAAAAACAGCACCTTAGTCAAACTACTATATTTGAGAATTGTTGTTGGCACACCATTAAAGCTTGTATGTATGTCGTAGCTAGTAGATTGCTAACCACCTTGCCCTTGACCTTGTGCACTGGCGGACCTCTTTGGAGCCCGGAAGTTCTCGTGCTACCCCTTAATTTTTTACCAGAAGTGTAAATATTTTCGCAAAAATAAAGTATATGTCGGTGGTACCCCTAAAAAAGTGTTTGGCTACCCTTCACTTACAATTTCAGCAAAAGAAATTGTCCAAACTTGAAAGCCCCAATGTTGTTTAGATTATTGGTGAGTTCATATGTAATAAATGAAGCTCACTTGCCACTTTATGATAATTTGGACAAAAAAACCAATACTTTTTTGTCTCTCCCTTGGAATCATCAAAGACAAATATCAAATAATATAAACCAATTGATTTGTAGTGTAGAAGATGAAACAATTATGATGGTTATGGATAAAAATTTAACCACTCGTTTTCGGAAAACAGGGCAACAAAAATGACAACTTAAAATGTGATATCTAGTTTTTACTCTAGTTTGTCGTTTTATGAAGTTTAATGAACCTGTACTTTTTTTAATTTTAATCTTAATTATTATATATTATGGGGAAAAGAATTATGCTTTTTGGATCTTCTCTAAGAGAGATTATGCTCTGATACCACTTGTTAGATCGTTTAAGACTATAATCAAGCTAATCCATTGAGATTTGAGTGAGAAATAGAAGATTTGAGTGAGTGTGTGTAGAAGGTGTGAGTGTGTGTAAACGAGAGAGAACGAGAACTTTCAGAATTGTAATTCAGTTAAGAGTGGGAAAGCTTACATTGAAAGACAAACATACAAGTATTTATACCATCTACCACTTAACAAGGGAATCGTTAACTAACGGACTTAAAGGTCAAAACTATTACAATTTTGGTCCTAACACTACCCGTTAACATTTGTTCTGTGTCCGCCACTGACCTTGTGCCTTGTGTTTGATTGTTCATTCATTTGGTGACTTTGTCACAATGGTTTATAATTAATAATTTATTAATTTTATTATGTAATAGTTTTTAATTATGTAAAATGAAGATCAAAATAGAACCAAATGGAGCACAACTGTGTATACTATTCGGGTATGCATGCCTTCCATGTACTTCTGATAAAGGGTATGCATGCTGTCTGCTTCTGGGTTTTTCGTTTGTCTTCCTCTATGGGCTAAGGACCCCTTAAATAGGAAATATTCGAGGGAGGTCTTTTACCGGAACGGTAGGAAATGGAGCGCAACTGTCTATACTATTCTGCACTTTCTGTGTTATTGGAATGTGAATTAAAGAATAGCTATTATCTTCACGAATATATTGTCACGTCTTGTCTCCTTATCAAATAGTGCATTTTTAATGGTTAAGCTGTATTATATCATTGAAATCTTTTGACAAATCGCACTCAATTATTTGTGAACAAATAGTGGGTATAACTTGTTGTCTGAATTATTTCGTGCTATAGAGTCAAAAGAAAACGTATCATCATTGCTATAGAGTCAAAAGAAAAAGTATCATCATCTATGTAATTTTCTTCATTTGGATCAAAGTGTTCTCCATTATTGCTTGAACTTCTTCATAACCAAATGACTTGGGTGACGAGAATTTGTGTAATAAACAAACAAACGAACATTTCTAGTAATCAGTAGCTATCAGGAAATACATTATTCTAAAATAATTCATGTCCCTTAATCGATTCATCGTGTGAACATGTTCGAGTACATGTTTGGGACCATCTATTGGCACTACAATCAATTACACACACACACACTAGGGTTTCATGCGAAACACTTATTTTTGCAAGAACAATTTTGTGGCCATAAGATTAAGAGATCAATGGTCAAGATTGACGATGACACTTTCATAAATAAGTGGACATTAAAGGATTAAAAGCTAGTGGCGGAAGGGTATTAAAGTAAAATCAATATATGCTTGTACTTTAATTTCTTATTGTTAGGACTCGTATTGTTGTAAGTAATAGTCTAGGGGGCAATGTTGCCAACATTGCATAGTTGGAAGATTAATCTTAGGATTAGCATTAGGACTAATCAAGGCAATTATAGATTAGTATATAAGCCCAAAGTGTAATCTCTAATTGTAACTTTTCTCATTAATCAAATATCATTTCTGGAAAGTTTACTCTCTCCCTCTCTCTACTTTCTCTCTCAAAAACCCTTTATTCTCTACCAAGTTTCACCAAAGATCATCAATTAGGAATCAAACTATGGATTGATTGCTCTTTTATGGATTATCAATTGGTATCAGAGCAAAAATTCACTCTGAATACGATCCATATCCATTGCTTTCTGTCCAAATCAGAAGATCAAAAAGGTTTATCAAGCACTAGTACAAAATTAGCCTATCGCCACTGTAAAAAACTGTAGCTATACATTATTGGCCACGGTTTTATTTTACATCAAAAGTGTAGTCTATTCTCTCGCGTTTTAAAGTACATATATGGCCACGCGAGCCACATCATAGGAAAAGTGTAGCCATAACATATAATCGTGGCGATATAGTACTATATAGCCACACATAATTTAAGTGGTTGTAACTGTAATCCTACTTTTAGAGACACTATTTTCTATACATTGTGGCTAATGATTGTCATATAGCCACATTTTGTAATGTTGATAGTGACCATAAGCCCGATTCTAGACACGTAACTATACATACAATCGTGACGATTTCGTACTATTTAGCCACATATAATTAAAGTGGCAGTAGTTGTAACCACTCTTTTAGAGACACTATTTTTTAAACACTGTGGCTAATGATCACCATATATAACTAAATTAATAATAATAAAAACAGTCAATAAGATTCTTCAAACAAAGTTTAAAACAAAAAAAAAAACGTGCATAAGACATTTAAATAAATCCGATGTTCAAATACTAACGACGATTCCTACTTTGTCGGTTTACATTTGCTCCTTCTTCTCTTTTGCATATCTTGTAATATCGTAAGCTGTTTCTTCCTCTTCTTGAAACCTTGTATGTTGTTATCTTGAGTAAAAGATGGTTGTGATTCCTCATTTTGACCCGAATCGGTCAGCCCAATCTGCCCATTTAAAATTGTTTTATTGTAAATTTAAAAAAATTGACAACAAAGTAACATAAACCAAATTCACAACAACTATATAACTGAATTACAATTTGAAATATAATTGACGTCATATAATTGATGTCATTTAAGAACATTCAAATATAATAACCCTAAAATATAAACTAATTTAACACAACTCTAAAAATTAAAATGAATTTTTAACATTTACATGTTAGAACCACAATAACCAATTTACATGTTATAGCACGAATTGCCAAAAATGCAACGGAGTATAAACCGAAATCCAAAAATCACAATTAACATTGAACTGCAATAAAATGCAGTAAATTATTTTTCTAGATACACTAAATTAACAGAAACATAATTAGAGATATACTAAATTCGAAGAAACCCAAAAATCGCAATCAATCACAACGCTTTCGGTAGTCCGTTCATTTAATTTGAGTTATACTAAATTCAGTATAAGAAAATGCAATTAACAACAACCATATTAATAGTCAATATAAAAAAGAACCATATAAGAGCAACAACTAATTCGTACAACAACAACAAATTTGATATCATACCAGCAAATTCGATTTTTGTATATCCGTCGGTAAGAGCACCAACACATTTGTATAGAAACAGATTCGTATTGGAGCAGCAAATTCGTGTAAATACCCATAACTAGCAGTTTTTTGTATATCTGGCGGTAAGAGCAAAAACGTAAACTAGGGCAAAATATAAAGATATAGCGATAGAAGAATTGTAAGGCATAAGATCTTCTATTATTAAGGATGGAAATGTATTGAATTAAGGAAAATATAAATTTTTGTAACTGATTTCTATTTACTCGAGATAAGCGGCATATTTGAGTTTTTCAATTTGGGGTGTTTAAGTGAAGCGCCAAATTTGACTATTTGTGTTTTTCAATTTAGGAGTTTTTTAATTGTTTTTTATTGCTTTTAATAATACGTAATGTTTATTTATACGAATTCTTATAAACGATATAAAGTCACAATATTATTTACATACACAATTTTTGAAACACATCTATTATATAGTCACGCAAGAACAAATAAAATATGTGGCTATTGTTTGTCGTATAGCTACATGGCGCACACAACAATAATCGTGGTGGTATACTAACTTTTAACAACGACTTTATCATGGCTATCGTTTGTCCTTTAGCCACATAAGTCGTTATCAAATATATGTGACCCCTGATAATATTTAGCCATATTTAAAATCATTAACGTGACAATTTGCTACTTGTAAACACACATTTATATATAATTAAATCGTGATTATTAACTAATTATAGAGACATAATTTTACATTTATTTTTATCATTGCTATTATTTAGGTTATAGCCACACATAATTTTAGTTTTATTGTGACTTGATTTAGGGTATGACAAATATCCATCATATAGCCACACAGATAAAAAAAATATTTGAGTGACTATTGTTTATCCTATAGCCACATAACATACACAATAATGACCGTGATTGTATATTTCTTTCAGCAATAATAAATTGATGTGGCAGATGAATACTAATTTTTGGACACACAAGCAATTGATTCAAGTGGCTAAATATGTGTCTTTCGCCTCACGTATAACCGTCACAAAATAATGTCACGTTTTGACAAGAAAAACCATGGCGAAAAGTTTGACATTTGGCCACGCTACGTGACCGTGGTTAGCAATGGACACGTTTATCATGCTAAATTGTGGCTATAGTATTCAAATCTAATTTTCAATTGTCACAGTAATTTGTTAAAATGTGGCTAAAACAACATTAGAACCTGATTTGTGACATTTAGCCACATAGACATATCAAACTGTGGCGAGGCTGTTTAAAAAAAAACTGTGGCTAAAAGTAATTTTTGTACTAGTGAAGTTTTTGAAGAAAAATGGGTCAAAAATCAAAATCCAGATTTGAGGTATTTTTGTTAACTTTTATGGGTTAAATCTCTTCATATTGTGATTATATTAAGCTTAGAATCAATTTACGTTCAAATCCAATCCATTCTGATGAAGAAATTGTGAGTTTGAGTAAACACCATTAAAGCTTCAAAAACCTTCAAAATTCAAATTTTCTATTAGATCTAGGTTGTTTTTAGTGAATATTGTTGAAATGGATTGAAGGAAAACGTTTTTGGGTCAGTTTGCAAAAAGAATCATCGATTTTGGTTAAGAAACGAGCGTTCTAGGATCAATTTAGTGAAATTTGTTGGCTGTTCGGAAGTGTTCTGCTCAAGAACGACGCTACTGTTCTCGGCCCGAGAACTAGGGGTGTCAAATTTGTACCGAACAAAACCAACCAACATGCTACCAACCATACCAAGAATAGTTGGTAGCCAATATGTTGGTAGCCAACATGTTTGGTTGGTAGTACCATACCAATTAAGTAATCATGGTACGGTAATGGTACACAAATTTAAATACCATGGTAGTACCGTACCAACCAATATCTTTTTTTATATATATTATTTAGAAGAATTCGCGAAAGGTAAACTACGTATGTATTATTTTTTTAACACAAGATATGATATCATAACATGAAAACATTCAAGTTACAACTTCTGAGCTTAACCGATCAATATATTACATTTTTGTTATTATGTTTATATAAAATGTTAATAAATAAACGTGTGAAGCAAACGAGAATGCTACAAGCTAGTGTATTATGACAAGAATACTACATAAAATGTACTTTATCGTAGATAGTGTTTATATAACATTTAACGTATACCATTACCAAATATAATAGTATAGAAAAATGTCTTGTTTTTAGTAATAATTCAAATAAGTTTCTCATCTTGGTATATACCATTACCTATTCGTACCAACCATGATTGTTGGTAGCCAAACAAATTGGTACCAAGTATAGTTGGTACAGTACTGGTAGCTAAATTAGTGTACCAAGTATAATTGATACGGTACACGGTATGAGGAAAATATGTGTGGTACCGTACCATGTTCACCCCTACCGAGAACAGTGAAATCTTCGGCCCGGACTCATCCTTCAGTTCGGCCCGAACACGTTAATACTCTTCGGCCCGAACATCTTGAACATAGTTCAGCCCGAACATAGAACACAGTCTTCGACCCGAACATAGAACACAGTCTTCGACCCGAACACCACAAAGTCTTCGACCCGAACACTCAATACTCTTCGGCCCGAACACGCTAATACTCTTCGGCCCGAACACTACATTCCACTTCGACCCGAACACCTGTTTTGATCTCTTCGGCCCGAACACTTTGTTCTTCCAGACCCGAACTCTTTCACAAGTTCGGCCCGAACTCTTTCATCAAGACTTCGGCCCGAGAATTTTCAACCAACACTTCAAATTTTTTTCCCGTCGTGTTCTTAACCTTACCACTCAAAAATGACTTCGAAGGACGCCTTGTCCATTGGATCGGATACAAAACCACCTGTTCTCTACCGAGGAGAATATGGTCAATGGAAGAAACGGTTTCTCCATTTTATCCTAAGTCAACATGCCGGTCCAGATATCCTTGACTCCCTTCAAACCGGACCAGCAAAATTCTACCGTGCTGTGGTAGCAGCCCCAAACTCTCAACCAGCAGTAACTGGAGGTGTGATTGAAATTCCCCCGACGGAATACACCCAAGAACAAAAGGAAAGGGCTAGGGCTGATGTGTACGCACACTCTTATATGCTACAGGGCCTTACGAATGAAATATACAGCAGCCTTGATAGTTTCAGCACGGGTAAAGAGCTCTGGGATGAGATCCGCAACCAGATGGAAGGTACTGACCTGGGTAAAAAAGCTAAGATGGTATCCACCCTAAACACTTACGGTCAATTTAAGGCTAATTCGGGAGAAGAATTGGAACAAACCTACCACAGATTCTGCACCATGCTCATGAAGGATTTATGTGCACAGTTAGTCAACCTATGATGTCACGTCCATGTCTATAGGACACTCAAGGGTCACATCGGTGAGTGCATGTAATACGAGAAAGATATGTAATGATACTTGGAAGAGAAATGATTCATAATAGTCATTTATGAATCAGTTAAGTATTAAGTTAAGTTCGACTTATTACTAGATTAGTTTATCCAACTAATTAATACAAGTATTTGTACATTTACTAGTTGAGTAAATATACAATGTGTTAATTATAGATTATCCATAATATGATTTAAATTAATTAAATCATATGGTGTTTGGATAATATTATTGTCTAAATTATATAAGGTTTATTATATAATTAATTATTAAAAGTATAAATACAAAGTATATATATTTCGTGTATATAATATACGGAATATATTAGTGTATTAATACTAGACATTTAATAATTAAGTGCAACAATAATAACTAGATAAACTATAAGGGTTGGTTGTGTAAAAGGATAAGTTTAATTAAGAATTAATCTTAATTAAACTAGAAGGGCACTAAGTGAAAGTCCTTCTATTATAAATAGAAGGCTTGGGGTTCCCTTGTAAGGTGTTCATCCCATCCCATACCCTAGCCACGAAATTCCCCTTCCCTCCCCTTGAAGTTTCGGCCGAAACACAATAGGAAGAACACAAGCCTTGTGTTCTTCGTGTTCTTCGTTCGTTCTTCGTGTTCTTCAAGTCTTGAAGAACAAGGATCATTACAAGAGCTTATCTAGAGGGCTTCTCGTTGTGTTTATCACTGGTGGATTAATCTTGAGCAATCTAAGGTATGTTTTGGAAAAACCTCTTCTCCTTCTCCCTCTTGTTCGACGGACGAGAACACCAAGAACCCTAGGGTTCTTGGTGAGTGTTTGACGAACACACACAAGTATGTGTGTGTGTTCAAGTTTTTCGTACAAGGTTTCTTTCTTTTTAATCTAGTTTAGATTTCCAACATCCCAATCCTTTAGGGTTTAAGGATTAAGTTTAATCTCAGTTCCGCTTTTAGGGATTAAACTAGCTAGTTGGTTCAACCAGTAAGAACAAGTTCATGTTCTTATCAGTCTATGGTCGAATCAGTGTGACTAGGTGGTTGACCCAAGTGGTCAATCAGTTACAATGAAACCCTTCAGTGGTATCAGAGCGTTGGTTTAGAAATCTAAACAAGAATAACAAAGTTTTTTGTTTGTTTAATTTCCAAGTTTATTTTTTATTTTTTTCGTTCCTTCTTCTTTTTTCTTCCTCATAGATTTCGAATGAGGGTAAGAACCCTAGACCAAGAATGCTAAACAGTTTAGTTTAATTGGTCATAAGGATTCTAAACCATAGTGATTTCGGAATCATGAAAGAACCCTAGGACCAAGAACATTAAACTAGTTTAGTTTAATTGGTCAAAAGGCTTCTTTCCCTAACCCTAGAAATTTCGAAATATTGAAGAACCCTAGGATCAAGAATGTCAAAATAATTGGTCAAAAAGGATACTTTCCTTTCTTCCAAGATTTTCGAAAATCATAAGGATACTTGGACACCAAGTTTGATTAAACTAGTTTAGTTTAATTGGTGGAAAAGTTTCCTAGGCTTAAAGAATTTTTTCGAAACCCTAGATTCAACCTAAGACCAAAAACATTAAACTAGTTTAGTTTAATTGGTTAATAGGATTAATCAAGAACATAATCTAGAACCTAGAAAATTAAACAAGTTTATGTTTAATAAGGTTTAATTATTGTTTTAGTAAGTTTATTAAAACTAGTTCTTTAAGCCTAGAAATCTAGACAAAGTTTTATTGTCTATAAAGGTTTAAATTAATAAGTTTAAATAAATCTATTAAAGTTATAATCTATCCTAGAATTTAAACAAAGTTTAATAATTGTTTGAATAGGATTGATTAGGATTAATCTATAACTAAGAGATGTTATTGATCAAGAAATTAAAACTAGGTTTTAATTGATTAAGAACAAGTTAAGGGTTTAATTAATTAAAATTAATTAAGGATAAAAGAGAAGTGTTAATTTTAAAGTCTTAAAATTAACAAGATGTATTTATATTATTATATATAATTTTGGATTTTTCCAAATTATTTAAAAGTGATTTTAAAAGATAAAATAGTTTGTACGTATTTTAATTAGTATAAGTTAAAATACAAATGTACAAATTAGGTGTAATATTCTTACTAAGAATGTTATAAGTTTTTAAAGAAATAAATTATGTATATATATAATACAAGATTAAATGGAACAATTAAATTAAATGTTATTTTGATCATAGTTATAATATTAAGTAACTAGAAATTTGTATTAAGTTATAATTTGAACTAGAATGTACAAAGTTGTAAACAACTAGAAATTGTACAAACGAAGTTATATTATAATTAGATGATACAAAAGTTATAAATATTATAATTAGATTGTATAAAGTTGTAAGTAATTATAACTAGTTATTTATACAAGTATATTACGAGTTACGTAAAATACTAGATTAATGATCAAGGGTAAAATAACATAGGAAATTTAAGAACCTATATTTAACTAGTTCAAGTTAAATGTAAGAAAGGTTTAAACAAACTAAGAATTATTATATATAGTCTTTATATAATAAGTTTATTAGTTTCACCAAGGATAGACCGGTGATTGTGTTTGCTCAAGTTCCATCATGGTTGTTGGAGTTAGTGGGAGCTACACAAGAAAATCGCGAAGTTTATAAAGATGTCCTTAGGACATAGTTTTGGTGAATTTAATGAAGTTAAAATAAGTGTTTAATTTTATTATTAAACAAGTGAAAAACAAGGTGTGTTAAACTAGGATTATGATTCAAGTTTATGAATCATAAAGGGATTAAAATTCACATTTTAAAGTTTAACATAAGGTTCGTGTTTTTTCAAAGAAAATAAAACGAACAAGTTTTATAGAAAAAAGGTTTTTCACAAAACCTAGTAAAACGTCTTGTACACCTCGTTTCAGGTATACATATAAATCGCGCAAACCTTTTGAAACTATAAGTTTTAAAGAAAAAGGTTCTTAAGATTTAAAAAAAAAGGTGTCTTGTAGAATTCTTGAATTCACAAGTCACACATTTTAAAGGATTAAGATTGGAATAAGGTTTAAGTTTAGTTTAAGACTTAAACAAACCCAAGAAAATCTTAGATCGAAGTACTATCCACCTAATGGAACACCTCACTTGTTCAACGATATTCATATTGTAAGGATAAAGAACCTTAGATATGGATTCAAATCATTGCGAGTGTTAGGGTGCGTAAGGTTCTGTGATAATCGGGAGTCCCGGCGCAGAACATCGCACTGTCTTAGATGGTCTGATCTACTTTGGTGATAAGCGGGAGTCCCGGCCCAAAAAGTACTTGAGTAGAATAAACATTCTAGACTTTATTGCAACTTAGAAAGGTATGATTAAATTCGTACAAGGTTGTAATAAGTTATAAGTCTAAAGATTCTACGACCCCTAGGAATCGTCTCAAGTCTTGATACGATCGGTAAGGATGTTACCTACCAGAAACAGCATGTCTCGTCGGGAAGTGCCCAAACCTTGCGTCGAGAATGTGATATATGGATCCTAGGCCTAAAATATAAATTATGGGTTTATAATATATTTTAGAGAATGTTTGTCGATGATTACTTATTAAACTGGGTTTGATTTGTAGACGGCAACAACAACCAAAAATGACACGTACCAATAATCTCTCACTACGCTTGTTTCTAGAAAAGGACAAATTGACTAGGTCAAAGTTTCTCAATTGGAAGCGTGATCTTCAGATTATGCTTAGGCATGAGAGAAAAGAAAATGTCCTAGAAAGAGCAATACTAAATGCCCTGACACGAATGCTAGAGATGAACCAGTACAAGCATATTACGCTTGTAGAGTGTTCAACTCTTGCAAGATGGTTAAGGGATCATCAGTGAGTGCTCACGTCATGAAAATGAAAGAGCACATGGATCGTCTTAAAAAGACTAGGACACCCAGTACCGTTGCAGTTAGCAACAGTAATGATACTCAACTCGTTGCCAGATGACTATAAGCCTTATGTAGTCAACTACAACATGCATAACATGGAGCAATCCATTGATGAGCTACATTCCATGCTCAAGATTAATGAGTTGAGTTTGGGGACCAAGTTTAAGAATGATCTTGTGGTAACTGATGATGGTAGTGAAAAAGAGAAAGAGGCGCAGTGGAAAGGGAAAGGGTAAAACCAATCTAAGCCAAGACGTGCCTAAGGGTAATGGAATCAAACAAAAGGTCAAGAAGGTAAAGCCAAACAAGACAAGGACCGAGAAACGGTCTCTTGGTTGTGGCGAGGGTCAAAGGGTAGGAGGTCATGCTTGCTACTCAGTTGACTTGACCAACTTCTAGATACTCCTTTTCCTACTTGTAAAAGTTATTACGAGTAACTCAAATTTTAGCAATCGTTTATTGCATTAAATGATGGAGAGTGAGATGGAGTAACATGAGATAATGATCCCACAAGCACTACGTTTTAATTCAGTATTTTTCGTATGGATTCAGTAAAACAATTTTCGTTTTTAAGTTGTTTTGAACAAAATTACATTTTCTATTTTTATGATAAATTTTGGTTTTTTAAGTTTATCGTTGAATCCATGGTTGAATTATATTGTGTGTGCATGTGTGTTGATTATACTAGTCAAGTTTTATGACTAGATTATAAAGTCAAGTATTGACTTAATAATAATCTCATTGTTTATATTTGTTTGATTGTTGTGTGAATATCTTAGAAGCTCAAATTACTTAGATGCTAGTAATTAGAAAGTTTTTCTAATGAAAGTATTGAAGAGTTTTTATGGAAAGCATAAAGTTCAAAGTACATTGAACTTATTTAAAACATTTTAAGTAATGGTTACTTATGATAGTAAGTTTTAAAGTATTAGTATTAATATAGTATGATTATATTGGATATAATCAAGATAGACTTTAAAAGAGTATTATTACAAGTCTTTCATACTTATGATAGAGGAATTTAATGAAGTCATAATTCCCTAATAGGAATAATTAGATATTCGTATAATCCAAGGAAAATGACTTAGGCATTAAATGAACTCTTAAAAGGGACAAACTATATTAAAGAATTTAAGAATTAAAATGTATTATTGCAAGTCTTTTATACTTGTAATAAATACAACATTTGATCAAGTCATAATTCCCTAATAGGAATAATGGATATTTGAGAAATCCAAGAAATGACTTTGGCATTAAATGAGATTCTTAAAAGATACTAATACACTTAAGAATTGGAAGTATCATTTCAAGTGTCTTATACTTGTTAGATACAGTAATCAATGAAAGTCATAATTCCCTTCAAAGGAATGTTGGATATTCGCAAATCCAAAGGATGACTTTGATAATTGATTAATTCTTAAAGGGTTAAACTATAAGTTTTGACTAGGTCAAAAGTAGCAGTTTAAGTGATGCTTATTTCCATAAAATTTAGTGGGAGCTATGACTAACATATTCATTAGAGGTACTAATGAATATAGTAAGTTAGTTAGGATATTAACAACAAGGTTTTACCAAGTCGTTAGCCAAAGAGTTAAGAGAAATGATAAATGATCGATGATTAGATTATTGCAAGCCTAATAGCGTGGTCACAAGTCTAGTGATTAATTATTGCATATCTAATAGGTTGTTAACACTCCAGTTGATAACATAACCATTTAAGGAAATTTCTTTAACTAGTAATGATATATCTACAAATCAAGTAACTAAAAGAGGCTTTAGTTACAAGAAGAATTTTGTGAATTCAAGAAACTAAGGAGTTAATTTCCAATCCTCCTATGTTTGCTGAATTGCATAAAAGGGCAAGACTAGAATATGTTCTAGAATGTTGCAAGAACAAAATCTAGCAAAGGCAAAAGAAATAGTATTTTTCAAATACTCGTCTTATGTTTTTAGTTTAATAGAAATGACTAGTTTAGTGATAAAGTTACAATTAAAATTGTAAAAGTCATTAATTAATCAACATGAACGAAAGGAATAAGTAATGATCCAGTAATAATTCTGTATCTATGTCCAGTGAGGAATAATACATGAGTTAGCATCATTGTTATTCAGACTTTGTATGTTTTAAAAGATCCATGAATAAAAGTTACTTTATTCAAAAGATATAAATCCGTGACTACTCGTCTTGGAGGGAACCTTGATGGGACGTTAACGTCATCGCGGTATTTGGTGGTAGATTCGAAGTTCTTCGAAGATAGCTACACAAGTTTTTGTGTAAACCAAATATCGGTGATATTCTGTTGGAGCTCGACGAATATTGGATTGACCACCGTGACAATACTTCGTGGTTGAAAAGTTCAAAAGTATTGTTCACTAGGATTGTCCTTAAGCCTGAGGTATTTGGTTTGGGATACATTGACTAATGTACTTTGGTTCATCTTAGACAATTCTGAAATATGGTTGTCATACGAGGCTTTACTGGGTACAGAGGAATTTGTATTTTGAATCGAAATATAACAAGATGGTAATTGCACCTCCTTTTTAGGAGAGATATTTATGGGTCCCTTGACATGATGATAAACTGAAAATGCACGGCCGTGCTCAACGAACTGATTTGTTCTTTGTCGTTATCACACAGTTTTAAATCAAGAGGTCAAGAAATGATTTAGAGTACAGGAGTTGATAATTTCTACCATGCTCGTATTCGTTATCACAAATATCGTGCTGCAAGGGATAAACCTAACACGTTACCCAGGAATTAAAGATGGAGTGTTCTTTACTAGACGACGCTATTAATATGTTTTTCTAAACAATACCTGGGTATAAGAGTTTCTATGGCTTGGTTATCCTGTATTGCCTGTCTAGGGGCCGCTGCAGGCTAGTACCATCAAGCTAAGGTTACAAACTTGCACAAGTGGGAGTCTGAAGGATTTATGTGCACAGTTAGTCAACCTATGATGTCACGTCCATGTC
Source organism: Calendula officinalis (assembly GCA_963853835.1). NCBI lineage: Eukaryota > Viridiplantae > Streptophyta > Magnoliopsida > Asterales > Asteraceae > Calendula > Calendula officinalis. Next base: position 33,843,561 of record OY970824.1, read on the forward strand.
TATAGGACACTCAAGGGTCACATCGGTGAGTGCATGTAATACGAGAAAGATATGTAATAATACTTGGAAGAGAAATGATTCATAATAGTCATTTATGAATCAGTTAAGTATTAAGTTAAGTTCGACTTATTACTAGATTAGTTTATGCAACTACTTAATACAAGTATTTGTACATTTACTAGTTGAGTAAATATACAATGTGTTAATTATAGATTATCCATAATATGATTTAAATTAATTAAATCATATAGTGTTTGGATAATATTATTGTCTAAATTATATAAGGTTTATTATATAATTAATTATTAAAAGTATAAATACAAAGTATATATATTTCGTGTATATAATATACGGAATATATTAGTGTATTAATACTAGACATTTAATAATTAAGTGCAACAATAATAACTAGATAATCTATAAGGTGGTTGTGTAAAAGGATAAGTTTAATTAAGAATTAATCTTAATTAAACTAGAAGGGCACTAAGTGAAAGTCCTTCTATTATAAATAGAAGGCTTGGGGTTCCCTTGTAAGGTGTTCATTCCATCCCATACCCTAGCCACGAAATTCCCCTTCCCTCCCCTTGAAGTTTCGGCCGAAACACAATAGGAAGAACACAAGCCTTGTGTTCTTCGTGTTCTTCGTTCGTTCTTCGTGTTCTTCAAGTCTTGAAGAACAAGGATCATTACAAGAGCTTATCTAGAGGGCTTCTCGTTGTGTTTATCACTGGTGGATTAATCTTGAGCAATCTAAGGTATGTTTTGGAAAAACCTCTTCTCCTTCTCCCTCTTGTTCGACGGACGAGAACACCAAGAACCCTAGGGTTCTTGGTGAGTGTTCGACGAACACACACAAGTATGTGTGTGTGTTCGAGTTTTTCGTACAAGGTTTCTTTCTTGTTAATCTAGTTTAGATTTCCAACATCCCAATCCTTTAGGGTTTAAGGATTAAGTTTAATCTCAGTTCCGCTTTTAGGGATTAAACTAGCTAGTTGGTTCAACCGATAAGAACAAGTTCATGTTCTTATCAGTCTATGGTCGAATCAGTGTGACTAGGTGGTTGACCCAAGTGGTCAATCAGTTACAATGAAACCCTTCAGCTCAATGATCCTAGAAAGAACAATCTAAACAAAGGGAACCTTGAAATTAACATCAAATTTATTCAGTCCCTACTCCCCGAATGGGAAATGTTTGGCAACAGTGCGATGCAGCACAAGGACTTAAGCCTCATAGACGTTCATGAATTATATGAATACCTACATCAAAATGAACCTATAGTGAAAGGAATCGCCAAATCTAGGCAAGATAATGTTGACACACTTGCATTGTTGGCCAAACAAAATCAAGCTCTCAACAAAGGTATCAATGAAGCACTGATTGCAGCACAATCAAAAGAAGTGGTAAAAGATGAACCAGAGACTCTGATCCCTGCTGGGACAAATGATGAAATTGAGTCGGTTCGTCAAGCCTTAGTTTTAATTTCAAGCTATAACAAAAAAATATTATAACAAACCTACAAACAACAACCTCAGATCATCCTCAAACTTCAAATTCAACTCCTCTTCCCAAACCTCTAACAACAAATCTTCATGTTCCTCTACTGAGCCACCGAAGAAATGCTACAAATTTGGTATGACGGGACACTTTGCTAAAGAATGCAAGAAGCCAAAGGTGAAAGACTCTGAATACTTAAAAAGGAAAATGCTCATGGCTAAGCAAGTTGAGAATGGCAAAGTCCTACTGGCTGAGGACCAACAGTGGTTGGAAGACTCAGATGATCAAGAGGAAGAGGAATGCACTGCCAGCCTGGCTCTGATGACGAGATCAAACGAATTAAGAGATGAGCTGGGCATCCCTGAGAACGATGAAAATGAGGTACACTCTTCTTCTTTTGATTCTCTTTTATCTGACTCAGGCACTGACGAATCATAAAATTCCTTGTTTAATGAAACTTTTCTACTTAAAATTGATGAAGAATCTCAATTGAGGAGACAAATTACTGTTTTAGAATCCGAGAAAATACAACTTTTAAATGATTTGAGTGAGTTAAGTCAATTTTCTCTTCAATTAACTCAAGTAAACAAGGAATTACAAAATCAGCTGTCTACGTCAAAATCTGCTTATCAATTTCAAATTTCTGAATTACAAAATAGTCTACAAAAACAAGTAAACACCACTAATGAATCAAATGCACAAATCTCAAACTTAAAGGCAGAAAATTTAACCTTTCGTCGTCAACTTGAAGCTCTTGTTCCTCAAGTCAATCAAAATAACCTTTCAAATCCAAAAACACAAGAGTTACAACAACAGTTGTCATCCTTTCATGCTGCTCACACCAGTGAGGTCAATCGACTAAATCAAATTATTAATGCAAAAAACCTTGAAATTTCGAACCTGAAAACCATGAAAACGGTGTCAAGTGATAAAGACGACTCCAAGCAGCTGATAAATGACTTGGCGATTCAATTACATCGAGAGCAAACATGGATGAAGTCCGCAGACATCAAGATGAAAGACTACCAAGATCAGTTGAAGATGGCTGACATCGAAATTCAAAAATTAAATGAACAAATCAAAAACATAACAAACAGTTTTAAAAAGGAAATCGATGAAAAATCAGCAACTATACACAGTCTCACTGTAAGAAAAGAAAATGCTGAAGAACACATCTCAAAACTGGAGTAGACGATTGTGAAAGCTGGTCATACTGAACAAATGATAAAATTCAACGAGCCAAAAGAGTTCAGATCGTACAAGTCAAAAGTGGGTCTTGGAGCAGAAAACACCCGCTATCTGGAAAAAGCTGCATATGTTCTTCCAACGTTATATAACTACGATTACATGAACTTGGGAATCTGGCAAAGCTTCCTTCACATGCCAGATGAAGAAGCAGAAGTTGAAAAGTTCAACCGGGAAAAGGAAGAATATGCTCAAATTAGCTTCAATTATGATGCCTTAAACTCAACATACAAAAAGAAGAAAGCAAAATTTGAACACAACGAATATTTTCCAATCATCACACCAGCTGAATTTTCCATTCCTGAAAACCAAATTTTAATACAAATCAAAGAGCCAAAGCTTTATGTTCCACCAATAGTTTTAGAAATGAAAATTGTCCAATTAGAAACTGAAATTGATGAAACTCAAAAGGCCTTTAATAAAGAAAAAGAAAAACTTCAAAACAAAATACATAATTTAGAGGACACCATTTTAGAATTAAAAGCTAAAACTAACAAAACTGTTTCTCAAAATTCTAAAACCTTTTTATTAGGACCAGCACCAGCAAACCCAGTTCCAACCATCTTGAAGAGAAGCTCTAATCCACTTGTCTTAAATCTTGCAGATCGAAGATTAGAGTCTCACAGGAAGAAGTCAATGAAGCAAGCTGAAGTCACAAGAGCCAAACAGTCAAAGAAGTCTATTCAGACTGGATCCAGTATGCTTAAGAAGCCTAGTCTACTTAAGAAGTCTAGTCCATTTAAGTCTGTAGTTTCCTCTTTTTATGTTAAAAATAAATGTAATGACTCTAAACAGTTTATTTCTCCGAAATAAGCTTATGGCATTGTTTATGATTCTGCAATTTATCGTCCAGTTAATTACACTGTTAATGGTGTAAATTTAATTATTAAAACTGATAAAAATGGCAAAAAGGTTTATTTTGATTAAAAAGACTGATAAACCAATTTCTCAGTACGATGAACGATATTTTATTAAAATAGATGCTCCATGTGGTAAAAGACATGATGTTCTTGGAAAAGCTCGTGAAATCATTCAGTACTGAACAACTTGCTATCCAGATCCTTGCAAAACAATAAATTCTCGACCAGTAAAATCTACCGCTACACGTTCATACCCACATGCCTCTGAAAAATCTTCTTCTAATCGTCGTTTCGTGTATCGGGAAGTTTCTAAACAAAAACCGTCTAATTCAGATTCTCAAACGAAATCTCACAAGACGAACTCAAAACGTTCAAATAAATTGTCTAAAAACCCACAAACTTATGTTCCCCACCTGTCTTCTCGTCGCACGTCTTCTGAAGGAAACTTCGCACAAAAGCCAAAACCGTCAGTTTCCTCCAAATGCGACAAACCATCCGCTGAAACGTCTACTCATGTGAAATATAATTGGATTAAAACCGAAAATTCTCATTGGATTATTCAATCCTCTGAAAAATCTCTCAAATGGGTAATCAAATCCGAACTGCCTCCTAGCAGTTCCCTAAAGCTCTAAATTGAGAATCACATAAAATCTGCATAAAACATCTGTAACTAATCGCTCTGGACCCATACATCATTGAGTACCTAAAATGTCTTATTTGTTTTATGTAGAATATATGGTACCTCGACTCGGGCTGTTCGAGGCACATGACGGGAAACAAAAATCTTCTGGCCAACTGTCGTGAATGATATTTTGGAACGCTCAAATTTGGTAATGATAATTTAGCAGCCGTTTTAGGACTCGGTGACATCATTCGCCATAACCTGATTATAAGAAATGTTGCCTTTGTTGAAGATCTCTCTCATAATCTCTTCAGCATTGGCAAATTCTGTGACAAGACTCTGGAAGTCAACTTTCCCACAAAAAAGTGTGCTATTCGTACATATAATGGAGAAGAACTTCTAACTGGAACTCGTGACACAAAGTTATTCACTATTGATCTTAATGACCCAATCCAATCGATGAAGTATGTCTCGTATCAAAAGCTACTTCCAATGAGTCATGGTTATTGTAGGGTTTCATAACACTGATTGACCACATGAGTCAACCTCCTAGTCACTTGGTTCGAACCATACTGACCAAGAACATGAACTTGTTCTTGACCGGTTAAAACCAACTTGCTGATTTAATCCCTAAAAGCGGAACTGAGATTAAACCTAATCCTTAAACCCTAAAGGATTGTGATCTTGGAGATCTAGATTAGATTACCAATGGAAGAAATGTTGTACGAAAAACCGAACACACACACACACACACTTATGTGTATTCGACGGCTACCAAGAACCCTAGGGTTCTTGGTTGGTTTTGGTCGAACAAGAGGGGAGAGGGAAAAGGGTTTCCCAAAACATACCTTGTTGATTGCTTAAGAAAGTCCACTGATGATGAACACAACGAGCGACCTTCTAGTTGATCCTTGTAATGATCTTGGATCTTCAAGACTTGAAGAACACGAAGGACACGAAGAACGAAGAACACCAAACCCTTGGTGATGCTTGAACTCGGGCGAAACAAGGGAGAGAAGGGGGAAGGAATTCGTGGGGATCAAGGGGGAATTAGGGTTACCCTAAGCCTCTTATTTATAGATAAATAAGTTGTGCTTAGGACCCTCTAGTTTAATTAAGATCAATTACTTAATTAAACTTTCCTTTTTACGTTTCATTTCCTTGTAGTTTATTATTCTTTATTATTGCACTTAACTATTAAATGTCTAGTATTAATACACTTAATAATTCGGTACCCATATACACGAATTATATACTTGTATTTATACTTTTAATAATTAATTATATAATAACCTTTATATAATTTATACAATAATATTATCCAATTACCATATGATTTAATTTCTTTAAATCATATTATGGATAATCTATAATTAACACATTATATATTTACTCAACTAGTAAATGTACAAATACTTGTATTAATTATTTAGATAAACTAATCTAGTAATAAGTCAAACTTGACTTAATACTTAACTTGATTCATAAATGACTATTATGAATCAATCCTCTTCCAAGTATCATTACAAATCTTACTCGTATTACATGCACTCACCGGTGTGACCCTTAAGTGTTTCGTAGGCACGGATGTATCATCATAGGTTGACTAACTGTGCACATAAATCCTTCAGACTCCCACTTGTGCAAGTTTGTAACCTTTGTCTTAATGATACGAGCTACAATGGCCTTCTAAATGGGCATGTAGGTAACCAACCCCATAAAAACAGCTTACGTAACCCAGGTATAGTTTTTGAAAAACTCTTTAATAGCGTCTCCTAGTAAAGAACACTCTGTGTCTACTTCTTGGGCAACTATGTTAGATTCATCCCTTGCAGCACGATATTTGTGACAACGAATACGAGCATGGTAGAAAATATCAACTCCTGTATTCGAAATCATTTCATGACTTCTTGATTCAAACTGTTGTGATAAACGACAAAGAACAAATCAGTTCGTTTGGGCATGGCCATGCACTTTCCAGTTATCTCATCATGTCAAAGGACCCATAAATATCTCTCCTAAAAAGGAGGTGCAATTACCATCTTGTTATATTTCGATTCAAAATACAAATTCCTTTGTACCCAGTATAGCCTCGTATGACAACCATATTTCAGAATTATCTAAGACGAACCAAAGCACATTAGTCAATGTATTCCAAACCAAATACCTCAGGCTTAAGGACAATCCTAGTGAATAATACTTTTGATCTTTTCAACCACGAAGTATTATCACGGTGGTCAATCCAATATTCGTCGAGCTCCAACAGAATATCACCGATATTTGGTTTACACAAAACTTGTGTAGCTATCTTTGAAGGACTTCGAATCTACCACCAAATACCGCGACGACGTTAACGTCCCGTTGAGGTTCCCACCAAGACGAGTAGTCACTGATCTTATAACCTTTTTGAATAAAGAAACTTTTATTCATGGATATTTTAAAACATACAAATTCTGAATAATAATGATACTAACTCATGTATTATTCCTCACTGGACATAGATACTCAATTATTACTGGACCATTACTTATTCTTTGTGTTTGTGTTGATTGCTCAATGACTCCTTAATCATAACGTTTATCACTAATTACAATTAGTCATTTCTATTAAACTAAAGACATAAGACGAGTATTTAAGAATACTATTACTTTTGTCTTTGCTAGATATTGTTCATGCAACATTTAGAACATATTCTAGTCTTTCCTTTTTATATGATTCGGTAAACATAGGAGGATTGGAAAAATTACTCCTTTTAGTTTCTTGAATATATAAAACTTGTCTTGTAACTAAATCTCTTTTAGCTACTTGATTTGTAGATACCCTTACTAGTTAAAGAAATTTCCTTAAATGATCAACTTTGTTCACTGGAATGTGAACATCCTATGCAATAATCAATCACAAGACTTGTGATCATGCTATTAGGTTTGCAATAATCAAATCAATGATCATTTATTTCTCTTAACTCTTTGGCTAACGACTTCGTAAAACCTCGTTGTTAATGTCCTAACTAACTTACTATATTCATTAGTACCTCTAGTGAATATGTTAGTCATTGCTCCCACTAAATTTTATGGAATAAAAGCATTTCTTAAACTAATACTTTTGACCTAGTCAAAACTTATAGTTTAACCCTTTAAGAATTAATCAATTATCAAAGTCATCCTTTGGATTTGCGAATATCCAACATTCCTTTTAAGGGAATCATGACTTTCATTGATTACTGTATCTAACAAGTATGAGACACTTGAAATGATACTTCCAATTCTTAAGTGTATTAGTATCTTTTAAGAATCTTATTTAATACCAAAGTCATTTCTTGGATTTCTCAAATATCCATTATTCCTATTAGGGAATTATGACTTGATTAAATATTGTATTTATTACAAGTATAAAAGACTTGCAATAATACCTTTTAATTCTTAAATACTTTAATATAGTTTATCCCTTTTAAGAGTTCATTTAATATCTAAGTCATTTTACTTGGATTTTACGAATATCCAATTATTCCTATTAAGGAATTATGACTTCATTAAACTCCTTTATTACAAGTATAAAAGACTTGTAATAATACTCCTTTAAATTTAACTTGATTATATCAAATATAATCATACTATATTAATATTAATAATAATACTTTAAAACTTACTATCATAAGTAATTTAATACTTAAGATGTTTTAACTAGGTTCAAGAACTTTTGAACCTTATGCTTTTCATAAAATCTCTTAAATACTTTAGAAGAAACTTCTAATTTCTAGTATCTAAGTATAAGACATTCACAACAATCAAACAAGTATAAAAAACATGAAATATAAAGTAAATCAAAACTTGACTTACAATCTAGTCATAAATCTTGACTAGTGTAATTATCACACATGCACACAATATAATTCAACCATGGATTCAAATTTATTAAAACCAAAAAACTTGTTTTAACATAAAATAAAAAAATTATCCAACAAAATGAAAATTGTTTTACTGAATCCATAAAATACTGAATCATAAAATCTTGGTGCTCGTGGAATCACCATCTCATGCTGGTCATCTTCACTTTCCATCTCCTCCTGCAATAAACGATTGCAAAAGTTAGATTACTCGTAATGTACTTTACAAGTATCTTAAAAGTGAATAAGAAGTGTGGTTGTGTTACCTGAGGAACTTGCGTTTCTTCCACCACCACTTGCACCCTTTGGACAATTCCTTTTCCAATGCCCAGCCTCACCACACTTGAAGCACCAATTCTCGGTCCTCGCTGTGTTAGGCTTAAACTTCTTGACCTTTTGTTTGACACTTTTACCATTTGGCACTCCTTGGTTAGGATTGGTTTTACCCTTTCCTTTGCCACCATGCCCTTTTCTCTTCTTGCCACCACCACTGCTATTACCGATCATTAGAACATCCTTAGACTTAGTCCCCAAACTCAATTCAGCTGTCTTGAGCATGGAATGTAGCTCAGCAATGAATTTCTCCATATTATGCATATCGTAGTTGACTACAAAAGGCTTGTAGTCATCAGACAATGAATTGAGTATAGTGTCTGTTGCCATTTGCAACAGTATGGGGTGACCAAGTCTAGCCAGGTGATCCATGTGTCCTTTCATTTTCATGACGTGGGCACTCACCGGTGTTCCTTTGACCATCTTGCAAGAGTTGAAGGCTCGATTGATGTCGAACCTCTCAGTGCGAGCCTGCTCTTGAAATGAATCCCTAAGTTGCTAGATCATCTCAAATGCAGGCACATCCATAAGTCCTGCTTATAAATCTGGACTCATGGTTGCGAGCATCAAACAGCTCACATCGAGCGCATCACTGACATGCTTATCATAAGCTTGCCTTGCTTCAGCTCTAGCATTAGCGGCAGGGACAATAGGTACTGCTCTCTCCAAGACATACCACTTTCTCTCATGCCTGAGCACAATGCGAAGGTTGCGCTCCCAATTGAAAAGGTTTGACCCAGTCAACTCGTTATTTTCGAGGATTGAGCGAAGTGAGAGATTGTTGGTACTTGTCGTTGTGGTTGTTGCTGCCATCTACAAATCAAACCCAGTTTAATTAGTAATCATCAATAAACATTCTCTAAAATATATTATAAACCCATAATTCATATTTTAGGCCTAGGATCCATATTTCACATTCTCGTCGCAAGGTTTGGGCACTTCCCGACGAGACATGCTATTTCTGGTAGGTAACATCCTTACCGGTCGTATCAAGACTTGACACGATTCCTAGGGGTCGTAGAATCTTTAGACTTATATCTTATTATAACTTTGTACAATCTAATTGTACATTTCTAAGTTAGTAATAATGTCTAGTATGTTTATTCTACTCAAGTACTTTTTGGGCCGGGACTCCCGATTATCACCAAAGTAGATCAGACCATCTAAGACAGTGCGATGCTCTGCGCCGGGACGCCCGATTATCACAGAACCTTACGCACCCTAACACTCGCAATGATTTGAATCCATATCTAAGGTTCTTTATCCTTACATTATGAATATCGTTGAACAAGTGAGGTGTTCCATTAGGTGGATAGTACTTAGATCTAAGATTTTTTTGGGTTTGTTTAAGTCTTGAACTAAACTTAAACCTTATTCCAATCTTAATCCTTGTTTAAAATGTGTGACTTGTGAATTCAAGATTTCTACAAGACACCTTTTTAAATCTTAAGAACTTTTCTTATAACTTATAGTTTCAAGAATTGCGCGACTTATATGTATACCTAAAATGAGGTGTACAAGACGTATTACTAGGTTTTGTGGAAAACCTTATCGAGAGTAAAACTTACTTGTTTTATCTTTCTTGAAAAACTTAAAACACTGATGTTAAACTTTTAATCCTTTTATGATTCATAAACTTGAATCATAAATCTAGTTTAACACACATGAATCATAAATCTAGTTTAACACACCTAGTTTTTGATATGTTTAATAATGAAATCAAACATTTATTTTTACTTATTAGATTCGACCAAAACTTATGTCTTAGCGACATACTTATAAACGTTGTGATTTTCTTGTGTAGCTCCCACTTGTTCCAACAACCATGATGGAACTTGAGCAAACACAATCACCGGTCTATACTTGGTGAAACTAATAATCTTATTATATAAAGACAATATATAATAAATCTTAGTTTGTTTGAACCTTTCTTATATTTAACTTGAACTAGCTAAATATAGGTTCTTAGGTTATCTTGTTATTTATCCCTTGATCATTAATCTAGTATCTTACATGACTTGTAAAATACTTATATTATACTTGTATAATCATCTAGTTATAATAACTTATAACTTTATACACCTTATAATAATAATATATAACTTTGTATATTTCTAGTTCATCATATAATCTCAACTTGTACAATGTCTAGTTATAATGGAATCATAACTTTGTACTTTCTAGTCTTAATTATATAATTAACTTATACAATAACTAATTATACTATTATCCTTTAAAGATCAAAATAACATTATCTTTTAATGTTCCATTTAATCTTGTATTTAATATATGTACATATATATTTTCTTTTAAAATAAACTTGTAATCATTCTAACAAGAATATTACATCTAATTTACACGTATGTATTTTAACTTAATCTAATTAAAATACGTATAAACTTATTATATCTTTTAAAATTCATTTTACCTTTTTAAATATTTTAAAAAATCCGAAATATAATATATAAATATAAATAAATACATCTTGTTAATTTCTTGAACTAAAAATTAACACTTCTTTTAATTCTCATTAGTCTAACCCTAATCTTGTTCTTGATCAATCAAAACTAGGGTTTTGACTTTCTTGATCAAAGACATTATTTATTAAAAGATTAATTTTAATCAATCTTATTTAAACAATAAACTTTGTTCAAATCCTAGGATAGATTATAATCCTAATAAATTTAATTAAACTTTTTAATTCAAACCTTTTAGACAATAAACTTTGTCTAGATTTCTAGGTTTAAAGAACTAGTTTCGATAAATCTATTAAAATAACAATTAAACCTATTAAACATAAAATTGTTTAATTATCTAGGTTTTAGATTATTAACCTAATTAATTCTTTTAAATCATTGAACTTAAACTAGTTTAATGTTCTAGGGTTCTAGATTACATCTAGGGTTTTCGAAAAATTCCTTAAAGTCTAGGAAACTTTTCCACCAATTAAACTAGGCTAGTTTAACAAAACTTGGTGTCCAAGAATCCTCCTAGATCTCGAAATCTGCAGGAAAAAGGAATGAATCCTTTTTGATCAATTAAACCAAAACTTGGTTTAACATACTTGATCCTAGATTTTGAAGATCAATTAATTAAGGAAAGAATCCTTTTGATCAAAATTTTTGACAATCTTGATCCTAGGGTTCCTCCTAATTTCCGAAAAATCTAGGGTTAGGGTAAAGAAGCCTTTTTGATCAACTAAACTAAGCTAGTTTAATGTTCTTGATCATAGGGTTCTTTTGCCTTATTCACGAAATTTCTAGGGTTTTCTAGAATCCTTGTGACCAATTAAACTTAACTAGTTTAACATGCTTGGTCCTAGGGTTCTTACCCTTTTTGTGAGTTTAAGAATAAGAAGAAAAAGATGGAACAAAAAAAACTTTAATAAAAATTAAACAAACAAACTTTGTTAATCTAGTTTAGATCTCTAAACCAACTCTCTGATACCACTGTAGGGTTTCATAACACTGATTGACCACATTAATCAACCTCCTAGTCACTTGGTTCGAACCATACTGACCAAGAACATGAACTTGTTCTTGACCGGTTAAAACCAACTAGCTGATTTAATCCCTAAAAGCGGAACTGAGATTAAACATAATCCTTAAACCTTAAAGGATTGGGATCTTGGAGATCTAGATTAGATTACCAATGGAAGAAACCTTGTACGAAAAACCCGAACACACACACACTTGTGTGTATTCGACGGCTACCAAGAACCCTAGGGTTCTTGGTTGGTTTCGGTCGAATAAGAGGGGAGAGGGAAAAGGGTTTCCCAAAACATACCTTGTTGATTGCTTAAGAAAGTCCACTGATGATGAACACAACGAGCGACCTTCTAGTTGATCCTTGTAATGATCTTGGATCTTCAAGACTTGAAGAACACGAAGAACACGAAGAACGAAGAACACCAAACCGTTGGTGATGCTTGAACTCGGCCGAAACAAGGGAGAGAAAGGGGAAGGAATTCGTGGGGATCAAGGGGGAATTAGGGTTACCCTAAGCCTCTTATTTATAGATAAATAAGTTGCGCTTAGGACCCTCTAGTTTAATTAAGATCAATTACTTAATTAAACTTTCCTTTTTACGTTTCCTTTCCTTGTAGTTTATTATTCTTTTATTATTGCACTTAACTATTAAATGTCTAGTATTAATACACTTAATAATTCGGTACCCATATACACGAATTATATACTTGTATTTATACTTTTAATAATTAATTATATAATAACATTTATATAATTTATACAATAATATTATCCAATTACCATATGATTTAATTGCTTTAAATCATATTATGGATAATCTATAATTAACACATTGTATATTTACTCAACTAGTAAATGTACAAATACTTGTATTAATTAGTTAGATAAACTAATCTAGTAATAAGTCAAACTTGACTTAATACTTAACTTGATTCATAAATGACTATTATGAATCAATCCTCTTCCAAGTATCATTACATATCTTACTCGTATTACATGCACTCACCGGTGTGACCCTTAAGTGTTTCGTAGGCATGGATGTATCATCATAGGTTGACTAACTGTGCACATAAATCCTTCAGTTATGGCATCGCCGTTTGTCTCATCTCAACTTCAAAACAATGAACAAACTAGTAAAAGGAGGCCATGTGTCTGGATTACCTGATGCTGCCTTTGACAAAGATCACAAATGTTCATCATGTGAAATGGGAAAAATGACAAAAAAGTCTCACAAACCTAAACCAGCTCCAAGTACTTCCAAACCTCTTGAACTACTGCATATGGATTTATGTGGTCCAATGAGCGTTCACAGTCTTGCTGGAAAACGCTATGTTTTGGTTATTGTTGATGACTATTCAAGATACACATGGGTTCATTTCCTTCGCTCAAAGGATGAAGCCGCAGAGATCATCATCTCATTCATCAAGAAAACCCAAGTGAACCTGGAATTAAATGTTCAAACAATCCGTACCGACAATGGTACTGAATTCAAGAATCGGGTCCTTGACTCTTATCTTGAATCTGCTGGCATCACCCATCAGTTTTCCGCTGCACGAACACCTCAACAGAACGGTGTTGTTGAAAGACGAAACCGTACCTTAGTGGAAGCTGCTTGTACGATGCTTTCATTTTCAAAACTTCCTCTGTCTTTATGGGTAGAAGCCATCAGCACCGCCTGTTTTACTCAAACCGCTCAATAATCAACAAAACATACAACAAAACTCCATATGAGCTCATAAACAATTGAATAACAAATGTAAACTTCTGCTTCCACATCTTTGGTAGTCGATGCTTCATCCTGAATGATAAAGATAAACTCAACAAATTTGAAGAGAAACCTAAGAAATGAGTCTTTATTGGATATTCAAAGGAATCAGGCTCATTCAAAATTTACAACCGATCCACAAGAATGGTCAGAGAAAGTGTTAATGTATCATTTGATGAAACATTCCCTCTTGATTCGAGGTCAACTGGCATTGAAAGACCTCTACCCACAACCTCTTCTAACCATTCAAAATGTCTGAATGATCTTGAAATCCTATTTGAACACTTCTATGATGAATATCACAACGTCAGACATACACCCCCACCTCCACCCCCACCCCACCCCCACCTCCAGCAGATGTTCAATCAATCACTGCTCCGGAAATCAACACTCCATCAACAAATGAATCTCCATCACCTACCTCACCTGCTCCAACCTCGCCAATACCCACAGCAAATGTTGGCCCTTTAACATCAACACAAGGAACTCAATCTACACCATACGATCTTCCACCTCCAACAGATATTATCGCTCCACTGGTGATTGACTTCTCTAAATTCCATCTTCCACGTGTTGAACCACTACCTCAGATCAACCCCCCAAATCCTGAAACTGCAATCATACCACATCCTACTTTCACTGATAATTCCAACGTTAACCCTGGTCAACTCCCACTTCCTCATTCTACTAAGTGGACAAAGGAACATCCTTTGGATCTAATCATCGGAAACCCAGAGTCCTTCGTCCAAACTTGAAGGGCTACAGCGGATGAATGTCACCATGCCTCATTCTTAAGTTCCACTGAACCTAAGAAAGCTAGTGAAGCGTTTTCCGATCCAGACTGGATAATTGCAATGCAAGAAGAAATTAATCAATTTGAAAGATTAAAAGTTTGGCGCTTAGTTCCTAATACCCCAAGATTTTTAAGAACAAGAAAGACGAAAATGGAATCGTCATTCGTAACATAGCAAGGTTGGTTGCTAAGGGTTACCCTCAACAGGAAGGCATTGATTACGATGAAACATTTGCTCATGTTGCCCGTATTGAAGCCATTCGCATTTTTCTAGCATATGCAGCTCACAAAAATTTTACTATCTATCAGATGGATATAAAAACTGCATTCTTAAATGGCATTCTGAAAGAAGAGGTGTTTGTTCATCAACCATAAGGGTTTGTAGATCCAAAACATCCAGATTATGTCTATATTCTCGACAAAGCTCTATATGGTTTAAAACAGGCCCCTCGGGCATGGTATGACATCCTTTCCCAGTTCTTGGTCGAATCTGGCTTTTCAAAAGGAAAAGTTGACACCACTATATTCATCAAACGTCAAGGTGAAGATATAATATTAATCCAGATCTATGTCGATGATATCATTTTTGGTTCTACAAATCCCAAGTACTGCAAACGTTTCTCTGATCTCATGGTCAAACGTTTTGAAATGAGCATGATGGGTGAAATGAATTTCTTCCTAGGTCTTCAAGCTCGTCAACTTCCAACAGGAATCTTCATCAATCAATCAAAGTATATCTCTGATCTGCTGACGAAGTATCTAATGTACGACTGTAAACCTATTGCAACACCGATGTCCACGGCCACCAAACTTCATGCTGATTTGGATGGTAAACCGGTAGATGTAACGAACTATCGGGGAATGATTGGCTCACTACTTTACTTAACGGCCAGCCATCCGAATATTATGTTCTCCACATGCATCTGTACTCAGTATCAGGCTGCTACCAAAGAGTCTCACTTTCTGGCTGCCAAACGAATCTTCCGTTACCTCAAAGGAACCAGAGATCTTGGTCTTTGGTACCCCAAGGACACCTCGTTTGATCTTTCTGCTTTCTCTGATACCGATCATGCTGGGTGTATGCTGGACAGGAAGAGTACATCTGGAGGAGTTCAATTTTTGGGAGATAAGCTAGTCAGCTGGTCATCAAGAAAGCAAAACGGTGTCTCACTATCAACAGCTGAAGCAGAATATGTTGTGGCCGCTAGCTGTCTGTCCTAGGTGATATGGATGCAATCACAATTAAAGGACTATGGCTTTTCCTATAGCCGCATTCCTTTATATTGTGATGCCAGAAGTGCAATTGCAATATCTTGAATTCCAGTTCAACATTCTAAAACTAAACATGTCGATCTTCGATATCATTTTATCAAAGATCACGTTGAACTGGGTAATGTTGAATTGTACTTCATATCCACCGATTTTCAATTGGCTGATTTGTTTACCAAGGCTTTGGACGAAAAACGTTTTAATTATCTGGTCACAAAGCTTGGTATGCTAAATCTCAAAACTTAATTGTCTTCAATTCTTATTTTTCAATCTGTTAAGTCGTTGCATTCTTCGTATCATCTCTATGGCTTTCAAGAAACTCGTCTTGAAACCCGGTCGTCAAAAGTCGTCATCGATCAAGGGGGAGCGACTACTCATCAGTCAAGGGGGAGCTGATGATAGAAGTTTTCCTTACTTTTAATTTTAATTTTAATTCTAAATTTTTAATTTTTAATTTTTTTAATTTTTTAATTTTACATTTTCCTTTATTTTACTTTAAAATTTTAAAATCAAAAAATTTCACATGTTTCAAACAAAACTCCTCGGGCCGAACTTCTCACTGTTCCCGGCCCGAGGTTCAAAGTCGGTTCAACAGTGTTCGGCTCGGCTCCCTTCCATATAAATACTCGTCTCCGATCACTGTTACTCTTTCCGATTCTCCACATTCTCGCTCACACACACTCGAACACACCACGCGACACACAGTCATCTTCGATCTCTGATTCTTCATCATCCTGGCTCGAATCCGTTCCAAATCACTCGCAATCACTTCACATCTGATTCTGATAAACTTCCTTCCACAATTTCATCCTTTTGATGTTTAATTTCATGACTATCACTTAGTTTTTGGTTCGGTCGTCACCTCGGGTTTGCGAGTCACTGATTTGGTTGATCTAGGGTTTCATTGTTTGCAATACGTTACATAGGGTACTCGCCTAGGTGAATCAATCTCTATTTCGTAGTTTTTCACTGTATAAATCGACCTAGGAACGATCTAAGCCCAGAAATTGAAAATCTTCAAACATCGTTCAGGTCTTCGGCCCGAACTCCTTCAAAGAGAGTTCGGCCCGAACTCTTTCAAAGAGAGTTCGGCCCGAGCTCTTGTACTGTTCCCGACCCGAAGACATTTAGCAATTCTCGGCCCGAACTCTTTAACTATCTTCGGCCCGAACTCTTTAATAGACTTCGGCCTGAACTCTTTCCATTTGACTTCGGCCCGAACACTTTCTATGAACTTCGGCCTGTCACTGTTACCGGGCCGGACACTTTTTTCAATTTATTTTTTTTCTCTAAGTTTATAATGTATAAATTTTATTTATTAATATTTTTAATAAAATTAAATTTTTTATATTATTCTTATTTGTATATATCTATATATTATTAACAATTACTTAGAAGTGTTTCGTCTCGATCAGTGAATTGTCATCGTAACATTTTTTTTAACACTGTGTACTTACCCTGGTTGTTGTTTGTGCCATCTTGTTTTTATTGTATAATTCTCAAATGGCCGCAGAACAAATCCTAGATGAGAACACCCTGGTTCTCGTTTACAGGATCAAGCCACTGACGGAAAATAACTCATTCTGGGCCCCGGAGGAAGAAGTCACCTTCAGCGTAGAATATCCGGTCTTATCCCACGTTCTTCAACGTCACCCAATAAATGCTAGGCCAAAGGTTCCAACGATATATGTTCAAAAATTCTTAAGAAACCTCACCCTGGTGACATCAACCGACCCACATCAATTTGAAACAATGATTGATGAACAACCGGTGCAATTCACAAAAGATGATCTATATGACATCTTCAGGCTACTTCGTGGTGATTCACGACCACCATCCACTACACATGAACCTCAGCTACCGTTTAAGGACGTGTACGAAGGAATCCATGATCTTGGTCTTGCCCTTCCTCGGGATACTATCGATCTTAGAAATTTCAAAAAGAAACATATGGCAAGGTGTTGGTCCTACGTATTCACTATTTTCAACAGATGTCTGACAGGAAAGTCATCTGGTCATGCCCTCTGCTACAACAGACATTATGACTATGCTGCCTATCTGCGGGAAGAATTCAGGCTCGCCAAAGAAAAGGATCCAAAATATCTGATATACCCGAGGTTCTGGTCAATCCTAATTGAACACTTCATGCACCGATATCCAAACATTCACATCCGGGATGCTGCAAATCGATTCCGACCAGCTAGTGTTGTGTTCATTAGAAAAGACAGTGGTACATCTGCTGTTGAAGCAGCACTGGTCCCTCTCCCACTGGTCCCTCTCCCACTCTTTCAACTTGGTAACATAACTCTTGATGTCATCAGACTGTACCGGGATGCTCACTATCCTGAATGGAGTCAGGAGGATTAACAACCACAACCAGACCAACCAGCTGCTCCACAACAACAACCGGCTGCTTAACAACAACCACAACCTCACCAACAACAACCACCACCTCATCAACAATGACCTTGACGTCCAGCAGCAGAACCACGACCTCAAGTATTTAAATTGTTAAGTTCATTATTAATTGATATATGATAAGGAATTAAGTCTTGATAGTTAAAATCTTTATGAAAAATCTGTTAGGGGTATTTAATTAAGTGGGATAAGTTAAAAAGGACAAAAAGCCGAAAATTGCAGCATCTGGGTAGATAGCGGCACTATCTTGAAGATAGCGGCGCTATCTTGGCTGGTTTCGACAGCAACCCGTTTTAGCGAAGGGTAAACGCGAAAATTTGGGAGATAGCGGCGCTATCTTGAAAGATAGCGGCGCTATAAAACACGGGGTCAAGATAGCGGCGTTATCTTATAGATAGCGGCGCTATCTTGTGCTGAACTGACATAAAAACGGGATTTTGACCCATTTCAGCTGAATTCTCCTCCAGAATCTTCTCTCGATGGGGTTGGGCGATTTTGGGCAATATTTAGTGTGCTTGAGCAGATCTCAGCTTAAAATCAAAGGATTATCATCTATTGTGTTGATAAGTAAGGTAAACATCATTCTTTTCTTCATGCATGTGTAAAACTTGGAGTATAGAGATGGTAGGTCAAGAACCCTAGTTAGTGTTTGAGTTAGATCACTGAGATTAAGGTTGTATGTTAGCATATCAGGTAGTTAGCTATGGGATTTGTAATTAACAAGTGATTATACACAAGTTCTTGATGAATTGGTGGTCTAGGGTTTGGTTCAACACCAATTTGGGGGAAATTGGTGATTAGGGTTTTACTAGTTATGATTATGGATTAGGATATTGAATGAGATATGTATAATTGTGATGGGTAATCAATTGGGAGATTTGGTGATATCATTGACCGGTGACATTGGGATTTTGACTAAAGAAGTTCTTGGCTTGTGTTGGCAATTGCTTGATCCCAGGTGAGTTCACTATGTGCAATGTGTATACTTTTAATTATATTTTGTGAAATGGGGCTAGTTAGTAATCGTTTCGATTGGATGCTTTGTGTTTTGCCTTGGACATTGAGACTACCTTGTTGAACTGTATCATTGCCTTGACCCGTTTGAGTGGAGTTGCCTTGAGTGATATTTCATTTCGTGAGGACCCATGGCGGCTCGAGTGTTACTTCGTGTAATATGTCGGGCGGTGGACGCGGGAGTATCTGGTGGAGGAGTGGTATGGACCGTGGTGGTGAAGCTGGATCATGGACTCGGTTAGGGGTGCCATGGTCACCTTCATCGGCCTCATTCCCTAATGGCCTAAGAGGGAATGACGCACTTTGTTAAATCTGGAATTTGTACTTTGACCACTGTTGACCCTGTATTGATAGGTGATGCTTTGTGATGATGTTGTTGTGTTAACCTGGTACTCTGACCTGTTACCATTTATTTATTCATTTATGTCAATTTATATAATTATTTAGTATAACATTATACATTGTGGAACTCACTAAGCTTTTATAGCTTACACGTTTAGTTGTCACCATTTTTCAGGTATAGATAAAGGCAAGGGTAAGTGTGAGTAGATAAGTTGAAGTTGGATTTGCTTGAAGCTTGGGAAAGCATCTCTTTTAGTATGGCTTTGGTGGTATTTTGTTGTATAACTTTTGGGGTTGAATAGTTGGTTTGTATCTGGTATAGTTAGTCGGTATATTGTATGTATGTCTTTTGGTATAAATGTTTTCAAACTTGTGATTTTTGGTAATTTCAGAATAATTGTTGTAAATGTTGTTTAATTGGGTGGTTTTGAGTTAGGTCCTTACAATATGGTAACAGAGCATTAGTTTGAGTGAACTAGGTATCATTGTGGTACTAGACTCAAACTTAGGCGTTGATAGTATAGTGTATAGGCTAAGACCTTAGGTCGGATACAAACCATACGTTGAATATGAAATAGAGGGTCAATAGTAAGTGATAAAGTGAGTGTTATTTAATATCTTCAGTTTAATTCTATAAATTTTAGTTAGGGAATGATCAAGGAAGTAGTAACAATGATAATGATGGTCTGCGAAGTGCGGAACCACCTGAATTAACTCCTTCGGGTCCTAGAACTAAAGGAACAAACCCTAGTAATCATGAAGAAGAAGAAGAAGAAGTGGTATCTCCGAGGGAGGAAAGGTTGATGAATAGGATGGCGGACATTTTAACAATTTAGACGTGAAGAGAAAGAGAAGTCGAAGGAAAAGGAGAAGGTTGCCGATGAATCCCCGAGTAAGAAATCGGGAACCGTATCGTTTAAAACATTTCGAAGTAGTGGGGCTACGGAATTCTCGGGTGTGTCAAACCCCGTGGAAGCGTTGTTATGGGTTGAAAATACGGATAAGGTATTCCGTATCTCTCGTGTCGCCAGAGATGATCAAACAATGTATGCCACCGCTATGTTTACCGGAAAGGAATTGACTTGGTGGAACAATACCTTCAAGATACTTGACGAAGAAGAAAAGGATCACATGCCGTGGGATGCCTTTAAGGCTCGTTTTCTCGAGCAATATTGCCCTAATGATATGAAGAGAAGATTGGAGAAGGAGTTCTTAGAACTCAAGCAGCGAACTTTGTCGGTAGATGAGTATGAGACATTGTTTAATCAAAAGGCACAGTTTGCCACGAAATACATCCCGACCGAGGTTGAGAAGATTCAAATGTTTGTAGAAGGTTTAAGGTATGAAATCCAAGACTTTCTGAACAACCGTGATATCCCGTCTTTTGCTAAGGCGGTGGAGTATGCTCGAAGGAGAGAGCATCATTTGAGCCTTCATGGGGAGTTGACTCCCGAATTGAAACGTCAAAAAGTAGAGCAAACTACATCGTCTCCTTCTGGTCGTATTAATCGATTTATTCCTAACCGTCGAACCCAATCTCAAGGGTCATCTCGGCCTCGTGGCTAATCCCAATCATTCTCTATTCAAGTAAGATTGAAATTAAAATAAATCCTATGATATGTATATGTTTATGAATTGTGTTTAACCATTTTAATATTTTAGTCGGATGCTAATCGAGATTGTCAAACTTGTGGAAAGAACCACCGAGGACGGTGTGCTAGTGATCGTGGGCCCGTGAAATGTTTTGGTTGTTTTGAAGAGGGCCACATAAAATCTAGGTGCCAGAATAAGGATGTGGTTTGTTATGGTTGTGGGTTAGTAGGTCATCGGAGGCGTCAATGCCCAAATCCTTCCAATCGAGCTACGGAAAGCCGAGGTTCTGTGAAATAACCCCCGCGAGCAGGTGCATCAGGAAAAAAGGAGGAGGTTCCCAATGCTAGGAGCCGTGTTTTTCAGTAGACCCCGGAGGAAGCTCGGGAAGACTCGAAAGTTGTTTCTGGTATATTTCTTGTTAATTCCCAACCCGCTCATATATTATTTGATTCTGGAGCATCTGATTCTTTTGTCTCTATGAAATTTTCTGAATTGTTATATGTGCTTCCATCACCTTTATTGAACCCATTTTGTGTTGATACTGCGGGTAGTGAGATCCTGGTAGCCGATCGTATATATAAGGATTGCTCGTTAGAGATAGATGGTCATAATTTTCTAGTAAATCTAGTGTTGATAGATTTGTCAAATTTTGATATAATTATTGGAATGGATTGGATGTCGAAGTATCATGCTAGCATTTTGTGTTATGAGAAGATGATAAAGATTCTGTTGGGCGGAGAAGAATCTTTGTATGTGTATGGTGATAGTAAAATGAAGAATAGAAAGGTGATCTCTTTCTTGAAAGCTAGTAAACTGATGTCCCATGGATGTTACTCCTATTTAGCCCATGTTCTCAATCCGGTGGTAGAAGTCAAGAAAACGGTAAAAGATGTTCCCATTGTTAATGAATTTCCGGATGTATTTCCCGAGAATTTACCCGGATTATCGCCTGATCGAGAAGTTGAATTTCGAATTTATCTTGTGCCGGGTGCGGCTCTAATCGCCAAAACTCCTTATCATTTGGCCCCGGCAGAAATGAAAGAAATTATGAATCAATTGCAAGAATTACTTGATAAAAGGTTCATTCAACCGAGTGTGTCACCTAACAAAGTGACAATCAAGAACAAATACCCGTTGCCTAGAATTGATGACCTTTTTGATCAATTGCAAGGTGCCAGTTATTTTTCTAAGATTGACTTGAGGTCCAGTTATCATCAGTTGAAGGTTTATAAAGATGATGTACCTAAAACTGCATTCCGAACTAGATATGGGCATTATGAATTTCTGGTCATTCCATTTGGTTTAACAAATCCCCCGGCAGCCTTTATGGATATGATGAATCGGGTATGTCGTCCTATGTTGGATAAGTCGGTTATTGTTTTTATCGATGACATCTTAGTATATTCTAAATCCGAGAGTGATCATGCTTCGCACCTTCGTGAAATCCTTAATCTGCTGCGAAAAGAGAAATCGTATGCCCAGTTTTCCAAATGTGAATTTTGGTTACGCCAAGTTCAATTCCTTAGTCATGTGGTATCAGGTGAAGGTATATCTGTCGATCTTTCAAAGATTGAGGAGATTAAGAATTGGGAAGTGCCCCGAAATGCTTCCGAGATCCGAAGTTTCTTAGGTGTCGCGGGTTATTACCGCCAGTTCATTAAAGATTTCTCTCGTTTGGCCGTGCCTCTCACGAGCCTTACCGGAAAAGATGTGAAGTATGAATGGGGTGAAGCACAAGAAAAAGCCTTTAAATATTAAAAGACTGTTTGATGAATGCTCCCATTTTGTCATTACCCGAGGGCGAGGAAGATTTTGTTGTTTATAGTGATGCATCAAAAATGGGACTCGGGTGTGTTCTCATGCAGCGAGGAAAAGTCATAGCTTATGCATCCCGTCAATTGAAGGAGTATGAAAAGAATTATCCAACTCATGATCTTGAGTTATCTGCCGTAGTGTTTGCATTAAAAATTTGGAGGCATTATTTGTATGGGACTAAGTTCCAACTCTTTACCGATCATAAGAGTCTCAAATATATATTTAGCCAACAATCATTAAATATGCGACAACAACGTGCTATGGAACTCATTAATGATTACCACTGTGAAATTTTGTATCATCCCGGGAAAGCGAATGTAGTTGCTGATGCTCTAAGCTGTAAAGCTTACTATTCGAGTACGTGTTATTCAATGACCAACACTACATTGAAGTTTGTTTTACTCGATGATCTTAAGAAGTGGCAAGACGAAGCGTTGAAATTCGAGAATGTTAAGAAAGAAAGAATGGTGAATTATGAAAAAGATTTGGAAGAAGATGGTCGAGGTGTCAAGGTGTTTAGTAATCGTTTATGGATACCGAAGATTGGAGAATTGAGAAAAGATGTGTTGAGAGAGGCACATTGTTCAAAGTTCTCAATTCATCCTGGTATGAATAAAATGTATCATGATTTGAGGTTGGATTATTGGTGGCCGGGAATGAAGAATGATATCGGGAAGTTTGTGCAAGAATGTAGTGTCTGTGCACAAGTTAAAGCTGAACATCAGAAACCCTATGGGAGTTTGCAACCACTCAGCATTCTTGTTTGGAAGTGGGAGGAAATCTCCATGGATTTGACTACTAAACTGCCGAGAACCGCTCGACAACATGATTGTATATGGGTGATTGTTGACCGTCTGACCAAGAGTGCGCACTTCCTTGCTATGAGGGAATCTGCACCAATGGATTCATGGGCACAAGTATATTTAGACGAGATAATTGCTAGGCACGGTGTTCCATTGAGAATTATATCAGATAGGGATTCCCGGTTTACTTCTAATTTTTGGGGAAGTATGCAAAAAGAGTTGGGGTCGAAAGTAGCTCTTAGTACCGCTTATTATCCACAGACCGACGGGTAAACCGAGAGAACGATTCAGACCTTGGAAGACATGCTTAGGTCGTGCATACTAGAATTCAGGGGAAGTTGGGATAAATATTTGTCGCTAGCCGAATTTTCATATAATAATAGTTATCACTCCTCGATTCGTATGGCACCGTATGAAGTATTATACGGATTAAAGTTGGGAAAAGGTATTGGTGGGACCTGGATTGATCCAAGATACAAGTGATAAAATTCGGATAGTTCGGGAAAAAATGAAAACGGCTCAAGATCGTCAAAAGTCATACGCGGATAAAAGACGGAAGCCGATTGAATTATCAGTAGATGATTATGTAATGTTAAAAGTTTCACCATGGAAGGGTGTCATGAGATTTGGGAAGAAAGGTAAATTGAGCCCTCGATTTATCGGCCCATTTAAGATCATAGAACGGGTCGGAAAGCAAGCTTATCGATTCGAACTACCGGAAGAGTTGGCGGGTAGTCATAATGTATTTCATGTTAGGTATTTGAGAAAGAGTCTTGGTGAGCATGATGAAACAGTGTCGTTGACCGAAGTCAAAGTCAACGAAAAATTGAGGTATGTAGAGGAACCAGAAGAAATAATTGACCAAAAGTCGGTCAATCTCAAGAAAAGGAAATCCAGTTAGTAATGGTGAAATGGAAACATCATAGGAGTCCGAACTGCACATGGGAAAGGAGGGATGATATGCTTGAGAAGTATCCGTTTTTGTTCAACTCAACCTAATTTCGGGATGAAATTCTCAAAAGGAGGAGGTAATTGTAACATACGAGTTATAAATTCAAGTATTTAAATTGTTAAGTTCATTATTAATTGAAATATGATAAGGAATTAAGTCTTGATAGTTAAAATCTTTATGAAAAATCTGTGTTAGAGGTATTTAATTAAGTAGGATAAGTTAAAAAGGACAAAAAGCTGAAAATTGCAGCATCTGGGTAGATAGCGGGGCTATCTTGGCTGGTTTCGACAGTATCCCATTTTAGCGAAGGGTAAACGCGAAAATTTAGGAGATAGCGGCGCTATCTTGGAAGATAGCGGCGTTATAAAACACGGGGTCAAGATAGTGGCGCTATCTTGTAGATAGCGGCGCTATCTTGTGCTGAACTGACATAAAAACGGGATTTTGACCCATTTCTGCTGAATTCTCCTCCAGAATCTTCTCTCGACGGGTGTGGGCGATTTTGGGCAATATTTGGCGTTCTTGAGCAGATCTCAGCTAAAAATCAAAGGATTATCATCTATTGTGTTGATAAGTAAGGTAAATCATCATTCTTTTCTTCATGCATGTGTAGAACTTGGAGTATAGAGATGGTAGGTCAAGAACCCTAGTTAGGGTTTGAGTTAGGTAACTGAGATTAAGGTTGTATGTTAGCATATCAGGTAGTTAGCTATGGGATTTGTAATTAACAAGTGATTATACACAAGTTCTTGATTAATTGGTGGTCTAGGGTTTGGTTCAACACCAATTTGGGGGAAATTGGTGATTAGGGTTTTACTAGTTATGATTATGCATTAGGATATTGAATGAGATATGTATAATTGTGATAGGTAATCAATTGGGAGATTCTGGTGATATCATTGACCGGTGACATTGGGATTTTGACTAAAGAAGTTCTTGGCTTGTGTTGGCAATTGCTTGATCCCAGGTGAGTTCACTATGTGCAATGTGTATACTTTTAATTATATTTTGTGAAATGGGGCTAGTTAGTAATCGTTTCGATTGGATGCTTTGTGTTTTGCCTTGGACATTGAGACTACCTTGTTGAACCGTATCATTGCCTTGACCCGTTTGAGTGGAGTTGCCTTGATTGATATTTCATTTCGTGAGGACCCATGGCGGCTCGAGTATTACTTCGTGTAATATGTCGGGCGGTGGACGCGGGAGTACCTGGTGGAGGAGTGGTATGGACCGTGGTGGTGAAGCTGGATCATGGACTCGGTTAGGGGTGCCATGGTCACCTTCATCGGCCTCATTCCCTAATGGCCTAAGAGGGAATGACGCACTTTGTTAAATCTGGAATTTGTACTTTGACCACTGTTGACCCGGTATTGATAGGTGATGCTTTGTGATGATGTTGTTGTGTTAACCTGGTACTCTGACCCGTTACCATTTATTTATTCATTTATGTCAATTTATATAATTATTTAGTATAACATTATACATTGTGGAACTCACTAAGCTTTTATAGCTTACACGTTTAGTTGTCACCATTTTTCAGGTATAGATAAAGGCAAGGGTAAGTGTGAGTAGATAAGTTGAAGTTGGATTTGCTTGAAGCTTGTGAAAGCTTCTCTTTTAGTATGGCTTTGGTGGTATTTTGTTGTATAACTTTTGGGGTTGAATAGTTGGTTTGTATCCGGTATAGTTAGTCGGTATATTGTATGTATGTCTTTTGGTATAAATGTTTTCAAACTTGTGATTTTTGGTAATTTCAGAATAATTGTTGTAAATGTTGTTTAATTGGGTGGTTTTGAGGTAGGTCCTTACAACTGGAACAGGGTGGATCCAGCTCTCAGTATGCAGCAGGGGGGGGGGGTCAATCTCGACAACAACCTACCTCCTCTCATCACGGACATGGAGGAGGCCCACAAGATGAAGACTATTTTGATGATTGGGCCGTTGTTGATTTTGACTACTCTCAGGTGTTGAGTGCTGAACCACACAACCAGTGGCGCGTGGACGAAAGTGACGACATTTTACCGATAAACAGTCTTCCACCAGCACAGATGACTGAAGAACAAACTCTAGAATCTATGCGTCATCTCTAATCTATAAATGTTGACGTTGAGAATAACCGCAAGAGCAACGTTCACCGGGTCCTAAGGAAGGAGGCATACACCGTGATTGATCTACCAAGTGATTCAGATGAAGATAATATTGTGAATGCGGCTTTCACCGAACCGCCTCCAGATGACAACTCTCCTCCAGATGAAAACTCTGATAGCGATACATCAAGGGAGGA
Source organism: Calendula officinalis (assembly GCA_963853835.1). Lineage (NCBI taxonomy): Eukaryota > Viridiplantae > Streptophyta > Magnoliopsida > Asterales > Asteraceae > Calendula > Calendula officinalis. The sequence goes on from OY970824.1 coordinate 33,870,534, forward strand.
GGAACGAATGGAGGAGGCATGAGTGGAGGTAGAAAGAGTCCCATTCACTCGAGAAAATTACCACAAATTCTTCTACAATTACGAATCCCTGGTCGCCTCCAGAAACAATGAACCAGATCTACCGACTGCTTCTCCACAACATGATGTGCCGGTCTTATCAGATAGCGAAAAGAGGGCGGCAAATAGAGCTAATAAACGTCGTTTAAAAATCTCCAAAAAGTTTATATTCCAACAAATCAAAATTCCGTTTGTTGAAGAGCTGCCTATCATATATCAAGATCTGTACAAAGAGGTGATTCTGCCACCACGAGAAAAGAAAATGTACTATCTCACAATGTGGTATCTTAAGGGCAAAACAAATCGCTACAACACATCACCGATCAAACAGCTCCTGGAGATAACGACCAAGCACTTCTCAGGCTATTACTGGTACACCATCTTCAAGATTCGCAGATAAGATAATCAAGTGTACACAATTGATGAAGGAGACTTCTATATCCTCGAAACCTGAGATATAGAATGTCTATATAATGAAGTACGAGTTCTTCCAGACATCCCACATCCAGTGAAAAATCATGCGAGAAATTTCGCTCAAGCTGCTCTGAAACGTTTCATGCTTGTCAAAACGCTTGCTGCTCGAATGGAAGATGTACAAATGGCCTTTGAGAGTGGCACAAAAAAGGTTCACCTGGCTGCACCATACATATCACTTCCTTCCGAAATTCAAACTCGGAAAACTGTCATTCTGGGTGAATCTAACTTGGACATGAGCTAAAAAAACAAATTCCACGAAACACAATTCTTCTATGTTTCAGAAATAGCCAAGTTCTGTGATGGTACACTTCATATGCTGAAGAAGAAGTTGAAAAAGAAAGGGAGACACTTGAACAGGCTCCCCAGCAACTCAGATAACATCTCCCTACAAAGTAACATCGAAAAACTAATCACTGCCATTGATGAAAGATTAAACTGGCGCCCAGTGATTAGACACTTTGAGGTTAATCTGGGTGTACGAGACCGAAGTAAAACGCCCACCTACTCAACTGAAGTTCGCAATCCACCATAAAAGTTTAGTCAATATCATAGTCTACGATGGCCGGGCGAACCATTTATTCTTAACCGTCAGAATCAGAGAGGTGTCCAGCGTTAAAGTTCACTTGCTGAGAGGCATTCCACCTGTCAACCGTATCAACATTCTGAAGAATGGCTTCTGATCAACTCAGATTCAGAACCCGCCCACAAAAAGAAAGCACGAGCTCAATCAAACAGCAAAACCTTTTCTCCACCCCTCCGATGATGTTTAAGGTACACTTCCTATCGAATTAACTTTTTAATACCTTTGTTTTGTCGAGGGGGTAAAATACTAATTCTAGGGGGAGAATTATTATTTCTAGGGGGAGAAAATTTCAAATAACAAAACAAACAAACCTTTTTCTCTGTCGGCAACGTTGATCACAAGTCGGTGTAATATCAGTAAACGATCTCTTTACTAAAACTTTAGTAAAGATTGCATCTATTTATTACAAAGTCTTATGATTCTCGTTGCTCAAAAATCTCATAAACCAAAACAGATCCTATTAGGAAAGTGTGTTAATCCAAAATCGTTTTTGATTGCAATTGTCATTATAAGTTGTTGTAATGTTCGTAAACGATCTCTTTACTGAATTCATTCAGTAAAGATTGCATCTGTCTATTACAACTCCTTTTAATTTCGGTTGCTTTCGATCTTAACTTCTTCATTCAAAATAAAAAACGTTCTACATGTAACGATAGTTATAAGTTGTTGTTCTGTCCGTAATTGATCTCTTTACTGAATTTATTCAGTAAAGATTGAATCTATTTATTACAACCTCTTTTAGTTCTCGTTACTTATTCTCTCAAATATTTTAAATGACAAATCTTTTCAGTCAAAATTCGATCTTCACATCAAATTTTTTTTTTTTTTTGTTAAATAGTAATTGGCTTAGCTTAGATCTTATTCGTAAACCATCTCTTTTCTGGATTTATTCAGTAAAGATTGCATCTGTTTAAGATCTTAGCTTTATCAATCTCTTTTCTAAATCACTCAAAATTGATCAATTTTAAAAGCTGATTAAATTGCACATGAGCGTTATAGTCCACTTTCAAAAGAACTCCTATGATCTGCTAAAACCAGTACAATCTTCCCCAGGAGCCACCTACAATATAGGACATAATGTGAGGGTCCTTAGGTCAAGGTGAGCAGAATCAAGCATCATGGGATCTTGATTGGGGTGAGTAGAGGTAAAAGTTGAGAGGGGGATGAAGAATGGGGTGAAATTTCAGCTAATAGATTGAAATGAGGGAGTAGTTGAAAATGAAAAAGTGAGCTGAGTGAGGAGTGTGTGTGAAAGGGTTAAAGAAAATGGAAAACCCTCCCTAAACCAAACAAAAAATCTGGGTAACCACAACTATATCAGACTGCATGAGTTGTTTTCTGATAAAGTCATCATGGACCCAGTGATGCAATACACAACCCCACTAGCCACTCAAGTACAAAAAGTACTTGTTTCAAAATCACAGAGATTAACACACACACTATCGGCATCTCACTTGGAGATTGTTGATATTGAAAAAGAGGACCCACCTCCAGTCCTCACCTTCGTTTGTCCACATATAGAGTCTAGAACCGAATTAAATTTCTCTAGGACACAGGCATTCTACCAAGCATATCTTTGTGATATTGCCGGAACATTCATAGTGGTACCAAAAATATTGGTACTCCACGATGATTGAATGGAAATCCTACCAGTGCTAACCTAAAAGCCAAAACTGAACGTTGGTCACACAGTTCCTGTAACTGTCGTGCTAACAGGCAATCTATGTGATCCTGGGTTACCCTGATACTTTCTTGTGTGAAGATCTGACGACTGTACTCCATTCTTATCAGCAACAGTCAATATTTCAGATAAGGGATTCTATGACTGTACTCCATTATCATCAACAACGGTCAGAAAATCCAAATCAAATCAATATTCCGCACTTCTACAGCTTCAACAAATATCAGGAACCAAGGATCAGCAGCAAATCGACAAAGCCACAACCTCAAGTAAGGACTTCCGCTGCTAACCGCGCTATCTATGGGTCTACTTTTCGCCAATTTGCTTGAAGTCTTCTGGAATACTTTCCATTGATTGAAAAGCCAATTAAAAGTATGTCTATCCCCGATCATCAAATGCTGAAGCTAATTTTTCAACAAAACTGCACAACGGTTTAACACTCAGCTCCAGCTTTTATTAACGAAGAAGACTTCAAAGATATGCAACCTAGACTATTGTTACAAAGGGGGAGATTGTTAGGACTTGTATTGTTGTAAGTAATAGTCTAGGGGGCAATGTTGCCAACATTGCATAGTTAGAAGATTAGTCTTAGGATTAGCATTAGAACTAATCAAGGCAATTAGAGGTTAGTATATAAGCCCAAAGTGTAATCTCTAATTGTAACTTTTCTCATTAATCAAATATCATTTTCTGGAAAGTTCACTCTCTCCCTCTCTCTACTTTCTCTCTCTAAAACTCTTTCTTCTCTACCAAGTTTCACCAAAGATCATCAATTAGGAATCAAACTATGGATTGATTGCTCTTTTATGGATTATCACTTATTAAAGAGATTCTCTTTAATAACTCATTCCGTCATAATGGCATGGACAACAAAATGCATGTTAGGGTTACCCCCATTGTTGCCACACCTCATCGGTTTCCCCATCACCGATGGTGCACCGCCACGAAGATCAAGCCCACATTGGATTTTTCCGGTAATTTCGAAAGAAAATCAAATCTCAAACTAGTAAGTGAAGTACGCATATTTATTCTTACATGGTTTGAATCTCATGCTCTTGACAATAATAGTGTTTTTATATCCATATTATTTTCAAATTTCTGCAATATCAACAATGGTGCTTTTGTCATAATGGATTCATACAAATTCGTTTTCATCAAATTATTATATTTAACGAGTTAAATAGTTTAGTAGGTCAAACATGTTATACAACAAATTCATAACAAAATATCAAAACAACAAAGGTAATAAGTAGCTGTTTTAGCTTTTATGAAATTATTACTTTATTATGATCAGTTCGCACAAATTATTGCTACCTGAATTCGATTCTCACAAAAAATCGCTACCTGAATTCGAACACTAAGTCATTCTCATTCTTATTAGTTTATTTCTGATTTTGTACTAATTTTTAGTTGCTGAAGTATATAATTGTAATTATTGATCCAATTTAACAAGTGAATGTTATAATGTTTCTTGTTAATTGGAAATTATTAGCAATTTTGACTATAATTTAACACAAAAAGTCGCCACCTGTATTCGAGCAATAAGTCATTCTTATTCTAATTTGTATATAATTGATTGATGATCTAATTTAACAAGTGAATGTTATAATGTTTCTTGTTAATTGGAAATTATTAGCAATTTTGACTGAATTGGATGCCTGTATAAACATACAAGTTAAAAATAATTAACATTTACATTCTATTACTTTCTATTAAATATTTTGGTTGTTTATATAATCCACAATGGATATACATGATAAAAGAATTGGACCATCTTCAAGAGAAAACGCATATTCAACAGAAATAAAAAAAAATTATATACATGATGGAAGAATTGGATCATCGTCAGGTGAAATGGATCTTCTTCAGAAAATACTGAAACTTCATGTTATATTCGGCGTGATCCATTATACCTATCATAGATGGAAAAACATATTGGACTCCTGATGTAGATAACTTACCTTATATAGGACAAATTTTTTCTACCTTTGAAGAAGGTTTATAATTTTATAAAGAATATGCAAAGAAGAGTGGATTTGAAGCAAGAATAACAAGCACAAAAATTATAAAATGAGTAAACGGTTACGGAAGAAGATACATAGTATGCAACATGGAAGCATCCAAAAAAGAAGCTACATATTATACTTTAAATGATCCAAAAGGAGAAAAACGTAAACGACCTTGTATTATAGTTAATTTTCAAGCATTTCTGAGAATGAAGATTGAAAAAAATAATCTATGTACTATATACAAGATAAATGAAGCACATAACCATACATTTGTTCACAAGGAAGATCAAAAGTTTCTGAACTCTGAAAAAAATACTTAACATATTAGAAAGTTATATTTGATATGACAAAAATAAACATGGGACCAAATATTGCATTCAAGTTTTTCAAACAATCCACGGGTGGATTTGAGAATATTTGGGCTACTGGAATAGATGCAAAGAATTTCAAAAGGGATTGCAATGAACTAATTGGTGAACGAGATGCAGATTTTATAATTGAACACTTGACCAAGAAGGAGTATTTACAAGAATTTTATTTTGAATATACTCTTGGAAGTGAAGGAGAATTAACAGGCTTGTTTTGGGCAGATGAGAGCAAAGCAGAATTATTTGGCATTTGGAGATGTCGTTGATCTTGATGCAACATACAGAACAAACAAGTAAGTTATCATTTAAGAAATCATATTAGGATCATTTAACAAATACATTTCGGATCATTGATCATTTAAATAAAATAATTCTACATCTTAGTCTCGAGGGTGATTAAATTTTTAATCTTAGACTTAATATATATAATTAAATTCTGGATCTTAAGCTTTGAAAACATTAGTTTTACATTTATGATATTAAAATAGAAGATTCATAAGTTAATAATTCAAAAAATCAACAAATATTCGTTTTCTTATTTAAACTGGATCATTTATTTTGAATTGATAAAAATTTGAATCTTAGACTTTAGAATCACTAGAATTACATTTTGGATCATTTATGATATTGATTTACAAAATAATGAATCTTTAATTTAGGATTATTTCATGAGTAATATATTTTAGAAACTAATAATAACAAATATTAAACTTTTATCAACCATTTACTGGTATAGATAATCATAAACGTTGTATAACATTTGGATCCCGTTTGCTATCAAGTGAAAGCATTGAATCTTACAAATGGCTACTAAATGATTTCAAAAATGCATTCGGGAAAGAACCATATGTAATAATCACCGATCAAGACCCAACTCTTTTACAAGCATTACCATCGGTATTACCTACTACAAGACATAGATTGTGTATGTGGCATATATCTCAGAAATCCAGTGAAAAGGTTACTAATTAAAAATGTGCAGATAGGAAATCATACAAAAAAGATTGATATTTTGAAAGAGCTTAGCGATCTAATTTGGAATGAAACAATAAAGAAAGAAGATTTCAAATCAAGTTGGAAAAAAAATAATGAACTATGATTTGAATGAAGTCAAGTGGTTTTGGGACATGTATAACATGAGAAATCTGTGGATTCCAGCCTAGTTCCAAGAATGTTATTTTTCAGTATTGATGAGAACAACATCAAGATCAGAAGCTGATAACGATTTTATACATGACACCAAAAACTAAAATGAAATTGAAAATTGAAGTTGAAGCATCTCAACTATTCACAAGAAGTGTTTTTTTATATATATACAATCTGAGATTATTGCGACAATGGTTAGGTGTATGTCAATGAGATTTGATGAAATGGTGGAAGAGGAGGTAATAAAATTTTATATAAAGTAAGCAAGCACATATCCAAAATACAATGTGAAATTTGAGGTCAACTGACGTTGGATCATTTGTTAATTTATGAGTCATTAATTTGTGAATCTTAGACTTTAGGATCATTAATGTAAAACTAATGATCCTAAAGACTAAGATTCTGTCAATAATGATCTAGATACTAAGGTTCACATGCTAGTGCCATATTAGGATCATTTGTAATATGATCCTAATTTGATCATTTATAAAGTTCACTTACTAATATCTATTTATTAACTTTTTTGTTACCGGTTATGTATTTTAAATCCGACTTGAAACTTCTTTGTTCGTGCTTAAGATATGAATTAACGGGAAATTTATGTAGACATTGTTTTTATGTTCTAAGAATGGAAAGTGTAGAAATTTATTCAAAAGAATATGTTTCAAGGAGATGGACAAAGGATGCGGTTCCACGATCGTCATATATTTACAAGTTGGACTCTGTTCCTACAGAAGAAAATATTCAAAAGGAAACAAAAAGCACAAAACCGATGAATAATAAAGAAGTAATTGAGACATTCATGGGTGTCGTGTAAAAAGAAAAAATAGACATATTACCTCCTACTCTCATTAATAACAAGGGCATGAGAACATTGAGGAAAAGAATCAAAGGAAAAAAGGAAATTCCTGTGGAAAAAGCACAAAGAGATGGAAGAAAATGTCATAAATGTAAAAAGTTCATAAAATTTGGATCCGGTGCAAAACATGTTAGCCGTAATTGTTACAAATTCCATTTTTGCTGGTCAAAAAAAATTTTGTCACAAATTCCAAGGAGAGGAATCAATAAGCTAGTTTTGATATTCATAGATACTTCTATAAATTTGGTTTGAATAATTGATATATATTGAATACTCTAATCATTGAAATATAAAAATTTGGATCATTGATACATAAATTTATGATAAAAAATAGAAAATATTAATCTTAGAGTTGATGTTAAAAGAGATCCTAAGTTTAGTGTTCCAAAAACAAATATAACAAATGATAGTTAAATAATAATTCAAAACTTACAAAATGATCTAAAATCAACAACATGAATGTATGTGAGTTCTGATTCAATGATTAATTCATGGATTAAGAAATAACAAGGTGAAATTAGAAAGATTGAGATTAATAGAAAACTAAGAACACTTTGCAATAGATGGGGATGTTACAATTTAGGGCAAAGGTTAAGAGTAATTAGCTAAGACCTAGGTATTTATACCAAGCCTAAGTTTAGACTAATTACACAATACCCCCTAAACTATTAGTTACAATAAATGTGACCTAACAATCTCCCCCTTTGTAACAATAGTTTGGGAAGCGTATCTTCGAAGTCTTCATCTTTAACCAAAGCTGCACCTAGTAGATATTTTGTTGAATAGTGATGTATCAGGATCAGCTTGAGCTTTGTTCACATGTGAATATGAATACTTCTTGTAGCTTTTCAACCAACAAGAAGTATTTTGAAGACTTTTGATTGAAGATACATATTGATCGACTAAAAATAAGACCCATATTAATAGAGAGATTAGCAGCGGAAGTATTTTCTTGAAGTTTGTGGCTTTATGTCGATCTATGATTCTTGATAATTGTTGTTAGGGTAAAATGTTGATAAAGTTTACGCTCCCCCTCAAGTAAACAATTATTTATTCATGGGAGTTGGATTAAACTTTTTGATATTTACTCCCCGGTGAACGAATAACCTAATATCTTCGTTAGATCGTTGGTTTCTTATTTACCCCCCTTTAACTGGTGCATATACCTTATTAATGTGGAGTAAACTAGGCTAACGTATCGATAATCTCCATAAAATAAAGGATTCTCCTTAATTTGTTCCCGCAGTTTAGGCTTTAGAAGAATTTTCATTGAATGCACTAATTCTTTATATAAAGACTTTTTGAAATGTATCTTCTCCCCTTCATGATAAATATGATTTATCTTACTCATCATGTAAATGTGAAATTCTGTGAGTTGAAATTAAGTTGAATCTTCAATTTAAGGAGAAAATATAAGTTTAATATGACGAAGCCCATTGATAAAATATGTTGAATAATGATATATTCATTTTTTTTAATTAATAAATATATAACACATTTTATCATTTAAACCATGACCGTTGTTGACAATCTAAGAATATGGTCTGTTAATTTATCATTTAATTCCTTGACCGTTGTTGATAATGTAAAAGTACGGTCTATGATTTATCATTTGATTTCTTGACCGTTGTTATCGGTTAGCAGTGGAATTCCTTTCTTGATGTGGTTTTGTGTTGATCTGTTGTTCTTGATAATGTTTAACCCTGACCGTTGTTGATAATGTGAGAATACGGTCTATTATTTATCGGTTAATTCCTTGACCATTGTTGATGACATGAAAGAACGATCTCATGCTTATCATTTGATCTCCCGACCGTTGTTGATAATGTTAGTGTATGATCATCAAATCTATTATCTGACTTTTTGACCGTTGTTGATAATGTTTGAGTACGGTCAGCAGATCTTGCATCACGTTCAATCAGGGTAAACCGGGATCACATAGATTGCCCGTTGACATGAGAGTTTTAAAAACTGAGTGACCTACGCTCAGTGTTGGCTTTGATGTTTGCACTGGTAGGATTTCCATTCAATCATTGTGGAATACCAATAATTTTGGTATCATATGAATGTTTTGGCAATATCACAAAGATATGCTTGTTAGAGTACCTGTGTCATAATGGTGTTTGATATGTCTCTAGACTTAATTAGTGGACACATGAAGGCAAGGACTAGAGAGGTGTCCTCTTTTTCAATATCAACGATCTCCGAATGATATGTCGATAGCATATGAGCTAATCTCCGTGGAATTAATTCAATTACTTTTTAAGAAGTACTTGAGTAGCTGGGGGTGTGCATTGCATCACTAGGTCCATGATGGCCTTTTCAATATCGGAGAGCAACATGTGCAATCAGATAGAAATGTGGCTACCCGGCTTTTAATCGGTTTTATGAGGGTTTTTCATTTTCTTTAACCCTGTCACACCCTCCTCACTCAAGCTCACTTTTTAAATTTTCAACTCCTCCCTCATTTATTTATCATGTGATTGTTGAATTGACTAACTGATTTGCACCTCATACTTCACCCCCCACTCAATTTTTACCTTTACGCACCCCAATCAAGATCTCATGATACTTGATTCTGCTCACCTAGACCTAAGGACCCTCACATTATTTCCTATATTGTAGGTGGCTCATGGGGAAGATCATGCCGGCTATAGCAGATCATAGGATATATTTGAAGTATTCTATAACGCTCATGTGCAATCAATCATCATTTTATTTCTTAGTTTGTATGAATCAAATGAATCTTCTCATCGGAATTTGTGATGTTTCCGGTATATGTTGTTGCTGCTTGGTTGATTGTATAAGATAAAGCAGAGCAAACTTAAATTTGAGTGTAACACTGGACTCATATAGAGTAGCCGTTAACACACCGTTTGAATCAGTAGTCGTTTGCACAACCATCGATTCAATTGTGTGACCTGCATTTAGAGTTGGCGTGATTTTAGCTCTAGAAAGATTTCCACTCAATCCTCGTGATATATCAGGTTGTGATGCCACTATGAGTGTTCGATGGATTCATGGAGATCCATTTTAGCAATGTATGTGTCCTATATTGGAAACATTTATCTGTGAGATCTAGACACTTTGTGCATTCAATTGAGACGTAACCCGGGGCAGGAGGTTAATGATTTCAATATCAACAGACTCCAAATGAGCAGTCGATAGATTATGTGCTACGTCCCATGATGAATTGAAACAAATTCCTGTTGAGAGGAATCTGAGTAGCTGGTGGTGGTGTGCATTTGCTTTACTGGGCCAATAAAGTCTAGTGAAACATTCAACAAATGAATGAACACCCGGCTTATTGGTTGTTTTGATGCACTCAAAGGTGTGTTTTCTTGATGTTGTCATGTTTTTACACCACCTTGCACTCACCTAAATCTATACCCTAGACCTATACCATCACAATGATTAACGGCTGAAAAATATCTCCCTAGGAAGGTAAAGCCGGTTCTGGCAGAACCATGGGAAGGTAGGTCTTGGAAGTGGTAAGCTACGAGAATTATAAGAATTTGTAATAAACAGATGCAATCTTTGCTAGGATTCTACTAAAAAGATCGTTTACGGATATTACAACGACTTATAATCAGCGTCACAAACAAAAACATTTTTGAATTAGGGCAGTTTTTATTTTGTTATTATTCTGTTGATCTGTGCTATTTTCTCCCCCTAGGAATACACATTCTCCCGTAGAATTAATATTTCTCCCCCTAGACAAAACATATGTAATTGAAAGTTGTTAGTTCAGAAGATTACCTCGAATAGCACTAGAGGGACGGAGAAGAAACTTTGCAATTAGCGATTGAGATTTGCCCTGTTGATGGATACATATGATGAGCGGGTCCTAATGTGAGATAATTAGAAGCCATTTTTCATTGAGGACCGGGTTAGACACTGAAGTGTGTAAGAGCCATTTTCTTTGAAGCTCAAGTTATACACTGAAGTGTGTATAAGTCATTCTCCTGCAAAACAAATCATACAACTTTTGGTACCCATTTTTGTTTGGGTCGGATGGAATTAGTATTAGAATGAAACCATCGATAAGTTGTATCGATTTGATGTAAAGATTTGGAATTCCAAGAAAAATGGAAACTCGATGTTTCACTATCAAATAATTTCCGGGGAATTATTTGGAATTTTGGAGTTTTCGGAATCCATTTTCCGTTTAAAACCGTGGGTGTTTTGACAACAAAAGCAGGATTTGCAGTTGGAGCTGATTTACAAATTGTTTTTGGTGCCAGTGAATGTAAATATTTCCTCGTGTACGTTAAAGATTTAATTTTAGGAATTGACTTCTTTGGAATCGAGGAATGTCTCAAAACAGATTTTGATTTAGACGTTCAAGGTTCCGGAGATTCTGGTTTCACAAACAAGTTTTTACTCTTTTGAAGTGAATAAGTTGTGAACTGTGAGACCTTTTTAGAAACAATTTTTGAAGATGCACCGATGTGTATCTTAATCGGAACTTGTACGGCTTGTTTTCCTTTATTAACAATATTAGGTGAAGAAAATTCTTCGACCTTGATTTTCAAAACATCGTTTTCAGTTTGTGACAAAGAAAGATCTGCTTCAAGAGATGTAATTTGATCTAGCAATTTTATTTTCTCAATATTGAAAATGTTGATTAGTTTTTGTAAATCAGAGAAATCAATCGAGATCTATTTAAAATTTTGAAGTAATTTTGATCGAATGAGTCAAGATGATTTAAAATCAACAGAGATCCAAAATGACCAAAAATCAACAACGATCCGGAATGTACAAGATGATTCAAAATTTTAAAAATGATCCAAAATTTAAAAAATGATTCAAAATTTTAAAAATTATCCAAATTAACAATGATTCAAAATTTAAAAAATGATCCATAAATAACAATGATATAGTGTGAATAGAGTTCCAAAGTTTAATGTTCCAAAAACTAATACAACATAACAGATCACAACGTAGCGTAGTAAAGATATCTAACATATCTAGTATCCACAAATTTAGAGAAATCCACAAAGTTAGACAAACTTTTAATACCACAAAAAACTATTGCTTGTACAAACATACTTGATCTTCACTTTAAGTTATTGATTGAAGCCTCTTTCTAAGCACTTCCAATTGAGGAGCACCGCACAATTTCTTCTTCTTGTACCTCGTAAGATCGTCATAAGCTTCCAAAATTTTCACTACTTATGGTTTACGAATATTAATATTCGACAATAAAATCTTACAAAGATATTTTTTTCGCATATCAGCAACTTGCAACCTTTGACTAGTACAACCAGTAATGAAATTTGCTTTAAGACTACATTAAATACACTTCCATGTGCCTCATTAAAAATATACCATCATCAATATCATTATTCTCTGTGGGCCATTCAAGCTGTAACATTTCTAACTTCGTCGTATTAAAGGCATTTACTCGAGGATCATTGGTAAAAGAAAAATAGTGTTTGAACATAGTTTTCTATAAAAAATATTTAAATAATATTTAAATAACTATAAAAATACAAAAATACAAAACAATTACAAGACATTCAACGTAAAAACGCAGATGTGGTGGAATATTTCCTTCTCTTTTATCATTATCAATGATTATACACTTCCCTTTTACTAAATCAAAAACAACCATCAAGAAATGTGCTCTCCTATATAAAGGAAAGAGTACTTGTTCAAAATGTTAAACAATTTTCTTTCAAGGATTTGATCTCAAGTCTAATATTCAGAAATTAATAGTTTAACATACCAAATTTGTGGCAGTCAAGTCCAAGACAGGAGAATATCGTTTTAACTCATTTTGAACTCTCTCAACAAAGAGATTTTTTATATAATTTGCTTTCCTTAAAGCTACATTTTCCTAAATAATATATATATAAACCAAGTTAATTTATATAAAAAATATAAACAATGAATATAATGAAAGTGAAAAGTGTGAGTTAAAACTCTTACCAAGAGTGAACATGGCATAAAAAACCTAGATGCAGATGTATCATGTTTGGATCTTTCATTCAAATTAAGAAAACTAGCTCATATATCAAATGAAGCATGCAACTCAGTATCATCGACACAAACATAACCCTTCCAGCAAAAATCCTTCTTTTGTTTCAAAAACATTATCACTGAAAAAGATACTTATTGTTACAAATAATGAAAATGAAGTTTAAATAAAATTATTATAAAAAAAATCAAATACCTAATATCACGAGTAGCAACTAAGATAGAACCTGCGACACTTTCTTCAATAGGACTGACACATTTAAATGAATCAACAGTTGATTTGTAGTATGGAGAACAAAGTAATCATCCAGGCTTAGTAGCTCTTTTAGGTCTGCTAGGTCCATCTACAGCAATAAATGATTGTAGTGGAATTGGAGAAAAATCTTCAGATTGTTGATTTTGTTTCAGAAGACATGTTAACATGAATTGGATCATTTGGAATTTTGATATCTGATCCCTTCTTGGATGCCTCGGATCTTTGATTTTCAAGAAGACCTAAATCTTTCCTCTCTAATGATTGTACTGGAATTGGAAAAAAAATCTTTAGATTGCTGATTTTTTTAAGAAGACATATGAACTGGGTCATCAATTGGATTTTGATTCCTGATCCCTTCTTGGATGCCTCTAATCTTTGAATTTCAAGAAGAGCTAAAGCTTTCCTCTCCAATTCATCACAAGCCTTTGGATCATTTATAAAATTGTGTAATTGACAATTCATTTTCTTCCACAATCATACCATCATCATCCTCCAATGGATCATCATTAAAAATCGAATCTTTTAAAATTTCAGATACTGGGTTATCATTTGCAACATTCAACTTTTCTGTAAATAATTCGTCATTTCCATGACTAGTACCTTCCACATTAACAACTTCCTTCTCTTTATCAAGATTTACTTCTTTACTACCGGTTAGAACAAGGGGGCGAAAAGTTTTACTAAATTCAAGATTCCATTTCTCTACATACTTTAAAACCTCTTGATTACCATTGTGTTGACTCCAAGCACGGGTTATCCAATCATCAATACCAGCAATATCACTAGAATAACGACTGAACACAAAATCTATCTTGTTTTTGAAATACTATAATATTAATAAGGTTGCATCGGTATGTTCAAAATTGGATCATTTTTTTCCTTTCTAATCATTAACTAATGAATCTTAGCCTTTAGGATCATCAACGTCTTAGATTCAATATCTGGATCATATATTCGTTCAAAAACTGCATCATTTGTTTAGGATCATTAACAAATGATCCATAAATGTTTAGGATCCTTAACTAGATAACTTTATTCCTTCAAAAATTAGATCATTTGTTTAGGATCGTTAACAAATGATCCATAAATGTTTAGGATCATTAACAAATGATCCAGTTTTTCAATGAACAAATAATCCAATTTTTTAATGATCCTAAACATTTATGGATCGTTTGTTAATAATCCTAAACAAATGAATCTTAGCCTTTAGGATCATCAATGTTTTATATTCAAAACTTGGATCATTTATTCCTTCAAAAACTGGATCATTTGTTTAGGATCATTAACAAATGATCCATAAATGCCTAGGATCATTAATAAATGATCCAGTTTTTTAAGGAATAAGTGATCCAATTTGTTAATGATCCTAAACATTTATGGATCATTTTGAAAAACTAATGATCCTAAATAGGCCTTGAAAAAGCCAAAAGAACATCAAACTGAGGAATGACACCGCTAGTATTTCCAGATTCATCAGTTTTAATATTATCTTTTGAAACATCAACTACATTAGAAATATAAAAGTAATTATGAATTATCAATACATACAAAATACATACCATTTTTTAACTTTATGTTTTCTTTATTAGACTTTTACTTCTTCTTCATTTGATTCTCCTTCAATTATTTCTTCTTTTTCATCACATTAGCAAGAGTAAGATGATCTTCTTCATCTTAATGAAAAAAACTTTTAAATAAGAAGAAAATAGATAGTAAAATAAAAATAAAGTTTTATTAATAAAAAAACCTGAATCTTGAATATTTGCTAGAACTTGATCTACGACTTCTTCAAATGATTGAATAACTTCAACATTGTGGAAACCTCCAATTATTATTGAATTTTTCAACTTATCAAACACTAGTTTTGGAATCCAATAAAATGTAGCTGGAAGTTTTCAACTTTGTGCAATGAAGATACAACAACTGTCATATATGAATAAAGAATATGGATAATAAGTTATTAAACAAAACAATTATTATAAATATATAATATTGAAACCTACCACAAGAAATGCAACCGGTCCATCATATTTTGCATTCACATCGAAATTCATTTTCTTTTTACTTTTGTCAAGACATTTGATTACAAAAGTACACCAATCAACAATCAAGATCTTTGAAAGAAACATTTTCAATAAAAATTTTCCAAAAACTTTTGGTTGCGTGTGCCATTGTGTATATTTTAAGGGAATTTTTCCCTCTATTTTCTGATAATAGGATTCCTTAACTTAATAGGTATATGACCCAATGGTAGGCCATACATCTCATGAACAGCTCGTCGTTTGATTTTAATCACTTGATTACCAACATGTAGAACTCTATTGTTAGAATCATAATTTTCCAGAACCCATCCACATATATCCGTACTAAATTATTTATTTACAAAATCATCCAGAAATCCGAATCCTAAATCTTTAAGAACAAATTTCTGATTAACACTTAGGGTTGAATACATCTGAGAAATTTTACCTGAATGATTCCTAAATGAAATTGTTTGTATTTTCAAAGGAACTGGATCTGGAACAGAAACAAATCATGCTCGTCATTTCTTGTAGAAGATGACAATCTTCTTTTTTTATTGATCTACAAAAAACAAAAGTACCAAATTAAGTACTTGTGATGAGTTGATAAAGAAAAAATAAACAATAATGCAAAGGGTAAAAAAATGATTCACAATCAAAAAATGATGCACAATTAAAAATGATAAAAAAAATTAACAAACCCACACATGTACACCACAAAGAATGATCCACAATAAACAATTATCCACAATACAAAATGATAAACAATTATAAACGATTCAAAATTAACAAACACATATACACCACACAGAATGATCCACAATCAATGATCCAAAATCAACAATGATCCAAAATTAACAATGATCCTAAATTAGGAAATATATTTTGATATAACTATAATACATTGAGGTTAACTTAAAAACTTCTAATATAAGTATGTTTCAAAAATTAGAAAAACTATTTGACATTAATAAATCAAAACTTAGTTCACAAACTCAATAATATGCAGATGCCACTTCATTAACAACCGTAATCACACATCGTATACACCAGATCAACAACTTATAAAAAATACTTCACTAAACTTAACAATAAAAAAGGAATAACAATTAAATATAGGGCAAAATTGAGAAACAAACAAAACATCAATAAAATCAGTATCTAGAGTTTGAATTTAATGTTTACCAGTTGATTGCATTTTGAGATGATTATGATAGACATGGTGATATAATATTTAAAATCCAAAGCTTCAAACTCAATAGCTTAAACCTCACTGATACGATGATGAATGGAACCTGTGCGACGAATATGACGACAAAATCTACACAATGAACGGAATCGACGGAATATGAAAATTCAAATTCGAAGAAATCGACGAAGGGAATGACGGAATCAAAGGAATCGAGAGAATTAAACAAAGCCGGGTTTTCCCCCCTAATCGAGTGAGAGAGCGTGAAAATGATTGACTGAATAATAAAAGCGTGATAATGATGAACTGAATTAAGAATATGTATTTAGATTCTTTTAAAACTAAATGACAATAATAACCTTTAATATTTTGCCCTTCAGAAGAAAAGCACAAAAAGTTCATGTTAATTACAATATTGCCACCGCGAAAAACTTTAAAAATCATATTTCCAGCCACACATATTTAAGATGAATGATTAAGATTTGTCTAAGTAGTCCTCATTAAATTTCGACTCCTCACCCGATCTTTCTATATATATATATATATATATATATATATATATATATATATATATATATATATATATATATATATGGGATGGTGAGTGTGTTGCTGTCACGTACCTAAGCTTAGGTGTGAAACCGCCCAAATATATGCAGTTTTTGGTTTAAACACTTAATTTTAACAAATATTTGTCAATTTCCAATCATATTAAAACACTTAGACAATAAAAAAAAAAACATACACACACATGCACATGTGTTCAATATAAACATCATGTCAAGAAACATGAAGCTTGAAATATCACTACAACAAAAAAACATAATTAAGATAATTTTGAACAAGGGGTTTATATGGGTTTTGATCACCTGGGTTTAGACATACTTTGATACACTTATGAGTTTATGTAATGAGTTTCAAGTGTTTTAACCAAAAACTACATTGTTTTGGATGGTTCCACACCTAAGCTTAGGCATGTGACAGTCACACACTCACTTTTCCCATATATATATATATATATATATATATATATATATATATATATATATATATATATATATATATATATATATATATATATATATATATATATATATGAGTTACATAAAAATAAACAAAACTTGGAAATCATTAGTGGTCATGTAGTTTACAAAACTGAGCCATTCTGGGGGTTTGACAATTGTTGTATACTTCGCAGGGACGTCATTTAAGTTAGCAGGTGTATTTAGGTTGGGCAATATGTATGTTTGTCTCAATTTCCTTCTGAAATTCCTTAGAACTGCACCAAGACGACACATTACTAACTTTCTAGCTGTGGTATCGACTTCAAAGTATCGCTGAATGCAAAAAAGTTGTTAATTAATAACACATAATGTCAAGGCAAAATGATAAAGCTATGTGTGCCGTGATTTCAGCGCATAGCTTATCTCTTTCTTCTAAATCCACCTTCTTCCATGATAGAATCTTCAGACCTATTTGCTCACGAACTAGGTCGCCTAAAAAACTCGAAAACAGTGCTCTATTTGGCCCAACTATCCTATTCATAGCATCTAATGTTTCACTGAGCTTAGCTCCACCGGATTTGCCATAATCGTTGCGAAACCTGGATAACCTTGATACGCCCCTCTTAACTACCGAATGTTCTTCGTCATTATCACTACATCACTCTGAATCATATCCAGAATCATAGCCGTCTGTATTCTGATTACGAACAAACTCCTGGTTATCGGCTTCCATTCGAAAGATTCTTGAACAAAGAAGTATAAAATAAAATAGAGAGTTTTTGGTTTGAAAAAAATCAAACGAAGAAGTATTAGTTGAGAATAAATACAGAGTGGGTTCATGACCTGAATATTAGAAACTGAATTTTTGGTTGCCGCCTGGTAAAAAATTAAATTTTTGGTTGGGATTGAAGTTTTGTGGTTGCCGCTGCTAATTAACCTAAAGGAAGATCGAAAATTAAGGAATCCGGGTTTAATTATGAAAAATTTGAATTTTCGCCCAAATTTTGGCTCCAATTAGCAAATTTAATTAGGATTTAAATATTTTCATATCACTTTAAAAGATTAGCACTTTTGAAACTTTTAAACCCTAATACTTTTAATGTACATAAAATAACGAGATATATTAAATAATATATTCCGTTAAAAAAATACAGAAAAGTTAGATAATATTATATACTCCCTCCGTCCCACAAAAAAGTTCTCATTTCTATCATAAATTTTGTCCCACAAAAAAGTTCTCATTTCTATTAAATAATATTATTATTATGGGCCCCACCACCAACTATCTCTTAAAAACACTTTCTCTCTCCAATTAACCTTATATTTTAATCAAAAATAGTAACAAAGACCCCACTATCAACTATCTCCTAAATACTTGTGCCCAAAGGAAATGGGAACTTTTTTGTGGGACGGAGGGAGTACTTTATATATATAGTAGAAAAATGAGTATACCATTTCTTTTTCAGAACATTAAATTAAATAATAAAAATGGGGACATATAAATGTGTCATGGGTCATGAGATACGGGCCATGTGTCATGTGTCTAATGGCCTATACATGACCTATGACCTAAACATATCCAATGTAACCCGTAATAGGTGACCCTAAACCGTTCCCATGATCAGTGAACCATTATAACCACTACACAAGAACAATGGCATACACATGACCAACGACCTAGACACGTCCAATGTTACCCATAATAGGTGACCCTAACCAGTTCCCATGACCCGTGAATCATTATAACAACTACACAAGACCAATGGCATACACATGACCTATGCCCTAGACAAATCCAATGTAACCCGTAATATGTGACCTTAACCCGCCCCCATGATCCATGAACCATTATAACCACTACACAAGAACGATGGCATACACATGACCAATGACCTAGACACATCCAATGTAACCCGTAATAGGTGACCCTAACCCGTTCCCATGACCCGTGAACCATTATAACCACTACACAAGACCAATGGCATACACATGACCAACGACCTAGATACATCCAATGTTACCCGTACTAGGTGACCCTACCCCGTTCCCATGAACCGTGAACCATTATAACCACTACTCAAGACCAATGGAATACACATGACCAATGACCTAGACATATCCAATGTTTCCCGTAATAGGTCAACATTTCGTGAAAATTGCTTCAAAGTTCATTCCAAATTGGCCTCTTTTCCCCTCAACCTTTGGTAAACTCTGTATGAGCTTTCATAAATTTCCACGTTCCTCGTGATCTCGTATACTCTGCATCCAAAAGCTTCAAAGCTTCTTCTTTCTTTTCCTAACCTTCTGCCATCAACAACATGCCCATTAGAAATATTGCATCCCTATTCCCGTTTGAAGCTGCCTCTTCAAACATCTTCATGAATTGCACACATTAAGCAACTTAATTAATACACATTTTAATGAATTGCATAAAACAGAGTACGTACAATTGCATCCTAGAAAAACACATATGGATTTCCATTTTCCCAGCATTTGGCTAAAATATCACATTTGTGTAATATGTAAAACCATGTAATTCGTAATGTCAGGAGCTGATTGATGTTCAGACGTTTATACACCAAACTAGAGTTAGTTGCTTAAACTTTTTGCAACTGTAATGTACACAAAATATTAAGGTCTCTTAATCTACACAATGTCCCAAAATCAAAATAGATACATTTAATTAATACACATATTGTTCATAACAGACTTGCACTGGAACACTGATTTCGCCGACTTAAAATTTCTTCGATTACACCCATCGGAAGTTCATCCACAGAAGGGTTTCGAGCTTTCTTAAGCGAACCGTCCATATTGTAATGTCAAGGGTTTTTGTAGACGGTGTGATGGGGGTTATATTGGGGGTGATGGTAATGTCAGGTTTAGAGGTCTCTCCACTACCGAAATGACGTGCGAAGATGAAACGCAAACTGCCATAAAAATCGTGTGTCTACAGCGCCCCATGAAAATGACATATTTGCCCTTATAACTCCAATGATTTGAATTTAACTAGTAAGGGAAATTTTGACACAATACATATTTATTTTGTTTTATTATTAATAACAATAATAATAATACATTTAGGCATCGAATAAACATTTGAATTTTGGCCTTTTGTGAACAAGGGTCTTATTTAAATATCTAAAGTCAAACCTGTGGCAATTGGGTTCTCTGACTATATTAAGTCAAATCATCTCATTGCAAAATAAATTGGGACGGAATAAACATGTATTAACATTCATCAGTATGTACAGTCAAATTCAAGAATATGTACATACTAATTAGCATACATCCTACATATTTACGAAATTCACATACATTTATTAATAAACATCCAAAAATATTACAAAAACATAAAATTGTTTAAAAACAAGGAAATTTTTTAAATGAAACCAAACACAATTTTGGGTTAGTAATTATAACCACATATCTCAGCAAAGCTAACAAACAGCACATCCCACAAACACACATCACGCTCAATCGCAAATGCCCAATCCTGCAATCGATCCAACCTCATGGGGGAGAAAGCCATGATTCATACAGTTGTGCCGAAAGCCATTGAAATGAATCCATAACGAGTTCCGTCTAGCCATCAGAAAGTGGTGCACCTTCTCCCAGCTCTGTCTGACATTCCATGTTCCCGTGGCTCGTCTGAACTCTACATTTAGAAGGTCTAAAGTTTCTTTCTTCTTGTGGTAGCCCTCAGACATCAGCAACATCCCATTCAGAAAGATGGCATCCCTTTGCCCCAATGCAGAAGACTCTTCCAGCATCCTCACACCCTCGACTTTGTTCCCAAAAAAGTAATCGTTGTAATTAAACACATAAAACAAATTTTAATCACCAAAATGACATATGCAATAGAAATTACTTAGACATATTACTTATAAACATGAAAATGAAATATGAAAGAGAAAATTATTATTTCAAAATATGCATAAAACAGAGTAGTATGCCAACCCTGAACATCAGGCTTAGGTGTCCAGCCTATTTGCATTACACCAATTACTTATAAACATTAAAATCAATATGTAAGAGAAAATTCATATTTCAAAAAAATGCATAAAATAGAGTAGTACCATCCCATCCCAGAACATATGGTTGAGGTTTCCAGCTGGTTTGCATGTTTGGTAAATCCTGTTAATCTGCGGATTGAATCTTCTTCTTGCAATAAGATCAAATTCCAGATTTCTAAACACTAAGGTTGAGTGTACTGCTTCCTTAAGGGATTTACACCTATGATGCAATCACCCACAATATTACAAGCTAATAATGTACAAAATACAAAATAAGTATATGAAATCGGTAAAAAGTAGAAGAAACTTACTGTATTGTGCATTGGAATACTTGTTTGGCAGATTCAGCCCCCACACACGATAAAATCAACTCCACCACTGGCATTGGAAGGTCAAGCAGGTTAATTACTGCTGAGGACGTGGATGAAGAACTTCCGGCTTGATCCATCGCTCTTCTTCCTATATTTCGACTGATAACGACGTTAGGGTTTTTGAAATTGATCGATGGGAAAGGGTAAAGACGAATGATGATCCCGGGGAAGGTTGCAGACATTTAGACCGGCAATGATTACGTGAAAATGGCGCCTATATAGTGTCAATTGTAAAATGACCTCTTTGCCCTTATAATACAATGCCTATAGAGTGTCAATTATTTATATATTATGACTATGTAAAAAAATAGACATTATTATTATTAATGATTACCGCAACATCTAAATTTCTGCCCAGATTATAGGAAGGGGAGTCCTTTTCTCCACCTAGACCTAGATTATTAATATGGATTACAGTACGAGGCCAGTAACATGCCATCTAACATGCCATATAACCATGTTCATTTTCAGCATGGTTCGAGTGCTGATTGTTGATGGCGTGGAGATAACGGTTGTTCCAGTATGTTATTTGTCTTCCTAGAACAATCAACCAAATTTTACTTCTCGCCACCCCTCTATGGGACTGATTATGTAAAAACGTATGTTCTTCTTGGTTTGAGAGTAGGGCTCAAGGAATATATTGGACAAAGCCAAATTGTCTGATTACCCTTTTGTGTAAATACTGCCAGCAATTTCCCAAAAAATAATATACGTTTGACAACAGCAGCTTTCCGTACCGGTCCTACATGATAGCGCTAGACTCTAGAAATCTTCTTGGTATGGAGTCCACAAGAAATGCAAAAAATTGATTAATTTGTTTATCTATAATAATTAACATCAGGGTCGCATATTTGATTTTACTAGTAGAATACCTCTTTATCGTGTACTCCACTTAACATCATTTGAAACGCCCACCAAATGGTCTCGGGTGACCCCGTGAAACTATGGCCCTGATTGAATCTGTATGATCATCCATGCAAAAATATAACAACATATAGGAGTATTAATAATTCTAATATAATCATTACGAATTACATACCTTTAACCAAATGGTTTTCCAACTACCATTTCCGGATCAAGGTTATGCCATATTGGATGTACTGCCTTAAACCTGCTCCAAGCCCATAACTGCAACAACATCATAGCGCCACTAATTTCGAGTGCGTCATGTTTAGTTGCTTTGCATAAGTTTCAGTCGAGACTGGCCAGGACATCACTACCCCAATAAAGTTGACCGCAAGCATCAAAGTTTTCAATCAACGTTACAAAAATACAACTGGACAAGGCTGTCAGTTGCATCTGTAAATAAGACACCATTCAAAAGAATAAGTATATACAGTTTAGCTCTTTGTTCAAATTCTGCTATAGTCGGTTCAACAACCAAAGGCGTCATTAACATCTCCATTAGATATTTTGCATGGATCTGGCTGCCTATGAATTCACTCTGAGGAGTTAAGAAACAGAGCAAATCAACAAACTTCTGGATTACATTGGGATTAGTGTATCCCGATTCGATCCCTGTAACCGGAGGGCCATCATTCCTTGAACCCCAAATTACTTATACATCTTGGAGGGTCACGGTTACCTCTTCAACTGGTAGGTCAAATGTATGTGTTTCAGGACGCCATCTCTCAACAAGTGTTGTAATGAGTCTGTGATCAACTATTTTGTATCCACAGAAGAACACTCCTCTGAAACCGGCCCTACATATGTGATCCATCACATTAGTATGAATTGGGTTATTCTTGATAAACTTTCAAAAAAATTTGTCAGCGCGTCAAACATTAAATGGATTCTGATGAAGAAAGGATGAGATAAATGGACCCTGACGAGAGACACAAACCATCGACGTTGGGGAAACCTGATATCAAATATGGCTGAGAGTTACAACAATGTCTTGCGTGGAGCTAGGCTTCTTCCGGTTAAGGCTTTGATTGACTTCACATTCACCAAAACTGTCCAACTTTTCAGGAAGCATGCTGACATCTCGTCTAACTGTCAGACGGCACTACCCCCACGTATGTTGGGTCTTTTCAACAGACGCGAGCGTCAGGCACAATTCCACAAAATTATGAAATTTGTCTACAAGACAGGTGTCTACAGCGTGAACATAAGGTTTCAACCCGGTGATAGTGGTCGGAATGATTACACAGTCATTTACAACAATACGCATTGGTGTACGTGTGGGAAGTGTGATGTGAAAGATCTAGTTATAAAATTATGTCTCCTAAATACCACTAATCTAGACTGCCACATTCATAGGCAAGTATACCTAGTCATGGGTAATATTCGGGTTATCGAATCCTCAGTGAACGGATTGTGTAATCCAGCAACTGAAAGCTAAAGAATTAATCAAGAAAATATTTGTAAACATGATTTGATTTTGTTGTGATTTGTAAATACTAAAATTTTTAATTAATATAACTGAAAACGTAATTTGGAAGTTGTTTTGATGATTAAATGATATTCACTATGTGTGGATTCATCTAGTTCTAAGTATGGTTGTTAAGCTCCGATTAATCTAATGTTCTAGAAGTCACGGTATTAGATTTCTCTCAATTCCGTTTAATAAACTAATTACAACTAATATGAATTTCTTCTCTCAAGAGTTATAATTAATCACACTTCTACTTGTTGATATTACATGACTTAGATTACCTAAGTCTTCTAACCTAGAATTTTCATTACTATGGTTTAACTTCTTGTTTAATCTAACTTATTGGAATCTTGTCTCAGATCCCTATTTCGATTGGATTACCAACTAGGTCACAAGTGAAAAGTTGAGGAAGTAACTAATTGAATCAAGTGTTGTCAATACCTGATTAGATCAATTACAAACGATAAAGAGGCGAAAATTCATAGAATTTACAAGAAAAGTAATTCAAAATCAACAATTGTTTGAACATTAACATAATCCAAAAATTAAACCATACTTAACCCTAGAATCATCCAAACATAATGAATATAAAAGATTACTAGCACATAGACATGCTAGGAATCAACAAACAAGTATTCAAGAAAGGAATTACAACCATAGAATTAATCCAAAGTGTTAGAAGATCAATAATTGCTTGTAAGATTGAAGAATTCCTTGAAGAACTGCTCTGAAAATCGCCAATAACTGCCAAAAAACGTAGTAGGGTAAAAGATAACTGCATTTCTGACTTAGTCTGCGATTTAATGACTTTCTGGCCGCAAAGTTCGCGTCGCGAGTTCTGGGAGTTCGCGTCCTGACGCGCATAATTCGCGATCGTGAGCAATTGTTCCCGAACGTGAGAATCAAACAGAAACTTTGGTGGTCGATCGTGAGTAGTTCACGCCTGAGTTCACGAATGGGAACTTCCAAAATCTTTTATTGTTAGGTCACAACGCCCTGGTTTAGATGGTTAATTGATTGGATAATTATAACTCAAGACAAATATTGTATAAGAACAAGATATGAGTCAAATGTATAATTCCATTAAGTGTGGCTTGTTGCGGAATAACAAGACCACTGATCAATTACAATAGACATGAAAGTGTAAAGTGAATTGGTGAATACTCCTTTGCCAAATGATCTCTAATTATAATGTTATAGAGATCTTACAAGTTAGGCAAGGAGTAATGCAAGGACTAGAATAAGGAAAGTGGCCGAGATCAAAGGGATTTGATCTGGCAAGGTAAACATGGAAATGTTTACTCAGTCCTTGTACTCAGTATCACTATCTGATACTGAGCTCTGATACTGAGTTCCAATACTGACCACTCAGTATCAGACCTAAACTTAGCTATTTTATTCTACATATTAATCAAAGCTAGTCTAGGTTGTTTTGTTATCTTAAGATCCAAAGGGGTAAGGCTTTTTGCCTTAACAATCTCCCCCTATCTAATGATAACAAAACAATTACAAAGAGATAAAAAGAAATAAAAAATACAACAACATAGGTAGCAAAATCTTCTTCTTCATCTGCTGTTGATGGCTTCATTCTCATAGAAGACTTCTTGTTTGATGTGGACAAACTCTTCTCTGCTCTTGAGTTCATCCCTTCTACAATTAAGAACTGCAACAATCTTTTTTCTGAACCAAGAGTCTTCTTTCTTGGTGATCATCCATTTCAGTCCAACACGGTGACTGATTTGAGCTCTTGGCAGATCTTTTTCAGAAATGAAGCACTCTCTATCCTCTGAGTCAGTATACATATATCCAGAAGTTGGATATATGACACTCTTTTGATCCTGAAAAACAAGGTTAGGAGGAAGAGGGTACTTATTAAGATATTTGTATGTGTGAAGGCATTCTGGTCTATTGTTTGAGTAAGCTTCAGTCATCACACTGAGTATTCTATACTCTATCTCATGAAGCAAGCCCTTCTTATAGCATACAGCAGCTACTGCACAGATCTCATCCAAGACTATTTGATCATAAGTTGATTTCTTTGGAAGCTCTTTGATCAGTCTTGTGATCTTCACCCAGTCTTGAAGACCAATTCTTTGAATATCATGAAGAAATATCTTCATGGGAGGACTGGTTAAGCCAGTACAAGTGATAGTGATTCTTCCTTCTTTGAGCTTCACTTTTACTTTATTGACATCCAGATTCAACCAATGTATCCCCCTTACATTTGGAAATGTTTTGGTCTTCAAGACCTCCTTCCTTCCCTCCTTATACTTAGTCCTAGTAGCAACCATATTCCAATAATGTTGAATATGGTCTGGACCCTTTCTTGAGATTCTATGTGAAGGACCAGGAGTATCAGTATCTGGGTCAGATTCTGGTTCAGCTTTGATTCCCAACTCTTGCTCATATAAAAATCTCTCTTGTTCTGCACAGAGTTGTTGAGAAGTCAGTCTTGGAGCCTGCTCGGTATCACTGTCCAATGTATGGACAGGTCTTCTTTGTCTTGTTAGCAAAGGAGCAGGTTCCTCACTTGATTCAGAAGAAGTGAGAACTGCATTGATGGGTCTTCTTGATAAGGAACTCCTTCTTCTAATCACCAGATTTTCTGGTTCTTCATCATCCGAGGATGATGGTGAAGAACTTTCTTGTTCTACCAGATTTAGTGCGTAGTTCACTAACTCTGGTTCTTCATCTTCATCATCAGCAATAGGCCAGATGAAAGGCCTATAGACCACAATTTGCAAATCATTCTCCTCACGAGCAGGTGGCTCAGAATAAGTTTGCTGTGGTTGGTCAGTATGAGTCTCCCCCTGAGCAGATGGCTCAAGTGGGTCTTCAACTTGTAATGCTGACCTAGTTCTTTGTCTTCTTCTCTCATACTGAAACCGAAGTGGCTCAGTATGAGGGCTTTGCTGATGTTGTTGTTCTTGTTGTGGAGGTTGATCTTCATTCAATCTTCTTCTTTTCTCACCCTGAGCAGATGGCTAAGTTTGATCAACCTCAGTATCTCTTTCTCTCTTCTCCCCCTTATTGTTATCATTGGATGGGGAGGGAAGAGGATCAGTAACACCACCCATGTCCCCTTCAGGTTCTTCAAGAGTAGGGGAGGGCATGGGCTCAGTGGCAGCATCAGTATCACCCTCAGAATCTGCATTGGAGGGTGATTTCATTTGCTCAGGATCATCATCTCCTTCTCCTTCTTCATTGTGTCCACCATGTGAAGATGGGGGAGTTGGTGGAGGCTGATGTGGTTGTTGAAGTAGTGAGACTGACTGTTTTATTGAGTCTATATCACTACTCATAGTGTCCATTCTGGCCAGTATGATAGTCTGAGTATGTTGGATGGCCATAATATGCTGCATGATTGCTTGCAGAGTCACTTGGTCTCCTGCATCCTGTGATGCCTGAATGCCCTGCACAGATGGTGCTAAAGAAACAAAAAATATAAAACTGGTTAAAAAGAAAGGTTTATCAAATAGAATTGTGGTGTTGTTTAACTCTATAATCATATAAACAGAGTTTGTGAAGTCTGTATTTCATCTGGTTTATGATGAAATATTGTGGACTTGTGCATAGCATGTGTAAGAAGGTTTTAGTAAAAGTGAGTGTGTAAATTTAAGTAGCTCAGTATAGGATAAGTCACATTTACTAAAAGGTTTGGGTTTGGGAATTCGAAGCCTGGGATGTGCTTCTTGTTATTTTCAATGTTTATCACTCGATGTTAGAGTGATAACAGAAATGTGGCTAAACCCCATGGAAACTTTTTGGATTTTGTGGCTTAAGGGTTTGTGATCATTTCTTGAATTATGCTACCCAACTCAAAAATAAGTTGGACATTATTCAAGCAGCACCAGTGGGTGTCAGTATGACATCAACCACCATTGTCTCTTTAAATGTTGAGACAACTGTAGATTGACAATGATCAATTGGGTGCTCAGTATATGAATTTTGCATAGCAGCAGTGGGCTAGCTATGTTGGCCATAAACGGATATATATTTGAAAGATCATGTGAGACTTTGGTCAGTATTGAGTTGGTACTGGCCAATACTTAGTCTCTATTTGGGAATGAAATATATATATATATATATATATATATATATATATATATATATATATATATATATATATATATATATATATATATATATATATATATATATATATATATATATAAGTTTAAGGGCTTTTTAGAAATTCATACATGAGACTCTGTCAGATTCCCTACTAGCATCGGCAGAGGTCGGTGCAGGGTCATGTGATTGTTGATTTGCAGCACCAACATCTTCAATACCGACCTGTCTATCTTGCTGAGCACCTTCCAGTGTAGTTTGCTCATATTGAATCTCCACATCAAGAGGAACATGAGGTTCCTCAATTGGTTGAGCAGTTGGGACTAGTTCTGGACCTGGAAGGTCAGCGGTGGCTGCAACTAGGCTTTGGGCTTGAAGAGAGGCAGTTAATGATGGAACATTTGCAGGCTGCACCTCCTCAGATGATAACACGCCCATAAGGACTGGTGAGAGGTTTCTTCTTCTTCTTCTTAGGACAAGCGGTGTGGCTTCGGACGACTCAGTATGAGAGATATGTTGTTGAGTCGGTTCTTGAACTTGTGGAACATCTTGCATGTCAACATCTTGACCAGCATGTCCTCCATTACCACTATTATCATCATTATCATCATCATCATCATTGTCTGATTCAGTATTAGACATGTCTTCTTCCTCATTTATGTGTTCTTGAACAATGGCCCACATATAAGGACTCAGTAGAGTCTCTCCTTCTCTTGGCCTGTAAAAGAAGATCTTCTCACTAAGAGGAGGAAGATCAACCCTTGGACTGTGAAACTCATCATAAGTATGTGTGGGCATTGAGTGTTGAAAGATGAGTGATAAGAATCTGCAGAAAGGGATATATAAATTCCCTTGTGTTAGCCCGAACCAAAGCAGCTAATTCATTGGAAATGAGCCTTGCATAATCAATGTTTCTTCCATAGTACAAAGCATGTACTATTTGCATCCCAAATTCATTTATTTGGTCCGAAGCACCCGTCTTGTGGGTCATACACCGAATAATCATTGTAATGAGAATACCCCACATAGGACCAAATTCGTTTCTTTTGATTATGCCCGTTGTTCCTCTTCGACCCAAAAATGGCAATACTGAGCGTGCCTCTGTTCTATCAACGAATGGGTCATACTGAGCTTGGCAGGAAGCCTCAGTGTTTCACGAATGATGGCAGTAGAAATAAATGCCCTTCTTTGATCCCTAATTACCCACCCAACAATCATATCTGGAGAATCGAGTGTGGCAGAGTACCAAAACTCGCATAGCATTTCTGGGTAAATTGCTCGAGGAGACAAAGTCAGTGCACGAGCAATTGGGCAATTTTTCATAAAAGTCACAATGTTTGTGAATTCTTGGCATACCCAGGCTTGAGGAATAGTGAAATTAGCTGTGGTGTTGTTCCTCGCAAACCTGGGCAGTTCATCATTTCGGAATTTGATTTCCGATTCAACCTCTGGAGCGACGAAAGTGTAATTCGCCATCTGTGATTTTGATTTAAGAGTTTTTGCTTGCTAAGAGAGAGTGAAATCGTTAATCGCAGATAGAATTTAAAGAGAAAGAATGAAATAACTGTTAAAAATATTTGAAGTAAAAAAACGGTAATTTATAGGTGATTGAAAGATAATTAAGGTATTGGGAAGTAAAACTGGCTGATTTGACTGCCTTATCCTGTGCCAACGGTAACTTTCCTATTAAGAAAGGTTACCGTTGGGCAGTATGAGGATTAAGCTCGGTGTGAGCGCCGTCATACCCCAATACTGAGAAAAAAAATTAATTTAAAAAAAATTGTAAAAATATAAAAACAATTAATTTACTCTTGAAATTAATAAAAAAAATTTAAATTTTAAATTTTGATGATAACAGACTAGTGATACTGAGTGGTCAGTATCAACAGGAGTGATACTGAGCGCTCAGTTTTAAAGAAAATTAAGAAAGATCAAGGATTCAGCATACCTAATTGCCCTAGTAAATACATAAACCTTTCCTCAGGGAGAGGTTTAGTAAACACATCTGCCAATTGTTCATCTCTTGGTACATAATCTACCTCAACCTTACCTTTTTTCACATTATCTCGAATAAAGTGGTGTCTGATATCAATGTGCTTAGTTTTGGAGTGATAGACTGGGTTCTCTGTGATAGCAATAGCACTCTTGTTATCACAATGAATTGGAGTCTTTTGAAAGTTGAACCCATAGTCCAATAGTTAATATTGCATCCATAATAATTGAGCACAGCAACTTCCTGCAGCAACATACTCTGCTTCTGCTATGGAAGTTGCTACCGAATTTTGCTTCTTGGATGACCAACCTACTAGTCTTCCATCTAGGAATTGACATCCTCCACTTGTGCTTTTTCTATCCAATCTACAACCTGCAAAATCTGCATCTGTGTACCCTTCAAGGTCAAAGTTTGAATCTTTGGGATACCAAAGACCCAGGTTAGGAGTACCTGTAAGATATCTAAAGATGTGCTTAACTGCTTTCATGTGTGATTCTTTAGGATCAGCCTGATACCGAGCACACAAACATGTTGCAAACATGATATCAGGCCTGCTAGCAGTTAAGTAAAGTAAGGAACCAATCGTACCTCGGTATATGGATTGACAAACTGGTTTACCAGTCTCATCCTTACTTATCTTATCATGAGTACCCATAGGAGTGTGCATGGAAGATTCCTAATGTGGAATACTTTTGAATTATATAATGATAATAAGACTACTTCTATCTCAAATGTTTCATCTAATACAGAAGTTGCAGGAACAGGAACATCATATACTGAGACATCTAAAGAACCTGTTAAAGTTGTTTCTTCAAAACATGATAAACAAAAAACAACTTCAACTAGGTCCACAGTTGGCAGAAACAAGAAGTCTTACACTAATAATATTAGAAAGACTTCTCTGCCAAATAAAAAGAAGCAACCAGATCCACCACCCTTTAAACCAGTAAAAAAAATTGTTAAAACACCTATTAAAAATGGCAAAAATAACATTTTAAAAACACTTGGTGACCAGGTTAAATTTTTAAGTAAAAAATTTGCAAAACTTACTCATACTGATCTACCAAAAGTGCAACAGTTTTCTAAAATACCTTATGAAAATATGTTTAGAAATAGACCTAGAAAATGTTATAGGTGTCATCATACTGGTCATAAGGGAGATGAATGCTGGACTGATCTCTCAAGTCCTAGGTACTCAGTACCAAAGAAAAGGACAGAATCTAAATCAGTATCACCAAAGAAAACCTCTAAAGTTTCCCCTGAAGTGTTACTGACCTCTCCAAATAAAGAGATCAGGTCAAAATCTGTTTATTCCACCAAAGGTCCCATTCAAAAATGGGTTCCTAAAAGGAACTAATTCTTATTTTGTGTCTTGTGCAGGGTGACAGAAAATGGTACTTAGATAGTGGCTGCTCAAGACACATGACTGGTAGTATGGAGTACCTTCTCAATTATACTCCAGAGAAGGGTCCTTCTGTTAAGTTTGGAGACGACTCGGTGGGAAAGACAAGAGGTTATGGTGTGATCAAGGCAGGCAACATAACTTTTAAAAGAGTTGCCTATGTAGAGGGTCTTAAACACAATCTGCTCAGTATCAGCCAGATGTGTGATGATGACAATGAAGCTCGATTCAGGAAGGTTGCAGGAATCATCTACAATGATAAAGGGCAGCCTGTACTTATTATTAGAAGAGAAAAAGATGTATATGTGGTCAACCTATCTGAAATAGACCCAACTATTCGAGTATGCCTGCTTTCTAAAGTCAAGCCAGAATTGCATTGGCTATGACACAAGAAACTCTCTCACATCAACTTTAGAAATATCAACAAGCTTAGTATGAAGAAACTGGTGAGAGGGTTGCCTACTATTACTTATTCAAAAGATAAGTTATGCTCAGCATGTGAAATGGGCAAGCAGAAGAAGAGTTCATTCAAGTCAAAGGTCAATCATTCCATTAATGAACCTCTTACTATGATACATATGGATCTTTTTGGCCCCATCAGCACACCATCTTTGGCCAAAAAGATCTATACCCTAGTCTTGGTTGATGAATTCTCAAGATATACTTGAGTCATCTTCCTCAAGACTAAGTAAGATGCAACAACAGAAATCATTGCCTTTATAAAAAGAGAGGAACTTCAAAAAGGCAACAAGGTCAAGCAACTTAGAAGTGACCATGGTACTGAGTTTAAGAACTCAGTATTAGCCGATTTCTGTGAAGAAAAAGGAATCATTCAAAACTTCTCTGCAGCTTACACACCACAACAAAATGGTGTTGTAGAAAGAAAGAATAGAACATTAATTGAAGCTGCAAGAACTTTGTTATTCCACGCTGGACTGGCACTGAGTTTCTGGGCTGAAGCTGTAAATTGTGCAAACTACACTCAAAATAGAGCCACTATAGTCCAGAGACATCTGAAGACTCCATATGAGTTATACAATGGCAAGATTCCTAATGTGGAATACTTTCACATCTTTGGAAGTAAATGCTTTGTACTCAGTACAAAACAAAATCTCTGATACCACTTGTTAGGTCACAACGCCCTGGTTTAGATGGTTAATTGATTGGATAATTATAACTCAAGACAAATATTGTATAAGAACAAGATATGAGTCAAATGTATAATTCCACTAAGTGTGGCTTGTTGCGGAATAACAAGACCACTGATCAATTACAATAGATATGAAAGTGTAAAGTGAATTGGTGAATACTCCTTTGCCAAATGATCTCTATTTATAATGTTATAGAGATCTTACAAGTTAGGCAAGGAGTAATGCAAGGACTAGAATAAGGAAAGTGGCCGAGATCAAAGGGATTTGATCTGGCAAGGTAAACATGGAAATGTTTACTCAGTTCTTCTACTCAGTCCTTGTACTCAGTATCACTATCTGATACTGAGCTCTGATACTGAGTTCCAATACTGACCACTCAGTATCAGACCTAAACTTAGCTATTTTATTCTACATATTAATCAAAGCTAGTCTAGGTTGTTTTGTTATCTTAAGATCCAAAGGGGTAAGTCTTTTTGCCTTAACATTTATTTTGTGTTTTTAGCTATCTTTTGATCCTTTTTCGACCTCGTTTATAATATACTACCTGAAATGTAAAACAAAGACTATCTTGAGTAATATCACATGCATTTACTTACAAAT
This sequence comes from Calendula officinalis, assembly GCA_963853835.1. Lineage (NCBI taxonomy): Eukaryota > Viridiplantae > Streptophyta > Magnoliopsida > Asterales > Asteraceae > Calendula > Calendula officinalis. The sequence goes on from OY970824.1 coordinate 33,904,147, forward strand.
GGTACTCAAATTAGGTGATATTGACGGGATTGAATATGTCTAAAAATGCCAATATCAAAATCTCCACACAACTTTGCTTGTCCTCAAGCAAATCATCCTGAAAAATTTGTTAGTAAGATACCAATTCAACGCACATGAAAATCATCTCAATCACAATCCACAACGATTTCAGAATATAGTTCAATTAAGCAGTTAAAATTTCATCTCGATTTTATATCCATGTTTGTGTACTAGACTAGCTAACTTTTCATAAACCTATTAATATTCGGCTACCTTAATTATACTAATTTTATATTAGAATCTCATCATTCTTGCATAATCTATAAATATCATCTTTATGAAAACTCCCCAATTAGTAGGGTTATATTAAGAAAAATTAGTTTAAATTATCATTGAGTAGTAGGGATGCAAATTTAACCTGCGGGTTTGGGTACCCGCGGGTATTACCCATCTAAACGGGTAACGGGTCGGGGATGGATTTAAATTTCATACCCGAGAGCGGGTACGGGTGGGTACGGGTTTTATAATATCTGCGCCGTTTATACCCGACACGAATATATACATTAATTTGTAATGTTTTTTAGTACAGGTTTAGCCCACGAGTCAGTACTCAAACTTAACTCAACTCTTAATCTCTCATTAGCCCAATTTAATAATGGTTAAAATCTGGCTCGTCTCCCGTTAGTCCATTACAAATTGAACGAAATAAGCCTGAACGAACTAAGAGTATTAAATGTTTTACCTATTTTGTTTAATTTTTTTAGTGAACGGGTACCCGTCGGGTTACCCGTACCCGGCGGGGATTTTTCTACCCGAACCCGACGGGTATTTAACCGGGTACGGGGCGGGTACCGGTATAGGAAAAGTGGGTTGGGTACGGGTACGGGTTTTGCAGTACCCGCTATTACCCGTACCCGTTTGCATCTCTATTGAGTAGCTTATACGCTTTATTCATGTGTGCTTTACTCAAGCTTATTCATTTATTTATTTCTTTTTCATTTCTTTTTTTTCATTTATTTTGTTTAGTAGGAAGAACCTCAGCTTTCGAATGCCCCCATGTATAAGACTTTCCACCAACATGTCCAGATCAGTTGACCTTAGAATGTTAGGTTTAAAGGACCCCGCGGGCTTACTTGTCGGGTAACATAAGGCCGGTTGTTTGTTCTCCCTAATATTTATTAATAACTTTTTTAATATTTTTTTTGTTTATTATTCGCAATGATAGGCACGTAAACTAAAGGCTCTTAAGTTAACCTAATGTCATTAGGAGCTAGTAATACTAACCTTAATTTTCTAAAATATGATTCTTATATATTGTGCAAGACATTTCAAATTTCCTAAGTTAAAATTCCTATAATTAAAGAGCTAAAATTCTTGAATTTATGAAAAGCCACAAAGATTGAAACATAAAAGCTAGATAAAATTGATCATTTAAATTGAACTTTATTTCCCCAAAATTGTTTTCAAAAGCATTGAGATGTGTTATAAAAAAATTTAACAATTAAATTGGTTTTCTTACTTAGATGATTTTTTCGAGATTTCACAAATTTTAAATGGTGGATTTTCATATACACCCCCTTCCCACACTTAAGTGTTTGCATTGTACCCAATGCAATAAACGTGACAAAATTTAGAAAATCGAGATCATAAGGAAAGTATACGACCTGAGGGTGCTTTGTGTTCATTTTCAGTGGACTTTTGAATTCCGCAACAGCCTATAAGAATTCCATAACAAACAGCAACTATTGATGAACACCTAAAAACAAAAACGTTTTGTTTTTTAATTAATTTTCTGCTGCAATCATTGAGGAGGCGGGTACTGACGATAGCATGCATCAAAATCCGTGTAATTTGGTGGTGCGGTGGCATCCGGTGCCCAAGATGGCAATAAGGAATGATCATACGGAGGAGGTCGGGTGAAGGTATCGGGATACAAATTACTATTTGTAACATCGGTTTGCCAACTAATTTGATGTCCGAGCCGCAATTCATTATAATAAGACCTTTGCAATGCGTTTGCATATGTGATTGCAAAGTGTCGGCCGTTGATCGAACATGTGAAACATCGATCTGCATGGCATCCATCCTCTCGGTCAATTGATTATAAGAAAAATAGGGATCGAAAGAGGATGGACCCGACCCGGATCCCGAAGCACCTGGATGACCTAACCCTTGACCCGCCATGGGTACTTGATCATTTAAAGGAGCTTCACCAACCGGTGCTTCGTCCATTTCCTCATTTTTGCTTTCATCGTCCGCCGGTTCTTCCACCGAGGGTTGCTCATTCCAAACATACTCACCCGCAAATCGAACAATCACTTCCATACCCATCAACAAAGTTTCGTCCAGGGTCCATTCGTCGACCGTTAAGCTATGCCAAACTCATGGAGGTACTTCAATCGCGGCTCGGGCTAATCGTATGACATAGTGACCTCCACACATAGCACTTTCGTGCCTTAGACCTTTTGCTGCACCACTTAAAAATTTTGCGACCACAAAAGGGATATTAGTGAGCGCATTCTTATCGATCAATTGGTGCAGCAACCACATGTCATATTAGCGAACTTTTTCTGCACCTTGGCCACGGTGGCGGATGGTGTTTGAAATCATCCGATGAAGGTATCGGTATGTTCCACTTCGAATGTTGGACTCTTTAGTATGAGCTAGTCGGGAAGCACCCACTCCAATTTCGTTCCAAAAACCATCCACATTCCGGACTTCATTGCATGCACAATGCCTTAAATAATTGCGAAAGTATAAACTATCGACTTCTTCTCGGGTATAGATACCCACATTCACCGCAAAGTCAATAAGACTACATGAGACCCATTGCTTTGCCACCCGATACTGTAAGCATGGCTCATGAGGATGTTGCATTGCTTTTCGTGCTTCAAATTTGATTGTTGAGAGAAATTCGAGTAGGAGCTCGTCAAAGGTTGGTTCATTTATTTCAAGAGCTCTCTCTCATGCCCGGTAAGTGAAAGCAACCCTTCCATTGTTGGGATCCATGTACTGTCTAATTAAATGTGCTTCAATTTATGCCCGTCAACCGACTTGGTTTAATAAGTTCAAATCTGGACATCTTCCGACTTCAACACTTTTATGTGAAAGTTTGTTTTTTCTACTTTCGCTTTCAAGTGCAAACTCTTCTGTTACTGCATTATTGAAATTAAGGAATACATGATCCCTATCAATTTTTAGCACAGCCGGGAACCCATCGGCCAAAAGAGCGGGTTCAGGGGAAGGTGAACGGGCACGTCCACGTCCACGTCCACGTCAACGGCTGACGATGAAGCAGCGGTTTTTTGTTGTTTCCACAGTCAAAGAAAATAATCACAATGGTAAAAATATAAATTCATTAAATAATGGAAGGGTGTCGAATTTTGTATAACATGTAATGTAAATGACGTTACCCCTTCCCACACTTAGTTTTAGGAATAGAAAAATTGAAAATAAAATTAAAGATGTGACATGATTAATTATATTTTATTTCAATTTGTCTTATTAAAAACTGAGTGTATTCCATTCATTTAACATTGTAAAACACAATCTTTGTTAACAATTTTAGCATGATTTAACAAAAAGTGTGGTATCCAAAATTGCCCCAAACCAAGTTATTAAACTAGTCATCTTAAAGATTGAAAATTTAAGAGCGATAACTAGTTTAACAACTGAAACCCAACTAAAATACTTGCCAAATTCAAAAATTAAGTCACTCATATCACAATTTCCCCATGTTCATACAATGTACGCCACAAAATCTACCAATCTACAGAAATATTGACTAACTAAACACAAAGACTAGAGATTTCTACTAGGGTTCAACTGATAATCAACTATGAAGCGCAAAGAACTAAGCTTCATCACAAAAACTGCAAGAAAAATTCAAAACATACGGACCTAATACCGAATTTCTAGAAGATGCTATGAGAAAACTACGAGAGCTTACCCTTGAAGCCATAAGGATGAAGATTTGATGAAGAAATCGGAAGATTTAAGCAAGAAAAACTCGAAAATCGCTGAGATTTGAGATACTCTGCACTGGAAGTTCACGAATAAGGGTGCTAGGGTTCACAAATGAAGAAAGCTGGAAAGAAACGAAGGTTTTATATCGTCCGGAGTTCGCTAATGACTGCCAAAAAATGTAGTAAGGTAAAAGATAATTGCATTTCTGACTTAGTCTGCGATTTAATGATTTTCTGGCCACAAAGTTCGCGTTGCAAGTTCTGGGAGTTGACGCGCATGATTCGCGATCGTGAGAAATTATTCTTGAACGTGAGAATCAAACAGAAACTTTTGTGGTCGATTGTGAGTAGTTCACGCCTGAGTTCACGAATGGAAACTTCCAAAATCTTGTATTTTATGTTCTTGGCTATCTTTTGACCCCTTTACAACCTCTTTTCTAATATACCACCTGAAATGTAAAACAAACACTATATTGAGTAATCTCACATGCATTTACTTACAAATTGTAATCAAATTAGGCGATATTGACGTGATTGAATATTTCTAAAACCGTCAATATCAAAGTGGCAAACGAGGCGCTTTCCATGTTCACATGATATTAGCGTTTGTCGTTATAGGGGTGACAACTCGCACACACTTGTGGGCACAGTGTATACAGCCGAAATGTACATACAACAATATTGTAGTGACTTTACACCACTATCTCACGTGGCCCCCTTGAGGGATCTAGCTTGGAGAATGGAAGCCAGTACCGGAAGACTATCAAGAATTAGAGGGAGAAGGCGGGTAACTAGAATGTGTAACGAGATGGACGAGCGTAATCCAAACCAGCCAACCCCAAGACTTTGTGGAATTTGCAACACACCCGGGCTTAATAGAACCACCTGCCAAGCATTAAATCATCCATGATTGTATAATTTAAAATCATGTGTGCCTTTAAATTATAATTGGTATTTAACTAATATAATTTTATATACTTCCTCCGATTCAAAATAAGTTATACACTTTGGGTTTCGCGGTTTCTGAGGCAAAAGATTATAATGATGGTTAAATTAGATTAATTGGATGGTTAGTGAGGAATGAGTCCCACACCTTTTGGATAAAGTGGTGTTAATGATGTTTAAAAGTAAAAAGTAGGGGTAAAGGGGTCATCTCACATTATTAAAGTAGATTGTTAGTGGATGCGGGTCCCATTAATTTTTGACAAATAAGGAAAGTTTTCAAAGTGTATCACTTATTTTGAATCACCCCAAAAAGGAAAGTGTATCACTTATTTTGAATCCGAGGAAGTATCATAAAAGCTTTTTATTTTACATGAAATAGCATAACTGTATTACATATCACCATTCTCACATTTAACATTAAACATCAACCGTTCAGCATTAGTTTTAAAGTTTGTATTTATGCTAAAAGTACAAACTACATTATTCATAATTTCGTTGTCATGCTTGAATTTCTTGAAATCACAACTCATTTTAACATGCTCACGCATCTCAATGTGTGACATTCTATATTCCGGATAAGCATGGAGGTCCATTACAAATTCAGAATCGCCTCTTTTCATCCCGCATTGGTTATGCTCAAGGAGGTTATGAATGTATCTCGGCATAATCTGCAACTATCAAATTCTCGAACTCAATTTCGTCTTAAGTTTTAGGAGGCGAATCATAAATGTAGTGATAGGGAGGAGACTATTTATTTGACGAACTCATAATTTTAGTTATATTTTGGTATGATAAAATTTGTGTTTTTGAATTATTAAACACAAAAACATTTTTAGGGGAGAGTTAAGTTATATGAGTAATTGAGTAATAAAGGAATAATTACACTCAACAAATGTGAGAGGTAAGAATTGTTATGTTTTCTTATGAACTTGGTGGGGAGACTTGGTTTTATAAACAGAATATAACTCGAGTAGTATCTGGGTACGGGATGAATGGTACTCATGAGGATCCAGGTTTGGAGTCCCATGTAGCAGTTAGGAATCTGGGTCTGGGGAACCTGTTTTGGCATACTAGAATCCGGGTATGGTGTCACACCCCGCGAAAATTGATTTTGCGGAAGAACGAGCATGTGACACATTTGCGGAAGGATAGTCCTCAGCGGTAAAAAGCCAACTAGTATTTGTGATAAACTAATAATTTTTGGAATCCATGAGTGGGTGAAAGCCATGTCAACGATTTTATCTGCTACTAAATAGAAAGTACTATTGTTGTTAACCATAAATATCCATTGACATAAATTCATCTTCATGGACTGAATTTTTGTGGTGGTTTACTCTCCCTCGTTCTTCTTCTTTTTCCTTCTTGTTTGTTGGCCGCTTCTTCGTTTATTTTCTTTTGTTTGTTCTTCTTTTTCTTTGTTGGCTTTTTACCGCTGAGGACTAGCCTGTCAATCGGTTTTATTTTCCTTTTTTCTTTTTCGACTGGATTCTCTGCATTTTCAACTGGATTCTCTGCATCTTCATCAAATCCAGCACCAGAAGCACCAACTGGATTCTCTGCATTTTCAACTGGATTCTCTGCATCTTCATCAAATCCAGCACCAGAAGCACCACCAGAATCATCTGCATCTTCATCAAATCCAGAACCACCACCAGAATCATCACCATGATTTTGCAGAACAAAAAACTGCAATTAAATAAAAATTGAAGATTTTGTGGATATTTTTTTATTTTTTCAGATTTTTTTGACCCGTTTAGTTATTAACGAGTCAATATGGTTTTTGTTAAAAAAAAATTAAAACAAATCTGTAAAAATCTGCAGAAATAAAAAAAAAAACTCATTTTGGGGATATTTTCTATTTTGGGAATTTGTTTTGACCCGTTTAGTCATTTTGGGATATTTTTTTTGAACAAACCTACATTGTTTGTTTTGACCCGTTTAGTCATTTTTGGGGACATTTTTTTTAAACAAACCTACATTGTTTGGAAAAACAGTGACAGGAACAAACCTACATTGTCTGAAATAAATCATATTTGCCATAAATAAATCAATGATATATATACATATTTGAAACATTTGGTACCTCCACCACTAACTCCGCCACCTCCACCACAGCCTGCAATAAAATAAAAATAAATATAAAATAAAGATGATAAATACAATAAAATAAAATAAAAATAAATAAATCAATGATATAAATCATATTTTCCATAAATAAATCAATGATATATATACATATTTGAAACATTTGGTACCTCTACCACCTCCACCTCATCATTTGCAGCCTGCAATAAAATAAAATAAAATATAAAATAAAGATGATAAATACAATAAAATAAAATAAAAATAAATAAAAAATAAAGATGATAAAATACCATTGGTACCTCTACCACCTCCACCTCAGCATTTGCAGCCTGCAATAAAATAAAAATAAATATAAAATAAAGATGATAAATACAATAAAATAAAATAAAAATAAATAAATCAATGATATAAATCATATTTTCCATAAATAAATCAATGATATATATACATATTTGAAACATTTGGTACCTCTACCACCTCCACCTCAGCATTTGCAGCCTGCAATAAAATAAAAATAAATATAAAATAAAGATGATAAATACAATAAAATAAAATAAAAATAAATAAAAAATAAAGATGATAAAATACCATTGGTACCTCTACCACCTCCACCTCAGCATTTGCAGCCTGCACCTCAGCATTTGCAGCCTGCAATAAAATAAATATAAATATAAAATAAAGATGATAAATAAAATAAAATAAAATAAAAATAAATACATCAATGATATAAATCATATTTGCCATAAATAAATCAATGATATATATACATATTTGAAACATTTGGTACCTCTACCACCTCCACCTCAGCATTTGCAGCCTGCAATAAAATAAAAATAAATATACGATAAAGATGATAAATACAATAAAATAAAATAAAAATAAATAAAAAATAAAGATGATAAAATACCATCTGCATACCGCTGCCACCACTGCCGCCGCCACCGCCGCCACTGCCGTCACTGCCGCCACCACTGCCGCCACCACTGCCGCCACCATGACCACCACCATCACCGCCACTTTCATCATCACCATTTATTTAAACACCATCAATAGTTAAATGAGGTGGTTTACCGATAATGAGTCCAAAAAAAGGTCTATCAACCCCACTACTACGATCATTTTTAGAATAAGTTGCAAAAATCTTTTTTTTAAGATGATGTAATTTTAAACATTCTCCTTGTTTAACCAATCCGGGGATATTCTGATTGAAAATCTCTTGCAGAATCCGTGGAAACATTAAAAATTTTGTACTTGAATTAATATTATGCCAAAGTTGACGGAAGATGTAGGCAGAGTAACTAAAATCCAACCATTTACAAATGCAACCATAACTGAGGCCATCTCTTGGTTTAATTCATCAAAGCTGTTTTTTCTTGGACCTATGCACCTTATCATCATGTGTGCAAGAAATCTCCAACGGGGCTTAAAGACATTCTTTTTGTATTGCTTATCATTACCTAGGGCTTCATTGTAGCCCATCATACTTATACCAGTCTGAATTGTTACCTCATTTAAGTATTCACGAGTGAGATCGCCACCGTCATCCAAATTAAACGTGTTTCTAATCATCTCTTTCGTGATGATTATATTGTTACCGACAACGACAGCGTGAATGTCATTGTTGACTCTTTGTGCCGTAGCCCAAAAGCTTCTAATATGCTCTTCATAAACGTCTGGCCTTGCCGATAACAGACTATATAATCGGGAATCCTTCATGTATTTAATAATCGGATTATATATATTGTCATCATCGTCTTTTAAAATGTCAAAAATACCATTGGCGTACTAGAATCCGGGTATGGTGTCACACCCCGCGAAAATTGGTTTTGCGGAAGAACGAGCATGTGACACATTAGCGATCATAACATCATGATAATAGCAAAGTAACGCATACGAGTTTGATTACCGAAAAGTGTTTACAAAAACGTAAAGTATTAACTTTACAACATTGTTTAATTATACAAAATACATTTAAGATTTCCAAACCATATTTAGACTGTTTGCCTAAATATGAATATCAAAATCTTCCCAAAAATGGTAATCCCATTTGCATGCTGACATGATAAATGCTTCAGTTATTGTTACCAGAGAAAACATGTTAGAAAAAGTGTCAACAAAAAGGTTGGTGAGTTCACAGGTTTTAATGACACCAAAATAGTATTTTTGTTGTAGTACAAGTCCATGTACGTTCATAATAATTTTTGTTGTAATGGATAATCCCCAGCGTGTTTGCAAGGCACACAAGTTAATATATAAGTTCATGAGCCCGTAATCAAACCTAAATCCAGTTTGCCCTCAGGCGTGTGGAGTCCACGACGTTTTAATAGAATATATATCTCATATGTTACACGGCTAAAGCGACTAGCCATGAGTGGGGGATCAAGCCCGAATAGTACCGCTCAGTAATGTTTTCGATATAACGATCTCAAATTGGGTTCCAATCAACTCACGATTATACAAAGATTAATAATTACTAATTATTATGTTTTCACAAGTTTTCTCCCCCAAACATTTAAATATGTTAAAATAGTAAAAGTGGGCCGTGAGACACACCTTAGCGCTGCTAGCAAATAAGATTCCACAAGTTATAGTGTCCGCCCGCACAATTCCTGGCGTCCTAAACGCGTGTTCATTGTTAATATTATATCATCTTATAACGTGACCAATTTACATGGTGTGCTTAGATTCTCTTTGTAAGGATCTAGGATTGCCGAATTTAATATTGACTCGGATAGAGAGTTAGTACGTTGGATTGGCTCGGCTAATCTTTGCAAGTGTTTATACTTGACCCGGACATAAACGAATACCCGTACTTTAATTAGTTGACCCAATAAAGTCTGTTAAATAATTTATTATAAAATAAATTTTATTTGTTTAATTACTTTTTAAAAGAATCATGAATTTTATTTATTTGTATGAAAGTATAAAACTTGTATTTTTCTATTTAATTAAAATACTTTTAATTAAATACTTTATTTGTTTAAAAGTGTGGTGGTGGGATCGGTTAGTCCAGAACAACATTTCACTCTTGCACTCCATTGTACAAGTGTGCATGGTCAGGGTACAACCCCTGAAGCCATATTTTACTATTGCACACTATGTACAAGTTTGAATGCTCAGGGTACAACCCCTGAAGCATCGTCTTTTGATCGATCCCATGCAGAGAAAATGATTAAGATGTTTTAAATTTTGTTTTGGTGGGAAGAGCTGAGTACCATTTCTGCAGCACAAGGTACAACAAGCATTATTTCCACATAAGGTTAGTGCCAACGCACACGTCGAGGCAACGTCAACAGCCGTCAGGGGGTGATGCCTCCCACCACCCCGTCGTGGGAGCCGTCACCAAAAACACGTCGTGGTTGAGACGGGTAGGGGATGGCGTCGTGGGGCTTTTTGTGAGGGAAGAGGGGGGTTAAATGTAATATTTTAAGGGTTAGTGATGTGTTAGTGATGGGTTATGGTTGGCACGACCGTGTCAGTAGCGTGTCGGTAAGGATGTGATGATTTGGCGCTACTGACGGGTTTAGTGACGCGCCACTGTTGGGAGAGGCCTAATAATACCCACACAGAACACGCATTTGTGTGTGTGTCTGCGTTTGGATTGGGTATGCGACGGAAATAGTAGGCGAACGTTGTCGAGGGTATTTCTACGCAAGAACAACACCACCAGAGGGTGGCGATGGGAGGTGTGTTATAATTCTGGCCAGCCAAAGGCCATGGCCAGCGGCGGAACAGACCGGAGAGGCGGAAAACACGTCTCACTAGTACATAAACAACACACATTTGTGTGTTGGTTTAGCCGGCATTTCATGAGCTGAGACAACCCCACACAGCCGACGTGATTCCGGCCATGTGTCCGCACGGCGCCGGCGAGCAGCGATTTATGCTTCGACGGGGTGCGTTTCCGACGTCCGTCGCTGTGGTGCCATCGGGAATGAGTGTAGTGGTGATGGTGCAGTGTGTACGGCGACCGAGTGGGTGATGACTTTGTCGCCGGAAAAACGGGTTTCGCCGGTGTTTGCGTATACCGCCTACAGTGGCGGTTAACCATCTCATCACACCCATACCATCTTCAGGACGTGAATTCCTTACTCGAGGTGGGTTTGGTTCATGATGTTTCGGGTGAACCACCCTTGCAACCGGGTTTGCGTGAGGGTGTCGTCGGAGATGGCGACGGGAAGTCGGTCAAACCGGCTATCCCTTGGACGGTTAAGTGGAAAAATAAAACGAGAAGGTCGAGCAGGTTATACCTAGCGAGAGGGGAAGCTGAAGCAGCGGGGTGATCGCCGGATGTTAATGTGTGTGTCTGTCGGGGAAGAGTTAATGTGGCAGGAGAGGGTAGTCACAAGTGAAGTGGTTTTCTTTTTATGTTTTGGATGGCCATGCAACTGGATGAAATGGGTTTTTTAACAAAATGACGAGGGGGATAATAACCATTGTTTTCTTTCATTTTGGGTGGATAATATGGAACCATTTGCAAGAATAGTGCAGTATTCATCCAAATTGTACAAATAATGCTGTTTTTGGGGTTTTGCAAAAATAATGTTATCCCCTAGTACCACACCCGGATCCCCTTCTTTCCCCTAGTACCACACCCGGATCCCACCTTGAACCTGCAACCATGTCTGCTATGTCCTGCCATGTCTGATTCGCGCAGGAACCCCTGGTAGTGCACCCGGATCCCCTTGGGGTATCCCCGAGCCGCACGCCCGGATCCCCTTGGGGTATCCCCGAGTCGCACGGCCGGATCCCCTTGGGGTATCCCCGAATCGCACGCCCGGATTCCACCTACACTGCCTATAAATATTACTTCATTTTTTCAGTGACATACACTTCACTTAACCACATAATCTATAAACTTTTTATTATGACACACATTTACCCCATTTCTTAAAGAAACTAGCATTTTTTTATTACGATGTGGCGAAGTCAAAAAGCCTTAATCTATGAACTTAACCTACAGCTTGAGATGTTAGACGAGAGAGTTGACCTAATGCGTGAACAAGCTCGAGCCCGTGAGCTTCGACTTATCATGGAAGAGATGCAACGTACCCTTCATGAAATGGATAACCTGGCTTATGAAGGGGCGATGGAGGAGGAGTCGGAGATGCGACGTACGGGGGAAATGCCTCCACCGACATTACATGTTGTGGAGCAGCAAACTCAAAACTCCTCAATAGGTATTCAACAACCAGACACAATTGACTTGGTTGAGGAGTATGGTTGGGCCAGGAGTGTAGAGGAATTTTACTTGAACGGGGATAGGCACGGGAATGAAACCTTTTGCTATATTGTATTCTTAGGTCGTACCCAGGTACCTAGGGAGTTTTGGAGTACCCTGTTAGATGAAAATTCCAGCTCTGTTTTGTTCCGTGCGGTACGTAATTTAATTATGTTATTATCAATATTCTCAATTAAATCTCAAAGGTAAATAATTGTATATTTATTACAGCATATAGATTGTTGGGTTAGAAGATGGATGCGTTATCGGTGGTATGTTGGCTATAAAACTGGAGAATATAAGCGATGGACAATAATGCCTACCAAGTTTGAGTCTCTACTCTTACCACCTCACGGATCAGATGCTTTACAATATGCAGATGGCAGCTTGACACCTTACCCCGCTTTTGGGGACGTAGATGTCTTATACATCCCGTTACGTTTAAATGATAACGTTTGGTTGCTTGTGCAGATGGATCTTGTTCGCAACGATACATGTTTAATTTGTAGTTGACGTCGTTCTATAAAGCATGACGTGCTTACGGCAACCCTAAAACGTTGGCGAGATGTTTTGCCCGGTTTTAAAAGGAGTTTCTCCTATGAAGAAAGAAACCCCCAAGTTAAGGTGAATCTTCATTTCGCCAAAGGCATACCTCAAGGAAGGGAAGAAGACTCTGTTGTGTTTATTTGTAAGTTTATGCATTATCTGGTAACGGGGAAATCAATCAAGAAAGATGGATTCGTCGATATTAATCAGATTGCTACGGGTTATCGACAACTTATGGCTCATGATTTGTACAGCTATCGTATTTTAGAATCGCAACCTGAAATTTTTCCTTTTAGATCTGTGGATTTGTTTGATGATTTGGATTAAAATTTTAATTGTATTTGGTATTAATTTATGAAATCTTGATGTTTGTGTTTGCTTGTCATTTAAAAATCTACTTAAAAACAAAATTAGCGAAAAAAATAAATCTCTAACTTTCGAGCTTAATAGAGTACACTTTTTAGTAATTCAGATTTAACTTTCAAAAAGATAGTTGCGGTATTGACGTGTACGTAAACATATGAAAAAGAATTAGACCAAAAAGAAAAGTAATGAAAGAGTTATGATAATTCGAAAATACAAAAAAATTGTTTTTGTAACGCAAAAACATTCAAAATGCTATTTTCATGCATGAATAACTTCAAATTTTGAAGGTTTTGGACGTAATTATATATACAGAATTTGTAGTACCCGGGTCAAGGTTTCCATGCATATAAAATTCGTAAAAAAAAAACACGGGTGCGAAAGTTACGTTGATTGCAAAAGTAAAAAAAATTACATTTATATTTATATCATAGTTTTCTTACAATTACATTTATATTTAAAAAAAAGCTAATGACGGTGTCCTAATGTACCGCCCGTACCACAAGGAGGTGGTCTTCTGATTCTTCTTCTCCTACCTCCATCGCCATCTTCTTCACTTTCTCCAGGGTTGTTCAAGTCAAAATCGAAGTTTACCGGAACCGGACTAACAGCTCTATTTGGCGGTTGACTAGAATCTCCGAGCTGGTAATAAGGATTTGTATTTCCAAAGATACTATCTGCAGAAAAATGCTGCCCAAAATTGTCATACTGGGCAGGTATTACCCAATCATCTCTCATAGGAGACTGTATATGAGTCATATTAAGTATGTTTTGAGAAAATAGGTCACCACTGGTATTCATTTCGTATTGCATACTTGAACCACCCTGGAGAAAGTCCATATTGACTCGATAAGCCTCCTGGTCTGATGGCCCCACACCACCAGTATTATACTGGTTCGATGTGTCCATATATGTAGTTTGAGGCTGGGGGGAGGACCCTGAACCACCAGCGTTATACTGGTTCGATGTTCCCATATTTTCATTTTGATACTGGTGGGAGGACCCTGAACCACCAGCATTATGCTGGTGGGAGGACCCGGCTTCAGGATCTTGACGAGCCCCTCTTGGCCGCATCCATCTAGGCCTATGCTGTCTTTGCTCCTGAGTCAACTGTGTGCCGAAGGATAGCTGAGTAACGGGTGCCACATGAGGTGAAAAATATGTCGGACGGTCATCTCCATGTGCATAATGCAAATAATCTGCCGACGTTTGCAAGATTTGCTGCCCAAACTGATGCAATGCTGGATCATCTTGCTCTTGCATCATCCTTTGCACCTGTTGTTGCACGTGGCTTAACCCGTCAACCTACATACATTTAATACGTATTACTCCCTCTGTCCCACAAAAAACTTCCCATTTGGCTTTTGCACATGTTTTTAGGTAATAGTTAGTGGTGGGGTAATTGATAATACTTTTGATTAAAATATAAGGTTAGATTGGAGAGAGAAAGATAGTTAGTGGATATTAGTGGTGGTGTTTTTAATAATAATAGTTTTTTATTGGGTGGAGCCCACCAAATATGGGAAATGGGAAGTTTTTTGTGGGACAAAAGTTTAGAGTGAAATGAGAAGTTTTTTATGGGACGGAGGGAGTATTTAAATGTAAAATAATACACACATTATTATGATTATTGTTCTATAATTATTATTTATTACCGCAACATTTAAATTTCCGCCCTGATTGTAGGACCGAGAGTAGTATTGTGCTCCAGGAGTTGGATTTGTAATATGGAGCACAGTACGAGGCCAATACCATGCCATATAACCAGGTTCAGTTTGAGGAAAATTCGAGTATTGGCCCTGGATGAGATATTGGTAACGGTTGTTGCAATGTTGTATTTGATTTCTTAACTCCCGTTTCCAACTTCTTTTTGCGGTCACCCCTCTACGAGACTTAATATGTAAATCCTCATGTTCGTATTTGTTTGAGAGTGGTGGTTGAGGAATAAATTGGACAAAGCCAAATTGTCTCATAACCCTGCTGGGCAAATACTGCTCAGCAATCTCCCAAAAAATAACATATGTTTGACTTAGCCAACATCCCGTATCGGTCCTACACGAAGGGGCTAGAAGGTGTAGATCTTGTTGGTATGGTGTCCACACGAACTGCAAAAGTTTGATTAATTTGTAAGTTCAAAAATTTGTTTTTTTTTAATTTAATAGCAGAGTACCTCTGAATCGTCTAACGCACTTAACATCGACCGAAACTGAAACAAGACGGTCTTGACTGACCCCGCGAACCTAAGGGGTTGGTTGAATCTGTATGTTTATAAATGCAAAAATATAGCATCATTTATAGTTATTAATAATTCTAATATAATCACTTGGAATTACATACCTACAACCAAATGGTTTTCCAATTACCAGATCAGGAGTAATTTGTTTTAGCAGTGGAGAAAACATCTTAAACCTGCTCCAGGCCCATATCTGCAACAACATCAAAGGGCCACCAATTTCGAGGACGTTGTGCATAGTTGTTTTGCACAAGTTTCGGTAGAGACTGGCCAGTACAGCCCCACCCAAACCAAGTCGGCCGCAAGCATCCAGGTCTTCAATCAACACTAAAAAATACATCTGGACTAAACTATCAGTTGAATTCGGAAATAAGCAACCATTTAAAAGCATTAGTATATAATGCCTGGCTTTTTGCTCCAATTGTTCGTCAGTCGGATCCTGTGGCAGAGGCTCCATTAACATGTCCATCATATATCTAGCACTGATCTGGCTGCCTTTGAATTTTCGCTCTAGCGGTGCGAAACCGAGCAACGTATAATATTTTTCGATAACACGCGCATAAGTGTATCCCGGTTCATTACCTGTAACCGGATTGCCATCGGTCCTTAAACCCCAAATAACTTGTACGTCTTCCAGGGTCACGGAAACCTCACCAAATGGTAGGTGAAATGTATGCGTTTCCGGACGCCATCTCTCTACCAGTGATGTGATGAGTCCGTGGTCAACGTTTTTGTAACCACAGACGAAAACTTCTGCCAAACCGGCCCGACGTATGTGATACATCACACGGTCATCAATTGGGTTATCTCTTACCCAGAATAACAAATTTTTGTCAGCACGTCTAACATTTAACGGACGATCATCTTTGAGATTGTGAAACACATGATATGCTCGATGATCGGTACTTATAAATAACAACTCAGGGTTCGTAGGTCCGGGGACAATTCCAACATTCTCCATTTTTTACAAATACAAAAATCTGGTGGGAGTACTGATTGTGATGATTTTTAGTTGTGATATTTTTTGAGTGCGATAGTTTTTGAGTGTGATAGTTGTGTGTTTTAAAGTTGTATTTATAGATAGAAATTTTAGATGATCTTCAGCTTGTGTTTGAGATAGAAATAATGCATGGTTTTTTAGTCTTCAACTACTCAACTTAAAGGCCATTACAGTAGACAGTGATAGCCATCGCAGTTGTAGACAGCTATTAAAGAATCCGATTCTTAAAAGTAATTTGTGTTTTTGTCTTTTACCTAAGTATCCCCGTCTAAAGCACCCGGATCCGATGGATCCCCGTCTAAAGCACCCGGATCCCCTTGTACGGTCACATCACTTAATATTTCGAGTTTTTTTTTTGTCCGGATAATTACTATTTTTGTCCGGATAAATGTCATCTTTTTTGTCCGAAGTCAGAAAAGTTTTTTGTCCAATTCAGAAAAGCTTGTTTCCCCGACTGTCACGCCCGGATACCCAATGTTTCCCCGACTGTCACGCCCGGATCCCCCTTCTTTCCCCGACTGACACGCCCGGATCCGATGGCTAGTCATATCTCACTTTTAATTTAAGAGGTATCCGATTCTTTAAACAGTGAGTAGATATCGGATTAATATGGGGTAGTTGGTTTTTTAATAAATACCCGTGAATAAAGCTGAACAATAAAGATACAAAATTTAATTCAAAGGGTTATAAAGCTGACTTGTGTTACATCCCTTTGACCATATACTTGTTTAAATTCGAGCTTCACTTTCAACGACCTTTTAACACTTTAAAGAGTCTGCTACTATCCACTACTTTCAACCACAATTAAAAATCAAACTTTCATCACTTTGAATTTTTTTCCTTTCAAAATGACTTTAACGAACCCTTTCCTTGTTAATATATATTGGGGTGATGACAACATTCGTTACGACAATGGCACGGTACTAGGCGATGTGAACATGCGCAGAAGTTCTCTTCTTTTTCTAACCAGATATAATTACGAAGAATTTGAGAAATTGGTTTACAGACATGTTATGGTTTCGAAAGATCAATACAAATTAAGGTTTACATTATGTTATGAATTTCACGGAATTTTCTGTGATTCTGAAATTACAAGTGATGAATCCTTACAAACCTTATATTACATCGCCTCTTTGAACGAAAAATTCATGGGCGATATTATTTTGAAGATTGAGTATATCAAGCCCCAACCCCGTCAAGTTGACTCCAACATTTTTCAGCTTTTTTCAGCACCAGAACCGTCAACGCGGTATCAAGGTTTTGATATGGCGGGTCCTTCACCGTCTGCGTTCCGACATTTTTCAGCACCAGAACCGTCAACGCGGTATCAAGGTTTTGATATGGCGGGTCCTTCACCGTCTGCGTTCCGACATTTTTCATCACAAGAACCGTCAACGCAGTACCAAGGTTTTGATATGGCGGGTCCTTTACCGTCTGCGTTCAGACATTTTTCATCACAAGAACCGTCAACGCATTATCAAGGTTTTGATATGGCGGGTCCTTCAACATCTGCGTTCCAACATTTTTCAGCACCAGAACCGCCAACGAATTATCAAGGTTTTGATTTGGCGGGTCCTTCAACATCTGCGTTCCAAGATCTTTCAGTGGTAGAACTAGGTACCGCACCAGAGCCAGTAACGCAATATCAAGATTTTAATAACAATGAAAATCATGAGTTCGACGGATCAGAGGACGAACCACAATCTTAAGGAAGTGCCGATACCAGAGAAGAATTTGACCCAGATGGCGCTGAAGCATCCGAAGAATCTGATGATGATGGTGACGATCAAGGCAACCATGAAGCTCATCAAACATCTCAACTGCCTTTGTATGACTATAGTCAATGGGACACACAGGAAGACACTGAGGCTGATAATTCAGGCCTATTACAGGAAGATGAAGAGCATATGCTTTTTTGGAGGTCCGATTATCCAGATGAGATTCGAATTGGTATGTATTTTTCTAGCAAGCAAGAGTTGATTGATGCCGTGAGGAGTTGGAATATAAAACAAACTAGGCAGATCAAGGTTATTGAAAGCACACTTTCAAAGTGGAGTGCTAGGTGCAGTACTCGTAAAAAGGGTGATAACAACCCTGGTGTTAACAACTCTAGTGATAACAACTCTGTTGACGGCAACCCTGGTGAAAACAACTCTGGTGAAAACAACCCTGGCGATACTCAAACAGAAGGCACCCAGAGTAATAGACGACCCAATGCAGCTTTATGTAATTGGTACGTCCGAGCCATAAAGAAGCAGAGGGAGAGGCTTTGGCAAATAAGGTCGTGGAGAGATGTGCACATTTGTAGTGGGGTAGTGCGAGGTTCGAATAACAAATGTTTGACGGCGAAGGTCGTAGCCATCCGCATATTCCATTCTGTCTGTAAAGATATCGCATACCCTGTTAGACAAATCCTGACAGATATCAAAGAATACAATGGGAATGACATATCCTACTCCAAAGTTTGGCGTGCTAGGAAAATTGCTATAGAGAGACTATTCGGGAGTTGGGAAAGCAACTTTGATGAGTTGCCTAAGTACATTCGTGCTCTAAAGAAGTCAAACCCGTCAACAATTGTCGAGTGGATAGTCGAACGAACTAACAACCCCGAGTTGAAAATTTTCAAATCTGTTTTCTGGGCTTTTGGTCCAGCAATTGCGGCCTTTCGTCATTGCATTCCTGTTATATGTATAGACGGGACCTTTTTAAAAGGTGCGTACAAAGGGAAGTTGCTGACTGCCGTCACGAAAGATGCCAATAATCATATTCTACCTTTGGCGTATGCCATTGTTGACGAGGAGTCAAACGAATCATGGAAATGGTTTTTGGAACAGCTAAGGTATTTTGTTGTAAATGACAGTCCAAGAGTGCTAGGTGTCATTTCTGATAGGCATCATGGGATTCTAAATGCAATGCAAGAACTTGAAGACGGGAAAGAGCCATATGCATACCATAGATACTGCCTAAGGCATATCAGAAGCAACTTCAACAGCCGTTTCAAGAATCGTAGAATGAAGCAATTGTGTTGGATCATAGGTAGCACGAGTCAAAAGCGTAAGTACAAGGAAGCCATACGTGAAATGAAATTTATAGACGCGGACGGGTGGGTGTATCCGGAGCAGATTGGGTTAGATAAGTGGACCCTCTTTAGAGACAACGGCCACCGACGTTGGTGAAACCTAACATCGAATATTGCAGAGAGTTACAACAATGTGTTGCGTGGAGCTAGGCATCTTCCGATTAAGGCTTTGATTGACTTCACATTCATCAAAACTGTCAAGCAATTCAGCAAGCATGCTGAATTATCGTCTAACTGCGAGACGCCACTACCCTCACGTATGTGGACTCTTTTCAACAAGCGCACCCGTCAAGCAACATTTCATGAAGTAATGCCCTTTGATTACGTGAAACAGGTTTTCAGTGTGAAGTCAAGGATTCAAACCAGTGAGAGTGGTGGGAACGATTACACAGTCAATTTCATAAGTACAAAAGGGAACAGGCGTGGGTGTACAGACAACAATATAGTATTGCCTTTAAACCACTACCTCATGTGGCCCTCTAGAAGGATGCTAAATGGAGAATGTTAGCCAGTGAAGGAAGAATATCAACAAAGAGAGGGAGAAGGCAGCATGTTAGACGACGCAACGAGATGGACCAGCCTAGTACAAGCCACCAAACCCAACGAAAGGCAAAACTTTGTGGGATTTGTAGAAATCCATGCCATAACAGACTGAAATGCCCGACAACAAATTCTCCTCAAACAACAAATCCTCCTCAATGATTGTAGAATTTAAAATGTTGTGTGTTTTTTAATATTAAATATAATAAAAGTTTCTTATTGGTACTTAACTAATATAATTTTAAATATAATAAAAGTTTCTTATTTCAAGTGATACATTAAAACTGAAATTACATATCATTCATTCTCACGTTTAACACTAAAAATTAAATTTCTACCATTAGTCTGTTAGTCTGCATTTATGGTAAAAGTACAAACTTCGTTAGTCAGAATTCCATTTTCATTCTTAAATCTCTTGAAGTCACCACTCATTTTAACTTGCCCAGGATAACCATGCAGCTTCATTACTTCATGAGAATCGCCTCTTTCTATCATACAATATTTGTCCTGAAAGAGGTAGTTATGCTGCCTGACAAACCAAGCAGGTATAGTCTAAAAATACAACAAAATTATATGATTTTAGTTAATTGAGCAATTATTAAACTTATAAAAAAATATATGAATTTAGCATACCATCCTTTGATTTTTTACTACATGTTTCGCGAACTTTATTTTAAATTGCCAGAGATGCAAAACATATGGTCCTATTTCAGCCAGCTTTTCAATATGTTTATCATAATCAGCCTGCTCGTAATTTTGAAAATATACTTGCATCTCGTCATTAAATTCTTCTGCATGTAGATCGGCATAATCTTCGGCTATCAAATTCTCGAACTCAATCTCATCTACATAATGACGAGGCGAATCATGCACGTAGTGATACAGAGGAGACTCATTATTCGATGAACTCATGATTTTTTGCTATTAAGGAGAGATTGTTTTTTAAATGAAATGGGGTAGCGAAGGGAAACGTTTATGAAATGGGGTAAATGTGTAGGAAATGTTTTTATGTGGTATGTGTGTGATAAAAAATGAAGTTATATATATAGGACTGCGTCGAGTGGGATCCGGGCGTACGGCTCGGGGATACCCCAAGGGGATCCGGGCGTACGGATCGGGGATACCCCAAGGGGATCCGGGCGTACGGCTCGGGGATACCCCAAGGGGATCCGGGTGTGGTACTAGGGGAAACTGCATGAAAGTACGACCGGTCAGACGAGTTCAGACGAGTTGCAGGGTCAAGGTGGGATCCGGGTGTGGTACTAGGGGAAAGAAGGGGATCCGGGTCTCTTACTAGGGGATAGCATTATTTTTACAAAAGCCCCAAAAACAGCATTATTTGTACAATTTAGATAGATAGTGCATTATTCTTGCAAATGGCTCGGATAATATGCGAGTTGGTGAAGATGTCAGGCCATAGTACACTGCAAGGAGAAAGGAGATATGGTGGTGTCGGTGTTGTCTGTTATAATAGGACACAGGCATGGGAAAATGGTGGTTTCATGGTACAATAAGATCAAAAGGAAAAGTAGGAAGAGTCCATGGATTAGATGTGTGCAGAGATGAGACATGGGAAGAGAAGTTGACTTTTAGCATGCAACTAACTCATGTTTGTATTCTTGTTACATTTTAATAACATAGTTAGTATTTTAGTTAGGGTATTATTTAGTTAGGATTTATTTTATTAGTTAAATATTGTATGAGAGTTATATATCTAATCTTATTATTTATCGGATTCGGTTATGTCGTATAAGATTGCGCATTCGTATATTTTTAACATAAACATTTCACGTCACACTCGCGTATGATTTTAATTTGTTTGAATTATGTTGCATTAAATATATGAATTTATTTATAATTAAATAAGTTATAATTTATCTTCATGGGTCACCAACTTGCCAATTTGTGGATCCTACCAAAGGGTCGCTAAATCTTTATAGATTATCGACATGCATAAGTTGTTTGTGTTAAAATGTGTATGATCGACACATAAAACAATTTTAAATGCTAGGTTTATATGGCAAAACATACTTTATTAATAACAACTTGTGTTACATTTTTGTGCTCGGTTACAATCGATGATGGTTAAACCGGTCCATTTTTTACGGTTGTCACATTCTCCCCCTGTTAAACGAATTTCGTCCCGAAATTCAAGTGGTGTCGTTTCTGGATGATGACTCGGGAAATAATTGCAGGTATTTTTGTTTCATTTGATCTTCTCGTTCCCAAGTGAACTCAGGTCCTCTTTTCAATCTCCAACGGACTTGAACTAACTTAACCCTGCTCCTCAGGAGCTGGTGTGTTTTCCAATGGGTTATCTCGATGGGCTCCTCTACGAAATGGAGCCGCTTGTCGACACAAATTTCGTCCGTAGGTACAATTAATGTTTCGTCAGATAAACACTTTTTCTGATTCGATACGTGGAATGTGTCGTGTATGTTGCTCAGATCTTGTGGTAGTTTGAGTTTGTAAGCTACGGGACCAATCCTTTCCAGGATTTCAAATGGTCTGACGTACCTAGGGTTTAGCTTCCCGCGTTTTCCGAATCGGGCAACACCTTTCCATAATGAAACTTTTAACAGTACCCAATCCCCAACGCTAAATTCTAATGGCTTTCTTCTGTTATCGGCATAACTCTTTTGTCGATCTCGTGCCGCTTCTATCCGGTCCTTTATCTGGAAAAAATTTATCAGTGGTCTCTTGGATGATCTCGGGACCGGTTAATTGGCTATCGCCAATTTCAGTCCAACAAAGCGGAGAGCGGCACTTTCGTCCGTATAATGCCTCAAATGGTGCAGCTTTGATGCTCGTGTGGTAGCTGTTGTTGTAAGAGAACTCAGCGAGTGGTAAGTGAGCATCCCAACTTCCACCAAAGTCAATTGCGCATGCTCGGAGCATGTATTCTAGGGTTTGGATGGTTCTTTCACTTTGACCATCGATTTGTGGATGGTAGGCCATACTCATATCTAATCGAGTACCTAGGGACCGTTGTAACGATTGCCAAAATCGTGAAGTGAAACGGTTATCCCTATCAGAGATAATGGAGATTGGCACTCCATGTGTCGATACAACCTCTTTAAGGTAAATCTTCGTTAGTTCTTCCATTCGATCGGTTTCTTTTATGGGAATAAAGTGTGCAGATTTCGTTAGTCGGTCGACGATCACCCATATCGTATCATGACCTTTGGGTCGCTAAATCTCAATAGATTATCGACATGCATAAGTTGTTTGTGTTAAAATGTGTATGATCGACACATAAAACAATTTTAATTGCTAGGTTTATATGGCAAAACATATTTATTAATAACAACTTGTGTTACATTTTTGTGCTCGGTTACAATTGATGATGGTTAAACCGGTCCATTTTCGAGGGTTGTCACATATGGGGAGCCTGGTTCATCGGCCTACATAGCACACCAGAATGACACGAGATGACACGTGGCAGGCGGGTTACAAGGATCCGGGTACGAGGTACTCGGTAGCATCATTTTTGCAAGTGGGAAAAAACTGCATTATTTGTGCAATTAGTGGGTTTGGCATTATTTTTGCAATTTTCTTCTATTTGGGGTTGTTTATCCCAGGTGAATTCTCACTGTGTGAATATGTGTAGTCGGTTTTCGGGTAGTTTAACTTTAACAATGTTTTGAATGTTATTAGTTGGTTTGCATCTGAATTACTTGATAGTGTTGATACCTAGTTCATCAGTTGTTCATTAGTAATTGAATTTTGACATGGTCCTTACAAGTAGGGGTGATTAGAAAAAAAAGGTCATTGGAATTAGAACCAGAACCACATCGAAATCGGAGGTTCCGAGCCACGAACCTGTTAGGAGGTTCCGGTTCCGAAAATCATGGAACCGCCCTAAGAGGTTCCGATTCTCAAAATTAAAGAACCAGGAACTGTTGGGGAACCGGAGCCAACGGCTACCTAGTATATTTATATTAAAAAATGTAATATGTATAATATATTATTACACATTAAATTAAAAGGGATTTACTAACAATTGCCCTTCAGGCAATGATTAAGGATAGTTGGATTGGTTATCGTATAATTAACGAAGCATAATTACTAAATGTGGTTATTAAAATTCAAGCGGTGGGGTATTTATAGTTGTTGTACAATAATTTTAATAATTAATTTTTTTCTTAAACAATGCTTTAAGGACTATCATTAGCATTTCCCTAAATTAAATGGGCTTACCTGGTATATTTTTGTATACTGATTCACACCTTTTGCCTCTATTATGTATATTAATTACTTTAACCACTAACCATAACTCTAATTCAATCAACGGTCCCAGCTTAATGTAATTTACTTGGCATATATTTTCTTGTATGACTGATTGTTGCATACTTTTGATTCTCTTTAGTCTTTAGGCAAATAATGGGTAATTTCTCTTTTTGACAGTTCTGATCAAACTTCAAGTATAAAACTATGAGAAAGAGATTTAAAAGAGTGGTGGTTTATTTGTGTTTCATAAAGTAGAATATGAGAAACTTAATAGAGCAATGAGATTATACCTTATATATAGCAGAGTCATGAGTTAAGATAAAAATATAAGGAAAAAAAACCCCAATTTTTGTGAACTCTAAGATATTTTATAAATAAAATGTTAAAAATCTAAAAATGAGATGAAATGTTTTATGTATAATAATTTATACATAGTTGATATTAGATCAGAAACTTAATAGAGCAATGAGATTATACCTTATATATAATTGAATTATATAATTCCGAGGCCGCTAATTCCAATAGAGAAACGATGATAATCGCCATGGGATCTTGAGAACAATTCTGCACAAACATGGAAATAAACACACATTATGATTGCATGCATTCGTATGTTGGTAGGCCGACTAAAACATTTAACTATAATTTGATGTTCGGAAAAAAAACATTACCCATACTTGTCGCCGGATATGGTGCAACACAAATGCAGCATCGCAATTGGAGTCATGCAAGCAATTTGGAGGGTTTTGTAAACAGTGATTGAAATGAGAGAAATTATTCTGATGGAGATGGCAAGCGTGGTTTCTTAAGGTGAACCCACATTTACTTTATATAACAGAAACTTTCATTTTTAATTGATTTTGGTTTATTTTACAAGATTTTGTAATAAATACAAGTAGTCACAAGATGGCTTTTTGATCAATAAAAAAAGTAAAGTAATTAACTTGACACTTGCACATAATAAATTTTAAATCAACCTCAACTAACACTCATCTAACTACCCCAATTAAATTTCCCTATTTTCTTTGACATACTAGTAATCTATTCGTAGATTTTAAGTTGTATTTTTTCAACCAAATTACCTATGGTAAAATCTTTTTACCATTGAGTGTTGCGTTTTTTCAAAGGTATTCCCGTTTAATAGCTTCCTTTGGGTGAACGAGCTGGTGATGTATGTAATCTGGTAAATATTTAAATAGTGAGGGATCAAACCCTTGACATTTAAATATCATTCACGAACTCTGAACATTAGGTTATCACCATATACTTGATCGAGCATTACATTTTTTTATTTCATATTAGTACTCAATAGAACAAGCAACTTGCCATAAACTTTATACCCAATTCAAAATACACCCATTATCCTTATGAAGTAACATATATATTTTTACCCAAGTTAACATTAAGAATAAACCAGATATAATACAAGTTGTTGAATTATAATGTAATACACCATGGCCACAAAAGAAAATGGAGGGGCTTTTAGTGTAAACCGACACTTTTAATGTGAAGTTGTACCAAAAAGTCACATTAAAAAAAAAGTGTCTGAATACATAAAAGCACTAATATGTCATTTTTTAATTAAAATTAGCAAGAGGTTTTTGCAAGCTCAACTGTTTGCCGTTAAAAAAAAATAAGAAAGAAATCTTGCGGATTTGAGATGGTTTCTACCGAGGGAGAGTGACACAAAAGTAAAGGAAAGAAAAGTGACAACACAATGAATTCACGTGATGGAAGAAGACAAAAATTGACTGGTCTTTCTTTTCAATCAAGATGGATGGTTGGCTTTTAATGGAGAACTTTTAATAATTTCGCCTATGACAGACATGGAATTTGAACAAATAAAATAGGGAAAAAAAAAAAATACATAAAAGGTAATCTTTTGATTACTGTAAGAATGTGCGTATTAGGCGACCCGGAAGCCCGTCACGACCACCACATCCTCGGTCCCCGACGCGTCCCCCACGTTACATGCCCCCCCCCCCTCTCGACGCGTCGACCATGCCTAATGGTCGTATACTCGACCTCCAACGGCTCAAAAACTTACCCCCGTTTCAAATTTAATTTTTACCCCTTTTTTTACCCAATAAAAACCCAATTCTTTACCAAACATTTCACACTTCTCATTTCTTTCTAATATACTCAATCACACACTCTTTTGTCACAAAAATATCTTCCAAGAACAAATCCGAAGCTTCAAAATCCCGACGCCAACCAAACAATCTCACACCCTCTCAATCACCTCTATCAACTTTCAACCACTAATTTTTGTACATCAAACTAATCCTAGTTATAAAAAAAAAAAAAAAATCATGTGCTCCCCCTACTAACAACAACCATACCGACCATACTTTCCACAACAACAACCACCACAATAATATCAACTATTATTAATGTAATGGTTTTTAATTATTGTTAATGTAATGTTTTTAATTATAAATGAAATTAAAAAAAAAAAAAGTTATTGGTCACCCGTTACGGGCGTTTGGTCACTGTTTGGTCATGTGTTTGATCAGGAGAGAGAAAGCTGACGTGTCTCAGAGGTGGCAGGGATGACTAATCATTTATTTTATAAATGGATAACATGTCTTTTTCTTCATATGATTTAATGGAGTTTATTAGAATTTTTTTTCACAACACATGAATAAATTAGGACAAAATACACCGGACTAATAAATAGCGTCTTGTAGAATGTGGTAGCATATCCCTCTTAAAAAAATTTGGAATAGTGTTTATAAAAATTAAATATTATCTATTGACAAATAGGGTGAATCTACTGATTAGAAAGTCATTTTTCTCTTCTTATAAACCTTTATACTTCCTCCGTTTCAAAATAAGTGATATACTTTCTATTTTGGGGTGTTTCAAAATAAGTGATACATTTTGAAACTTTCCTTATTTGGTAAAATATAGTGGGACCCACCCACACTAACTATCTATTTTAATAAAGTGAAATGACACATTTATCCTTACTTTTACTTTTAAACTTCATTAAACTTACTTTAATCATAATATGTGGGACCCCTCACTCACTAACTATTCAATTTAATCTAATTTAACATTTATTACAATCTTTTACATCAAAAAACGTGAAAGCTAATTTGTATCACTTATTTTGAAAAGGAGGAAGTAAAATTAATTACCTTTTTGTGGTCAAAATAAAAGTAGATACCTTTAAATATTTTTTCGTGAGTAAATTACACGAAAGGTTCTTTGGTATACCACTAATTACAACTTCAGTCTCTGAACTTCGTTTATTACATTGGACGTCCCTGGTGTATAAATTTTGTTACACCGAAGGTCCCTGCTGTCCTTCAATTTTTTTAAATGACCAAAATACCCTTTTACTATTTTGTAATAAAGTGAAGATGAAGGACCATGAATGTTATAAGTGATAAACCACATGAATCGTCCGTAAAATTTTACTTAATTAATTGATTTTTTTCTCTTTTATCATCCACATTCATGAGCTTTATCATTAGCTCACTCTCTTCCTTCCTTGAAATGCATTTGATACCACCCATCGATGTGTTTTGGCTTAATTTTCTGTTCATGAACCTATAATAAGCCAAAATCCAATTAATATTTGTTTACACGTGTTAATAAGTTTTGCCATGTTTCCTTGAGACGAATTATAATGAAGTTGTGCCATGTTTCATTGATTGGCCTCCGAGTGTCTGTCTACTATTCTCGGTCAAAAATAGTGTTGGAAATATAGAGATATTGCAAGTTGGCAATTTATACTATATCCCACAGAGGTGGGAGGAAGAACATTGTGTGGGTTTATAAGGCATTTAATTGCTTAAGCTCTCAAAGGCTTTAGTGGAGAATTAAAGGCTAGACCAACACGCGCGCCGAGCCGAGACTGATGGTTCGATTTAGGCGCACTTTGCACTTGTCGCTGAGAGCTGAGGAGCTTTTATTTTTGGCTAGCCAACTGTTGTAAACGTTTGGGGATTAAAACGCAGTTAATGCCCGGTCCGTTTTTTGACCATTTCAAACGTTTTATTCCATCTGGTTTAATACATATTCGGTTATGATCTGTGTAGTGAATACCATTACACCCGAATTCATTAGCCTCATGATGGCTGACTGTTACGTTTGTGCAGTCTATATAATGGGAGCCAATACAGTGTTGTTAAAACACACAAAAAAATCACAGAAGCTCTCAAACTCCCTGCTCGAACTGCTTGTTTTTCCTCTGATTTCCAAGTAATCACTTTGTGTTACACAGTGGTTCTTTTGCTGTCGGAACACACTGTTTATGCTGCATCAAATCCTGGGGTGATACGTTGAAAGGCTAACAGCATACGGCTCGTATAAACCATAAAGGACAGGAACTCATTCCGTGCGGTATTTTGTTCTTATCGTCAACTTTCAGGTTTGTATTATTCATTTTGATTATTTGATTATTACTAACATTGTTACATGATATAAAATATTCAACAAATAGAGGATCGATGGTTTCATGCCATATTTGCATAGTGGTATGTGACGGTGGATTCAGTTCTACATTTTCAACATTTTCATATCCATTAATTTGCCTAAAATGTCTGAAAGGGACTACATATAAAAAGTGTTGTATACTTATGCAGAGAGTTTAAATCATTTCTTCTTTATAGTGATGGGGAACTTCTGCCAACTTGGATAATATAAAGCGGCACGTTACTGTCTATCCATTTTGATATCAATCTGACGAATAATTAATAGAATTTGCCAACGAATTTAATGGTTTTGCCACTATCATCAAACTCAAGTTCTAGTGGTCGATATCCATTCTTTTCGAACAACAAATAAATTTGAATTATGGTCTTTGCTTCGCATTCTCCTCGAGTTTTCTGCATTGACGCATACACTTCAAAAAATTAGCATTATATAAAAACACTCCATCCGTCTCATTTTTATTGTCCATGTTTCCTTTTTTAAATGTTCCAAAATGACTGTACAATTGAAAATTCAACCAATCAAAAAACACTTAAGTGGTAAAGATAAAATTCTATTATTTGCACAATCTAATACATGCACTTTTCTTAAACTGTTTGATATTCAAATGTGGTAAATAATTTTGAGACGGAGGTAGTATATAATACTAAATAAATTCATGTAAAACTTAAATGACTCGTAGGACGACACTATTCTACGTGAATGGTCGGTCATGTAAGGGTATATCTCTGCCATCTCCTCCATGTCCTCTGGCCAATAAAACCACAGACCTAACATTACGTATTCTAAACATAATTTAACAATGGATCTAACATTACGTATTAGGCTTTTATTACTAATCCAATTAATTTAAAAGTTACAAGAAACAAGAAATTATGTTATTACGAATATTTTTGAACATACGAATACTAAGTAATTACAATATTTTTGATTGATAACATTTTATTTTTAAATAGCTGGTGTTAAAGTGTTCTATTTCATATTATTAGAGTGCACGTATAAATTAAATTAATATTAAAAAGATACTAATTAAAGCATAACTTTATATACACATAAAAAGTTATTCCATAAGCTACAAAAATTGAATACTTCTAAATAAAATTATTAACAATAAAAGTTTTAGGGTTGAAGTGTTATTTACTACTAAAAAAAGAACATTATTAAGTAATCAACAAAATAAAATAAATGGGTAAAAGTATACTTTTAAAAAACTAAATGCAATAGTATATATAACATTTATTAGATTTTTTTACTATTCATAAATAATTTATTTTTTTATATTTTTTACATTTAAGTTGTTTTTTTGCTATTGTCGATTTCTCTTTGAACCATTCATGTGACTCAATTATTATTTTTGTTATGGCGTTTAAATGGTGTATTTTTTATACAATAATAGTAGGCTTTAATAGTGTTTTTATTTAATTTATCTTATTATTTAACATTATTTTATATAATTATAGTGTAAAGATTAAATAAATTTATAGAGTTGCGTTCAAGGAGGTCCATGATTTTTACAAAGTCCCGAGGAACAAATCACAACCATTGATCAATATGATCTAATGGTCAAGATTAATCACATACTTTATACATGGAGGGGTATTTTGGTCATTTGGCACTAAAAAAAATTATTTTATTTAATTTTTGTATTTTTTAGAGTAAATTACAGTTTTTGTCCCTGTGGTTTGCCGATTCTGTGTTTTTGTCCCTGTACTTTTTTCTTTTTTTTTGTCCATGAGGTATGCAAAATTCCGTTTTTTTGTTTCTTCATCATCGCAGGTCAATAAGGAAGGTCAATGGATGTAACTGGATATGTTTTGTAGAGACGAGAGAGAGGGAGGGAGTACAGAAGAGAGAGATGGAGTGAATACAGAAAGTACAACTCTTAAAACATATGGTACAAGGGAACTAGAAAAAAAGACTAAAGTGCCCTCACATGCTTGGCATGGGAGATGATTTAACGGCACTTAACGGTGGATTTTGGACGGAAGGACAAAAAAACGGAATTTTGCATACCTCAGGGACAAAAAAACAGAAAAAAAAATATAGGGACAAAAACGCAGAATCTGACAAATCACAGGGACAAAAACTGTAATTTACTCTATTTCTTATTTTTTATTTTTAATTGAGGGGTATTTTGGTCATTTTGAAAAAAATAGTTTTTTTATTTTTATTTTTTTATTTTAAAAAAAATTTAAAATTTTTTTTTTTTAAAAATTTTATTTATTTGTTATTATTTTTAAAAAATTATTAATTTTTCATTAATAACACATAATGTGATAGCATAGTGAATCACATGTGATAGCATAGTGAATCACATGTGATTGTATTCTGAATCACATGTGATTTAACTAAAACATCAAATGTGATTAAATATATAATCACACTAGGTTATAACCCGTGAAGAATCACGGGCTGTCACTCTTTATACTGATCGTTAAGAATATATAATACAAAGTATTTTTACCAGATTTATTTTTAAACCTGTATTAAATTTTTTTCGTATAAAATAAAAAGGGAATATATTAATAACGGGACCAAGTGGGTTGCAAATCACGTACATCATTTCAATGACAATTATCGAAATATAACTAAAGGGAAGTCCAACATCCAATGACAAATTATGAAAAATGTTTAATAAAAACAATCAAGATAAATTTCTAAATACTTCTTTAAATAAAACGTTTGAAGTTTTATTCGTCACACCGCCATCTTTATCTTCTATTAATATCTTTAGTCCTCGTCTGCTTTTTACTCTAGATAAGGCTACATACAATTGACCGTGTGAAAAAACAGGCTCTCTCAAATACAGACCCACCTTTGACAATGATTGACCTTGACTTTTACTAATTGTCATAGCAAAGCAAATAGAAAGTGGAAATTGTCTTCTTTTAAATTTAAATGGGATTTTGGCGTCAGATGGTGTCAAAGATAATCTTGATATAAAAGTAAACAGAAAAAATGCTTGATTAAAAATATACCTGAGAAATGAGTAGAAATGAGAGGGCGCACAATGATGTCTTGACAGCCGAAAGAGTAAGTACATTTGCCTCGTTTCAAAGCCGTTAATATAAATTTTTACAAAACATCAAAACTTAGAGTTAATATTTTTCGATTTTAATAATAAAATCATATGGTGTTAAACACCAAAGTGAGTAAAATTTAAAATGATGTGAAATTACCTGTTTGAAAGTTAAGAATGCCGAGATAGCTGTTATTGCAGAATGACAGAAGGTTTACAAACTCGAATGTTTATTCTGGATATTATTATTCGGATTTAAATAAGATGTTAAGAGTTTGTGAATTAACAGAATAGACCAACCTTTTAGGTGATATACATGGAAAAATTCAAATCGTGCAAGCATTATAATTATCTCTTAAAATTATTGATTTGTTTCTAAAATTAATTAATTCGGATATTATGGAAATTCTAATTGTATTACCATAAAATGTGGGGTAACATGTGATATTTTATGACTAACATAAATATTCCGAAATTAGTGATGTTGTATAATTCAATTTACCTAAAAATTGGCTCCCAAATCCGGCAATATAGAAGCTGCATATTAAAATTTTTTGGCTAAAAAATCTTGATGATAATTATGAGATTTATAGCCGAATTATATAAATAATTATCTTGATATGGGAAATATTTTGTAGTAAACTGATATTTATTCTCAAGTGCCTCATAAATCCGGAATTTATTTAATAAATATTCAAATAACCGTATGAAGATAATTTGGTGACTGAATCATGTTTTATATAATTAGAAAAGATTGAAAAGATTGCGAGCCTTAAGTGTTGACTTTCATGGCCAAAGTTTTAAACACTAACTAAGATTACACTTTTTAAATGATTATTATTTATTTTAATTATATTTTAACTTTTTTTTTGTTTGTAAATTTATGAATTTTTTTTTCTGTTCCTAGTCAAAAAATTGTTTAAATTAAGATTTAAGTACCCTAATGGCTAAAACTGTAATGTATTTCGAATATAGTTGACTGTATTACTCAACTTATTAAACCCTATTTGCTAAATCTGGATCAGTGTTCTTAATTGTATTTCAAATAGACTTGACTGTGGTAGTTGACTTTATTAGTCAGCTTTAAGAGTTGACTGTATTGTCATACCATGCAATGCAATCGTTGGCTATGGTAAATTTCTTTTGGTACTCCATCATTCTGTTTTAATAATGTGATTAAATATTTGAGTGTTTAAATTTATGAATTGATTGGTTATAATTTTTTTAAGTAGTATAATTAAACCATAAATTTGGATACATATTATCAAATATTTCTGAATGTACACCACAATAAATTTGTTTTAGATAGCAATCTAGCATATAACAATTACACACTTTACCCCATACTGACTGTTTGACTATGAAAGTCAAACAATCCTAAATGTTTAAACTTAGCCTGAATTATGACCTTAGTAAAACTGTTAAATCATCCAAAAAATTATGTTTAGGATTAGTTGACTAAAAAGTCTAACAATAACAGTCCTAAATGTTTAAACTTAGCCTGAATTAGTTTTTAAGTCAATGTAGTTTACCTGAAATTAACAATAAACTTATAGTAGTTATATGTTTTATGCAGATATGTAATCCTGTGTCAACGTTGAATTTCACGATAGTAACTTTGAAAGCTATTTTTCGATCTTTGATTACATTCAACTTCTCCGGAAATACTTCTAGACCAACACCCATCTGAATCATGTTAAAGTGATTAGTGACTTTCTGGATTAGTAAGTCAGACATAAATAATAAGATAAATTAACATGATATCTATCACCTTAGTATTTCTATCAACAAAGAATTTTGTTGTCTTTCCCACAAAGTTGTATGTATGGCCATCAAACAATGTGATGGTGATAGATCCAGTATTATCCCTTACACGAAGAGGGATCCTATACCTATAAAAAAAATTAAAAAGTAATATGTGTGCATCTATATAACATATTATAAATACAAATATAGTATTTACCAAAAAGCACTTGTTTACCTTGGGCCAACAGATTTTTTCTTACTTTTGCAGTTCTCATTCTTGCATTCATACATTTTGGTTGAGTCAACACCATCAGTCCCATCATTATTATCAGTTATTAAATTTATTTTCACACAACCCTTATGACAATGGCCACATGCATTGTAGAAAAACTTTGTATCTTTATCAGCTTTGAAAAATCCAATGACAGTAGCAACGATTATTACTTGCTTAGGCTGTTAATATGGTAAAATGTGTTAGCATTTTGGTATAGTCCACCTTAAATATTTTAAAAGTTTTCGGTATGATAAACGTTGTTTAGGAAAAATATTACCTCACAAGGGACCAAAATGTCAGCAATGTTCAAACATTCATGATTTTTCAAAAAAAAAATCATCATTCATAGAGTACGATTTCGTATGCACTTTGCTATACGTAATCGTGGGGCTCTGCAGTCCATATTTTGCTGTCATTCTGTAAAACATTGGAACGTATTTAGTCCGAATAGCTCAATAAATAATCTGTTTTATTGAATGAACATCTTACATGGCTTTAAAATCTTTAATTTCATCAACTTCAGCGTCGATAAATAACCTTGACGTTTCATAGTAAGTCCAAACGCTGATAAAATCTACATTAAAATATTTAATGTAAGTAAATAAGTAAAGAAATATAATTTCCATTATCATTATATAATGGAAATTAAAATAACTTACTATGATAGTTGTTAATTTTTCCAAATTGAACAATCATAGTTAACTTTCTATTGCTCTTATTTTCATCCATGTATTTCAGCATGTTATACGCAGTTTCTCCCCAAAGAGTAAGCTTTAATGGTGTAGAGCTAATTAAAGATAAAAAATAAATGAATTAAAATTGATAACAGTTGGATAAAAATAATTAGCGTAAACTGTTAAGAATTAAGATATACATACTCTATGTTGTGCAGAGTCATAGTAAGTCTGTGTTTAGTTTCATTAGGGTTGGATTTATCCAACGTTTCAACCTCAAATATCTCTCCGATGATGTCTAGTATCAATATAAGAAAAGTTAGTATAGTAAACATTAATATTAAAGTATTTACATTATAATAAAACTGATAAACGTATGAATTTACCAACTGATACATCAACCATCAATTGGTTGGAATTAATTTTTTCAAAATCTTCAAATTGAAAACCATGTTTCGATCCAATAAAGTCAGTACATTCCTTCACTTTTGAGTTTGCTCCTAAACAAATCTTTTGATGGTGTTCGGTTATTTTGAATGACACGGGATTTGTACAAAGAGATGCACCAGTTATGTAGTAATCTTTGTCTTGTTTGAGAGTAGTTTTCAAATAGCCTATATTTTTGTTCAAAACATAGGCCTGGATTTTGGATCCCTAGAATATTGAAACATTATAAAAAAATACAGTAATGTTAAGTAAAAATATAATTTACTAATTATTAACAGTGTTATTTAAATAAATTATTCGGTATGTACCTCCTCATCCATTAAAATCATCTCTGTTGCATAAAGTTTGGTTTTAATGTAGCGGTCATATTGTAGCCATAACCGAATTACACGCACTTTGAGTGCAAAACAATCTTTGTTATCATGGAGTTGGTTGATCAGCACAATTTCGTTAGAAGACATGTTTAATCACGAATCCTAATAAACAGATATATAATGTTAGTACCCTGCACATATGGACAAAGGTCTTTGATTCTGTGAGACTTATTTAAGTGAACTTATTTTGATAAAACCACGACTGGATAATAACTCTGTTTTAGTCAAATACGAAAATAAGAAGTATAACAAAAACAGTTTGATTGTATCTTAGGTTAGACTGTAAATTTGAATTTAAAAGTCAACATAATAATAAAGAGTGAAAATGAAATCTAACATAACTTTAATTTGTGAAAAACAGAATTACATAACAGGTTTCACAACTTATTAAGATTCAAATATTAACTGTATTTTCGTATTTTCCATAAAAAATATTGTATAAAAAACTAAGATGTGTGATTATCAGAAACACAAAAATGATTAAAAAATACAATACAAAAATTAGTAGGATGAGAACCAATGTTTTCTGGGTCGATTAACATTGCTGGATTAAATTTTTTATGTAAAAAATCAGACCCAAAAAAGTTGATTCTGTGAGACTTATTAACATTGAACTTATTTTGATAAAACCACGAGTGGATAATAACTTTGTTTTAGTCAAATACGAAAATAAGAAGTTTAACAAAAACAGTTTGATTGTATCGTAGGTTAGACTGAAAATTTGAATTTAAAAGTCAACATAATAATAAAGAGTGAAAATGAAATCTAACATAACTTTCATTGTGTGAATCACTGAGTTGCATAACAGGTTTCACAACTTATTAAGATTCAAATATTAACTGTATTTTCGTATTTGATTAAAAAATATTATATAAATAACTAAGATGTGTGATTATCAGAAACACAAAAATAAATTAAAAAATACAATACAAAAATTAGTAGGATGAGAACCAATGTTTTCTCAGGACGCTGCATAATAAATTGTAGGTGAAAATTAAGAAAATAATAAAAGTTTAAACCATAACAATAAGAAAATATTGGAAGCTGCACAATTAACTGTAGGGGTAAGTAAGTAGTAATCACACAATGGAGAAGTAATCATATTTATTTGTAGTATGAAAGTCAATGTTTACTTTTTGTTAAAAGCTAATAAAAAACACTACACATATGTGATTCTGTGAAGAAGGTACACCAAAAACTAAAGATGACTGTTTTTCGAATAAAAAACTCATAAGTATAGAGTGTTTATATAGGATGGGGTTTTTAAAAAATCTGTTAAAAAATACGGAAATTGGTTTTTTTTTTAAATACAAAATAATCATAATCCCTAAATTTATGTACAGATGATTGGATGCTGTTAATATAAGGGCGATAATTCTGGAATATTTGAATTTAATATTAAAAAAGAAACATAAATTTAAAAAATGAAATATTCTGGCATTAAAAAGCTTCCAAAATCTAAAAATTCTGAATATTTGAATTTTTGTTAGGTTTTTAATTTTCTAATTTCAGATTGATTTCTTTAAATTTTTGTTGACTTTTAAAGTTAAATTTTCAATCTTTACTAAGTTACAATGAATCTGTATTTGTTTAATACGGAAATTCGTTTTTGTTTAAAAACAAAATATTTATGGTTTATTTTTTTTAAACATATTTACAGAATATATATTTATTTCGTATTTCAATATGCAGTGTTGAAATTTGGTTATTTACAACCGAAATTAATGCCTTGCTTTATTTAATTATGGGTCGATCAAATAACTGGAAATACGGAAAATATTTCAAGCTGCAGATTTGAAATTTGGTTAATCCCATCCGAAATTAAAGGAATCAATCATTTATTTGGCAATTCAATATGCAGTTTTGAATGTTATTTATTTGCAGCCGAATTAAAGGGCATTAATTATTTAATAATGGTCGAATAAAAAAATTGGAAATTCTATGGAATTGCCACGTGTCATTCTGCCTCCTAAGAGGTGCCACGTGGCCATCTAAAAACCTTGTTTTATTATATAATAGATTTGATTTTACACTAAAATCACATGTGATTTTACACTAAAATCACATGTGATTTTACACTAAAATCACATGTGATTAAGTTATACACGTATTATCAAATAAATATTATTTTTTAATAAAAAATATTAATAAAAAATAAAAAAAAATAAAAAAATTTTAAAATAAAAAATAAAAAATAAAAAAAATCAAAAATTTTTTTAAGTGCCAAATGACCAAAATACCCCTTCATAATAAAAAGTAAAAAAAATAAAATTAAAAATTTTAAAATAGAAAATAAAAAAAAAATAGTTTTTTTTTTATTTTTTAAAAAATGATCAAAATACCCCTCAATATATTAAATATGTGATTAATCTTAACCATTAGATCCTATTGATCAATGGTTGAGATTTGTTCCTTGGGACTTCACAAAGATGATGGACCTCCTTAAATGTTTCTCTAAATTTATAACTAATCTAACATGTTTGCATTTTTCCAAAGGTCATCTAGACTAATAATTGTACAAGTTTCCTTAAGGAAATTGATAACATGTTAGTTTATAAATATGGTTTGTATATTTGAAACTCGACACGAAGTGCGGACACCAACTACTCGTTTTTATATAAGAGTAAAGGGTTGTTTCACCATTTATAAAAGTCAAAGGACAATTTTATAACTTTTGAAACTCTTAATAACAAAAGCTTTGAAACTCTTAAAGAAACTTAACACCATGGATTTCCACTACACAAATATTTCTTTCGCTTTATCATATTTGTATGTAACGAGTACTGTTATGTTCGCGCGTTGCTGTTGTATAATTTACTAATATTTTTTTTCTCCATAATTAATGAATATAGTACTTGTGCATTCATTTACGAACTTTTCTAATACAAAATATAGACTATGTTGGTTGTACTTTTTTAATAAGGCAACGTAAATTTTAACATTTCTAAGCGGCTATTGTTGTGAAAATATTAATAATATAACTTTTGCATTCATTTACGAACTTTTCTAATACAAAATATAAATTATGTTGGTGGTACTTTTTTAATTAGGCAACGAAAATTTTAACATTTCTAAACGGCTATTGTTGTGAATATATAAAATCATTTTGTGAAAAATATTAATAATATAACTTTTGCATTCATTTACGAACTTTTCTAATACAAAATATAAATTATGTTGGTGGTACTTTTTTAAATAGGCAACGGAAATTTTAACATTTCTAAACGGCTATTGTTGTGAAAATATAAAATTATTAATAATATGATATTTAAGAGAGATAAATACAACTTATAAATTTATAATGTATATATATTTTTCTTCCAAATGTATACTAACATTTATTTATTTGAAAGTACTAAGAATATTTTTTCACAAAACTAAAATAATTTCTTCTTCAACAAAGTTTTCCGAAGGAGTCGATCTCCTAACCCGTTGCAAACTAACAGTCCACAATAACCAAATTATGTTTGACCATGTGTTTATATATTGACCTAACATAACAAAATAATAATAAAAGAACCTTGTTATAAAAAAACGTTATTAGTGGGTCTTGAACCATAACCACAATGTGTTTGAATTCTCCACCATGTGTTTATATATTGATCTAGCATAGCAAAACTACAAAGTTGTTGGTAACAAACTTGAATAATAACAATATATATATATATATATATATATATATATATATATATATATATATATATATATATATATATATATAGTGTAGAATTAGAATCAGAACCAATTAAGGCTACAGAACCAACAGAACTCAATCTAAACCATTGATTTTTGAAATGAAATGATCATGGAAGACACATTAATGTATTTAATGAGGGACCCCCAAATATTGGTTTGCATGGACGTCATTCATGAATGTATACATATATGTATAGATAACACTTATGTATATATATATATATATATATATATATATATATATATATATATATATATATATATATATATATATATATATATATATATAGTGTACAATTCAACACAGAACCAGTTTAAGCTACAGAACGGCAGAACCCGATCTTAGACCTTTAAATTTTAAAATCAATGGTCAAGATCAGTCATGATATTTTTGTTAATAAAACCCTTTATTTGTTAGATAAAAGGGTAAAATGGGTATTTAAAAATATCCATTTAGAAACGGTTTCCACTTTCTTTCATTAATCTTATCTCTCTCCATAACCCTAGCCCCCACGTACAATTCCTCCTCCTATCTCTAGAACCGTCGTTCAAGCTGCACGATCTCCACCAGAAGGCGATTTCGTATAGAAGGTGAGACTGAAGTCGATTCCGTGCACGCCGATACTAAAATCATCAAAGATATGGACGCCTAATCAGAAGGTTTGTATTTATGTGGGTTTTCTATAATCGTGAATGTTCAACATATAAAGGTAACAATCATATTTCTTAAAGGGTTCTTCATAAAGATTTTTTAATTAATTTTGTTAATGGTGTTGCAGATTTTAGGTTTTAATTTGTATCGTATATATTTGGTGTTGAAAACAAAGTGTGTCATCTTCAATTGTTATCTTAAACACCATCTTCAATTGTTATCTTAAACACCATTGGAAAATTGAATTTTAACAAATCTAGATCTCTAGAAATTATATTAATATTCAAAATTCCTTTCTAATTGAGAATTTTCTTCAAAGAAGCATTGATTAATAACCACGGCTGCTCACTCGTAAAAGAGTTGTCAATTTTGAAAAAAGAATTTTGCACTGAGCCAAGAGGACTGAAAAATTGGAGTATATTGAATAATAACATAGTTTAAAGAATGGAAGTGGGGGGCGGTGGTACCAACCAATTCGTAGGTTTTAACTTGCAGTTAAATAATTAGTGATCTCCATGGTTTTTTTTTTGAAATTAATGTCCAATATTTTCTCGAGATTTATGGGATTGAATGGGACAAGAGAACTTTTTTTTATTAATTTATATAGATAAAATATATAAATTTTGTAATTGTTTGATGTTATTATAGAACATGATGTGCTTAGTTGATGAATATTAAATAAGATGTGCTTAATCTTTTCTCTGAATGATATTAATAATTCTTTTAATTTGCAGGTTTTAAATGAAACATTTGCATCAGAAATGCAAAGATTCGTTGGATATATGCATCAATATGAAACACGGATCAAAATGAAATATTTGCATCAAAATGAACTCCAACATGGATCTTAACATGTATGTATAATGACATTGGTGTATATACATTGATGTTACGTTATCTATATACATAGATGTATATAGCGAAAATTATATTTGATATGAAGTTATTTCATGTTTTCCAGCTTGCATGGTGCTAGGTAAAGATTGTTAAAGTTTGGTATGAATATGAAGACGGTAAAGATTGTTAAAACTTTACAAAGATGAAGGTAAAGATGAAGAGGGTAATGTTTGTACATAGGTGTTAGAAAGAAACATCAATTTTTGAAAGATTCTCAAAACTCTACAAAGATTGTCAAAACTCTACAAAGATGAAGATGAAGAGAATAATTTAGAAAGAATCATTAATTTTTGTACATAGTTGTTATTTAGTTTTTTGTACATTAGTGTTATTTTGTACATATACACATTCATGCAGATCCATTAGTGTTATTTTGTACACATGCATCATGCATAATTCTCTTTTTCGATACATTGGTGCTATTTTGTACCTATACATTCATGCAGATTTTGAAAATAACATAATTATTTTTTTCGGTACACTAGTGTTATTTTTATATATACATTCATGCAGATCCGAAAAACATAACATGTATGCACACTTAAAAATCCGAATTTAATTCCTACATTTTAGGAAAATTTCAAAAAAGGAAACAAAAAAAATGTACAATGACAAAAATACCCTTGAACCATTAAATTAATTAAATAATTATAAATTAAATTACTAAATCCTGATTGGTTTAAAAAAAGTTCTGCAGTTCTGTACCTTGAAGTGGTTCTGCGTTGAATTGGCCCTATATATATATATATATATATATATATATATATATATATATATAGTGTCCGATTCAGTGCAGAACCGATTTAAGCGACAGAACCACAGAACCAATTTTTTAATTAATCTAAACCGTCCATGTTTATGATCTACGGTTGTTATTTTAGATGGGTTTTTTGGATTTTTTATTAATTAAATAACCGGTATTTTAATTAGATTAAGGGTATATTTGGAATTCTACATAGAGGGGATATTTAATTGATAATATCCGTTATTTCATTCAATGTTAATTGAAATCGTGTGCTAGTATTTCGGAGGAGACGGTAATGGAGATCGCACATTCCTTAATTCCCAATCTCAAAATTGTCAACTGAATCTCCGAGATCGGTGACTGATTTTGATTTTCCAAATAATAAAACACATCATCCCATTTGATTTCATTCCTCAGCTATCGTCCGTCACAAAGTTAGGGTTTTTAGCACGCATAGAGGTGCTCCGATTTTGTAATTGAAGACTCAAAAACGATGTCAGGTTAGAGATTTTCGAATAAATCATATTATATTCTTCGTTTTTACACTTTATAGCCGATATATTCTTACATTGAACATCGTTTTGTAATTGCGAATTGCTTTTTTTTTCCTTCTGAAATCAGTTATGTAAATGCATGTATCTTGATGATAATCATACATATTTTACCCAATCAGTTATAGTTTGATGATAATGTTAATTTTCGAAATATAAAAATACCTAATATCAGACGTATTAGTTGTAAGATGCTGGAGGATTCGTCGATTGTTCTAAAAACATTTGATGTTTTTGTTTAGGAAATCTTTTTTTCCAATATATGATAATTGATAATCAATTGTTGTTTTGTTTTTGGTGATAATCATTTGATGTTTTTGGTGATATTAATTTGATCACATTTTTATTGTTCTGAGCTATTATAATACTTGCTTGTACATTATGATTTCCTTGATTTGTTTAGGTTACTGAAATGACATTTTTTTGGTGATATTAATTTGATTATCAATTATCATATAAGAATTATGTTGTGAAACATGTTCTATAGGATAGTATGTTTTTTTATTTAATGACATTGTATGTTTTTTCAGTTTGACATTGTATGTGTTAATGACATTGTATGTTTTTCAGTTATATAGGAGCGGTTTTGACATTGTATGTTTCATTTTAGGGTTTTTGATTATAGGGTTTTTGATTATCATATAAGAATTATGATGTGAAACATGTTCTATAGCAGGTGTTTGTGGTCTAAGTGAAGATTGAATAGGTCTTTGTGGATGTGATGCAGGTGGCCCATTTGGGCGTAAAGATGAACTGGAACCGAGAGATCCTATCATTCCCTGCATTCCAGATATTGATTGTCTCACCTGTACATATATAAATATTCGAAACAGGGTAGTCAGTTTTGATATTAACTAATTCACTAACATAAAGCAGTAAATTTTGTAAAAGACCGTTAATGTAAAATTTCATGTTACATTAACATTTCTTCAATTTTTTGTTTAATGACATTGTATGTTTTTGTTTAATGACATTGTATGTTTTTCAGTTTTCATTTATGTCATTTTGAAATTTATTTGAAATTGCAGGTATCAGAAGAAGCGGTAGGAAAAAACCAAGAATAGTTAAGTACAATGAAAGGAGCAGGCCAAAACCTGTTGTCTTATTCGGTAAGTTTGTTTTATTTTACATTGGATGTGAATTTCGTCTAATGTATGGTATTGTTCAGATTTAGACGATGAAGAAGATCGAATTAATCGTAAAAGGAAAGGGAGAGGCAAGGTTGGTGAAACATCTAACCGAGATGAAGGAAATGGTGTCCGTGCATCAATTAAAAAAGAGTTTTTTCACACTCGATATAGCCGTAAAACTTTAATGATTCAGTTGCTTCTTTGTGGTCAATTACATACGCTGTTGTTCTTAAATGATTGATGTTACCGATCGGATACATAGGTTTTTTTTGTACATGTATGTTGTTCAATGTCATTTTGTGCATGTATGTTACCCACTATTTGTAGTTACTCATGTATTTTACAGTTGTAAACATTCAATGTTTTATTTACATCCATGATTATTTTACAACACATTGTATGTTGCTGTTGTAAACATTCGATGTTTTTAGGAAAGCAGTAAATTAAAACATTCGATATTTTTAGGAAAGCAGTAAACATTCGATGTTTTTAGGAAAGCAGTAAAACCAACTTTCCATAAATTTAGGAAATCAGTAAATTACTAATTCGTTTTCCATATATAACTGATTTTGTAAAATCCCATAAATACCCTCCACCTGTAATTATAAAAAAATAAAATAAAATAGAAATTCTTGCATTCTGATTGGTCGAAAAATGGTTCTGTGGTTCTGTCGCTTAAATCGGTTCTGCGCTGAATCGCACCCTATATATATATATATATATATATAAATTATTTATCTTCAACTAACCAATCACAATAAAGTGAATAGTAACTTTGGTATGTCAATTGTATAATAGGAGTAATTGACTATTTAGACAATCTTTACTACTACTTAACACTCGTAATAAATAACTAGTGATTATTATTTACTTTATTTTGTATTTTGTATTTTATATTTTATAATAAAAAAAACATATTATAAATAAACAAACATGATACGTTGTATCTAAAAATTTATATGACAAGTTTCTTTTAAAAATCCTAAATTGTAAGTATCATACCTTATCCAAAAAATATTGTGACAACACATTTCTCCAGAAAACAAATGTTTTTTCGGTAATCACATTAATGTAAAGCCGTGGTCTTTTATACGGGTTACTCTAAAGCCTCTCCCAACAATGACGCGTTTTTAAACTCATTATTAGCGCCATATCACCGTCATCGTTACTTACGAGTTAATCAAGGTCGTGACAACAGCAAATCATCACTAACTAATCACTAATCCTTTCCATATCACCATTTTTTTAATTATATAAAAAAATTTACATTAAATAAAAATAAAAAATAAAAAAACCATTAAAAACATAAAAATAAAAAAACTAGTTGTCGTATTCGTCATTGGTAGAGTCAATTTCAAGACCATATTTTATCAACAAACTCGCCCGATATATTTTAAAATTATTTTTCGTTCTCTTCTATCCAAACCGTCGGGAACCAGATTTTTGAGTATTTTAAAAGCTTTCATCATCTCTTGTTATAAAGTCGTTTATTTGATAGTCGTTCAAAGTGTCAACTTGCGTTATGGCCACATGACCACATCTGTTATCCGATCACGAGTTTCTTTGCATGAATACCATGACGAACTTGCATCCGAGGAACTTGCTGTCCGCTGGCTAACGTTACGACCTGGTGGTCGACGTATGTGGTCTTCTCGGAAGAGCGCTTTCATATTTGCGCTCGGGATCGGGTTGGTGTCGTTATCGCCAAGGTTTACTGGGTTTTGAGTTTGGCCATCCATGACACCGTAATGTGTCCAT
Organism: Calendula officinalis; assembly: GCA_963853835.1. Classification (NCBI taxonomy): domain Eukaryota; kingdom Viridiplantae; phylum Streptophyta; class Magnoliopsida; order Asterales; family Asteraceae; genus Calendula; species Calendula officinalis. The sequence continues at coordinate 33,948,760 of OY970824.1, forward strand.
AATTTGGGGTAATCTTTAAGTACATGCCAACTCGCCTCTAACATAAAGTGTTTGTTATTGTTTTAATAAAATTGTTGTTTTAATTGCAGCGTCGAGCACGGCTTGGTCATCAGCTCCACTTTGTCGTCTTCACTCGAACATTTTATAAATTTCCCCAAACTTCCGCACGTCAGTTTTGATCTTGTTCCATTTGCCCTGGAGTTAACCATAATAATTAACACATAACTATTGAATATTGATGTAAAATCGTAGTCTACATTAATAAACGAAAATATCACTAATGAACAAACTAACAAAACAACAACACATGTTCATCGGTGTACATTACAAAAAATATCATATACATACTAAATTCAACGACCATCAATACTCCTTTTTCTCTCATCAAAACTATTCTGTCTCTTTTATCTCCTTCAACAGGTTGAGCTCTTAATTTTCTAACTTGATTTCCGTAAATATTAGGACTTCTTATTCATCGGTTAGTGAACAACAAAATACATGCCACTAAATCAAGCAAATAATAAGTGCTGATGTTGCAATTGCTCAACTTTGTACCTTTGCATAAATCTGCAATTCATCAAGAATCATTTCATAAATATCAAATAAAAATCTTAAAGTTCAACTAACAACCAAAACAATTTTAAAACAATTATAATTTAGTATACCTTTAGTGCAAGTAAAATGTTTATATAATTCCGAGACAACTAATTCCAATAGAGAGACGATGATAATCACCATGGGATCTTGAGAACAATTCTGCAAGAACAATGAAGTAAACACACATTACGATTACATAAATTCATATGTTGGTACCTAACCAAAACATTTAACTATAATTTGATGATCGGAAAATAAAACATTACCCGTACTTGTCGCTGGAGATGGTGCAACACAAACGCTGCATTACAATGGGAGTTTGCATAAAGAACAGTAAGCAATTTGGAGGGTTTTGTTAGCAGATATTGAAATGACAAAAAGGATTCCAATCGAGATGGCAAGTCTGGTTTCTGTAGGCGAACCCATATGTTTACTTTATATAATCATATTTTTCATTTTTATTTCTTTTGGTTTATTTTACAAGGATTTGGAATAAAAGTACAGTGGTCACAAGATGGCTACGAACGAATCAATTCCTCCTCTAATATGACAATTCACATGCAGTTAGCCCTACTGATCCAAGTATCCAACTATGCCAATTTTCTTTGACATTTACACGTAGCTTTTAATTTTGAAGTTGTACTTTTATGAACCAAATTACCTACGGTAGAAATCTTTTTACTATCTAGCGCTGACTTTATTTTTAAAGTATTCTTTCTTAAGGGTTATTCCATGGTGGTTGAGTTTTACTCGTAATGTGCATGATCTAACTGTCATTATGATTGTTTCTGAACCTTTCTGAGACAATTTGCTAAATGTTTACTTACTGAGAGATCGAAGTTATTACCTCTAAAAAATCATTCAAGAGCCTTATCACTAGGATATCACTAGATAGTTTAGCGTTACATTTCATTCATATAAATACTTAGTAGAACAGACAACAACTTGCCATAAAGTTTTACCCAATTCGAAATACACTCGTTATCTTTTTAAAGCCACATATTCTTTTACCCAACTTAACGTTTACAATAGACCACATACAATACAAGTTGTTGAATTATAATGTAATAAACCATGGACACAAAAAGAAAATGGTAGGGGCTTAGACATTGATATTGGCAAATTTATACATATATTTATCTGTCAATATTACTCTTTTTGTGTATGTTTATTGATTAGAATATGATGTTATCACTAAAAAATAGTCTCCATTGTGTTTTTCAGGCTCTAGAAGAAAAAGTAACAAAAACGGGTCAAAACGGCACAAGAAAAGAAGAATCCCAGAATCTGAGGATGATAGCGCCGCTATCTATAGATAGCGACGCTATCTATACGCGATTTTGGTAGCCTACGCTATTTCGGATCGCTGTTCGCCATCATAAAGACAAGATAGCGTCGCTATCTGAGAGATAGCGACGCGATTTTACGCGTGTTTCCATATAGCGACGCGATTTTCCAATGAGCGACGCGATTTATCACGGCCAGGCACCTATTTAAGTGAAACTGCAGATCTGGTCTTTTTGATGGCGAACAGCGATCCGAAATCGCGTATATAGATAGCGCAATAGATAGCGTTGCTATCTCTATAGATAGCGACGCTATCTTCCTCAGAATCTGGGATTCTTCTTTTCTTGTGACGTTTTGACCCGTTTTTTGTTACCTTTTCTTCTAGAGCATAAAAAACACAATGGAGACTATTTTTTAGTGATAACATCATATTCTAATCAATAAACATACACAAAAAGAGTAATATTGGCAGATAAATACATGTATAAATTTGCCAATATCAAGAAACCCACACTTGAACTTTGCTTGGCATCAAGCAAATCATCATAAAAAATAATTCAGTTAACTATATAATAAATCAACACAATCGACACTTATCTCAAATTCATTTATAGAAGCACAACAATTTTCAGAACCTAGTTCAATTTAGCAATTAAAATTTTCACTATATTTTATGCCCAGGTTTGTGTAAGACATTAGCTAACTTTTCACAAATCTAATTAATTTTTCAACTATGTTAATTAGAGTACTTTTAACTTAGATCCTAATCTTTCTTTCATAACCTATAAATACCATCTTAATGAAAATTACCCAACTAATAAGGTTAAATAAAGAAAACTGAGTTTAATTATTGATTATATAGCTTGCTTTATTCATACATGCTTTGCATGCTTATTTATTTATTTTTCATTTATTTATTATTTATTTTTCATTAATTTGTTTATTTGGTTTAGTAGAGAGAACTGCAACTTTCTTTGAGCACCCGCGTAAAAGACTTTCAGCCAACATATCCAGATCAGTTAACCTTAGTATGCTAGGTTTAATGGAATCCGCGAGCTTACTATCGGAAACCCAATGCCGGTTAAATGCTCCCCCTAAATATTTAATTAGGTATTTATTTCATCATCGGTTCGAACCTGACTTTCGAGAGGATTCTTGAATAGACTTTCGGCCAACATATCCAGATTAGTTGACCTTAGTATTCTAGGTTTAAAGGACCCCACGAGTCTACTTGCCCGAACCCAACAAGGCTAGATTGTTCTCACCAACTCTTATATTTTTTATTTATGTTTATTATTTAGCAAAATTAGGCACGTAAACTAAAGGCTCTTAACCTAACCTAATGTCATCGGGAGTTAGCTTTGCTAATCTTAATTTTCTAAAAGATGATTTTTATAAATTTTGCAAGACATTTCAAATTCTCCAAGTTAAAAATGGTTTAATTAACGAGTTAGAAAAAAAATTAGATCGATAAAAATCCAAACAAATTGACACATAAAAGCTAGGTAAAATTTTGCCCTTTAAAAATAAACTTTATTGTCAAAAAAATTGTTTTCTAAGGTATTGAGATGTGTCTAAATTTTTTTTTGCTAATTGAAATGGTTTTGTGTTTTATTTAGATGATTTAAATGAGAAATACGAAAATGGTGAATCCACCCCCATGCCCACACCTAAAGAGTTGCATTGTCCGCAATGCAATAAAAATTATGAACAAAAAAGTTAAAAGGCAAAAGGGAACGTTACTCCCTGAGGGTATTTTGTGTTTCCAGGTAATGTTATCATCCAGAAGCTAGATCCATTTCCGAGCAATTCCATCCACTTTCAAAGCTCATCACATTCTAACATAACAATAACTAGAAGAAAAAAAAACTAAAAGCGGTAACATAGATTAAAAATAAAATAAACAACAGAAAACGATAAAAGTACGAAATTATTTGAAAATATAAAACAACCAAATCGAAAATTGTTTTAAACCAAACATGGGAATCAATGATCACGCCCATCTCGACGCTGTGTCGGGTCGTACTGCTGGAACCCGTCCTCAACTCCTCATATGTGGGGAAATGTGGCGGGGTTGATAAGTTCGGGCCTCAATATGGTAATGGGTCGTGGGCCTCTGCTGATGTTGGTTGAGCTGGCCAGTTTTGGGATTCATGAATTCTCTCACCTTGGTAGTAATTTCTTTGTAGGTGCAAGTTCATGCCTCCCAGATACTGCCTGAATCCACCAAAGTTTGTCTGTAGCCCAACCATGCTTACCTGGAAAATATTGTATATCGGTCTGGAATTCGGCCATCCTCATGTCGATTTGCTGAAAAGATTGATACGGGTCGAATGAGGATGGACCCGATTGGGAGCCAGATCCTCCTGCATGCCCGTAGCCGTGAACCATAAATGGATGATCCCCCTGGTGCATCTCCTCATCTTCTAGTTGCGGATGCACCGGTTGTTGATGTTGCCTCGGTTGCGCTGCTTGTCTAGCCTTTCTCACATTTTCAGTTGATGGATTATCTTCCCACACGTAATTTCCATCCTCCACACCAGGTATCACATTTCTAACCACCTCCATTCCTTTCATTTGGCTGTAGTCCAAATACCCCATTTCTTTCTTTGTCAAAGTTAGTTTTACCCGCGGTGTCAGAGTCACCGCGTCTTTTCCAAGATGGGTAATGTATCGACCTCCCGTGAAGCCACTTTTTCCTTTATGCCCCTGTGTTGGACCATTCAAAAACATAGAAATAATGAGTGGAATGTTAGTAAGGAGATCCCTATTAACCAGCTGATACAGTAGCCATAGGCTATACATATTCATCTTTTCGGCCCCGACTTTTCTCTGCCGGATGGTTTTTGTGATCATCCGATATAGATATCGGTGTTCACTGTTTCTGATTTCGTTGCCTTTGGAGTACCTTGGGTCCTAATTTCTTACCCCAATTTCGGTCCAAATGTGTTTCACATTTCGGGCCTCTTGATATTCACCCCGGTTTAGATAGGGAAGGAAATGCTTGTTATTTGTTTGAGCCTCAGTGTAAAGGCCCAAATTGATTGCAAATTGAATTTATGAACAATGAACCCACTGATTTGCTACCCGATAATGAATGGATACGGTGTTAGGCTCGTTGTGGGCTTTGATGGTTTCTAGGCGGTATATGGAGAAGAACTCGAGTACCAGCTTGGGATAGATTGGTTCTCTTAAATAAAGGGCAACTTCCTAGGCATTGCATGTGAATAATACGTTCCCATTTCTGCCTCGAAGCTAGCGAACCAAATAGGCACGTATATCTGCCTCCTAGCCCAAGGCTTCGAGTTGATCCCATCTAGGGGTCCGACCCACGTTCACGTTTTTGTGCATTATTTTATTTCTCCTTTCTTCATAATGGATTCTATTGCTTTCACTTGCAATATTCTGGAATTTCTCGAAGACATGGCCGTCTTCGGTTTTTAGTTCCATTGGGAGTCCATCCGCGTGCATTTCAACTTCAATTTCCTCCTCATAGTCATCAACTGATGAGGATGGTGATGGAGTGGGTGAGCGTGGAGGTGGTGGTGCTCTAGAAGATGAGGCCCGTGTCTTTCGCTGCTAATCACAAAATAAGAAAAACAATAAGGTAATCATTAGAAGTGTTATTTAATAGAAATAATTCAAAAATAAATAAGGGAATTGAATAAGAATGATATAGTTGTTGATTAATAACCCCAATTTTCCTTACCCACACTTAGTTGTTAAACTAAGTGTGAAATTATGTAACACTTAAAACGAATTTTACAATTAATTTTTTTTTAAGGCTTTTATAAATTTATGATTTTTATTGTTAAAAGCATGAACCCAAGTGTAAGAAAAAGCATATTTGACCACAATGTATAAATTTAACTAGCATCACTACTAATCTTATTAAAATTAAACAACTGGCATAATGTAGACAATTTGCAAGCTAAACAATGGTAATTTCCTAGTTCATATGAGTTTTCTACTAAAAAAACAAATCTAAGCTCTAAAAATTCAAAATTTAAACTAGGGTGTAGTATAAACTTAACCTACTAACAGAGTTATATCAACAGCTAATCAAGGAAAATCGGAAGAAATTAGCAAAAATTCAGAATTTTTGGACCTAACATGAAAAACCACCAAACTCTAAGATTTATACCCTAAAACATGAGTTAAATGAAGAAAATATGAGTACACAAACCTTAGATGCCATGGAGATGAAGAACAATGAAAGATTTGGTCGGATTTGGGGGAAAAGAGTGAAATCGCCGGATATTTTGGGCAAAATCGCAGAGATAAATCGCAAGGGGGCTAGGGTTTGCACGTTGCTCGATCTAGAAGGAAATCGAAGGGTTTATAGGCGACAGAAATAACGGCACTATCCGAGGATAGCGTCGCCATTTAACGCGGACCCAAATAATCACGATACCGGGTCGGATAGGATAGCAAGATGAAACAAGAGATACATCGCTATTTACTAAATAGCGACGCCATTATCCACGCTATGTAGGGTTCAAACGCTATTTCGGTTTTCTTTTTGGGTTACGATTTGGCAGATAGCGACGCTATCTATGAAATTTTTATATTTTTGTGTTTTTTTTAACAAAAAGCAGAATGAAAAGGAAAACAAATAAACACGGGTTGCCTCCCAAGAAGCGCTTCACGGATTTATGAGTCTATATCTTGACTCGGTGTTACTCTCCTATTTCTTTTCGCCCATCACGTCGAAATGCACCTCTTCTCTCTCGGTCTCGCCTTCATTCTCGCCCTCATGATAAAGCTTCAAACGATGCCCATTAATGTTGGTATATGCTTCACGTTCATGACATATAGTCATATGGCTAGACGTATGTGAGCCTAAATGGTCATACACTTATACACCAAACACCATTTATTATATATTATATAATTAGCGTAATTATATTATTTATATAAACTATAATTACTTGACTAGTTATGTTTTAATTAATTGTTAAGTTAAAACATATTATTGAGTAATCATAAAAGAATCAAAAGAATAAGGGGCTAAGTGTCATATCTCATAACTTGTATTATGAATATATATACTTAGATTAGGAGCAAGAAAGATAAACCCAAATCTCTCCCACTCCCAAAATACAGCGGCATCTCAACATAAAGAGAAAGGCGTGGTTTTGTTTTGACTTGCTTCTTGATACGCACGAAAAGAAAAACAAAAATTAATTCTCTCCTTTTTGGGGGTCACGTCCAAGAAACAAATTCACACATTGTGTTTTTTGGTTTGGTTTTGATATTCTTTTGAATAAGGGACTAGCATCCCAATTGGTGTTCTTGATATGGTGTAGTGTGAATACCATTAGAGGAATTCTACCTTAAATTCTTGGAGTTCTTCATCCTCATTCGTTGGTGTAATCAAAGGCTTCAAGTGTATGATCTTCATCCTAACTCTTTGATATTATTGCTTAATTATATTGTCAATATGTAGATCCGTTATTAGTGATTTATAAATTATTTCTGCTGCGTTTTACTTGATTAAACCGTAAATCACTAACAGTCGTATCACGAGTCATCATATTGATGATTTAATTAGCAAGTTCTTTGTAAAAAGTAGCAAAAAATTTCGTATTTTTTGGCCTAATGGTTGCGCCGATCGGACAAAGAACCCTTTTAATTTTCGACATTTTTTAATAAAATTGTGGTTAGAAATTTGATTTTTTGGAACCCTAATTGCTACTAGTTACAAAAACTTAAAATAAAAAATTCATCTTGTTAATTGAATTTTTTATTTTATTCGGCTTAGTTTTTTATTTTAATTGAAAATTTTTCATATGACAAAACATGTATTTTTTGCCATATCCCAAGCCAAAACCTAGTCAAATGTTGTAATTTCAATTTTTATTTATTTTTGGTGCCAATTTGGGGCAAATTTCAGTTGTAAATTTATTAGAATAGTTGTATTTTTATTACTTTTATCACTTGTAATTTGTTGACCAAGAATGAAGAATAAATTGAAGAAAAACAAGATTTTCGGCACCTCCAGCGCAGCTGCACAAAAAACATTATTGTAGGAGTTCCCGAACTCCGTTGGACCTGAAACCACCGCCAAAATTTACGTATCTCAAAGATATAGAGAAGTCAAGAAGGTCGGGAAGACTGAAACTAGCGTCTTCTACGGCGAATTTCACTCTGAACGAAGCAGAAACTTTTGGACAGATTCTTCACTTCACTGTTTGGGTAATTTTGGGTTCTACTTGCTCTTGGAGCGAGTGAGAGCCCACTGGGTTTATGTTGGCCCGTTCGGATTCATGTTAGCCCGTCCCCTAGTTTGACCCTTCGGTACATCGTGATGACTCACGTGCCCGAACTTAGGTTATCATCGGTCGAGGTTTTGCACAAATTGTGTTGCGAGTTTTATTATATGTTTGTAGTTGTGACATAATTTCTATATGATACAAATAATTAAACAATTAAAAATATGATTTTTGAACACAAACATTAAAACATCCAAAATTTTAATCATCTATGATTACTTGTTAATCATGGATGATTACTCTTTAATCTAAACTTGTCTTTTGAGATTAATACAATAAGTTTAAATATGATTTGAAACTTAAAAATTCCTCTTTAATAATCAATGTTTACTTGTTAATCATCGGTGATTATTTAATAATCCATGATTACTGTTTAATCATCAATGATTACTTGTTAATCTTCGATGATTACAGTTTAATCAACTATGATTATTCTTTAATCTAAACTTGTTTTTTAGATTAATACAAAAGTTTAAATATGATTTGAAACTTATAATTTAATAATCGCTAAAACGTTTTTACCGCTTATTAAACCGACTTATGAAGTGGTATGAATGAAGTACATGATTCATTCATATCTTAAAAAAAAATTCTTAACATTTCATACC